>CM050217.1:23715000-23852500 GCA_027475355.1 Coilia nasus
GATGAGATTTCCCATTTATTCCAGAAAGTTCCAACCCAGCCATGCGGCAACTCGGAACACTCCTCCTTGTCGCCGTCTCTCGGCCCTCCCTCGGAGACCAAATGGCGGGATGAATAATTCATGTGACGGGGCTCATATTCTTATTTCTGCCTTAACCGCCCTCTTTTTATATACCGCTCTCACCTGGGTCCTCAGAGGCTTAGCAGCCAATTGCAGACATGTGCATAATCGACTTACTCCGATTACAGCTCGAGTTTCAGGTCGACCAAGGAAAGTTACCAGACAGCATTGGGTATAATTTCCCATAATGTACTTTTTTATGATATGATCAAACAAAGCGACGGAAAGTATAAAAATTTAGTTGATTTCAACTACAGAGAGAGAGAGAGACAAAGACAGAGAGAGACAGAGAGAGAGACAGAGAGAGAGGGAGAAAGAGAGAGAGAGAGGAAGAGAGAGATAGAGAGAGAGAGAAAGAGAGAGCGAGCAAGAGAGAAGAGAGAAACTTCACGGGGGAACGAGCGAGAATAATTGAGAAAATAGATCGGTGCGGTCGTTGGCAGGCCATCGTTCACAGAGGAGTCTGAAATATGAAATGTCTGCTGGCACCGTAACAAATCTCTCTGCCCCTTGGCCACCAGAGTAATCACGCCCCAACAAACTCCTATGACCGACGGCATCTCTAATCAGAATATTTATCGTGCTAGTAAACTTTGGAGGGGAAGCGGGAGACGACGCGCATACACAGATGCCTAATGAAATGTTGAAACTGGCAAAGATTACACTCAACGTGCGAGACATTTTGATTGATTCAGCCGAACACCGCAGCTGACAGAAAGGTAATTACTTCGAGGGCTACACTAGCATCGCAGGTTTTTCCTCGGAGGACTTCATCAGACAGGGACTCAATTGGAGATATCAGCCTCTGCTGATACGCAAGCTCCAACCAATCCCTTAAGAAGCCGAACTAGTCTCTTTCACAAAAGAGAAGATAGCGCGTCCATTTCGACCAGCCGAGTCGAGAGGTGTGTCTCGACACACTTCATTTCCATGTAAAGTGGCGACCACCGATGCCTGCTTTTGGCTGCGCCTTCTTCATTTTGCCCGTGCCTCCAGAGACCCTGTGGTCACGCTGAGACAGAGGGGGGCTCGCCATCCCAGCTGGGCCCAGCGCAAAATTGTCTCGGCCTGATAAAGACAGTCTCGGACTCACTCAGCAGTGCTCTCTGCTCGAGGTGGAGAGAGAACGCTGAGAAGAATGGATTTGAATTTTAAAAGTGTGTGCCTCCCGCTGTGGTGTTAAACATACGTTTTGGCGCATTTTGCACACAGCAACACCGGCAAATATCTCCCCTTGAGACAATTACGGTCTATAAATGGGCAACTTGAATGCATCTGAAACATGGTGTTAGGGATTGCCTTCCCCACTTGCAACACTCTCAGAGCTTACCAGGGATCACACACCCGCACACACACACACACACACACACACACACACACACACTAGTAGAGAAAAAAAGAGAGGGTAGAGGCTACCCTGGGCACTTCTGAAAGAAAAGAAGACTGGACATTGCGAAAAGCTTGCAGGAATGAAGCAGGAATCATACATCATAACAAATCAATCCTTAACCCCATCAGCCATGTTCTCTCTAACTTTAAGTCAACTTTTTTTTGTCAGTTGCAAAAAAAAAAAAAAAAAAAAAAAAAAACATTCAGCCAGAAAGGGGCACATGCCTGCATGCGTTTGCTTGTAGATCTGTGGGGATTGTGTGTGTGTATGCAAGAAACAGTGTGTGTATGTGTGCATTTGCAGTTCTTTTTGTGTTTATTTTGTACATCCAGCTTGTGTGAAAGACATATTTTCCACATGTCAGTGTGACAGCAAAGATTACCAGAATTATCTTTATAATCTCCAACAACTGCAAAAGTGTGTCTGTGCTTTCACTCTGCACGCATGCATAATTATGACATTACACAGAGAGCTAAAAAAGTTGTCATACTTTAACACATAAGTGTCATGGTGTCACAACCAGTTGAGGTAAATAACTGTCAGAATGGTGGACAAACAACTAAACACTAAAGACAACTAAAGACAACTAAACAGGCCCACACATGTAAGTGACGTACTTAATCATATCTGACACCAACAGCAAATTACTCTGTGTAAAGACCTTAATTACATTACATTCACTATTGTATAATATAAGTAGCAGTAACTCTGAATGTTTTTTTTCTCCTTTCTCCTTCTCCTTCAAGTATCTTATGCACCTGACAAACACAAGACCAGTCGCACACACCTACTTACAGTATATCAGAAACTATACTGTCACAAACCACTGTCACAAATGTCAGACATTCTGGGCTGTGAGAGAGAATGTATTGTCCCCTTCCACTTCCATGTCGGTTTCATGTAGCCTGGCAGTTGCACCAAACTCGTATAGACGGAGCTTGGCCTGGCAAAGATCCCCTAGACAGAAAGCTCTCAGAGGTGGGATCAACGGGCGTCTATCAAATGCCTTTTTATACTACTGAACAGAGCTACAACCAATCAGACTACTCATTCCGTTGACATATGCAAAGCCTTTGTTTTTCATTGGTGCATCAAACGAACAGCCGAGGATAGGCAGGTTGGCCAGACTGTGGGCAGGCCCAGGCTAGGTCTTTTGCTGTATGAGTGGCCTCTGTCAGTGCAGAGGTTTTAGAATCATTCTAACTTTTCTTTCCCTCACAGCATCCCTGTCACAAAACAGCATTTGTCACCTTTGTCCTCTACTCTGAGCCACACACAGGTCACAGGTCTTACAGACCTCTTCCTTGCAAACACACACACACACACACACACACACACACACACAGATACCCTGCACGCTCACACACACACTTGCATCCTCACCTGAGTGTGAAGGTGTCCAGCAGCGAGGTGCTGCGTATGAGCACGTAGAAGGTGGCGATGTCCATCTGCTTGAGCGGCTTGGACGAGGTCTGAATGACGATGGCGTCCCCCAGGCGCAGCTGTGTCACCGGGGCAGCGCCCTGCACCTCCTGCAGGAGCTGTACGCTCCCTATCCTCGTCATAGGCGTGACGGGCGTGTACTCTGCCCTCAGCTGCACCCTCTCCCTCTCCCTCCACCTCCCTCCACCCGCAGCCCCTACTCCTCCCGCCCCCGCGCCCGCTCCCGCTCCACCCTTCCCACCCCAGTCTCCACAGCGCCCATCCTCGCTGGGCCTGGCCTGGTAGTACAGCTCCACGGTGTTCCCACGGGCAGAAGGGGACTCCATGCTCAGTCTCTCCCGACTAGAGCTGCCCTCGGTGGGGTTGAACCAGCCGGCAGGGGGGTCCAGGGAGGCCAGGCAGGTTCCCCTGTGGGCGGCGAGCAGGCACGAGGCGCGCACCTCCTGCGTCTGCCAGAAGGCGAAGACGGTGACGCAGGGCAGCTGGTCCCCCGCCCCTCCGGGCTCCCGCGTGCCGCGCTCCCAGTCTCGGCCCGCCACGTAGAAGAGGACGCGCAGCCGCGGCGACAGCGAGGACACGCGGCGACTCAGCACGTGCCAGCGCACCCGCCAGCCCACCGACGAGACGTCCGGGGAGGGCCGGAAGAGGGGCACCGGCTGGCCCAGCAGGTCGGGCGTGAGGGGGCGCTGCGCGGAGAGCGGCCCGTAGGTGGCGTTGAGGAGCGGCAGGCGCGCCCCGCGGCCCACCAGCATGGCCTGCGTGCTGCTTCGCATGCTGGAGTTGCGCATGATGTCCTGGCCCGCCTCCTTCAGGAACAGGAAGTCCACGTCGCTCACCTGGAAACTCACCGGCAGGAAGACGGGGAACGCCGGCAGACTGTCTGGGTTGTCCAACATCTCCTGACTGTCCAGCTCTGTGGGTGGGGTGGGGTGGGGGGTAGGCAAAGAGGAATCAATGCACAGTTCAGTCAGAACAGAGAAGGTCAGAGCCAGTGTTACAGCAACACTAAGTAGTTTGTTCAACCTTAAAGTATTGTTTCACAAATTAATTTAGTGGTTCATCACCTTTTAACAGAATGAAAAGCACTTCTCAATTCGCTTTGCTGCCCTCCATGAGCTATAATCTCACTAAGTAAGTTTGGAAGAGCAGGCCGTCTCTGTCAAAAGAGACAATTCTGCTTCCAATCTGTAGGGCCACCGAAGACGAAAACTACTTAGAGTTGATTTAAAGTGGTAAAAAAATGGTGATTAAACTATATACACATCGGTAAACATGATTTGTAACAATGCATATCCTTTAACATTATAATCATTAAAATAGCAGTTTTTTTGTTTGTTTTCGTAATCTGTAAAATAGTGTAAATGATATTTACGTGCATTTTCCCTCTGCTCTACAATACTGGCCACAACAACTCCAAGCTTTTCATTAACTGCTAGAGCGAGGTGTCAACATCAAAGTAACATTAGCATTAAGTGTCAATTATCCTCAGAGCCTTCTACTGAAAATAAAACTGCACTATATTCTTAGTTACGCCTTTTTTTAGTATGACATTTACACAAACCACACAGTAAATAGTGTGCTTGATTTCTCCTCCAAGGTTTGATGTAATGTAAGACATTTTTGTTGCTAAGGAACTTAAACAGTCAAATAACTAAATAAATTTAGTTTACTTGCCCCTCTCCAGCAATTAACTGCTGCCAATGCAACTGGCCCAGGTCCAGCCAGAGATGGAAAGAAAATATAGTCAGAGGCTTTTTCCCGGACACCAGGATTTTTTCCCAATGAGGAAAGAGCTCCATAAATGTACAACAAAGCCTCGATGTCAGGAAGAAATATCATCCAGACCAGCTGACGCAGCGAGAAGATCTAATTCAGCGCTGTCACAGATTCTACTGTCCAACACCAGATAGGGAAACATAACCAGATCACCCACTTGAGATTTGGCATCAAAGCCATATGGCCCACTTCAGATCAGAGTTTAGATGTATTGCCTGAGCCCAACCCAACCCACTAAGCTGAGATTTTCTGCTATTTTCTCAGGTCCTGGCATGCCAGCCTTGTGATCCAGCTTGTTAAATACATCCATCCATACATACATACATACATACATACATACATACATACATACGCACACACACACACAAAGATACATACAGTACGTACATACATACATACACACACACACACACACACACACACACACACACACACACACACACACACAGCATGCATGCATACATACATACATACATACATACATACATACATACATATATACATACATACATACATACATACATACATACATACGCACACACACACACACACACACACACAAAGATACATACAGTACATACATACATACACACACACACACACACACACACAGCATGCATGCATACATACATACATATGTACATACATACGTACATACATACATACGCACATACATACGTACATACATACATACATACATACATACATACATACATACATACATACATACATACATACATACATACGCGCACACACACACACACAAAGATACATACAGTACGTACATACATACATACACACACACACACAGCATGCATGCATACATACACACATACATACACACATACATACATACATACATACATACATACATACATACATACATACATACATACATACATACACGCACACACACACACAAAGATACATACAGTACGTACATACATACACACACACACACACACACACACACATACATACATACATACAAACATACATACATACGTACATACATACATACATACATACATACATACATACATACACACACTTGTACAAGGGTACAAATGTTCGAGTTAGTTGTCCTATGTTTTAATCATGGCATGTTGAGATATCTTTTATAACCCAAAGTGTTATACAGTATGTTGACAAGTAAAACATCATACAACAGCATACATTACATTAGTTATAAAAGCCCACTGCTCATTACACTTTATGGGACAGGCTGAGCGGCTGGGTGTTTTTGGGTCTACTCCACGTTAGGAACTAGTACAAGCAGGCCCTAGACCGAGTAGGACACATATTTACGGGACAAACCACTAAATAAGGTACCAGAACTATCTGGCCCACTCCAGACTAGAAGCCTAAAGCAGCAAGATCACAAAAAAAAAACTGAACCAGAAGGCCTACTTCAGATTAGGAACAAATTCAAGCACGGTCTGGCCAGGTAAAGAAAACAGATTCAGGGGTCCCACACTATATACAGAACAAACAGGCCCACTCCTGATAAGGAACCAGATCCAACAAGCCAACATCAGATTAGTAAACAGATGGACTGTATTTTAAATCATCATCTAGAGGATTGTCAGCTTAAACATGATGTCTCATTTTAAGGGTTTCATATCCCACCTCATCTCTACATTTTCCAGGAATTTCAAGGGAAATCACTGATGATCTGTACTTGGAAAAAAAAACTAGAAAAGCAGAGCCGATTCTTTTGCTTAAATCCAGGGCTTCTGTTCAATGAGATTCATCTGAGGGAGCACTCTGTAAGTGAGGCACTCCATCGTAATTTAATGTTCCGTCTAATGCTCCATCTGACCAACAGGGATTGGATGGCTCACTCTGAAAAGAAGGGGGGGACCATCCACAGAGTAGGGTGACACTGAGCACTGACCTCTATTTATAAGCAGCCTAAACGGCAGCGAGCGAACAAGCAGGCCTTCAGATTTTCCAAGAAATTATAACTAATGGCAGCCTGCTCGGGGACGTACACATGGAATCCAATAAAAACTCAATAAGCAGAAAGAGGAGTGAGCTACGACAGCTCAGGTCAGCGCAGACTGAACCTGATCATTAAAGTGAAAGCCCAGTTCCTCTCAGATCCTCTCAGATCCTCTCACTTAATCTGCATGTGAGATGTGCTGCCTGGGCAACCGGCATT
Organism: Coilia nasus; assembly: GCA_027475355.1. Classification (NCBI taxonomy): domain Eukaryota; kingdom Metazoa; phylum Chordata; class Actinopteri; order Clupeiformes; family Engraulidae; genus Coilia; species Coilia nasus. The sequence goes on from CM050217.1 coordinate 23,721,894, forward strand.
GCCAGTGGTTTCTTTCCGCAAGCCGTAAGCCTCCTCAATACGCCCCCGTTGCCCCATACAGTACAACCTCCCTGCCACTTCCTTACATACAAACAGCAACATGAATTCAGAATTTATATCTATTTTATATTTTTAATCTTCAGTCTAATTAACATGTCTTTTTGTTTGTGGGTCATACATTTATTTGTTATTTATAAGTACGTGGAAAGCTCTGTGCTCTGTCACTGTATTTATGACATTGACAGTAACAATTTATGAGAATGACAGTCAATAAACAAAGATACTTTATAATGGCAACGCAAATGACCTTTGACCTTTCATGCAGAACCATATTCAATATTCAACAACCTTGTTAAGTTGTTGTGTTGTTTTCCCAGAAAGGCTGCTTCTGTGGAAGCACAGGGGCTCTGCACACGCTCAAGCACGGCTCACACATGGTCTTCCATGATTTGATATAGCCTGCTGTGTGCCATCCAGAGCAAGTGTTGCAGCCGATTACTTTGCAGACCAAGTGTTGCAGCATCATGTCTTCGTATATAATCCGCCATTCTTCTATTCTAATGTGTTTTCTGTTTATTGGAGAGCAAAGCAGCAGTAGAAACTCATCACCAACACTGCTGCTGAGGGGCTTTGAGGGGAAGAGGAGCTTGAGGAAGCTGAGGGCTCTTGGTCTGACAGCGCAGTGCTGCGCTACCGGTCTGAGAGCCGCATCAGTGTCGACCACCTCTAAAGCATCATCAAACACAGAGGAGTTACCACCGTGATTACGCCGGGCGCAATTATGCTTCGTTAACATCTCCATTCACACTTCAAAGTCCAAGTCAAGTCAAAGTGTAACAAGCATTACACAGAGGATTGAAATTGCGTTTCACCAGACACCAAATGTGCAACTAACTAAAACACGCACACATACACGCACGCACATACACAAACACACACCTACACTCATGAACATCAACAACAAATATACATAAGACATACAGGTAGACACATACAACAAGAAGGAAGTCTGAGGTAGCTTTTCTTGGTAGCTGGTGAATGTGGAAAGTAAAATGTGCAATATGTAAGGTGCAATAAGTGAAAGGTGCATTTGTAAAGGGCAAGAGTGCTAAAAGCAGCATGGACATCAGTGTGTGTAAGGGCTCATTCACACCGAGTTGAGCATGTACAGCACGTATCCGTATACAATATGTTTGTATAGGGACAGAATACACGCAGATCACGCTTGCGATGTGAATAGTCTAATTTGTTAGCATGCATTCTAAACGAATACAGACAGCCCTAAGATTGTTTTTGGATGTCAGTAACATGTTCATGGATTTTTTTTTTCAAGTCTTCTTTCTCCGCTCTCATCACTTTACCCAGGCCTTTTTTGCATCTGCCCTCCTTTAAATTCCACTTAAAGTTTCACCCAACGCCTTGCTCATGTCTTTTTTTTCTCTCTTCCTTTCTTTTTTGAAATTCATGCTCTGTTTCTGTCATCCACTTCCTGTGCTGTTCAACCGTACCTGTCACACCGGTGCGCCTGTGATTTCTAGGCCACACTCCACGTGGCTTGTCTGCTACACCAGCAGACCTCCATGTTCCCAATGACAAGTGCAGACTGGATTAGATATGGGGGTCTGGGTTATGGAAAGGTTATCATAAGATTTGCTTAAAATTATTTCTTTTTTTTTTGTGAAACAGCATTAGCTCACCTTTTATTTATTTCTAATCCATTTAAAAAAGAAAATACAGTGTTAGGTTTTCTATTATGTGTTATACTTTGTTATACTTTGTTTGGTCTCTTGATTTGTACATAAAGCCATTTGTGTCTCATTGAAGAACTATAATATTATATTTTATATGTCCTCAGAAGGTCTATGCAGCCCTTGTCACAGTCATCAGCCATCAACACTGACAAACAAAGCTTTCTGTCAGTGCATAGCTGTGCAACATTCCTTATGTAGCTGTGTACCTACCTCTCTGCTTCAGAGGCTTTCTGCCTCAAACTATCTCTCAGAGACAGAGTAGTGCACATCCTCATCTACATTAACTAATGCTAACTAACTAATGCTAACTAACATTACAGTAACTAATGGAAAATGCTAACACTGGCCATGCTAAGGTCATGCTAAACCCCCAAGGTCAAGGGGTAAATGTAAGGTTATAAACTGAGGAAATGCTAGTACTGGCAAAGGTTCTGCCAGGAAAAGTCAAACGTTACATCATTAAGTTATGTCTGTTACTTGCATTCACTTATCTTACGTCTAACATACCTGCTTTGCTGCCTTGACAAACTGATCCCCACATTTCTCTCCACCACCACCACCACCAGTTGGATTCCTGTCCACATGTCCAGAAGCAGGCTCCAAACCTGCCAGCTAACCATCAGGAAGCAAGACTTTCCCAGTTCCTTTATCATGGATGGGGCAGACGACAAGGACTTATGAACTACTGGAGTTGGATTCTATTCATGTGACATAAGTCATTAGCATTTTCATCAGAACTTTTCTCTGGGTCTTACTGGGACAAATGGAGCAGATTGAAGTGCCACTCTCCTCTATACACACAGACACAATGCATCCAGTACAGTACACCAAATTCAGGAATGGAAATTATTGGAATGTCTTTAAATGGTGTAAGCGGCTTAATGACTCTGGCTCTGTCCAAAGGAGTGGAAGTGAATTGAAAATGTAAAGATTTGACAGGTGAGAGGTGAGAGCCTTACAAAGATGACATGCTATATTTCTAAAGACAAAAAGGAGCAGCCAGCATTTCAGACACTGGAACAACACCCAGAAATTCAATCTCCCTCTATAATGAGATGGAAATGTACATGGATATTGAACATAAATCCGCTCAGCATTAGCATTAGCATTAACATTGTTTCTGGGCCACAAGAGCCCATGTTCTAGCACTGGAAAGTAGTAAGGAGAAACTACACCTGTTATGCAAGCAAATAATATAGCAATGTATTTTAAATTAAAATGGAAAAATAAATCACTACATGTAGTGTTTAACTAAGTACCTCTCACCGCTATAACGATTGATGCATTTATAAACCCTTCAGCAAGTCACCTTTTAACCTGACTGAGCAGCAGGGCACCACTTGACCTGCTGAACATGTATGACCAGAAGCACTGCTCTGACCTGAGCTAACAGTCAGCGTGTTGACCTTTACATGAACTTACACTACACTCTCAAGCAGATGAGAGGACAGTTTATGTTGTTTATCTTGCTTAGTACTAAACATGTGCGTGCGTGCGTGCGTGCGCGCGCGTGTGTGTGTTTGTGTGTGTGTGTGTGTGTGTGTGTGTGTCTAGTTCGCTCTCTGTCAGGATGGGGGGCATAACCCTGCTCCAGTATGGCAGAGTGAGGCACACCACTCTGTGTCTGACATTCACTGCTACTAACAGACACTTGTTTTCTGTGTCGACTGTGGCTGAACTTCTCTGTAAAAGACAGAAACCCACACTCCACTTGATGGTTGAGAGACTGGACCCCCCTCCCATGTAAGCCTACAGTACTTGCACTGCTGACAGGATCTGCTGTGACTGTTTTTAGTCAAACTGCTGCATCGTTCTTCAGAAATAGTCTACCAGGTTCAACAGTAGTGCCTCCTTGACTCCCTCTCTCCCTCCACTCCTCTCCCGAGCACAAGTACTTCATTCTCTTTCTTTTTATACTTCCTTCCCCCCAGCCCTACACAGGCTCTCAGTCATTACCTGTCTGTCTGGCGGAGATGGGGATCATCACTATGATCTGTGAGTCTTGTAAAGTAAGGGACGGCAGTCTATTCCTCCTCTCCTGTGGAGCGCTAATGAGCTAAAGGGCTCCTAGCTAGTATGCTAAAGGGCTCCTAGCTAGTATGCTCAATTAGAACTGAGATAGATAGATAGATAGATAGATAGATAGATAGATAGATAGATAGATAGATAGATAGACAGACAGACAGACAGACAGACAGACAGACAGTCTCTGTCTCTTATTTTGTAACCGTACTGAATGGTGATTATATATGTATAGTGTGTGTGTGTGCGTGCGCATGTGTGTGTGTGTGTGTGTGTGTCTGTGTGTTTGCCTGTGCACTCGCAAATTGATTTGAAATAAGCCGAAAAAAATACTGTAAAACAACAATATTGGCTGATGCATTATTTGTTCTAATTGCATCTGACTGCTTAGACTAAAAATGCTTTAATTTACTTTCATTTCAAGGAGCCCCAGGGCAATACAGGCAATTGCTGAGGTGAGAAATCTCTTGGTGTCAGGGGGAGAAACTCTGAATTAGATCTAATACAAAACTGAATACTGAATGCTACACCATTTCACCAGGTTTCTTTCTCCATATACCTGCTTGCAGACAAACAAACTGCCCTGACCAGTGGTAATAAATTCAACAACTGGCTTGTGAATCACAGTAGAAAATGTTTCATATTACAGCAAGAGGCTCTTTAGAGCATATGAAAAAGAATTAGATGTTAATGTGGGAAATCACATTATCATTCATTTAATTTGCAAAAGGGTATATGTGAATATGTTTGTATGCACTTGAGTAACCAAACTGCCCTGCAGCCAAATGAAGAGATATCTACAAAGTATCAACAAACTGCTCCTTCACTTATACAGTATGTTCTTCTGTTCTGTAAGTAGTATCCTTCTATATAAACACGGCTGATAGTACAAAAAATCCTGAGCCTGAACTTACTACACTCGGTCTGGCTAACTACTTTTTGGAATAAGATTTGATAAACCTAACTAACATCCTTACTGAAGTGTAATGTTAGCATGATGTTAGCCTAATGTTTTGTTTGGTTGAGAGCAAAAGCTAGGTTCCTATTATTAGACCTCTCTGGGTGACTCAAACGTATTAACATCCCAGCATTGACAAGCTTTTTCTATTAAATATTCTCGGTGTAGACCTATATTATCTTTCTCACAAACACCACCAAGCCTGAAATTAGCCACACTGCCTGAATACTATCAGCCCTTTATACAGTAAGTAATCATATTATTATTTACAGCAAATGAATAAAGAGATATAATGGGCTTACTTATTGCCTCATATGCCTATTCAAAGAGCTAGTTTCAGAAGCTGTTTCCCCACTGATTGTTTTTTGCAGCATTAGTGTTGCCTGTGTGTCCTGTCAATGGCTTGCCAGTATCGAGGTCCCCCAGCCACTCCACCCTGGCCCTGCCCTGAGCAGCAGGAGCAGGGGCGTTTGCTCTGCCTTCATGTGCCAAGCCCCAGCCCGGAGGCCGCATCCAGGGACAAACACTCAGGTTGTCACTCCCTAACCCTCTCCCACCACACTCATCCCTTGTGGAAGAAGACAGACGGAGAGGCCATGCCTGCTGATGATGACCCTGCCCTGGTCAGACATACAGTATAAAAACAACAGTGGGTGTGTATGCATTTTGGTCATGCCAGGTCTGTGGAAGAAAATCAAAGATGGCGAGTGTGCGCTAAAGATTCCAGGGTGCTTACATGGAAGATAGATTACTGGCCGGAAAATGCGGTGTAGAACAGAGGTCACCAACATGGGCACCAGATAGCCCACCAGGAGCTTGGAAGGTGCCTGCTAGGGATGTTTTCAAAAAAAGCAAGTGACTACTGCAGTGTTCTAAATCTAATTTTAAAGCAAACAATCATACATAGTGTTATTTGAATGGGAAGACTTTTATTTGGTAGATAATTTTGAAAGACTAGCCCTCAGTACAGATACTCATTGTAGCCCTCAGTCCCAAAAAGGTTGAAGACCCCATCTTTGGTCTGCACCTGCTAATGATGACCCTGCCCTCATCAGGAATTTAAAGACAACAGAGGATGTGTATCTTTTTTTTGCTCATTTTCTTTGTTTACATGTTTTTGCTCTTTTATGTGCCTGTGTTTGTCTACACTGCAGTGGGTTGCACACACACACACACACACACAGATGTAAATGTCAGCTCGTAGACTGGAAGTGAGCGCTGCAGTGTCCTCATTCTCTCAAGGAAATAATAAAAAATAATAAAACACCTCACGCACCCAGCGTCTATTTAAAACCCAAACTGCCTGTAGTAACATGTTAGTGTTCATGAGCATGTACTGTACACCTCAATGAATTATACATCATTTTTAATCAATCTCCAATCATTACTCAAACACTAACTCACGAAGCTGTCGTCATGCCCCCCACCCAGCTCTGAGAGATGAATACATATCTGGACCTTGATCTGAATGGGGGAGGGCGGAGGGAGGGTGGTGTGATTTATTGACCCCCGGTGACGCTCTCTTCCCCTGCAGTAGTGGAAGATGGGGCAAACATTAGGGCTGTGCGATATTGGAAAAATGTGCCATTGCTGAATGTTGCGATGACGATATGTTTAGCGACAAATAAATATTTAAATATATTCTTAACATCTTTCAGATTAATCGTCACCGCTAGGATGTAGCCAGTCTGCAGCCTATTGGGGTGGATATCAAGGGCAGTAGGACTTGATTTCCCAAATATCTTCATATGTGGAGCATGTCCCATTTATTGCAGTTAAGCCATGTTTTGCGATATGTATATCACCATATTGTATATTGCGATATCACGATATTTTCAATAATATATGCAGCCCTAATATGCATCCTCTGCCTATCCCTCCCCAGGGCAAAAAAAACTCCCCATGTATCAGTATAGGGGTTTAACATCATGGAGGAGTTATAAGTACTGGATCAATTGTGTGACAAAATCCAGCCCCCATTCATTCCAAAGGTACATGCTAGGCTAGGAAAATTCAGCCAAAAAAAAACCTTATTTTCATTTCCAAAACTGAGTTTCATGGAAGCTGATTTCGGCACCATTATATTTTGCCAATTAGGTGCTATGTAGCTAGAGATGAGATACCTGGGAGAATTGACAAACCAGGAGAGGGTCAGGAGATGGGTCTGAAATACTTGAGAAATCTGGGAAAAATGGTAGTGTTGGCAGCTATGGGAAAAAAATTGCTGAATTAAGTCAGAAACTATGCAAGTTTTTTTTTAAATGGCAAAGAGGAAATGGCTTGCCTGACCCCCTGGTTAACACACTCATTTCCAAAAACCTTCAACCTTTAACAGCACATTTATGCCATGCCAAAACACCAGTCATATGAGTGACTCAGTCTTATGGCAGTTGTCAGGATACTGACAAGTGTATGTGTGTGTGTGTGTGTTTGTGTGTGAGTGTGTGCATATGTATGTGTGTATTGTGAGTGTGCATTTCTTTGTGTGTATTGTGAGTGTGTATTTCTTTGTGTGTAAACAGTGCAAGTGTGTGTGTGTTTTTGTGCATGTGTGTGTGTGTGTGTATGTGCGCGTGTTTATTCTCTCACCTTACACACCATTTGACCTTTTAGTTTGCCTACTGAAGCCCAATAACCTAACACTTCACACACACACTCACACATGCACACATAGACACACACACACACACTCTCAGGCCTCATTCACACCGACTTGACCGTATTCAGCGCGTAGTGTGACCATTCACACTGGACATGTCAGCGTATTTAGCGCGGGAGCCAAAAGCCCCATCTTTAAATGCACTTGGCCAATGTCTTTAGGTGCACATAGCCATGTTTCCTTATCTCTCACTTTAGTAAACACAATATGTGTTTCTCTGGTTTTATTCCCTTATGTTAAACGTTATTTAGAAAGCACAACTGAACAAATAGTACAACTGGCACTTCGATAAGACGAACGGAATATTTGACACTGTTCTAAATCATGTAGGCTGATTGTTGTCAAAGCCTTTATTCACTCCCGGTACAAAAAAAGCGAACTCATTTTTAACCCCTTCAATAAAGTTATGATAAACTCTGCCTCTTTGGCAACAGTCACTTTTTCCTACCTTGGATAAATAATTGTATTTATTAAATGTAGTGACTTATGGACCTCAGTTTTGCCCAGTGGCTTGTTCACCTGATTTATCAAACCAAATAGGAAACACTGAATGACAAGAACAAGGCTGCTATTTTTTATAGCTCAGGAGCTCTTCTTGTATTGACAGTACTCCGAAGAAGAAATCTTCAGCAAAGTCTTGCTTCTTACTATGAAGAACATAAACGTTCCACCACTATTATACCCACAACATGTTTGACTGGACAGTGTGACAACTTTACAGGTATTTTACTTTCTGTGTTCACGTAGGCTGATGTAGTGCAGATCTGATATGACAAGGTCATTATTGATAGCTTTCCAGCATTTGTTTTAATGCAGTTGTAAGCGAGTGGTAATATTTTGCAGACGGCGAGGTTTTTGAGGTATGCCCTGTGTCAATACATGCATTGATAGCACAATTGACATAAATTGTATAGCTGTGCCTATAGCTTTCAATGGGATTTTGGCTGAATATGCGCAGAACACGCGCAGAAAAATAGACTCGGTTTCTATTCTCTAGCTGCAGAGAGTAGTCCACGCTCAGAACACTCTTGCGGTGGGAATGGTCTTATCTGCTAACGTGCATTCTAAATGAATACGGACAGAATACGAACAGAATACGGGCACGCGCTGAACACGCAGAGTGTTTGGTGTGAATGAGCCCTCACACACACACACACACTCACACACACACACACACACACACACAGAGAACAACAGTGTGAGTATACCAAGTTTCTGTCTCTTGAAGAGTGTACCAGTGATGTTTAGTTGCCACAGGCAACAAGGTCCTTGGCTCCTTGCATACGTAAGTCGTTCCATGCGTGTGCTGCTTCTGTATGCCTTGTGCATCTGTTCCCTTTCTGCTAAAAGATGTTAATGTGTCCTCCTGGGGCCTGAAACTCTGAATACTTAGGCAGTGTTCCCATCAAGGGGGAAGAGGTGGCCTCACACAGGAACAGGAACACACACAGACACACACACACACACGCACACACACACACACACACACACACACACACCTTACATGTGTAGCTACCTGACTGAGCTCTCCCTTGAGACCTTCAACTTGTACTGAAGTGTAGAGATACAGTCACGGGGGCGGGGGGGAGGGGCTCTGTGCGTGTGTGTGTGTGTGTGTGCATGTGTGTGTGTGTACATCTGTATTTCTTTGAATTTCTTTGTGTGTGTGTGTAAGAGGTGGAGACATTCGTCACGGCAAACTCTTCAGATCCATGCAATCTCATGACACCCAAAGCAGAAGCAACATGATTTCTCTCCTTCCCTTCTCTCCTCCTCCTCCTCCCCTCATTCCTCTCCATCTCTCCTTCCCTTCTCTTCTCCTCCTCCTCCCCTCATCCCTCTCCATCTCTCCTTCCCTTCGCCTCCTCCCCTCATCTCTCTCTATCTCTCCTTCCCTTCTCCTCTCCTCCTCCTACCCTCATCTCTGTCTATCTCTCCTTCCCTTCTCCTCTCCTCCTCCTCTCCTCATCCCTCTCCATCTCTCCTTCCCTTCTCCTCTCCTCCTCCTCTCCTCATCCCTCTCCATCTCTCCTTCCCTTCTCCTCTCCTCCTCCTCCTCTCCTCATCCCTCTCCATCTCTCCTTCCCTTCTCCTCCTCCTCCCCTCATGTCTCTCCATCTCTCCTTCCCTTCTCCTCTCCTCCTCCACCTCCTCTCCTCATCCCTTTCCATCTCTCCTCCTCCTCCTCCCTTGGTCCCTCTCCATCTCTCCTTCCCTTCTCTCCTCGTCCCCTCATCCCTCTCCATCTCTCCTTCCCTTCTCCTCTCCTCCTCCTCCTCCCCTCATCCCTCTCCATCTCTCCCTCCCTTCTCCTCTCCTCCTCCTCCTCTCATCCCTCTCCATCTTTCCATTCCCTCCTTCCCTTCTCCTCCTCCTCCTCCCCTCATTCCTCTCCATCTCTCCTTCCCTTCTCCTCTCCTCCTCCTCTTATCCCTCTCCATCTCTCCATCTCTCCTTCCCTTCTCCTCTCCTCCTCCTCTTATCCCTCTCCATCTCTCCGTTCCCTCCTTCCCTTCTCCTCCTCCTCCTTCTGCCCCTCCTTCTCCTCCTTCCCTCATCTCTTTCGGCTCCTCCCATCTCTCTCCATCCCCCCCTCCTTCCCTCCTCCTCCTTTCGTCCCTCTCCATCTCTCCATCTCTCCGTTCCCTCCTTCCCTCCTCCTCCTTTCGTCTCTCTCCATCTCTCCATCTCTCCGTTCCCTCCTTCCCTCCTCCTCCTTTCGTCCCTCTCCATCTCTCCATCTCTCCGTTCCCTCCTTCCCTCCTCCTCCTTTCATCTCTCTCCATCTCTCCGTTCCCTCCTTCCCTCCTCCTCCTTTCGTCCCTCTCCATCTCTCCATCTCTCCGTTCCCTCCTTCCCTCCTCCTCCTTTCGTCTCTCTCCATCTCTCCATCTCTCCGTTCACTCCTTCCCTCCTCCTCCTTTCGTCTCTCTCCATCTCTCCATCTCTCCGTTCCCTCCTTCCCTCCTCCTCCTTTCGTCTCTCTCCATCTCTCCGTTCCCTCCTTCCCTCCTCCTCCTTTCGTCCCTCTCCATCTCTCCATCTCTCCCCTGGGTCCCTGTCACTACATGTCCCTATCACAGCTCTTTAGAGGTGACATATTCTGCTCTTTTTTAACAAGTTAGGATAGGGTTATAGGCTATAAAAACATGTTCATTAAGTTCTTTGCACAAAATCACTGTCACATGAAGGAGATGTCACCAGTTCTATTCTTGGCAGCTTTTTTCTCTCAGAATGACTCATTTAGGGTTTTTTCAAGTTGATGTAATGGCCTTCACGATCAGCCCCACCCATCTTATGTTTACAATTCATGTTCACTACATGTGGAAATGGTAGAAAGCAGAGGTACGATCCGACCATATATGTTCGACCCCAAGTGTGTGTGACCCAGAACTAATGCCCCCCAAGCTGATGTCAGTGCAGGGTTAGCCAGAAAAATGGCTCATAGAAGCACAGCATTCCTGACACCAAAATCTTTCAACTTACTCACAGCAAACGAATGGATGTTTTTTTTCTGCGCTTGGAGTGTTTACAGGAGCAGTACAGACCCAAATGACAATACAAACACTTGCAAAAAGTGATTACAGTGTTCCCTTGTTATTCGCAGGAGTTACGTTCTAAAAGTAACTCGTGATAGGCAAAATCCGCAGAGTAGTCAGCTTTAGTTTTTACAATTATTATAGAGTTTTTAAGGCTGTAAAACCCCTCACTACACACTTTATACACTTTTTTCAGAAAGGCATTGACATTTTCCCACATTTCTCTCTCTTCTACTCTCAAAGTTCAAACTTGCAAACATACAGCACTTCAGGGTCACACAGCTAGCGATGGAAGATTTATGTAAATTTTACAAGCTCCGCGCATTCTGTACTGTACAGGAGATTGACTGACAATGTTCTACAGTCCCTTAGCCAATCAAGGTGCAGAACACAATGCACTGTAAAAAAAAAAACATGCACAAAAAAAAATCTGCGAAACAGCGAGGCCGCGAAAGGTGAACCGCGTTATAGAGAGGGACCACTGTATTGCATAATATGTCCCCTTTATCCGGGAGAGGCCTAGGCAACCCATTTCTTGTTCAGCAACAGTATTCTCATCTCGATTTGTAATTTGTGATAGACACTGTGTCTGTGGTTTGGGATAAAAGCCATCCACCGATGCACCTGTGTTGGACACCCAAACAGAGATTCACAGCCATTGGCTTTGTCCTCCTCTCTTCTCTCCTTCTTTTTTCACATTCTTCTTTCATTTTCTCTCACTCCCTCTCTCTTTTTCAACCTCTCTGTGTCCACCCCTCTCTCTCTCCATTCACTCTATTTTCTCATTCTTCTCTCTCTTTATCTCTATCTGTTTTGTCCCTATGGTATCTGCTTCATTGCGTTTAGTTGATACCAGTCAGTCACTTCATGTTTGCCACCAGGCACCACCAGCAGACCTCAGACACAAGAGTGATGCGCAGGAACTGCATACCATGAGCGCTGTCAAGCTCTTGCTGTGTTTGTGTGTGTGTGAGAATGCATGTGTGTGTGTATGCATGCATGCCTCTATCTATGCCTCCATCTATTTCTGTGTATGTGTGTGTGTCTGTGTGTGTGTGTGTGTGTGTGTGTGTGTGTGTGTTTGTTTAGAAATGTCTTTCTGCATTGTTCAGTATGTCTTTCTCTCTGTGTATATATGTGTCAAAGTTAATGCCTATCTGCGCAGAGTTCTTTTTTTCAACTGCAGAGCAACATACAAATCCCTGTGCCAGCTGTGTCCACCGGGACATGTCAAAGGCCAGGAGCAGCATCTGTGAAGCTGGACCTCTATAGCCTCCCCCCGGCCCTCGACAGCCTTTCATCCACCCACCCGCCACCCCGCCAACCTCCAGCCCAAGCCTCCCCCTCACCAGAAGGGCAGAGAACTTAAGCAGGCTTGAGCACCGTCTGTGTCAGAACGCCCTGTGGGACAGCCAGCTCTGTTGGAGCAGAGTGCTAGCTAGCAGCACTTATAGCTCAACTGGTGAGTGGAGGAGCCTTTCATCTACCCACCACCTCTGCTGCCCGTTCAGCACTCAGCTCGTCCACCTCTTCACCGGGACACCTGCGGGAGGGAGGCAGCGAGGGAATGAGCAGCATGCACACGTGACCTCTGGAGTTTGGGGGCTGAGCAGTGCTCAGTGTGTGTGTGCAAGCTTAAACTGGGCTATCTGTCTGTCACAAACACACACACAAACACACACACACAGGCACACACGTACACATGCACCCACGTGTGCAATGCATGCACACACACACACACACAAATGTGGACATAGATACACACAGACAGTCAATGCACACACTCACAAACACACAGGCACACATACATGTGCGCGCGCGCACACACACACACACGCACATATTGTTTCCATGATCGTCATTAGGTATAATACCATTGTTTTCCCCTAGAATCTTGTTGTAGCAGCTGTGCTGTCAGACGAGAGACATTGTTAACCAAACTACTGTATGCTAGACCAGTCCAGTGGGGAATGTGAAAATAACTCCATAAATGCTGACTTCTGGAAACTTCTGAGTTTAAAAATTGTCAGATTTAGTCTTTGGGTGCAGTGCTTACACGGTGTGCAAATAAAATGTATTTTTTCGATTGTGACCTTACTAATCAGCATTGGTGCTCATCGTTTTAGCAGCAATGGGGCACTGCTTCTGAATGCATATAGGGAGGGAAACACTAAATACTTCAAGGAGAAATGTAAGCCTGTGCAAGTTCTGCCAGGAAGACTCTAATGTCTCGGAAGCGCGCTGTCTCCGACCAATCAGCGGCCGCCACCTGCTTTATAATGACTTGACTAATTCACCTTTTCTGCTGCTTCAGGTGCCGACATGTCGATGCATCCTCCTCCTTCCCAACCACCACCAGTGTGGTCCCTGTCTATCTGCCTGGGCTAACTCCGGTCCCTGCCATACAGCAATGGCAGAATCTGCCAGACCTTGGGCTGATGACTGGACCTACGCCAAAGAATATGTAATTCCTTGCTGAATGTTCAATTGTTAAATTCTATTTTATTCAATCGTTTTCCCTGAGTCTTTCTGGCTGAAGTGGAAAAATAAATCCAGTGGCTTAGTGATTCACCAATGACTCAAAATAATGTGTTATTGTGTTTGATGTCTATGAATAAAGTATTAAAATAAAAACACAAATCAACATAATGGTAAAAGAAACTAATTACGTCTCTAGAGTTTCTACAGAATAATGGCACAGATGGCCAACAGAACCCAATTTTCAAGGACTCTGCTGAAGGCCACGACAAACTGACAAACTCAATACTGCAGGCATGTCAGTTAAGGAGTGTACAAAAAAATGTAGAAGAAATGTCACACTGACTTGTCAGTGAAATTATAGCTTGGCACATTGTGTGACACTGAAGGGGACCGTGATGATTGCTCAAATGCACCGCTGTCTTTTGTATGTCTCTCACGACACCTTAATGGCAAAACAGTGTCCTGTCGCGCCCCGTACTGCAAACTACAAGACGGTTATTTAGAAATAGAACAGAACTGTTGGAGGTCAATTCAAGCCGGTACACAGGATTGTCCTCTCGGACAAAAAAAAGAGGAAAATTCGAACACAACAGGAGAAGACAACATCCTTTCAAGAGTTCTCTACCTTAAAGACTGACAGCCTCATGATGACATCCATCTGTGTCTGCTAAGAACAGAATAAGCTTCTTAAACTATTAAAGCCATAAAAAATTGTTTTTTTTATAATATTGATATATATAATATTGAGCTGCAATTAATTATTATTGTCCATACTGCTATATTGTCACATAATTGATTGGATAAAATGTCAGTAAATGGTAGAAAATGACAGTGTTCCCTTAAGCCTTAGATACATGACCCATCAATACCTACTCACCACCCATCAATCTCACTCTTCCATTAGTGGGGTCAAAAATGACCCCAATTATAATTAATGCATTTTAGAATGGAAATTGCTTTCATTTTGCTTAATTGAGGATTTTTACTATATTTTGATCAACAAAATGTTGTTCTTTCATCACTTTGTGTGTGTGCCTGTGTGTATTTATGTGTGAATTTGCCCATGTTTGTGTGTTGTATGTGTGCACGTGTACAAATGAGTAGTGTAAGTGAGTGTGTATGTGCTCCTCTTTAGGAGCATTAAGATGATAACATATTCTCCTGTGATGAGAGACAGCAATGACATAACATCACTAGTTTATAGTGTAATACTGTATTCTTACTTACACTTCTTACTGTGAACAGCCATAGTATTATACAGGCTAAATGACATTACATCAGAGAATGATTTCATATTTTACGTATTAATTTCTTATCTTTCATTTGAACACAAACTTGCAAGCCTATTCATGCTTTCATTTTAACTCTTCTCATTGTAAACAGCCATGCCATTGTCAGCCATACCTTCTCATTGTGAACAGCTGTTTTATACATGCTCAAGATTTTACCTCTCTTCTCACTATGAACAGTAATTATTTTATATACGCTGAAGCACATTACACCAGAGAATAGTTTCATATTTTATTTATTAATTTCTTATGATTTTTCATTTGAACTCACATTTTCAAGCCTATTCATGCTTTCATTTTAACTTTATACATGCTCAAGCACATTTCACCAAAGAATGATTTCATATTTTACATGTTCATTTTTCATCTTTCATTTGAACACAACTTGCAATTCATGCTTTCATTTTACCTCTCTTCTTACTATGAACAGTAATTATTTTATACACGCTGAAGCAAAGTACACCAGAGAATAATTTAATATTTCATGTATTAATTTCTTATGATCTTTCATTTGAACTCACATTTGCAAACCTATTCATGCTTTCATTTTATTACAGGATCTTACAAATATAGTCTGTATAAGTCTGTTTAGAGTCTACTCTAGAGTATAGAGTCTACTCTAGTCTGTCTCTATTAGTCTGTATAGAGTCTATTCTTTCTCTACACAACAAATAGGCTTACAGTGATGTATGCTAGCTTGGCTACCTAGTGTTCAGTGCCGTAGCTCCGCACACGCACATTACGCACAGTGCGTAGGGCACCAAGTGCTTGGTGGGCACCACCAAAAAATCAGGCTTGTGAAAAAATCATCATAATAAGCTACGTACGATATATAAAATATGTGTAAAACATGTTCATATTTATAAGTAATACAAAAGCAACATAGGCCAATTTGCTCCAGAAAAGGCGAATCTCCTTTGCTGCCCTCTCTCCATTCTCTTCTTGGTGCCCCCCTCCCCTCCCAGTGGTCTGTTCGATTATGGCTCAGTCTCAATTTAAGTTTGGCAGACCTGTTTAGACATGGCTTCGAAAAAGTGTCGGGAGCAGAAAAAAGAAAAAAGAAGAGACAGCGAAATGAAGCTCAGGTAAGACAGTGTTTCAAATTAATAATAAAAAAAATGTAGCCCTTGCCAGGCAATAAACTTACAGTCAACAAACTGTAACGTTAGCTCCTAGTCTACTAGCCATGTTCAGACTGTGTTAATTACAAGTGAATCAGTTAACACAGTTAACAGTTCAGACTGTGTTAACAAATGATTAAAGTTGTAAATGACTGATGCTATCTAGCTAGTTTACGTTGTGGATATGAACATGAATTATGAATTACTGAAAGCAATTCATCATGGTCACTTGACTGTTTTGAGTTAACGTTCGGGTAAGACTAGCGCTTCCCTTCCGAGGTTGCTAGCTAGTTATGCTATTTCTGATTAAGCTTAATTTTCTAGTGTTAATTTTGACACCCTGTTTTAAATTTCGTCTTTGTCTTCGTCTCGTGACGAATGCTCTATTAGTTTTTGTTATTAGGCCTATATTATAGTCATTCACAAACCATTTTTGTTAGTCAAGTTCAGTGTAAACAAAGATTCTGCCCTATAGAAACGTTGAATGTAACTGTTTGGTAAAATTTTCAAGGTGTGATGGTTATGGTCAAAAATGAAGATAGATTTTACCTTTATTTCGCATGACACTGCATTTCAGGATATCTATAAAGATGTATTTTCATTCAAGTGAATGGTTCTCGTCTATTGACTGTATATATACAGGCTATGTGCTCATCGGTTTTCAGGTTTATAGGCCAAGGGCGACATCTGTTGGTGAAATTGTAATATGAAAAGAATCAATCTTACAGTTATGTAGATTTTCCCCCTTCGTATTCATATCAAATTATGTACAGATTTTTATGTTGTCCCATATGACACCTCTATAAATTTAAAATAGAGTTTTGAATTTTGAAATGAAGTGATTTACACGTAGGCCTACATAAACCTAATTTATATATGCTTTTTTGGAACTGTGGTTAAAAACTGTATTTCAGTAGAATTCCTGAATGTGTTGTCTTTTAATTCTGAATGCAGGGCCAATGCTTACATATGTGCAAGGAGGACCTCAAGGTCAGGAGGAGGAGGATGAACCATCCACCAGCAGTTCAACCAATTTAGATCAACCATCCACCAGCAGTTCAAGCCCTGGACATCAACCATCAACCAGTGTAGACTCTGCAACAGTTCCCAGCCCTGACCAGCTACAACCATCAACGTCCAGTTCAGGTACAGGTGCAACTCCACACACAACCACGGCGACAGTGACGAGCCCTGTCACTGAGAGGCCATCAGCAGGGGACACTGGAGACATGTGTTCCCCCTCTATATGATCCTGCTTTATTTGCTCTATTAACTTTAATGTTTGGTGTGTTTGTTTCAAAAATAAAGTGAATGGCACTGATAAATTCTGAAGTATTGTTCATATTGGGGGAGGGGGGGGGGGGCACCACAAAGCATTTGTGCTTAGGGCACCCAAATGGCTAGCAACGGCCCTGCTAGTGTTAGCGTAGTTAGCTTAGTTAAGCTAGTGTAACAAAGTAGCAGTTAGATAATTATAACACAACACTATCACACAAGATTCATAGATGTTGAAATAAGTTAACATTTTATAACAACACATGAATTATTAGGTATAAAAATGACAATAATACTTACATGTTTGTTGTTGAGTAAAAATAACCTTCAGTGTTGTGAGACTGTTGACATTGGATGTGTGGCTCGACAATAAATGTATACCTGACAGTCACAGTTGACAAAAATCAAAGGTTCCTGGGGTTCCCCATTGAAATTCCAAAGAAAATGCTTGGGGTCATTTTTGACCACGTGTATGGAAAAGTGTGGTACTGATACAAAAAATGAAACAACTCAAAGAAAATAAAAATTACATACAAATCCAAATGGTCTCATGTGAAAGACAACCTATTTGAGGAATACATGGAGGATTAAATGATAAAACATTAAAATGACAAAGATATTGCGAAAAAACGACCCCACTTATGCATCTAAGGGTTAAGACCAACACTGCATCCTAAAATAACTTGTTTTGTTTACACCATAATGATACTCACTTAACTGTCCTGTAAAAGTAAAGAAATCAGAAAGTAAATCAAAATTAAGAAACTGGAATCAAGAGATAAACCACCTGTAAAAGTGAATTGCTGATGGATTTAATAGTTGATATGATTAATTGTTGCAGCTCTACTCCTATGCATGTATTATAATGAAAGATAAATTCCTTTAAGGTCTTACAGTGATGGTATTTGAGTAAAAGTAATAATCTTGTAAATAACATTTTAAATGTTGCAACATTTTTATTATTATTTCAAATACCTTTTGTTTTATGATTGTGTGTCAAGTCAGTTAGACTTGAAAAGGGGGACTGATGGTATTTGAGTAATAATAATAATCTTGTAAATAGCATTTTAATGTTGAAACATTTTATTATTATTTCAAATACCTTGGTTGGTTTTTGGAACTCTTGTATTAAGATCAAAAGCTTTGTATGTGTCTTTGGCTGAGCTATGAGGTGTGAATAACTGGCTTCCTTAACCATTCTGAATAACCGTCCCTGTCTGGTGGATTAACATACAGACCATTTGGCACCTCTGATCTGATTAGGAAAAGACTGTAGTACTCAACAAAGACATTGCATATGCATTTTGGGTGTAACCTTGGGTGCAGCCATTGGCTGTCTACAGACATTTAAGGTCAGAATAACCACTGTTTGAGTTAGTCCTGTCTTGTCTAGTCTTGTCTTGTCGTGTCCCTGTCCTGTGTGTATATGTCTGTCTATCTGTCTGTCTGTGATGTCCTTAATGTTAAGAATAAACCTTGTACTTGATTCGAAACCACTAGGCTGACTGAGTCTCCAAATTCAACTTAAAAGTAATTTTATTACTTTTAACAGTATGCTCCCCTACTACAGCTAAAACAGGATGACAACTAAGGTGGCAGCACAAGCTAAGCCATCCTCCTAAATACTGTCATTAGGGACAAAATGATTAGAGGTTCTGTATATACCCATCTGTACCATTTGATATGTAAAGTTTAATCTCTGCATCGATTGGTCTACCATAGAGGAGTGTATGAACATAACATAAGCTCTGGTTCAGTTGGCAGGGTCAAGTGCAGTGGTCCAGCCGGCCCTGGACTGCACTTCAGCACTTGATGTGTCTATCAAACCGCCATTTAAAGTGAATATACGATCACAAGTACCCTCATTCCCTCACCTTTCTCTAAAAGTCACACTTTTCTCTCTCATTCACTCCAGCTCCATGTTAATCCATGTGATTCTTTCATCTCCCTCATTCACTCTGTCACTTTTCTTTCATATTCTGTTCATCCTGGATCCTGTCTTCCATTTAGCTGTCTTTCAGTCTATCTCTTTTTTGACTGTTTATTCCTCCATACCTCCACCATTCTCTCTCTTCTCTGATTCTGTCTCTGTCTCTCTCTCGCCCTCTCTCTTTCTCTCTCTCTCTCTCTCTCTCTTTTTCTCTCTCTTTCTTTTTCTCTCTCTCTCTCCCTTTTTTAATGGCCAGCTGACTGCTGCAGTAATTTGTGAAACTGGCAGCCCTCCCATTTATCCATCTGACACACAGATTCAGGCGACCACTTCACATGCCAACTCTTCACGTGCTCTGGGCCCAGTGCAGCCCATCCTCTGTTCTCGGTTAGACGGTGGCAATAACCCACCAAGTGCCACTCAAGTGCCCACTCAGTCCCTGGAGTAGGTGAGAGGCTGTGGGGTGGGACGGGATGGGGTGCTTGTGGGAGTGAAGGTAGGAAAGGTTGGAGTGAGGTGGGTTAGGGTTGGGGTTGAAGTGGGGTGCGGTGGGGTGTAGTGGGCATGGGAGGGGTGGGTTGGGGTTGGGGTGGGGTGGGGGTGGAGGTAGGAAAGGTTGGAGTTGGAGTGGGGTGGGGTGGGAATGTGAGTGGGGTGAGGTGTGTTGGGGTTGGGTTTGGAGTGGGTGTGGTGGGGTGGAGTGGCAGTGGGAGTGGACTGGGGTTACAGTGGGAGTGAGGTGGGGTTGGGTTTGGAGTGGGGTGGAGTGGGAGTGGGGTGGGGTGGGGTGGAGTGTAGTGGGAGTGGAGGTGGGGTTAGAGTGGCAGTGGGGTGGGTTGGAGTTGGGGGTTGGAGTGGGGTGTGGTGGGGTGGGGAAAGGCTGGGGTTGGGGTTGGGGTTGGAGTGGGGTGGAGTGGGGTGGGGTGGAGTGTAGTGGGAGTGGAGGTGGGGTTAGAGTGGCAGTGGGGAGGGTTGGGGTTGGGGGTTAGGGTTAGGGTTAGGGTTGGGTGGGTTGGTGTGGGAGTGGGAGTGGAGGTGGGGTTAGAGTGGCAGTGGGGTGGGTTGGAGTTGGGGGCTGGAGTGGGGTGTGGTGGGGTGGGGAAAGGCTGGGGTTGGGGTTGGGGTTGGAGTGGGGTGGAGTGGGAGTGGGGTGGGGTGGGGTGGAGTGTAGTGGGAGTGGAGGTGGGGTTAGAGTGGCAGTGGGGTGGGTTGGAGTTGGGGATTGGAGTGGGGTGTGGTGGGGTGGAGTGGGGTGGGGAAAGGCTGGGGTTGGGGTTGGAGTGGGGTGGAGTGGGAGTGGGGTGGGGTGGAGTGTAGTGGGAGTGGAGATGGGGTTAGAGTGGCAGTGGGGAGGGTTGGGGTTGGGGGTTAGGGTTAGGGTTGGGTGGGTTGGTGTGGGAGTGGGAGTGGGGTGTGGTTAGAGTGGGAGTGGAGTGGAGTGGAGTGGGGTGGGGTGAGAGGCTGTGGAGGTAGTAAAGTTTGTTGTCTACCCTCTGGTAGTGAAGTAAAGGGGCGTATTGAATTTGTATAACTAAAAGCTGTGGAACGCTGAGAACTGTGTTTGTCTGAGCAGCTGTGTTATGTGACATATAACAGAAAGATATGAGAGAGAGAGAGAGAGAGAGAGAGAGTGAGAGTGTGAGAGAGAGAGTGATCACACACACAAGAGAGGGGTCACACACACTCACCTCAGACTCATACAGAGGTACACACTCACAAACAGATAAAGAAAGAAAGAGAGAGAGAGAGAGAGAGAGAGAGAGAGAGAGAAAGAGCTCTAATGAATCAGTACGCAGAGTAGGGAGAATGACAGAGCTCAACAGCCTGGCCGACAGACATGAACTGCAGCAGGGGAGATTAAGTGTGGCACTCTGCCTGCCATTTCTGGCCAATCCGTGGCCACACCATTAAGTGCTCTGTCCTTCGATTCGGACTCTTCCATGTTTCTGCCCCATAAAGTGCCCTGCCCTGGGTTTTACCCCGTCTGCACAATGACACACCACCCACCCTTACTGTTTTCCTTATCTGTGACCTTATCTATGATTCATGTTTCTATGACAGTCCTGGCCTGTGTGTGTTTCTTTATGTTTTATTATTTTATAATATGGTGAACCAGCCCCTCGTACTTTGTTTCATTTTGTACAGAGGGTCTGGCAGTGCTGTATTGAGAAGTGTTTTCTTCCTGGAGGTGTGGAAGAAGTTTAAAACAAGTGGCTCTGCCTTTACCCAATCGCTAACGTCTGCTCGTCTGGCACACAAAGTCACATTATGGCTCATGAACCCTCCCTCTGTTCGCTGATTGGCTAGGAGTTGCTCGGTCCTCATACATGAATTTCACTGGCAGCAACTCCAAACCCTCTGTATAAAATGAAGTACAAGGGGCTGGTTTACCAGGATGGGTGTACAGTGGTCCCTCGCTATATCGCGGTTTACCTTTCGCGGCCTCGCTCGTTTCACGGATTTTTTTAGTGCATGCAATCTCCTGTACAGTACGCTCAGCTTGTAAAATTTACATAAATCTTCCACCGCTAGCTGTGTGAGTCTGAAGTGCTGTATGTTTGCAAGTGTGAACTTTGCCTGTCTGAGAAAAGTTATAAGTGTAGTGAGGGGTTTTACAGCCTTAAAACATCTATAATAATTGTAGAAAATAAAGCTGGCTACTTCGCGGATTTCGCCTATCGCGGGTTATTTTTAGAACTGAACTCCCGCGAATAACGAGGGACCACTGTACACCAATTACCAAAGCAACACTGTAAAAGCCCTAGTGTATAAATTCACCCCAGTGCATCAGTGCACACATACATAGCAGCGGTTTGCCTCCTTTAACTGCCATTCCCCACCAATGCGTTGAGGGACGGCAGCTGAGCATGCTGAAGAGTGTGCTGAGAACTGAACTGTCCTCCCTCTGTGGGCAGACTGACTACAGCAGCAGAGCCCGGAAGGAGAAATCCGTCACAGTTCGAAATCTACAGGATACGTTGATACTATACTTAGCTTAGAAGTACAGAGGAGATTAAGTCCGTGTCCCAGTTTGCGAAAGCGTATACAAGCCAACAGCAAAAGGCACCTCATCTGCCTTTAGGCGTTCATGTGAAGGGGAAAAAAAGTAAATGGGAGAAGATGTTCGTGTGTGATAAGGCTGGCGTTTAACACGTGTCCCGGCAGGGCGTGTCACTGTTCAGAGTGCCCCTGTCTGTCTGTCTGTCGCACATCTAGTGTGGTGTGTGTAAGGTGGTGCGTGTTGGTGCTGTGTGTTAACGAGCCCGGCCACTTCCCGCAAAGATTAATTGGCACTAATGAAGGCTGGCATATGTAGCAAGCAGCTCGAGAGTGACCTGACTGTGAATGACGCAGCAGTCCACTAAGTGCCACGACGCTGAGCGAACAAGTGAAATAGTGGAGAGAAAAAAAGTAAGATGGAGAAAAAGAGATAGATAGATAGATAGATAGATAGATAGATAGATAGATAGATAGATAGATAGATAGATAGAGAGAGAGAGAGAGAGAGAGAGAGAGAGAGAGAGA
The DNA here is from genome assembly GCA_027475355.1 of Coilia nasus. Classification (NCBI taxonomy): domain Eukaryota; kingdom Metazoa; phylum Chordata; class Actinopteri; order Clupeiformes; family Engraulidae; genus Coilia; species Coilia nasus. The sequence goes on from CM050217.1 coordinate 23,744,444, forward strand.
TACACACACATAACCCAGGGCGCTGCCAGGAAAAAGGTCAGTGTTTTTAGGTCAAGATGTATTTTAATTTCACCAGACTTCAGCTATAGTCAGAGGCACTCCAGAGAGAGACAGAGAGAGAGAGAGAGAGAGAGAGAGAGAGAGAGAGAGCGAGATGAAGTGTGGGAGACACCGAAAGAGACAGAAAAAGGGAGAGTGAGAAAGTGAGAGATGACACAGAGGAAACATCCATTTTTGTGAGGACCAAAAAAAGGCATTTTTGTATTCATAGACCATCCTATGACTCACTGCAAATTAATCAAAACCCAAACATTTGATAGAGGGCGGGAGGGTAAGGCAGTGACAAATGAAACAATGGTAAGAGAGAGAAGAGGGGAGGGGGACAAGGCAAGAGTGACAATAACAAAGAGAGGCGATGAGAACCTTAGTGTGACAGCAGGTTTGCTAGCCTTGCCCTACTCCAAGGCTGTGGGGTGCCTTTCGTAATTATTACAGTTTTTGCCCATTGCTTGAACGCAATAGACATATGCTTAAACCAAAGTAACATAACTTGAAGTTGTGTTACCATGCCTTAAACACAGTGTAACCATACCTATCTGACATAGATGTGAATGGTTTATTTCCAAGTGTTGTGTCTTATGTGCTTGTGTGTAGAGTTTTGGCACAGCGAGCCAAGTTGAACAAAATGTGTTTAAGCAATGGGCAAAAACTGTACTGGGAACTAACAGACACAAAGAAGCCAACTGGACCAAATCAATCTGCAAAACAACTTGAACATGATTGTGTGTCATATGTCATGCACAGACACAGAGGAGAGAGAGAGAAAGAGAGAGAGTGCGAGAGAGAGAGACAGAGAGAGAGAGAGAGAGAGAAAGTGGTCAGTTGAGACCTGATTAAAACCTTTGCACAGATTGCTGGGGATTTCTACCCAATGAGAGCCAGAAAGCTGCTTTTTAAAATCTGTTTACGAGGATTTTCTCTGCCTGTTATCCCCTTAGCAAGTCGTTTTTTATCATCGTGGCTTGAGATGCCTGGCCAGGAACTAGCCCTCTTTAAGGATAGTTATGGGCTTTGCAGCAAAACCTCTCTATGGCAACGTGAGCAAAGCGTCATTATTACGATTATCTCTGAATTGCTGCTTGTTTGCTGTGGTGTCTAATTAAAGCATATAGGGTGATATTTACAAGCTGCCATTCCATGGCCCCCTCAGTGCTCTCAGACTACAGCACAGCTGACTGAGAAGCGACTCTGCCCCGGATCTCAGACAAATCTGAGCCACATCTGGTCAAATATGAGATGCTTCCTATGATTCCGGTGTAATTCTATTACTCTGACACTAAAAAGAAGTCTCAGTGAGAGTCAACTCTCTTTTACAGTTTTTCTTAATTGCTTAAACACATTTTCTGAAAACATGCCTCATACCCTCAGAACTCTACACACAAGTCAAAAAAACACACACACAATGGGCTAAACCCCTCACTTCTCCTGCAAAATGAAACTTTGCATTCAAAACAGTATTATGTCTTCTCAAAATGCAATTTTGTTGTCAAATGACACACACAAACCATCATATGAATAGACATTTATAACAACCAGTTGAACCCTGATGTGCTTAATGTAAAACACTATGATAAATGAAAAACACTTCTTATCTATTCATCATAATGATTTAAGTCTTTTTTGTTCAGTGTTACACTTGCTACAGACAGTATAAGTGTGTTATATTTTAGAATATTGTTTTTGTACTCAGAACGCACATATATATCATTACAAATATATTTTATTTTTCCCACAAAAACAGTGTACACACTGTGCACCCCAATCAACACAAAGCTGCACCTACAGTGGTCTACATAAAACACAACAGAAGAGTTTACTGTAGCCTATACAGTTACAAAAAAAAAATACGCTGCATCCTTTCTTCTGTTTTGGTGTGGCCACAGCACCTCATCCACATCACATGCAATGTTTTTTCCTGGCCTAGCAGCGAATCCATCCATGAAAAGCATCAATTGCTATATTTCCACATGCATCTTCCATAGCTTAGAGAAAGGGTACACGCATTTGTGGATTATGGCCATACACTTCCATCTCCAGTCAAAAAAAAATCCTCAATTGGGTTGAGTATTGCAGAATGTGGAGAGAGATACGTAAACAACTAAACAACTACTGTAAAATAATTTTGTTGACCAAATGGTTAACCAAAATGGCTCTGATCTCATCAGAGATTACGGTCCTTTCTCATCCTCGTCCGTGTCCTCCCCGTCCTTCTCCTCTTACCCTCACTCCTCTAGCTGTGGCTCTGCCTCTTCCAAAGCTCTGATAGCTAATTGTAAAGCTGTGTGACAGGTGTTTGCCAATGTGATGAGTCAGTGTGCATAGTAGGGCAATTAACTTTAGAATTTTGAATCACTGTGTGTTCCTTGTGAAAACAAGAGATTTTTGTCATGAAAATTGTGCCAAACGCAGAGAATTGTCTATAGTGTTTTGAAAAAAGTGTGTTTTAGAACTGCAATTTGAGTGTAAAGCAGGAATTGTGTTTATAGTTTAGCAGAATCGGTTCATGGGGTTGGTGCATGAGTTACATGTTGTGGTCATTGTGTCTGAAGTACAAGGAATTGTGTGTAAAGAATTGAGAAAAACTGTAAAAGCAGTGTAATGTTATTGATAACAATGTAATTGTTATGCTATTGACATTTTTAGAGATACTATCAAGTATTGTTGAACATTGTATATCAACTGCAGTGTTATTACTAAGCATACATTATTAGATGTAACATATTATTTTGTGTTTTTTTTTTATTTACAACCACTTCCATCTCCTACTATCTCATGTATCAGTGCTAGAAAGACTAGTTATTAATATAAGTGTTGCCAAAATCATGCCTAAGTAATGTTATTGAAGACATTTATCAACCTCATCCTTAAATGCGATTTTTTTCCTTCACATGACTAGATTTTCATTTATTGGCATATAAAGAATCTGAACAGACAGTGGGTGAAGATGCTCACGAGGTTGGTGGCTATAAAAAGGCCAGTGTTCTTACTCCTAATAACACACTTTTTATCTTTTCATTTCACATCATGCTGAGCGCATGAAAGCTGTTCTGCTTTTCACAAGAACAAAAAAGACAACAAACCACCAGTACCAATATGAACCAATATGAAAAACATAATAAACCCTTTTGCATGATTTGTCAGTGCCAGGCAAGATAAATCAAAACAGAACACAGTTAAACAGCACTGGGCTGACTCTAAATCATGTCACTGTCATCCACAGCTTGTTTACATCTAGTGTTGTTGTTGTTTCCATGCTGCCCGAGGTCTAACTCCCACACTGTCAGCGTAGTTTTACTTGTCAGACTGCTTTTAGCGTATACCTTCTTTAGCGCTTAGATTGTTTCTACTGTAATACGCACAGCTTTCCCTCAGGTTCCACCTGGAGGGGTTTACTTAGTTCTAACGAACACTTTGCCCCCAAACAGGGGTGTAGTGGTACACCCCTGGGTAAACTATCAATATGGTGAACATAGTGAGGTGGATGCATGGTGCAACACCAGCTGTTTTAAAAAGACTTGCAAAACATGTTTAAACAATCCCAGTGTTTCAATGGTCTCTAGTGCACATATAGATGGCATTGTGTGATTCTGGAATGTTAGAAATTGTGTTTGGTACATAAATTCTATTATAGGGTGAATAAACTGTTTTGATAGGTGAATAAACTCTGTTGACAGGTGAATAAACTCTTTTTCTGAAATTTAAGAGGTGGGTAAACTCTGTTTACTTGCATTTATCCTCCACTATATCCCTGCCCCCAAAACTAAACAGGCATGTCAAACACTGAGTGGATACTGATACACAGAACAGTGTAACACAGGATCTTTTCCCTACCACAGCTAAATAGTTCAACAGACAGCAACATCCATACATAGAGTGCATCTGACACTGCTTAGTAGCTACATGGTCAATTAGGCATCCCTGCGGTTGGCAGCAGTTACAGTTGTGACTAATGAGCTCAACACAAAGCCATAACCACAATGCCACGGGAGCATGGATTGCATTCCTCCTCTGTCCCCCCACAGTAATTGCTATTTCGCTCCCACCAGCCCCTCACGTCACGGACCGCTATGCTCACAGGCATACACTAAAAAAAAATAGGACTGTCATCACTTCTGACTTGTGATGGCTGTTCCAGCGATCCTCCTACCTGGGACCCATAAAAGGCATGAAGGACAGGACACCATCTCCATTCACTCACACAGAAGCCCATAAGTGCCCATGACTGTACATATGTCCAGGTAGCTTTGAATCTTGTAGCTTAAATTTCAGTTTGTGTGTAAACAATACCCTAACTGGTTCTGTGTTATGTGTCCTGACTTACTGTAGGTTGGAGCTTTGGCTACTCTAGGGAGTTATATGATTTTGGGTCAGTGGGAAAAGTAGGAAAGGGAGGAACTACAACTGCAACAGTAAAGTCCTATACTGTAATGTCCCATACTGTAATGTTATACTGTTATGAACTTATATCCATTAAGCAGAGAAACAGTGTACATTCTAAGGATTTATTTACCCCCATATTGCAGTTTAAGTGGACATATGAAAATGACAATAGTTGATTAGCTATGCATTATTATTATTATTATTATTATCACACACCCCGCAATTTGACTTCTTGCAATACCTGAGTTTGAAAATTCACTTAACAGTGATCTCTTAACAACGTATTGACATATTTAGCATTAAGCAGATTCTTACCTTGCATGACGACCGTGACTATGGTCGCCAGGAGTATCTGTAAAATCCTCCACAAGTGAGAATAAGTGTTCATTTTGGCAGCCTGCGTAACCCTCTTTCATTCCATGCAAGGTCCCGGTTGACAGTCCCTTTACAAGCTTGACAAAGCCGGTCCCGATAAGCTGTTGACACCGGCCATTGCTATTCTGAGACGGCGCCGTTCACCTGGGGAATTCCCCACCTGTGTGAGCGCACCTCGAGCTCCCAGGTCCAGACTCTTTTTGGGCGCCAATGGCGCCGCGCGCTCACCCTAGGAATATTGGTGAACCGGGCCGTTCCGAACCCCGATATATGAACAATTTACTCGGTGAACAAAATCCTCCACTGCAAGTAAATTTCGTCCTGTGTAGTTCAAACCTTTTTTAGCTCGTTAACATACGTCAAAGATCTCGGTCGTAAGTCAGGTGCCAGACAGGCTACAAAATCCAAGCGGTGTTCCTCTGGCAACAACGTGAGGAAAGCTCTGCACTTCAGGTCAGAGGCGCGCTATCAACTTTGGCCATCGTCTCTCACTGTTCCTACTCGTCTGCTGGCCGAAGAACCTGTACTCCGAGCAAATTGTTGCGTTGTCTTCAGCCGAAGTGCCCGACTGTCACCATCGCACAACTCTTATGCTCTATGAGCGGTCAGCGCGACTTTGCGTTTGTTGGTGAATTGCGGCGATTCAATGCGATTAAGTACTTAGCAGAGGAAAGACATGTCGTCGCGGCAGTAATGCAAGCAAACAAGCGGAAAAAAACAGAGTGGAAAAGGGTAGGAGAAAAGATCGAGAGGAAGCCAGGAAACCCGGTAGAGGGGTGTGAAATAAATGAAAGTTCGTTGGTTGCATTTGTTCATTAACTCTGCTACCTTATTTGTAGGTGAAAAGATATTAAATGGTCATCAAATGGCTTGTCAGCGGCCTCTAGCGGCCTCTGAACAAATGGCAGTCCTGCAACATCACCATCTGACATTCTCTCTCTCTCTCTCTCATGGTCAATAAACACCATGATACATTCATTACTCTTTTTACATTACATTACACTTAGCAGACAATTTTATGCGATTTACAACAATGACACAACAAGCTAACAGAGGTATAGAGGAACACAGAGTAAACAAAGGCATGGCAAAGCAGAGTGACGTGCCCTTTTGGGTTGATTGAAAACCAGTCGTGCTGCAGTGTTCTGGACTATTTGCAATGGTTTGACTGCACAACCAGGTAGGCCAGCCAGAAGGGAGTTGCTGTCTTAAATTAAGTTTGCAGTCTATACTTAAATGAAGTTTGCAGATGGACTGCATGCATCAGCCAGCTGTAGTCTGAGCCACAGTTCTGTGATCCCTAAAATGATATGAAATCCATGAAATATGAAATATATTTATTTTTCCCTCTTGCTTAAGAGAATCTCTCAGGAACATATTAACCATATCTTATTTGGCTGACTAGTAAGGTGCAAAAACTCATTTGTAACAAAATATCATTTTTATTTAGTTTTGGCAAAGATGTCATTCTTGCAGTTGCGCCTGTTGGACATATGAAGCTCTGACAGCGTCCCGCCCATCAAGTCACGCATTGAAGTTTTCCGAAGGACACAGCGTTGCGAAGATCTATTTCAGAGAGAAAAAGTAAGTGTCACAAACGACTCCATAACAGCTCAGTCACAAACGACACCATAACAACAGCACAGGAACACAACCTCCTTGGCTTGGCCAGTAAACACAGCATAGTCAAATAAATGTAAATAGACATAAAACTTCCTTCAATTAAAAATGTGCTGACGATGATTCTGAGATGCAAAGATGCTGAGAGGAGAGAAGCAGCTCGTGTTTGGTGGCTAGATCAAGCCAGTGACAGTGAGTATACTATCAAAAGAGAGAGTGTGTGTGTGTGTGTGTGTGTGTGTGTGTGTGTGTGTGTGTGTGTGTGTGTGTGTGTGTACGCACAGGGTCCCACCTTATGTGCAAGCTCCTCAGCATGGCTGGACTATTGCAATGCCCGGTACACAGGAATCAGGGAATCATCTTTGGCACGCTTGCAGTTGGTCCAAAACACGGCGGCCAGACTCCTCAATGGGACTAAGAAGCGTGATCATATTACTCCTGTTTTGGCAGCTCTGCACTGGCTTCCTGTGAAGTATAGAGTCCAGTAAATAAAATGTTTTAAATAATCAAGCTTCAAAATATATCAGACATGTTAAGTTTACATGCTGTTGTTACATGCTTACTGATACTGTTTAACCTTTTACCTTTTAACTTGGTTAACATTTTTCTTTATATTGTGAAGCACTTTGGTTTTAAATGTGCTATACAAATGAAACTTGCTTACTTCCCATGCAGGACACAGGCCAGAATGAGGGACACGTGCTTCCTCAGTCACGCACTCTCACTGTGGGGCTATGTGTCCAAACCTTTATGGAACAACAGCACATAACAACATATAAACATGATATACCACATTCTGGCACACATCAAGAAACAATATATATTATTATTCTGTCAGATTTCATCATTCATAGTTGGTTTCTTCTCAAAAAAAGAAATCGGTCTGAGCGTACATCAACATGGATATAATCACCCTGAGTATGTACAGTCGCTGGAATCGACGGCAGTTACGTGGTAATAATGAGTCATGTATGCCGCCTGATATTCCCACGTGTGAGAGACTCTCTCCTGTCTCGCTCTGAGCCGGAAGCCTCTGTAGCAAATATCACTTTGCCTGTGGAGTTAATGGGAACAGCACAAGAGAAGGTTTCAATAGGCAGGCATTTGGAACTGCAGGGGGCTCACTTACACAAACAAAAGCACCCTGGGTAGAGAAGGCCAAAGCATGTATAGATTTAGGTAATAAATGCTGTTACATGTGTCGTATGGCTCTATAACAAAAGCACCCCCCCCCCCTGTCATTAGCGTTATGTACATTCAAAATGCTTCCATCTTTTTGGTGGCTATATTGGCAATGTTAGATGTTAGATTCTTGCAAGATGTTACATATTAGTTTCTTGTTAGTTGTTAGATGTTAGTTTCTTGTAAGGTGTTAGATGCTAGCTACTTGTTAGACGTTAGATTCTTCTTAGATGTTAGATTCTTGTTAGATGTTACAATGTTAGTTCTTTTTACTTCCATTGCATTCACCGCAGATGGTGGACACAAAACATGACTGCCTGTTTATTGTTGCGTCTGTATATCTGTCTGCACCTATTTACCTCTGCCGCTTATAAACAAATGGGCCTCCTCTGCTCATTGTCCCCTCTCTCATCTGGTCTCTTCTTCGTTCACTCTCGTCTTCTGCTCTCCTCTCATCTCCTTTCCTTTCTTTTCTTCTCCTCTCCTCTTGTGTCCTTTCATCTCATCTCATCTCATCTCATCTCCTCTTGTGTCTTTTCATCTCCTCATCTCCTCTACTATCTTCTCCTCTCTTCTCTTCTCTTCTCTCTTTATTTCTCATTTCCTCTCTTTTGCTCTCTTCTTCTCTCTTGTTTCTCTCCTCTCCTCTTGTGTCCTTTCATCTCCTCATCTCCTCTCCTCTCTTCTCCTCTCTTTATCTCTCATTTCCTCTCTTTTCCTCTCTTCTTTTATCTTGTTTCTCTCCTCCTCCTCTCTTCTCCAGTCGCTCTCTGTCAGGGTTCCAGCTTTGCCTCGTACTTCTCTCTCCGTCAGTCTTCTGAGTCACCTCAACTCATTTTTAGTCAAACTAAATTTGGATTCTCTCTCTCTCTTTCTTTCCATCCCCCTCTTTTTCTTCATCATCTATGTGTTGCTGTCACTCTCATCAATTTTATTTGGAAATGTTGTTCCATTTTTTCTTTGCTTTCTTTCTTTCATTTTTTCCTCAACCACTCCACCATGACCTTAACCCAGGGGCGCTGCTAGAAATTGTGGGCCCCCTGAAAGTAAAGAATTTTGGGCCCCTACCCCAACCATGTCATATTCCTTTGTGGGCTCCTGTGAATCTCTGGGCCCCATGAATTGTCCTGGTCTACCCCCCCTTAGCGGCACCCCTGCCTTAACCACTCAAGCCCTAATCCCAGGCCCCTTACCCCACGACCACCCGTACCCCTACCCCAACCACCACCAGCCCAGCCCCAACCACCCACCTACCCCAACCCCAATCACTACAACCACAACCATCACCCCTTACCTTACCCCAACCACCACTACCCCAACCACCAACTCCTAACCCAACCACCACCACCACCCCAGCCCTGCCCTGTCCTGGCCTGTCCTCAGAAAGGGAAACACCAGTCATTGGAGTCCTGTGTGTCGAGAGTGCCTTCCCAGAACCACACGAGCAGCAGGTGGATGAGCAGGAGCATGAGGGCAACCATGCAGAGGAAGATGTAGTACCTCGGGTCCTCCCGGGCGTACATGGCGATCCAACCCCGACTGTGCTGCAGCGGCTGGGGCTCAGGCTGTCGCTCAGGCAGAGGTGGAGGCAGAGGTGGAGGCGATGGCAGCAGTGGCTCCCCCTCTGCCGTCGAGGGCAGCGGTGACGGTGGCGGTGGCCACCACTCCACGGCTCTCTTGGCATATCTGCTTTTTTTCTTCCTAGTGGCGTACAGCAGAGTCCCGTCTTCCAGCCGCGGCTCCTGGATCTCCACCATCCTGAAGGCGTTGTGTGGCTTCATAGGCATGGTTGCCCACCTCGCGTTGGCCCAAGCCAACTTGTCATGCATGTACTTCCAGTAGGACTGTTTTTTGCTCAACATTCTCCGCTGCTTCGTGTGAAAAATGGCTTCCAGACAGCCTTCGAACCTGCGCCGTCCCCGGCGCCTGGTCGATTGTCTCGGTTCGTCCTCCTCCTCCTCGTCCTCACTGTCCTCCTCCTGTGTCCTCGTCATCGTGTTTGTTTGGTCGGGTGAGGTGGCTCGGCGCCGGCCGCGGAAGCAGCAAAGCCAGTCCGGGATTCTGCTGTTCTTGCCCTGCTGTCTCCTCTCCTTCTCTGCGCGCTTTGCCTCTCTCTTCCGGGCCTTTCTCTCTGCGGCCGTCTCTCTACGCGGAGCCGCCGGTGGCCAGTCGCTGCTCGTCGACGGCATGGCATCACGCTGGGTGTAGCAGTCTTCCTGGTCCGAGGAGGACTTGCAGGTTACGCAGCGGAAGCAGGCCTGAAACAGAGCACGCAGTCGGGGGCCACAGCCCCGTCTCCTAGTCTCCTGGCCCTCCCCTCTTTCACGTGCCATCTCCTCCTCACACACCAGTTACTCTGGCTTGAAAGCCAACTTCTCTGAGCATTTGTTTGGGTTTTTCTATTTCCTGAAATGACAGCAACCAGATTTTTTTTCTTTTTTACATTAGGAGAAAGACAGGTTTTACAAAATTAAATAATATTGAACACATATTATGCCTAATTAATTGTATGATTAATTAATTAATAATATTAAATCCAGAGGACCTACCACAACTGATTGCCTTCTGCAGTCTCTCACAAACATGAAATGATTGTTTTAGAATTGTGTTTTTATGACGTTGCCATGGGTTTGGAGCCTTGCTTCATGGCGTCATGGACGCTTCACCTGGAATGTTTGATTGTGACGTCATTAACGTGCAAATTCTGTAGCCTGTAGTGGAGATGCTGAAGAACCTCGGGCCAATCCAAGCCCTTCTAATTTTGCATTTGGTGGAGGGGTTTCAATAAACCTGTCCGCTACTGAACATTATTAGCGGTTTTAAATTCTAAACTTGGATATTAATAGCTATTATACCATATGGTCTTGATTGCTGCAGACATTTGTGCCTTTGTCAAGAGAGAAAGACGTGGCACATTCCATTTGAGTGATCTTATTAACTGTCCAACTTACGTTAGGCTACTTATTTATTTCTTTCTTTGTTCAGATGTCATTATTGTGTACCATAGCAGTGCTTCTCGACATTCCAGTCTCTACCGTCATTTATTTATTTAGGGTGACAGAGGCAGACAAACATTCGACACAAACAAGATAGAAGAAACATTAACCCTAAAGTAGTTTTTAAAACATTCTAGGTCGCAACTCATTACGGTCTAGAAGATGCCGTGTGCTGGAAATATGCTTCTCTTTTTTCACTGCAGCCATCTACAACATAACCTAGTCTGTTCGCAAGTGGTTAAGGCTACATAAGTGATGGATAATTAATAGTTTTTTTACGTGGCGTTTGTTGATGTATGTCAGAGGGTGGGGTGGCTAATGTAATGCCAATCAAACATGGATAACAAATTCTTTATGTTATCTAATTCTAATTCTTCCCGACATGAGAACCATCTTATAAACTACTTCCATCTGTCATCTACCTTTCCTTGCTCATTATTGTTTGCGTCGCACTTTCCTTAAAAAAAAACTGTCATTTAGCTTATGCAGGCAACAATATGTCCCGTTTTTTTTAGATGAAAGGATGATGGTGTTCGTGTTAGCTACTGAGAAAGGTGTGTTTGTAGGCGTTACATGAAAGGTATGAGTTAGCTACTGAGAAAGGTATGTTTGTAAATTAAATTCAAATTAAACGTGCTCTTACTTTAAAGTCTGAATACTTATTTCTCTGAACGCACCCCGATGACACTATTGGCATGGACGACGGGTTAAAATGATATGAAATCCATGAAATATGAAATATATTTATTTTTCCCTCTTGCTTAAGAGAATCTCTCAGGAACATATTAACCATATCTTATTTGGCTGACTAGTAAGGTGCAAAAACTCATTTGTAACAAAATATCATTTTTATTTAGTTTTGGCAAAGATGTCATTCTTGCAGTTGCGCCTGTTGGGCATATGAAGCTCTGACAGCGTCCCGCCCATCAAGTCATGCATTGAAGTTTTCCGAAGGACACAGCGTTGCGAAGACCTATTTCAGAGAGAAAAAAGTAACTGTCAGCTCAGTCACAAATGACACCATAACAACAGCACAGGAACACAACCTCCTTGGCTTGGCTCTACTGATAGAGAAACCACCAGTAAACACAGCATAGTCAAATAAATGTAAAAAGACATAAAACTTTCAATTTAAAATGTGCTGACGATGTATCTGAGATGCAAAGATGCTGAGAGGAGAGAGGCAGCTCGTGTTTGGTGGCTAGATCAAGCCACGGACAGTGAGTATACTATCAAAAAATTGTGTGTGTGTGTGTGTGTGTGTGTGTGTGTGTACGCACAGGGTCCCACCTTATGTGCAAGCTCCTCAGCATGGCTGGACTATTGCAATGCCCGGTACACAGGAATCAGGGAATCATCTTTGGCAAGCTTGCAGTTGGTCCAAAACACGGCGGCCAGACTCCTCAATGGGACTAGGAAGCGTGACCATGTTACTCCTGTTTTGGCAGCTCTGCACTGGCTTACTGTGAAGTATAGAGTCCAGTCAATAAACTGTTTTAAATAATCAAGCTTGAAAATATATCAGACATGCTAAGTTTACATGCTGTTGTTAAATGCTTACTGATACTGCCTAACTTTTTACCTTTTAACTTGGTTCTCTTTCTTTATATTGTGAAGCACTTTGGTTTTAAATGTGCTATACAAATTAAATTTCCCTACTTCCTATGCAGGACGCAGGTCAGGATGAAGGCTTCCACATGCTTCTTCAGTCACGCACTCTCGCTGTGGGGATATGTGTCCAAATCTTTGTGGAACAACAGCACATAACAACATATAAACATGATATACCACATTCTGGCACACAACAAGAAACAATATATATTATTATTCTGTCAGATTTCATCATTCATAGTTGGTTTCTTCTCAAAAAAAGAATTCAGGTAATAAATGCTGTTACATGTGTCGTATGGCTCTATAACAAAAGCATTTCTTTTCTCACATCACATCCCCCCCACCCCCCTGTCATTAGCGTTATGTACATTCAAAATGCTTCCATCTTTTTGGTGGCTATATTGGCAATGTTAGATGTTAGATTCTTGCAAGATGTTACATATTAGTTTCTTGTTAGTTTCTTGTAAGGTGTTAAATGCTAGCTACTTGTTAGACATTAGATTCTTCTTAGATGTTAGATTCTTGTTAGATGTTACAATGTTAGTTGTTTTTACTTCCATTGCATTCACCGCAGATGGTGGACACAAAACATGACTGCCTGTTTATTGTTGCGTCTGTATATCTGTCTGCACCTATTTACCTCTGCCGCTTATAACCAAATGGGCCTCCTCTGCTCATTGTCCCCTCTCTCATCTGGTCTCTTCTTTGTTCACTCTCGTCTTCTCCTCTCCTCTCCTTTCCTCTCCTTTCCTTTCCTTTCCTTTCCTTTCTTCTCCTCTCCTCTCCTCTCCTCCTCTCCTCTCCTCCTCTCCTCTCCTCTTGTGTCCTTTCATGTCATCTCATCTCATCTCCGCTCATCTCATCTCCTCTCCTCTCCTCTCGTGTCTTTTCATCTCCTCATCTCCTCTACTCTCTTCTCCTCTCTTCTCTTCTCTTCTCTTCTCTTCTCTCTTTATCTCTCATTTCCTCTCTTTTCCTCTCTTCTTCTCTCTTGTTTCTCTCCTCCTCCTCTCTTCTCCAGTCCTGTTTTCTCTTTTTTACTTTGCTCTGCTCTCTGGAACTTAACTCAGCTCTCCATTGCTCCCTGCTACTTTCTGTGTCTGTCGTCGCTCTCTGTCAGGGTTCCAGCTTTGCCTCGTACTTCTCTCTCCGTCAGTCTTCTCAGTCACCTCAACTCATTTTTAAATTTAGATTCGCTCTCTCTTTCCCTCTCTCTCTTTCTTTCCATCCCCCTCTCCTACTCCATCATCTATGTCACTTTCATCAATTTTCTTTGGAAATGTTGTTCCTTTTTTTCTTTGAAAGAAGCCAAATTGTCATGACCTCAACCACTCCACCATGACCTTAACCACTCCAGCCCCAATCCAGGCCCCTTACCCCACGACCACCCGTATAGCCCTACCCCAACCACCACCCCCTACCCCTACCCCAACCAACAACTACCACCCTAACCCCAACCACCACCACCCCAGCCCCAATGACCACCTACCCCAACCCCAATCACTACAACCACAACCACCACCCCCCTTACCTTACCCCAACCACCACTACCCCAACCACCAACCCCTAACCCAACCACCACCACCACCCCAGCCCTGCCCTGTCCTGCCCTGTCCTCAGAAAGGGAAACACCAGTCATTGGAGTCCTGTGTGTCGAGAGTGCCTTCCCAGAACCACACGAGCAGCAGGTGGATGAGCAGGAGCATGAGGGCAACCATGCAGAGGAAGATGTAGTACCTCGGGTCCTCCCGGGCGTACATGGCGATCCAACCCCGACTGTGCTGCAGCGGCTGGGGCTCAGGCTGTCGCTCAGGCAGAGGTGGAGGCAGAGGTGGAGGCGATGGCAGCAGTGGCTCCCCCTCTGCCGTCGAGGGCAGCGGTGACGGTGGCGGTGGCCACCACTCCACGGCTCTCTTGGCATATCTGCTTTTTTTCTTCCTAGTGGCGTACAGCAGAGTCCCGTCTTCCAGCCGCGGCTCCTGGATCTCCACCATCCTGAAGGCGTTGTGTGGCTTCATAGGCATGGTTGCCCACCTCGCGTTGGCCCAAGCCAACTTGTCATGCATGTACTTCCAGTAGGACTGTTTTTTGCTCAACATTCTCCGCTGCTTCGTGTGAAAAATGGCTTCCAGACAGCCTTCGAACCGGCGCCTGGTCGATTGTCTCGGTTCTTCCTCCTCCTCCTCGTCCTCACTGTCCTCCTCCTGTGTCCTCGTCGTCGTGTTTGTTTGGTCGGGTGAGGTGGCTCGGCGCCGGCCGCGGAAGCAGCAAAGCCAGTCCGGGATTCTGCTGTTCTTGCCCTGCTGTCTCCTCTCCTTCTCTGCGCGCTTTGCCTCTCTCTTCCGGGCCTTTCTCTCTGCGGCCGTCTCTCTACGCGGAGCCGCCGGTGGCCAGTCGCTGCTCGTCGACGGCGTGGCATCACGTTGGGTGTAGCAGTCTTCCTGGTCCGAGGAGGACTTGCAGGTTACGCAGCGGAAGCAGGCCTGAAACAGAGCACGCAGTCGGGGGCCACAGCCCCGTCTCCTAGTCTCCTGGCCCTCCCCTCTTTCACGTGCCATCTCCTCCTCACACACCAGTTACTCTGGCTTGAAAGCCAACTTCTCTGACCATTTGTTTGGGTTTTTCTATTTCCTGAAATGACAGCAACCAGATTTTTTTTCTTTTTTACATTAGGAAAAAGACAGGTTTTACAACATTAAATAATACTGAACACATATTATGCCTAATTAATTGTATGATTAATTAATTAATAATATTAAATCCAGAGGACCTACCACAACTGATTGCCTTCTGCAGTCTCTCACGAACATGAAATGATTGTTTTAGAATTGTGTTTTTATGACGTTGCCATGGGTTTGGAGCCTTGCTTCATGGCGTCATGGACGCTTCACCTGGAATGTTTGATTGTGACGTCATTAACGTGCAAATTCTGTAGCCTGTAGTGGAGATGCTGAAGAACCTCGGGCCAATCCAAGCCCTTCTAATTTTGCATTTGGTGGAGGGGTTTCAATAAACCTGTCCGCTACTGAACATTATTAGCGGTTTTAAATTCTAAACTTGGATATTAATAGCTATTATACCATATGGTCTTGATTGCTGCAGACATTTGTGCCTTTGTCAAGAGAGAAAGACGTGGCACATTCCATTTGAGTGATCTTATTAACTGTCCAACTTTAACTGTACCATAGTGCTTCTCGACATTCCAGTCTCTACCGTCATTTATTTATTTAGGGTGACAGAGGCAGACAAACATTCGACACAAACAAGATAGAAGAAACATTAACCCTAAAGTAGTTTTTAAAACATTCTTTGCAACTCATTAGGGTCTAGAAGATGCCGTGTGCTGGAAATATGCTTCTATTTTTTCACTGCAGCCATCTACAACATAACCTAGTCTGTTCGCAAGGGGTTAATAAGTGATGGATAATTAATAGTTTTTTTACGTGGCGTTTGTTGATGTATGTCAGAGGGTGGGGTGGCTAATGTAATGTCAATCAAACATGGATAACAAATCCTTTATGTTATCTAATTCTAATTCTTCCCGACATGAGAACCATCTTATAAACTACTTCCATCTGTCATCTACCTTTCCTTGCTCATTATTGTTTGCGTCGCACTTTCCTTAAAAAAAAACTGTCATTTAGCTTATGCAGGCAACAATATGTCCCGTTTTTTTAGATGAAAGGATGATGGTGTTCGTGTTAGCTACTGTAAAATCTAACACTTGTGTAAACTTGCATTCATCTTGTTAGCTTTACTCACAGCAACAAATTTGTGCTTAATCTTAATGATTTGGATGAAGTAACAGTTACTTTCAGGGCGAAAAAAACACATTACTTCACAATTAGACTAAGGTCCACTTGTCTTTGACAAGTAACCTCAACAGTGACATATTACTCCGAGAAGGAGGCGCTATTGCATGTATTCCTGCAGAAAAGACGACGAAGAAAACAGAAGAGGAAGCATGTGAGAACCGTTAAGAAGACGTAACTGCGCTGGAACCCACTAAACAATGGACGTGTTATAGACGTGAATATGACGTCTACATTGCGTCGGTCGGTCCAAGACCAATTCTGGACGTCTATATGACGTGCAAATTAGGTCCACATTTGGACGTCTAACTACGACCCCCACTTGGACGTCGATATGCCGTTCAGCATTTGACCCGCAGACTACGTGACTGTTTTTGGACGTCGATAGGATGTCTAACACAGACGCAGGAAAAATACATTTTGATTATTTGTGATTAAACATTTACTGATATTTATTTGTGTACCTTATATTTTCTTTATCTGTTTAATAAACTAATTTAAGTAGGTATGTATGTTGTTTATTTATGTGGAAATGCGAAAAATTATAGCCTACTCCAGAGCCCACTCTGGCGTACTCATACAAAAAATGCATGTGTCTACTTGAGTTCAACCAGTCAACACCACTCTGATTGGTTGGAGCAATACATCTTCGTAACCCAACCAGTAAACGCCACACTGATTGGCCGAAACGACGTGTCAGGCGGCGCGATAGAGTGCATAATCACAGTCAAACGTTAGGTTGCTTTTTTCCCTTTCCCTCTTTCCCCGTCTCTACTGGAGAACCAAATGGCTCTGCCCAGGACGCCAAACTCGTGTTCAGAAAGTTGAAGGTAAGTTGAAAGTTCGGTCAGGTTAGGTAATTGTATGTTCATTTCTGTATTTGTAGTGTTAGCTGTTTTGGCTTTGTGGTCTTAAACCATCGGAATCTGCTGCTGTTATTGGCTAACGTTAGCTATTGCTATAGCATGCTAGTTCATTTAGAATGACTGAAAACGACCAGAGTGCCTAAAAATGTTAATGTTAACCGGAGTTTTAAAGGGGGAAATTTATGTAAAATGAAAATTGGCATGTTAAAACATCATACCGAGTTGGTATATTTGCCGAGGAGCAAAATTGCGCTAGTCTGTTGCATTTAGAACGTCACTATTATTTTTACTGTTTGGCCCAGAAGGCTAACAATGCAAGTAAGATTACGCTATTTTTAAACCATTAAAACAGCTTGAATACACTCCACACTGCATCGGTAGAATAACAAAGGCCCTGGTATTCAAAACGAGGCACTGAGAACTTTTAAGTGTTCACAATGTTTATTAAGAAAACTGTTCACAGGCAGTATAGTTTGCCGTTGTTTCTTGTGGCCGCCATGTGCGGACTCATGGCGGAAACGAAGTTTTCAGGGCCTTTGTTATACTGCCGATGCAGGTTGGAGTTTCTCTTTTAATTTATCTCAAATGGTAGACGGGTTAATTGCCTCTGAAGCAACCAACTTGCAAGTTTAAAAGCACAGTTACCAGCAAATTTCGAACATTTTGTGTATTTTGAGTCACATGCATTTGAGTTTTGTAATTTTTGGATCTGCCAGGGCAGACACAGCCTAACTTCTGTATCTTGACTTTCTCTTACAACTGTAGTCCATATAGCCTGGTGTCACTTATGCAAGAGAACATACAGTATCTATGCTTTTTGGTGAACAATACTTTTATGCATTTAAGTCATTGTTGTAAAGCTTTTAGTTGGCCATTTGTAAACTAGTCTGTCTTTGTCAGGTAGTGTACAGTGCTCTCTCATTTTGGACTTGGTGGTGTCCTGCCCTTTAGGAGTGAAACAACGCAAAGTGTTATGACTTCCGCATACCCCTTGCAAATGCCCTAGTCAAACAAAAAGTAAACTAAAGTAACTCCGACTCATGTCTGCATTTACAGATGGTTTTGAGAAGAGAACATGGCAGAAATGCCAAAGAGAACTCGGATCAACTTCTCTGGTATTCAGACAGTGATGATAAACGGGGCATTGCACACCAGCTGGTCCAGCTCCAGGCCACAGTATGGTGATGGGTTTCAGGCACACCAGCAGGTCCAGGCCTGAGGGATCACGCTTCAGTAATATGACAGGCCGAGGCATGGTAAGTTCTCTAAAGACCATTTCATCAAAGCACTTTGCAATTTAGTAATTCGTACTGATGCGGCCCTGATTGTTAGGTTATGTCTGATTTCTTCTACTATTCTGTCTATCTACTGTATTGATAACAAACCCAGAAAACAATTACAATCACATATGTGAACCAGCTAGCCTTGCTATTCTAAGGTCATCATAGTAATGAACTTGTGTATTTGTTTCAGTGTATCAGAACAAGGTCTTAACCCTGCTGGTTGACCTTCACACTCAGCTCAAACACAACCTGCCTCTTCAGCCATTCACATTGAGAGGATGAAGACCAAGGAAGACTGAGCGGAGCAACGCCTCTGTGATGAGCAAGCCTTTGATGCCCTGGTAAGTTTTGCAAGTCTGAAAAAAATATATGGATAGTTTAGCATGACAAGTGATCTCACACACAGTTACACTGCTCTTAGGAGTGTCAGTCACGTATCATGGACTTATTCCAACAGGTGCTGTAACTTGCAAGAATTGGGGGAAAGGACACCAAAGACTGTGTCCACAAAGTCCTTGACGGGTATGTTTCTACATAGAGTATGAAGTTTGTGTGTGTGTGAGAGATGGTGGGGTCCTGTCTTTGAACGGTCTGTGGTGTGGACCAGCCTTTGAACGGTCTGTGGTGTGGACCAGCCTGCATGCATCTTTTACATTTTACAATTTTGGATCTAATTATAGGCATTCAGAAGAAATCATTCTATTTCTTACCTTTCAGACATTTTTTGCACCATTGACTTGCAATCATTTTGTGTTAATTCTTGTTTGCATAAGTGCCTGAACATATTTTGTTGTGATGTTTTTGTATTAATAACAGCAGATTACCTTTGTATTTCTAATCACTTGTCTTTTCTACTTGTGCAGATGGAGTTATAAAATGTGATTCAACAGGAACAGAGGGCTTCATAAGGCTGTGTGCCTCTAAACACCTTAAACATACACCACAAAGACGGGGAGGTCGAGGTCACGCCACCATTTCTCAGGATTAAAGACTTTTCACTATCCATCAAGCCAGTTAAAAACATGAAATTTAAATACATCCTGTTCCAGACATGGAAAGTCGGGAAATTTATATTTTTTTGTGTGAAGTTTGGGAACATTATGGAATTTTGTGATGTGTTGTCCCCTAAATGTGATATTGATTGGGTTGTGCTTAACCTTACTAAAGTTTTGCACTGGAAACAAGTGAACCTGAAAATGGAGATTGGTTTGAAATGCCTTTTTTTTTTTAATTAAAATTACAATTATATAAAACACTTCATTTTGTGTATTTCTGTAGATGGACTCTGTATCCTGCCATTTTCCTGTAGCTTTGTATGGCTCATCAGCAGATTTGCACTGGAAATGCTTTACACCTTTGCATGCATTTTCAGTTACCTGCAGTAAGCAGTGAAGTAGAAGTAGTAAGAAGCAGTAAGCCTATAAGTAGTAAAAGTAGTAGAAGCAGTAAGCCTATAAAACTGTCTAAAATAAGTTTAAATTTAACGTAGAAAAGACGTGAGGGAAGCATGCGAGAACCGTTAAGAAGACGTAACTGCGCTGGAAGGCAACAATTTACATAGACAGGTGATTTTTCTTTTTCATTTAGCTTTTCTTAAGAATTGTTCTTCAAACATTTAGAAACATCAGACCCATTCGTTTTGGAAGACTTTGTGGTAAAATATAAGGATACTAACGTAAGCCAACTGTTAGACTTTGCCCAGGCATGGTTTAACTATAGCTAACGCTGGATTGCCCCCCTTCCCCCCTACCATACATGTGTAGCAGTCAAAGGGAAATCATACTTATTTATCTCTCCAATGTCACAGTTGGTTTAATTAACATCTAACTTTAGCTAGCATGCAATTAGCGTCCAATTCAAAGTTAGCAGCTAATTGATATGTGCAAGTTAGTGATTCCAGATTCAAGCTAACGCTAGCAGAGAATTAGCTGACTGTGGTGTTGTAACTATGCAGTGGAAATGTAAGCATTGTATTTTTTTGACAGACAAAAGAGGTCTGTTATTTAAGCACTATCGTCTAAGACATGGTGGGTTTACTCGACAACAACCAATACCTTGTCTTCATATGGATTGTGTATGCACTTTCCAGTCATTTAATGCACTAAAAGTCAATTTATCCAAATGGCATTCTCAGGCAGACATTGGCCAAAGTAGTAAACCAGTGACAGTATTCCATTGTCAGGTATGTGAATATGGGGAGCCCTGCACTGAAGCAGAGTTTTTCACGCATGTGCGTAGTCATTTAAAACTGAAGCAGAAAGTTCCATGCCCGTATGAAGGCTGTGATTTTCAAAGTAGTGTGTATTCAACATTTAATGCACACAAAAGTAGAATGCATAGTGGGTGCACTACTCCATTCAAAACTGAAGTCAGATCAGTTACATCACAAACAGAGGATCAGCATTCTGAAGAGGGGGCAGAGACATCTACACAAGATGACACCCTGTGTGAGGTTGAGGACTCTGCAGATAACATAACAGATCTAGAATCTCAGTTAGAACGTAACCTTGCTTCACTTTTTTTGGAAATGCAAACTATCCTACATGTACCTGAATATGCTGTCCAGGAAGTAACTCAGCGTCTTAATCAGATTCATTTACTTTCACAGCCAGTACTACAAACTGCAGTCCAAGAGATTATCAGTCAGCATTGTGTTAATGTGGATGTTAATTATGTAGTCAGTGAAATTATGAATGCTGTTTTACAAAATAATATCTTGTTGAAACACACAGACAAAGATGGATCTCTATCAACAGCTAGCAAGAGAGCATCTTACATAACGCAAGAATTTCCAGTTGTTATGCCAGTCGAATATCCTCTTGATAAAAATGGTAACTCTGTTGTCTATGTTCCCATACTGAAGATGCTGCAGGCTTTGTTAAGCCATAAGGACATCTTAGAGAAGGCACCGCATACTGAGGCACTGCATACAGAGAATGGCTACCACTCATTCAGAGACGGCACTTCTTTCAAAGGTAACGCCCTTTTGAATGTGGACAAATTTAGGATTGTTCTTGGGTTGTACATAGATGAATTTGAAGTTGCTAATCCACTGGGAACATCCAAGAAAAAACACAAGCTGTGTACTATTTATTGGGTACTAGCTAATCTTGACTCCAAATTCCGCTCAACTCTCCATACTATTCAGCTTGCTGTGTTGTGTAAGGATAGCTCAGTCCAAAAACATGGCTATCAGGAAGTACTTCGTCCTCTCATTCAGGATCTTGTCACTCTCGAGGAACATGGTGTTTATGTTGAGTAGTTAGCAGAGAGTGTGAAAGGCACTGTCTTGTATGTATCAGCAGACAACTTGGGTGCTCACTCTTTGGCAGGGTTCCAGGAGAGTTTTGCTGCAGATCACTTTTGTCATTTTTGTCTGTGTCCTCGAAATGATATACAGGATAAGGAGGTTAGATCAGGTCTACACCAGCCCAGGACAAGAGAGAGCCATGACACACATGTGCAAGAAGTATTCCATGACCGTACTATGGCGAAACATTACGGTGTCAAAAGGGGATGTCCATTGAGTGATAAGCTGACATACTTTCATGTGGTGGATGGTTTTCCACCTGATATTTTGCATGATTTCTTGGAGGGCGTAGTGCCAGTAGAACTGGCCCTATGTCTTCAAAGTTTCATTGCTAAGAAGTATGTTTCTTTAGACTCTGTGAATGAGGCCATTAGAAAGTTTCCATATACTTTCTCAGATAAAGTTGACCAACCTCAGAAAATTCCAAAGAACTTCTTTTTAAAGGGAACCATTGGGGGTAATGGACATGAAAACAGGTCTCTCCTCAGACTACTACCATTAATAGTGGGTCACAGTATCCCTGAGGGAGATGAAGCATGGGAGACACTGATGCTTCTTAAAGACATAGTGGAGATTGTTATGTCATCACACTTCAATGATGAGTTGATCGACTTCCTTGATTGTAAAATCTCTGAACATAGAGAGTTACTGCAGACAACATTTCCCAATTACAGACTTCGTCCAAAACACCATTTCATCGAACATTACCCTCAGATGGTGAAAATCTTTGGACCTCTCATAGATGTATGGACCATGCGTTTTGAGGGGAAACACACATTTTTCAAACAGGTCGTACATGACACTCAGAATTTTAAGAATGTGGCTCTTACCTTAGCTGTGAGACATCAAAAAACTATGGGTCTCTATTTAGATTCCTCAGTGTTTTTCAAGCCTGCTGTGCAAATTGATAAGGTCCAGTCTGTCCTGGTGAAATCTTTTCCTGACCATATTCAAAGTCTGCTACAGCAGCAAAATGGCCAGCAGACTACTGTCTTGGTTGCATCATCTGCATGTGTTCATGGTGTCCAGTACAGTGCAGATATGATCATTTCAGTTGGCAAATTTGCAGGCCTCCCAGAGTTCAGGCAAATCACAAGAATTGTTGTTATCAAAACTAAAATTATGTTTGTCTGCAAGCTTCTGACATCTTGGTACACTGAGCATCTGCGTGCCTATGAACTGTGCTGCAGTGGGGCAGGGGGTTTCACTGTGACTCAGTTATCTGAGTTGAATGATGTTCTCCCTTTATCTGCGTACAAAGTAAAAGGAAACACATATGTGGTCCTGAAACGTCATGTATTGCTCTGAGTTAACTTATGGTACAGTATGGTACTTAAAAGAGAAATCTGGGTATGATTCAAGCCCTGTTGTCTGAGGTCACTAAGTGCTGTCTGTTGGAAAAAGAATGATAACATTTCATACAATGAAGACAAACTAGATGTACCGCATAGCGGTACATGGTATAACCGCCGCAGTGTATTGAAATGTGGGAACTGTTGGTATGATGAGTGTGTGGAAGAGCAGTGTTGTGAGGTGAGAATTTATGTGGAAATGATTTCCTGGAAGTGGGCACGAATGTGGGTTTTGAATGAATGACATTGTGTGTGTTTGTATAGTGTGTAGGAGTGATTTCTGAAAGGAATAGGCAAAATGAGATTTTGTACAATTACAGTGGCTGCTATAGGCCCAATTTTATGGCATGTGCTGTGCTTTTAGAGGTCTTTGTGTTGATCGTGCATGAGATATTTTATGCAGTTCCTACCTTCTTAGTCCAAAATATTGGCAATTCAAAATCCCAATTTTTGCATTTACCCATATCACTAGGTGGCGCTATGTTTCAAGTGAGTGTTTATAGGCTGGGTCGATACGTCTCTGTAACACCGACATACTAACACAAAATCGTTGTCTTGTGCAAAATTGTTGACGAATTATTTAACAAAAACTGTTTTTTGACACCTAGCTTTGCCAATAAACATCGCCCCCTATGACGAAATGTCACAAAATGTAGTACACATGAAAAGAAAGCTGTTTAGAGATGGCAGGTCAACGTTGATCAAATTTGGGCAATTAAAAGCCAAGATATGGACTTTTGAAGAATTTTAAGCTACGTGTTAAATGTTCATTGACGTGTAACTTCGAAACGGTTTATCTCAAGATAAATCCTTTGATAACTTTTTGTCAGCATTGTCTGTAGATGACATATACCAAATTTGGTGAGATTCACATGAACGGCCTATGACGAGTTTGTTCAAATTCGTTTTCGCAATGTTAAAATTTCACGGAAATTGTTTTCATTGGAAGTGGGCGTCGACCAGTGCTTTCAATACGTGAGGGTCAATAGATTTCATGATAAAAAAAAAGTTGTTGTAAACATTAGCATTCTCTAGATAATAGGCAAAATTACATTTTCTACAATTACAGCGCGCCCCCTATGGACCAAATTGTATGGCATGTGCTGTGATGTTAGAGGTCTTTGTGGTGATCATGCATGACGTATTTTGTGCAGTTCCCACCTTCTCGGTCCAAAATATTAGCAACTCAAAATACCAATTTTTGCATTTACCCTTATCACTAGGTGGCGCTATGCTTCAAGTGAGTGTTTATGGGCTGGACCGATACGCCTCTGTAACACCGACATACTAACACAAAATTGTTGTCTTGGGCAAAATTGTTGACGAATTATTTAACAAAAACAGTTTTTTGACACCTAGCTTCGCCAATAAACATCGCCCCCTATGAGGACATGTCACAAAATTTAGTACACATGAAAAGAAAGCTGTTCAGAGATGGCATGTCAACTTTGACCAAATTTGAGCAATTAAAAGCCACGATATGGACTTTTGAAGAATTTTAAGCTACGTCTTAAATGTTCATTGACATGTAACTTCGAAACGGTTTATCTCAAGAAAAATCCTTTGATAACTTTTTGTCAGCATTGTCTGTAGATGACATATACCAAATTTGGTGAGATTCACATAAACGGCCTATGACGAGTTCGTTCAAATTCATTTTTGTAATGTTAAAATTTCACGGAAATTGTTTTCGTTGGAAGTGGGCGTCGACCAGTGCTTTCAATACGTGAGGGTCAATAGATTTCACGATAAAAAAAAGTTGTTGTAAACGTTAGCATTCGCTAGATAATAGGCAAAATGACATTTTTTACAATTACAGCGCCCCCTATTGACCAAATTTTATGGCATGTGCTGTAATGTTAGACGTCTTTGTGGTGATCATGCATGACATATTTTGTGCAGTTCCCACCTTCTCAGTCCAAGATATTGGCAACTCAAAATAGCTATTTTTGCATTTACCCTTATCACTAGGTGGCGCTATGCTTCAGGTGAGTGTTTATGGGCTGGGTCAATACGTCTCTGTAACACCGACATACTAACACAAAATCGTTGTCTTGGGCAAAATTGTTGACAAATTATTTAACATAAACTGTTTTTTGACACCTAGCTTCGCAAATAAACATCGCCCCCTATGACAAAATGTCACAAAATTTAGTACACATGAAAAGAAAACTGTTTAGAGATGGCATGTCAACTTTGACCAAATTTGAGCAATTAAAAGCCACGATATGGACTTTTGAAGAATTTTAAGCTACGTGTTAAATGTTCATTGACATGTAACTTCGAAACGGTTTATCTCAAGAAAAATCCTTTGATAACTTTTTGTCAGCATTGTCTGTAGATGACATATACCAAATTTGGTGAGATTCACATAAACGGCCTATGACGAGTTCGTTCAAATTCATTTTTGTAATGTTAAAATTTCACGGAAATTGTTTTCGTTGGAAGTGGGCGTCGACCAGTGCTTTCAATACGTGAGGGTCAATAGATTTCACGATAAAAAAAAGTTGTTGTAAACGTTAGCATTCGCTAGATAATAGGCAAAATGACATTTTTTACAATTACAGCGCCCCCTATGGACCAAATTTTATGGCATGTGCTGTAATGTTAGACGTCTTTGTGGTGATCATGCATGACATATTTTGTGCAGTTCCCACCTTCTCGGTCCAAGATATTGGCAACTCAAAATAGCTATTTTTGCATTTACCCTTATCACTAGGTGGCGCTATGCTTCAGGTGAGTGTTTATGGGCTGGGTCAATACGTCTCTGTAACACCGACATACTAACACAAAATCGTTGTCTTGGGCAAAATTGTTGACGAATTATTTAACATAAACTGTTTTTTGACACCTAGCTTCGCAAATAAACATCGCCCCCTATGACAAAATGTCACAAAATTTAGTACACATGAAAAGAAAGCTGTTTAGAGATGGCATGTCAACTTTGACCAAATTTGAGCAATTAAAAGCCAAGATATGGACTTTTGAAGAATTTTAAGCTACGTGTTAAATGTTCATTGACGTGTAACTTCGAAACGGTTTATCTCAAGATAAATCCTTTGATAACTTTTTGTCAGCATTGTCTGTAGATGACATATACCAAATTTGGTGAGATTCACATGAACGGCCTATGAGGAGTTAGTTCAAATTCGTTTTCGCAATGTTAAAATTTCACGGAAATTGTTTTCGTTGGAAGTGGGCGTCGACCAGTGCTTTCAATGCGTGAGGGTCAATAGATTTCACGAAAAAAAAAAGTTGTTGTAAACGTTAGCATTCTCTAGATAATAGGCAAAATGACATTTTTTACAATTACAGCGCCCCCTATGGACCAAATTTTATGGCATGTGCTGTGATGTTAGAGGTCTTTGTGGTGATCATGCATGACGTATTTTGTGCAGTTCCCACCTTCTCGGTCCAAGATATTGGCAATTCAAAATACCAATTTTTGCATTTACCCATATCACTAATATCACCCATATCATCAAAAAAAGAAGAAAAAAAAAAAAAAGGGAAAAAAGTCTCGGCAACACTATAATGATCGCTAGTGGCGGTCATAATAAGCAAACCTTGACTGCTGGGGAATAGGAAAATGAAACTGAGAGTGAGTGTCTCTGCCCTATTCAGTTAGCTCCTGGTTCAGTATTACGTCTATGTTGTATCAATTTTTTTCGTTCTTCCTCCTACTGACTTGTTGACCCCAAGCTTTAAATTATATCCTCCCACAAAAAATGTCATAGGTAATCAAATTTCCTTTAACGTTGTGTGCGTAACCAGGCCAACATTACAAATCAAACATTCTTTCAATAATATGTCAGGGTGAAAACTAATTCTGCCACACAGTTTATATGGTATGTGCTTTAAAATGTGTTTCATTTTTCTCCAAGGCCATGGAAAGGTTCAAGATCAGAGTAATTGTCACCGATCAAGATATCCAAAAACTGTCATTGGATGTGAAGCCACAAACTGTACAGGAACTTAAAGTAATTGTTCAAGAGCACTGTCATTTGCAGTACGAATTTAACATGATGTATGAGGACCCAGACTTTGGTAATGCTTTATGTAACCTGGACAATATGGATGACCTGCCAGCTGCTGCTACTGTTAAAGTGGTTCCATTGCTAACCTCATTGTTTCCGGAGGTAACCAGCAACTCATCAGATGTCTCCATCAGCTCTGCTGACACATTTATTATACCGTCATCATCAAGGACACAGGGCTGGCCAGAGTTTTTTCAGATCCCTGTTTTTTCAGTTGATGTTGAGTTCAGGCTAAGACAGGCAAATCTGGCCTATCTTAAAGACAACAAAGCATTCAAGTGTCCTTGGGACATGAAACGCAACATCCTACAAGTATTGGCAGAGGAAATTTACAAATTTGACACCTATCCAGATGAGTACCGGCTTCGTGCAGTTGCACGAGCACTGATTGCCAAACATCCCTGCCTGACTGAAGCGGGATCTACTGATGGTTGTTCAAGCTGGAAGAATAGTCTGTACTTTAAGATGGGGAACTTTCGAACAAAATTACGCAAAGCAGGATGTGCGGAGGTATCTATAAACAGTGGCAAAGGCAGCCCAGGGACCAGCCCAGTGTCAAGAGGCCTCAAAAGGCCCAAAAGATGTGAAGTCAACTTCCTACCTGAACTACCAGAGAAAGAGAATGACGAAACCCTTGAAGCACTAAGGATTTTGCTTGCTGAAGAAATGAAAAAAAGAAATCCAAATGCTACCGTCATTGCATCAAAAATGGACCAGACTTTTTCTTTGAGAAGACGACAGAACGGTGGCCAGCTCTCTTTACAGAAAGACAGGTAAGTGGTAAAAAATCTTTTGCCATTTTCAGGCTGTTTCAGATCTCAGAGTGCTGTCTAAAGGGAAAAGAACAAGATTTGGTGCAACACAGACCGAATAACAAACTGGCACCTGAAGCTACAAAATGGGGGCAAGTTAACTGAAAGTATTTGCACCCACTGGTCTACTTTAGTTGCCATTTCACCATTCAGTCCATGTTCTACCAAATCTTCTTTTTCCTACTGACAGCAGTAGGTGACCTAGAACAATACTGCTAGTAGTTGAAAATGGTCGGAGTTTTCGTATAAATTGTTCTTATTGTGCACTTTGGTCCAAATCTCTGAACTTGCTATACATGTAGAGCTGTGTTATTTTCCATTCGTGGCTAATCAAAAGCAAGCTTAGATGCTACCATCAGTCTTTTCTTTCCCTAGTGTTTGTTTATACTGTTTATAATCCCTTTGCTCACCTTGCTGTATATTCACAGTGTATTTTACTCCGTCTCATAGGTGTTTTCAGAATTCAACAGGATTGCTGCAACAAATCTGAATGACTTCTTTGAAGCCCTTGACCGTTATACTCCCCGGTTTGTCTCAATATTCAAGACCAAACGGGGAGGTGTTGGAGAGACACTGAATGTTTTTTTGCAACAGATTGATTTAAGGGTGAGTAGGGTGTACTGTGATCTGTGTGCTGTGATACTAATAGAACACCTGTAAGTCATGTCAATACTATTATTGACAAAAAGGGAGAAGGAATAAGAGGCAAGGGTTCAGGACAACACTGAAATTCTATACAACAGATGTTGAAATTGGCATGATTTGTTTAGTTAAGTGCAGAATTAACTTAATTAACCATAAAGGGAAACACAGAAACAGTGATATCCAGCTGTAACATTGATGATGTATTATGTAATGTCACTTTATGGCTCATTATTCACCTCTAGAAACAAGATGTGATGGCTCTGCGCACACTAGTGCTCCGTGGCCTCCCAGTTCTTCTGGGCGATGACCCCAGTGGCTTTTACAATACCTGCTTGGTAAGTTTCCATGGGTGTAGTACAATTTGATGAAAACTGCTGTTTTATTCCAAAATGTTATGTATATCCTTAATTTATTTTATATTTCAGCAAGGTAAAGTTACAAGCAGTTCGGACTGATGAAGACTGATGAAATGGTAACTGATCAGCCATATACAGTATTTAATGGTTATCATTGTGCTGCTATTTGTTTTACAGGATGCTGATGCTGATGGTGATGACGCGTGGGCCCAAGTCTCCTTTGGGCTGCTGACAGTCATTGAAGATGACGGCACGCCGGTTGGTCCAAATCTTATCCACCTGGAGCCAGTGTCTACAGGCATCATCATTGAGGGAAGTCTGATAATGGATGGTTTCAAAAGTTTGCCTGAGGCTCTTTGCATCTTGTTTGGGCTATCGTATGCATTACACCTCGATTATCCCAAGTCAATGAAAAATACATTGAATTTCATTCAGAAGGTGATGCTCGGCTTGGGCCAGAACAAACTATCACCAAAATTGCAAAGTCTTAAAAATCTTCTGCTGAGTTAAGATGTGTTCCATTTGTTGAACATACTTGGTTGTACGTTTACATCTGTGGTGCTTCACTGTACTGAGAGAGAACAGTGAAGACACTGAGTGATTTTCATTTATGATTTTGTTGTTAATTTGTCCAGTTACACTATAGTGATGTGTCCAGTATAACATGTATTAATGTTTTAATTTGTGAAAGATTTCTGAGACACTTTATATGCATATTTTAGTTTCAGAGATTTTGTAAAATGTTTAAAGGAGGTAAAAATGCAAGATGTTGGTTGTTTCTAGCTACAACTAGAAGTGTTAAATACATTGTAAGTTGGTTTAGATGTTTTCTACTGTTTTTGCAAGGATAATAATAAATAATTCAAAGCCTTGTGTACCTAATGCAGATTTAAATGTTGTTATTGTAGAATAGAGCACATTTTTACTCAAACTTGTGTATATAAGTAACATTTACTTGCTAAATTGAAGGCAATCGGTTTCCATGGTTTCACCAAGTAAGATTAAATTACTCTCAAAGTAAAGGTTACTAGATATTCCAGATTTGAGGAACTGATGGATTAGTTGACACAACTTCACAGCGTAAGTTTTGTGAATAAAAAATAAAGTACACATAACTTGCAATACCTAGTTGCGTGAAAGAGGAATTTGCTGTAGTGTTAATACACTACACTGAGGAATTGCTTGTAAGTTCAGCTTTAGATTCTCAGTCCACTTTAGTCTGATTTTTCAAGGCAATCGGTTTCTTTGATTTTTTGAAGTAAGGTCTACTTATTAGAATTTACAGTGTACTGAGAAAGGTGTGTTTGTAGGCGTTACATGAAAGGTATGAGTTAGCTACTGAGAAAGGTATGTTTGTAAATTAAATTCAAATCAAACGTGCTCTTACTTTAAAGTCTGAATAGTTATTTCTCTGAACGCACCCCGATGACACTATTGGCATGGACGACGGGTTAAAATGATATGAAATCCATGAAATATGAAATATATTTATTTTTCCCTCTTGCTTAAGAGAATCTCTCAGGAACATATTAACCATATCTTATTTGGCTGACTAGTAAGGTGCAAAAACTCATTTGTAACAAAATATCATTTTTATTTAGTTTTGGCAAAGATGTCATTCTTGCAGTTGCGCCTGTTGGACATATGAAGCTCTGACAGGGTCCCGCCCATCAAGTCACGCATTGAAGTTTTCCGAAGGACACAGCGTTGCGAAGACCTATTTCAGAGAGAAAAAGTAACTGTCAGCTCAGTCACAAATGACACCATAACAACAGCACAGGAACACAACCTCCTTGGCTTGGCTCTACTGATAGAAAAACCACCAGTAAACACAGAATAGTCAAATAAATGTAAATAGACATAAAACTTTCTTCAATTTAAAATGTGCTGGCGATGTATCTGAGATGCAAAGATGCTGAGAGGAGAGAGGCAGCTCGTGTTTGGTGGCTAGATCAAGCCAGGGACAGTGAGTATACTATCAAAAAAGAGTGTGTGTGTGTGTGTGTGTGTGTGTGTACGCACAGGGTCCCACCTTATGTGCAAGCTCCTCAGCATGGCTGGACTATTGCAATGCCCGGTACACAGGAATCAGGGAATCATCTTTGGCAAGCTTGCAGTTGGTCCAAAACACGGCGGCCAGACTCCTCAATGGGACTAGGAAGCGTGACCATGTTACTCCTGTTTTGGCAGCTCTGCACTGGCTTACTGTGAAGTATAGAGTCCAGTCAATAAACTGTTTTAAATAATCAAGCTTGAAAATATATCAGACATGCTAAGTTTACATGCTGTTGTTACATGCTTACTGATACTGCCTAACCTTTTACCTTTTAACTTGGTTCTCTTTCTTTATATTGTGAAGCACTTTGGTTTTAAATGTGCTATACAAATTAAATTTGCCTACTTCCTATGCAGGACGCAGGCCAGGAAGAAGGCTTCCACATGCTTCTTCAGTCACGCACTCTCGCTGTGGGGATATGTGTCCAAATCTTTGTGGAACAACAGCACATAACAACATATAAACATGATATACCACATTCTGGCACACAACAAGAAACAATATATATTATTATTCTGTCAGATTTCATCATTCATAGTTGGTTTCTTCTCAAAAAAAGAATTTAGGTAATAAATGCTGTTACATGTGTCGTATGGCTCTATAACAAAAGCATTTCTTTTCTCACATCACACCCCCCCCCCCCCCACCACCCCCCTGTCATTAGCGTTATGTACATTCAAAATGCTTCCATCTTTTTGGTGGCTATATTGGCAATGTTAGATGTTAGATTCTTGCAAGATGTTACATATTAGTTTCTTGTTAGTTGTTAGATGTTAGTTTCTTGTAAGGTGTTAGATGCTAGCTACTTGTTAGACGTTAGATTCTTCTTAGATGTTAGATTCTTGTTAGATGTTAGAATGTTAGTTCTTTTTACTTCCATTGCATTCACCGCAGATGGTGGACACAAAACATGACTGCCTGTTTATTGTTGCGTCTGTATATCTGTCTGCACCTATTTACCTCTGCCGCTTATAAACAAATGGGCCTCCTCTGCTCATTGTCCCCTCTCTCATCTGGTCTCTTCTTTGTTCACTCTCGTCTTCTGCTCTCCTCTCATCTCCTTTCCTTTCCTTTCCTTTCTTCTCCTCTCCTCTTGTGTCCTTTCATCTCATCTCATCTCATCTCATGTCATTCATCTCCTCTACTATCTTCTCCTCTCTTCTCTTCTCTTCTCTTCTCTTCTCTTCTCTTCTCTCTTTATTTCTCATTTCCTCTCTTTTGCTCTCTTCTTCTCTCTTGATTCTCTCCTCTCCTCTCCTCTCCTCTCCTCTTGTGTCCTTTCATCTCCTCATCTCCTCTCCTCAGCTCTCCTCTCCTTTTTTTTTTGAAAGAAGCCAAATTGTCATGACCTCAACCACTCCACCATGACCTTAACCACTCCAGCCCCAATCCAGGCCCCTTACCCCACGACCACCCGTATAGCCCTACCCCAACCACCACCCCCTACCCCTACCCCAACCAACAACTACCACCCCAACCCCAACCACCACCACCCCAGCCCAAATGACCACCTACCCCAACCCCAATCACTACAACCACAACCATCACCCCTTACCTTACCCCAACCACCACTACCCCAACCACCAACTCCTAACCCAACCACCACCACCACCCCAGCCCTGCCCTGTCCTGCCCTGTCCTCAGAAAGGGAAACACCAGTCATTGGAGTCCTGTGTGTCGAGAGTGCCTTCCCAGAACCACACGAGCAGCAGGTGGATGAGCAGGAGCATGAGGGCAACCATGCAGAGGAAGATGTAGTACCTCGGGTCCTCCCGGGCGTACATGGCGATCCAACCCCGACTGTGCTGCAGCGGCTGGGGCTCAGGCTGTAGCTCAGGCAGAGGTGGAGGCAGAGGTGGAGGCGATGGCAGCAGTGGCTCCCCCTCTGTCGTCGAGGGCAGCGGTGACGGTGGCGGTGGCCACCACTCCACGGCTCTCTTGCCATATCTGCTTTTTTTCTTCTTAGTGGCGTACAGCAGAGTCCCGTCTTCCAGCCGCGGCTCCTGGATCTCCACCATCCTGAAGGCGTTGTGTGGCTTCATAGGCATGGTTGCCCACCTCGCGTTGGCCCAAGCCAACTTGTCATGCATGTACTTCCAGTAGGACTGTTTTTTGCTCAACATTCTCCGCTGCTTCGTGTGAAAAATGGCTTCCAGACAGCCTTCGAACCGGCGCCTGGTCGATTGTCTCGGTTCTTCCTCCTCCTCCTCGTCCTCACTGTCCTCCTCCTGTGTCCTCGTCGTCGTGTTTGTTTGGTCGGGTGAGGTGGCTCGGCGCCGGCCGCGGAAGCAGCAAAGCCAGTCCGGGATTCTGCTGTTCTTGCCCTGCTGTCTCCTCTCCTTCTCTGCGCGCTTTGCCTCTCTCTTCCGGGCCTTTCTCTCTGCGGCCGTCTCTCTACGCGGAGCCGCCGGTGGCCAGTCGCTGCTCGTCGACGGCGTGGCATCACGTTGGGTGTAGCAGTCTTCCTGGTCCGAGGAGGACTTGCAGGTTACGCAGCGGAAGCAGGCCTGAAACAGAGCACGGAGTCGGGGGCCACAGCCCCGTCTCCTAGTCTCCTGGCCCTCCCCTCTTTCACGTGCCATCTCCTCCTCACACACCAGTTACTCTGGCTTGAAAGCCAACTTCTCTGACCATTTGTTTGGGTTTTTCTATTTCCTGAAATGACAGCAACCAGATTTTTTTTCTTTTTTACATTAGGAAAAAGACAGGTTTTACAACATTAAATAATACTGAACACATATTATGCCTAATTAATTGTATGATTAATTAATTAATAATATTAAATCCAGAGGACCTACCACAACTGATTGCCTTCTGCAGTCTCTCACGAACATGAAATGATTGTTTTAGAATTGTGTTTTTATGACGTTGCCATGGGTTTGGAGCCTTGCTTCATGGCGTCATGGACGCTTCACCTGGAATGTTTGATTGTGACGTCATTAACGTGCAAATTCTGTAGCCTGTAGTGGAGATGCTGAAGAACCTCGGGCCAATCCAAGCCCTTCTAATTTTGCATTTGGTGGAGGGGTTTCAATAAACCTGTCCGCTACTGAACATTATTAGCGGTTTTAAATTCTAAACTTGGATATTAATAGCTATTATACCATATGGTCTTGATTGCTGCAGACATTTGTGCCTTTGTCAAGAGAGAAAGACGTGGCACATTCCATTTGAGTGATCTTATTAACTGTCCAACTTTAACTGTACCATAGTGCTTCTCGACATTCCAGTCTCTACCGTCATTTATTTATTTAGGGTGACAGAGGCAGACAAACATTCGACACAAACAAGATAGAAGAAACATTAACCCTAAAGTAGTTTTTAAAACATTCTTTGCAACTCATTAGGGTCTAGAAGATGCCGTGTGCTGGAAATATGCTTCTATTTTTTCACTGCAGCCATCTACAACATAACCTAGTCTGTTCGCAAGTGGTTAATAAGTGATGGATAATTAATAGTTTTTTTTACGTGGCGTTTGTTGATGTATGTCAGAGGGTGGGGTGGCTAATGTAATGTCAATCAAACATGGATAACAAATCCTTTATGTTATCTAATTCTAATTCTTCCCGACATGAGTACCATCTTATAAACTACTTCCATCTGTCATCTACCTTTCCTTGCTCATTATTGTTTGCGTCGCACTTTCCTTAAAAAAAAACTGTCATTTAGCTTATGCAGGCAACAATATGTCCCGTTTTTTTAGATGAAAGGATGATGGTGTTCGTGTTAGCTACTGTAAAATCTAACACTTGTGTAAACTTGCATTCATCTTGTTAGCTTTACTCACAGCAACAAATTTGTGCTTAATCTTAATGATTTGGATGAAGTAACAGTTACTTTCAGGGCGAAAAAAACACATTACTTCACAATTAGACTAAGGTCCACTTGTCTTTGACAAGTAACCTCAACAGTGACATATTACTCCGAGAAGGAGGCGCTATTGCATGTATTCCTGCAGAAAAGACGACGAAGAAAACAGAAGAGGAAGCATGTGAGAACCGTTAAGAAGACGTAACTGCGCTGGAACCCACTAAACAATGGACGTGTTATAGACGTGAATATGACGTCTACATTGCGTCGGTCGGTCCAAGACCAATTCTGGACGTCTATATGACGTGCAAATTAGGTCCACATTTGGACGTCTAACTACGACCCCCACTTGGACGTCGATATGCCGTTCAGCATTTGACCCGCAGACTACGTGACTGTTTTTGGACGTCGATAGGATGTCTAACACAGACGCAGGAAAAATACATTTTGATTATTTGTGATTAAACATTTACTGATATTTATTTGTGTACCTTATATTTTCTTTATCTGTTTAATAAACTAATTTAAGTAGGTATGTATGTTGTTTATTTATGTGGAAATGCGAAAAATTATAGCCTACTCCAGAGCCCACTCTGGCGTACTCATACAAAAAATGCATGTGTCTACTTGAGTTCAACCAGTCAACACCACTCTGATTGGTTGGAGCAATACATCTTCGTAACCCAACCAGTAAACGCCACACTGATTGGCCGAAACGACGTGTCAGGCGGCGCGATAGAGTGCATAATCACAGTCAAACGTTAGGTTGCTTTTTTCCCTTTCCCTCTTTCCCCGTCTCTACTGGAGAACCAAATGGCTCTGCCCAGGACGCCAAACTCGTGTTCAGAAAGTTGAAGGTAAGTTGAAAGTTCGGTCAGGTTAGGTAATTGTATGTTCATTTCTGTATTTGTAGTGTTAGCTGTTTTGGCTTTGTGGTCTTAAACCATCGGAATCTGCTGCTGTTATTGGCTAACGTTAGCTATTGCTATAGCATGCTAGTTCATTTAGAATGACTGAAAACGACCAGAGTGCCTAAAAATGTTAATGTTAACCGGAGTTTTAAAGGGGGAAATTTATGTAAAATGAAAATTGGCATGTTAAAACATCATACCGAGTTGGTATATTTGCCGAGGAGCAAAATTGCGCTAGTCTGTTGCATTTAGAACGTCACTATTATTTTTACTGTTTGGCCCAGAAGGCTAACAATGCAAGTAAGATTACGCTATTTTTAAACCATTAAAACAGCTTGAATACACTCCACACTGCATCGGTAGAATAACAAAGGCCCTGGTATTCAAAACGAGGCACTGAGAACTTTTAAGTGTTCACAATGTTTATTAAGAAAACTGTTCACAGGCAGTATAGTTTGCCGTTGTTTCTTGTGGCCGCCATGTGCGGACTCATGGCGGAAACGAAGTTTTCAGTGCCTCGTTTTGAATGCCAGGGCCTTTGTTATACTGCCGATGCAGGTTGGAGTTTCTCTTTTAATTTATCTCAAATGGTAGACGGGTTAATTGCCTCTGAAGCAACCAACTTGCAAGTTTAAAAGCACAGTTACCAGCAAATTTCGAACATTTTGTGTATTTTGAGTCACATGCATTTGAGTTTTGTAATTTTTGGATCTGCCAGGGCAGACACAGCCTAACTTCTGTATCTTGACTTTCTCTTACAACTGTAGTCCATATAGCCTGGTGTCACTTATGCAAGAGAACATATCTATGCTTTTTGGTGAACAATACTTTTATGCATTTAAGTCATTGTTGTAAAGCTTTTAGTTGGCCATTTGTAAACTAGTCTGTCTTTGTCAGGTAGTGTACAGTGCTCTCTCATTTTGGACTTGGTGGTGTCCTGCCCTTTAGGAGTGAAACAACGCAAAGTGTTATGACTTCCGCATACCCCTTGCAAATGCCCTAGTCAAACAAAAAGTAAACTAAAGTAACTCCGACTCATGTCTGCATTTACAGATGGTTTTGAGAAGAGAACATGGCAGAAATGCCAAAGAGAACTCGGATCAACTTCTCTGGTATTCAGACAGTGATGATAAACGGGGCATTGCACACCAGCTGGTCCAGCTCCAGGCCACAGTATGGTGATGGCTTTCAGGCACACCAGCAGGTCCAGGCCTGAGGGATCACGCTTCAGTAATATGACAGGCCGAGGCATGGTAAGTTCTCTAAAGACCATTTCATCAAAGCACTTTGCAATTTAGTAATTCGTACTGATGCGGCCCTGATTGTTAGGTTATGTCTGATTTCTTCTACTATTCTGTCTATCTACTGTATTGATAACAAACCCAGAAAACAATTACAATCACATATGTGAACCAGCTAGCCTTGCTATTCTAAGGTCATCATAGTAATGAACTTGTGTATTTGTTTCAGTGTATCAGAACAAGGTCTTAACCCTGCTGGTTGACCTTCACACTCAGCTCAAACACAACCTGCCTCTTCAGCCATTCACATTGAGAGGATGAAGACCAAGGAAGACTGAGCGGAGCAACGCCTCTGTGATGAGCAAGCCTTTGATGCCCTGGTAAGTTTTGCAAGTCTGAAAAAAATATATGGATAGTTTAGCATGACAATAGTGATCTCACACACAGTTACACTGCTCTTAGGAGTGTCAGTCACGTATCATGGACTTATTCCAACAGGTGCTGTAACTTGCAAGAATTGGGGGAAAGGACACCAAAGACTGTGTCCACAAAGTCCTTGACGGGTATGTTTCTACATAGAGTATGAAGTTTGTGTGTGTGTGAGAGATGGTGGGGTCCTGTCTTTGAACGGTCTGTGGTGTGGACCAGCCTTTGAACGGTCTGTGGTGTGGACCAGCCTGCATGCATCTTTTACATTTTACAATTTTGGATCTAATTATAGGCATTCAGAAGAAATCATTCTATTTCTTACCTTTCAGACATTTTTTGCACCATTGACTTGCAATCATTTTGTGTTAATTCTTGTTTGCATAAGTGCCTGAACATATTTTGTTGTGATGTTTTTGTATTAATAACAGCAGATTACCTTTGTATTTCTAATCACTTGTCTTTTCTACTTGTGCAGATGGAGTTATAAAATG
The DNA here is from genome assembly GCA_027475355.1 of Coilia nasus. Classification (NCBI taxonomy): domain Eukaryota; kingdom Metazoa; phylum Chordata; class Actinopteri; order Clupeiformes; family Engraulidae; genus Coilia; species Coilia nasus. The sequence continues at coordinate 23,782,079 of CM050217.1, forward strand.
TGATTCAACAGGAACAGAGGGCTTCATAAGGCTGTGTGCCTCTAAACACCTTAAACATACACCACAAAGACGGGGAGGTCGAGGTCACGCCACCATTTCTCAGGATTAAAGACTTTTCACTATCCATCAAGCCAGTTAAAAACATGAAATTTAAATACATCCTGTTCCAGACATGGAAAGTCGGGAAATTTATATTTTTTTGTGTGAAGTTTGGGAACATTATGGAATTTTGTGATGTGTTGTCCCCTAAATGTGATATTGATTGGGTTGTGCTTAACCTTACTAAAGTTTTGCACTGGAAACAAGTGAACCTGAAAATGGAGATTGGTTTGAAATGCCTTTTTTTTTTTAATTAAAATTACAATTATATAAAACACTTCATTTTGTGTATTTCTGTAGATGGACTCTGTATCCTGCCATTTTCCTGTAGCTTTGTATGGCTCATCAGCAGATTTGCACTGGAAATGCTTTACACCTTTGCATGCATTTTCAGTTACCTGCAGTAAGCAGTGAAGTAGAAGTAGTAAGAAGCAGTAAGCCTATAAGTAGTAAAAGTAGTAGAAGCAGTAAGCCTATAAAACTGTCTAAAATAAGTTTAAATTTAACGTAGAAAAGACGTGAGGGAAGCATGCGAGAACCGTTAAGAAGACGTAACTGCGCTGGAAGGCAACAATTTACATAGACAGGTGATTTTTCTTTTTCATTTAGCTTTTCTTAAGAATTGTTCTTCAAACATTTAGAAACATCAGACCCATTCGTTTTGGAAGACTTTGTGGTAAAATATAAGGATACTAACGTAAGCCAACTGTTAGACTTTGCCCAGGCATGGTTTAACTATAGCTAACGCTGGATTGCCCCCCTTCCCCCCTACCATACATGTGTAGCAGTCAAAGGGAAATCATACTTATTTATCTCTCCAATGTCACAGTTGGTTTAATTAACATCTAACTTTAGCTAGCATGCAATTAGCGTCCAATTCAAAGTTAGCAGCTAATTGATATGTGCAAGTTAGTGATTCCAGATTCAAGCTAACGCTAGCAGAGAATTAGCTGACTGTGGTGTTGTAACTATGCAGTGGAAATGTAAGCATTGTATTTTTTTGACAGACAAAAGAGGTCTGTTATTTAAGCACTATCGTCTAAGACATGGTGGGTTTACTCGACAACAACCAATACCTTGTCTTCATATGGATTGTGTATGCACTTTCCAGTCATTTAATGCACTAAAAGTCAATTTATCCAAATGGCATTCTCAGGCAGACATTGGCCAAAGTAGTAAACCAGTGACAGTATTCCATTGTCAGGTATGTGAATATGGGGAGCCCTGCACTGAAGCAGAGTTTTTCACGCATGTGCGTAGTCATTTAAAACTGAAGCAGAAAGTTCCATGCCCGTATGAAGGCTGTGATTTTCAAAGTAGTGTGTATTCAACATTTAATGCACACAAAAGTAGAATGCATAGTGGGTGCACTACTCCATTCAAAACTGAAGTCAGATCAGTTACATCACAAACAGAGGATCAGCATTCTGAAGAGGGGGCAGAGACATCTACACAAGATGACACCCTGTGTGAGGTTGAGGACTCCGCAGATAACATAACAGATCTAGAATCTCAGTTAGAACGTAACCTTGCTTCACTTTTTTTGGAAATGCAAACTATCCTACATGTACCTGAATATGCTGTCCAGGAAGTAACTCAGCGTCTTAATCAGATTCATTTACTTTCACAGCCAGTACTACAAACTGCAGTCCAAGAGATTATCAGTCAGCATTGTGTTAATGTGGATGTTAATTATGTAGTCAGTGAAATTATGAATGCTGTTTTACAAAATAATATCTTGTTGAAACACACAGACAAAGATGGATCTCTATCAACAGCTAGCAAGAGAGCATCTTACATAACGCAAGAATTTCCAGTTGTTATGCCAGTCGAATATCCTCTTGATAAAAATGGTAACTGTTGTCTATGTTCCCATACTGAAGATGCTGCAGGCTTTGTTAAGCCATAAGGACATCTTAGAGAAGGCACCGCATACTGAGGCACTGCATACAGAGAATGGCTACCACTCATTCAGAGACGGCACTTCTTTCAAAGGTAACGCCCTTTTGAATGTGGACAAATTTAGGATTGTTCTTGGGTTGTACATAGATGAATTTGAAGTTGCTAATCCACTGGGAACATCCAAGAAAAAACACAAGCTGTGTACTATTTATTGGGTACTAGCTAATCTTGACTCCAAATTCCGCTCAACTCTCCATACTATTCAGCTTGCTGTGTTGTGTAAGGATAGCTCAGTCCAAAAACATGGCTATCAGGAAGTACTTCGTCCTCTCATTCAGGATCTTGTCACTCTCGAGGAACATGGTGTTTATGTTGAGTAGTTAGCAGAGAGTGTGAAAGGCACTGTCTTGTATGTATCAGCAGACAACTTGGGTGCTCACTCTTTGGCAGGGTTCCAGGAGAGTTTTGCTGCAGATCACTTTTGTCATTTTTGTCTGTGTCCTCGAAATGATATACAGGATAAGGAGGTTAGATCAGGTCTACACCAGCCCAGGACAAGAGAGAGCCATGACACACATGTGCAAGAAGTATTCCATGACCGTACTATGGCGAAACATTACGGTGTCAAAAGGGGATGTCCATTGAGTGATAAGCTGACATACTTTCATGTGGTGGATGGTTTTCCACCTGATATTTTGCATGATTTCTTGGAGGGCGTAGTGCCAGTAGAACTGGCCCTATGTCTTCAAAGTTTCATTGCTAAGAAGTATGTTTCTTTAGACTCTGTGAATGAGGCCATTAGAAAGTTTCCATATACTTTCTCAGATAAAGTTGACCAACCTCAGAAAATTCCAAAGAACTTCTTTTTAAAGGGAACCATTGGGGGTAATGGACATGAAAACAGGTCTCTCCTCAGACTACTACCATTAATAGTGGGTCACAGTATCCCTGAGGGAGATGAAGCATGGGAGACACTGATGCTTCTTAAAGACATAGTGGAGATTGTTATGTCATCACACTTCAATGATGAGTTGATCGACTTCCTTGATTGTAAAATCTCTGAACATAGAGAGTTACTGCAGACAACATTTCCCAATTACAGACTTCGTCCAAAACACCATTTCATCGAACATTACCCTCAGATGGTGAAAATCTTTGGACCTCTCATAGATGTATGGACCATGCGTTTTGAGGGGAAACACACATTTTTCAAACAGGTCGTACATGACACTCAGAATTTTAAGAATGTGGCTCTTACCTTAGCTGTGAGACATCAAAAAACTATGGGTCTCTATTTAGATTCCTCAGTGTTTTTCAAGCCTGCTGTGCAAATTGATAAGGTCCAGTCTGTCCTGGTGAAATCTTTTCCTGACCATATTCAAAGTCTGCTACAGCAGCAAAATGGCCAGCAGACTACTGTCTTGGTTGCATCATCTGCATGTGTTCATGGTGTCCAGTACAGTGCAGATATGATCATTTCAGTTGGCAAATTTGCAGGCCTCCCAGAGTTCAGGCAAATCACAAGAATTGTTGTTATCAATACTAAAATTATGTTTGTCTGCAAGCTTCTGACATCTTGGTACACTGAGCATCTGCGTGCCTATGAACTGTGCTGCAGTGGGGCAGGGGGTTTCACTGTGACTCAGTTATCTGAGTTGAATGATGTTCTCCCTTTATCTGCGTACAAAGTAAAAGGAAACACATATGTGGTCCTGAAACGTCATGTATTGCTCTGAGTTAACTTATGGTACAGTATGGTACTTAAAAGAGAAATCTGGGTATGATTCAAGCCCTGTTGTCTGAGGTCACTAAGTGCTGTCTGTTGGAAAACAGCCGCAGTGTATTGAAATGTGGGAACTGTTGGTATGATGAGTGTGTGGAAGAGCAGTGTTGTGAGGTGAGAATTTATGTGGAAATGATTTCCTGGAAGTGGGCACGAATGTGGGTTTTGAATGAATGACATTGTGTGTGTTTGTATAGTGTGTAGGAGTGATTTCTGAAAGGAATAGGCAAAATGAGATTTTGTACAATTACAGTGGCTGCTATAGGCCCAATTTTATGGCATGTGCTGTGCTTTTAGAGGTCTTTGTGTTGATCGTGCATGAGATATTTTATGCAGTTCCTACCTTCTTAGTCCAAAATATTGGCAATTCAAAATCCCAATTTTTGCATTTACCCATATCACTAGGTGGCGCTATGTTTCAAGTGAGTGTTTATAGGCTGGGTCGATACGTCTCTGTAACACCGACATACTAACACAAAATCGTTGTCTTGTGCAAAATTGTTGACGAATTATTTAACAAAAACTGTTTTTTGACACCTAGCTTTGCCAATAAACATCGCCCCCTATGACGAAATGTCACAAAATGTAGTACACATGAAAAGAAAGCTGTTTAGAGATGGCAGGTCAACGTTGATCAAATTTGGGCAATTAAAAGCCAAGATATGGACTTTTGAAGAATTTTAAGCTACGTGTTAAATGTTCATTGACGTGTAACTTCGAAACGGTTTATCTCAAGATAAATCCTTTGATAACTTTTTGTCAGCATTGTCTGTAGATGACATATACCAAATTTGGTGAGATTCACATGAACGGCCTATGACGAGTTTGTTCAAATTCGTTTTCGCAATGTTAAAATTTCACGGAAATTGTTTTCATTGGAAGTGGGCGTCGACCAGTGCTTTCAATACGTGAGGGTCAATAGATTTCATGATAAAAAAAAAGTTGTTGTAAACATTAGCATTCTCTAGATAATAGGCAAAATTACATTTTCTACAATTACAGCGCGCCCCCTATGGACCAAATTGTATGGCATGTGCTGTGATGTTAGAGGTCTTTGTGGTGATCATGCATGACGTATTTTGTGCAGTTCCCACCTTCTCGGTCCAAAATATTAGCAACTCAAAATACCAATTTTTGCATTTACCCTTATCACTAGGTGGCGCTATGCTTCAAGTGAGTGTTTATGGGCTGGACCGATACGCCTCTGTAACACCGACATACTAACACAAAATTGTTGTCTTGGGCAAAATTGTTGACGAATTATTTAACAAAAACAGTTTTTTGACACCTAGCTTCGCCAATAAACATCGCCCCCTATGAGGACATGTCACAAAATTTAGTACACATGAAAAGAAAGCTGTTCAGAGATGGCATGTCAACTTTGACCAAATTTGAGCAATTAAAAGCCACGATATGGACTTTTGAAGAATTTTAAGCTACGTCTTAAATGTTCATTGACATGTAACTTCGAAACGGTTTATCTCAAGAAAAATCCTTTGATAACTTTTTGTCAGCATTGTCTGTAGATGACATATACCAAATTTGGTGAGATTCACATAAACGGCCTATGACGAGTTCGTTCAAATTCATTTTTGTAATGTTAAAATTTCACGGAAATTGTTTTCGTTGGAAGTGGGCGTCGACCAGTGCTTTCAATACGTGAGGGTCAATAGATTTCACGATAAAAAAAAGTTGTTGTAAACGTTAGCATTCGCTAGATAATAGGCAAAATGACATTTTTTACAATTACAGCGCCCCCTATTGACCAAATTTTATGGCATGTGCTGTAATGTTAGACGTCTTTGTGGTGATCATGCATGACATATTTTGTGCAGTTCCCACCTTCTCGGTCCAAGATATTGGCAACTCAAAATAGCTATTTTTGCATTTACCCTTATCACTAGGTGGCGCTATGCTTCAGGTGAGTGTTTATGGGCTGGGTCAATACGTCTCTGTAACACCGACATACTAACACAAAATCGTTGTCTTGGGCAAAATTGTTGACGAATTATTTAACATAAACTGTTTTTTGACACCTAGCTTCGCAAATAAACATCGCCCCCTATGACAAAATGTCACAAAATTTAGTACACATGAAAAGAAAGCTGTTTAGAGATGGCATGTCAACTTTGACCAAATTTGAGCAATTAAAAGCCACGATATGGACTTTTGAAGAATTTTAAGCTACGTCTTAAATGTTCATTGACATGTAACTTCGAAACGGTTTATCTCAAGAAAAATCCTTTGATAACTTTTTGTCAGCATTGTCTGTAGATGACATATACCAAATTTGGTGAGATTCACATAAACGGCCTATGACGAGTTCGTTCAAATTCATTTTTGTAATGTTAAAATTTCACGGAAATTGTTTTCGTTGGAAGTGGGCGTCGACCAGTGCTTTCAATACGTGAGGGTCAATAGATTTCACGATAAAAAAAAGTTGTTGTAAACGTTAGCATTCGCTAGATAATAGGCAAAATGACATTTTTTACAATTACAGCGCCCCCTATGGACCAAATTTTATGGCATGTGCTGTAATGTTAGACGTCTTTGTGGTGATCATGCATGACATATTTTGTGCAGTTCCCACCTTCTCGGTCCAAGATATTGGCAACTCAAAATAGCTATTTTTGCATTTACCCTTATCACTAGGTGGCGCTATGCTTCAGGTGAGTGTTTATGGGCTGGGTCAATACGTCTCTGTAACACCGACATACTAACACAAAATCGTTGTCTTGGGCAAAATTGTTGACGAATTATTTAACATAAACTGTTTTTTGACACCTAGCTTCGCAAATAAACATCGCCCCCTATGACAAAATGTCACAAAATTTAGTACACATGAAAAGAAAGCTGTTTAGAGATGGCATGTCAACTTTGACCAAATTTGAGCAATTAAAAGCCAAGATATGGACTTTTGAAGAATTTTAAGCTACGTGTTAAATGTTCATTGACGTGTAACTTCGAAACGGTTTATCTCAAGATAAATCCTTTGATAACTTTTTGTCAGCATTGTCTGTAGATGACATATACCAAATTTGGTGAGATTCACATGAACGGCCTATGAGGAGTTAGTTCAAATTCGTTTTCGCAATGTTAAAATTTCACGGAAATTGTTTTCGTTGGAAGTGGGCGTCGACCAGTGCTTTCAATGCGTGAGGGTCAATAGATTTCACGAAAAAAAAAAGTTGTTGTAAACGTTAGCATTCTCTAGATAATAGGCAAAATGACATTTTTTACAATTACAGCGCCCCCTATGGACCAAATTTTATGGCATGTGCTGTGATGTTAGAGGTCTTTGTGGTGATCATGCATGACGTATTTTGTGCAGTTCCCACCTTCTCGGTCCAAGATATTGGCAATTCAAAATACCAATTTTTGCATTTACCCATATCACTAATATCACCCATATCATCAAAAAAAGAAGAAAAAAAAAAAAAAGGGAAAAAAGTCTCGGCAACACTATAATGATCGCTAGTGGCGGTCATAATAAGCAAACCTTGACTGCTGGGGAATAGGAAAATGAAACTGAGAGTGAGTGTCTCTGCCCTATTCAGTTAGCTCCTGGTTCAGTATTACGTCTATGTTGTATCAATTTTTTTCGTTATTCCTCCTACTGACTTGTTGACCCCAAGCTTTAAATTATATCCTCCCACAAAAAATGTCATAGGTAATCAAATTTCCTTTAACGTTGTGTGCGTAACCAGGCCAACATTACAAATCAAACATTCTTTCAATAATATGTCAGGGTGAAAACTAATTCTGCCACACAGTTTATATGGTATGTGCTTTAAAATGTGTTTCATTTTTCTCCAAGGCCATGGAAAGGTTCAAGATCAGAGTAATTGTCACCGATCAAGATATCCAAAAACTGTCATTGGATGTGAAGCCACAAACTGTACAGGAACTTAAAGTAATTGTTCAAGAGCACTGTCATTTGCAGTACGAATTTAACATGATGTATGAGGACCCAGACTTTGGTAATGCTTTATGTAACCTGGACAATATGGATGACCTGCCAGCTGCTGCTACTGTTAAAGTGGTTCCATTGCTAACCTCATTGTTTCCGGAGGTAACCAGCAACTCATCAGATGTCTCCATCAGCTCTGCTGACACATTTATTATACCGTCATCATCAAGGACACAGGGCTGGCCAGAGTTTTTTCAGATCCCTGTTTTTTCAGTTGATGTTGAGTTCAGGCTAAGACAGGCAAATCTGGCCTATCTTAAAGACAACAAAGCATTCAAGTGTCCTTGGGACATGAAACGCAACATCCTACAAGTATTGGCAGAGGAAATTTACAAATTTGACACCTATCCAGATGAGTACCGGCTTCGTGCAGTTGCACGAGCACTGATTGCCAAACATCCCTGCCTGACTGAAGCGGGATCTACTGATGGTTGTTCAAGCTGGAAGAATAGTCTGTACTTTAAGATGGGGAACTTTCGAACAAAATTACGCAAAGCAGGATGTGCGGAGGTATCTATAAACAGTGGCAAAGGCAGCCCAGGGACCAGCCCAGTGTCAAGAGGCCTCAAAAGGCCCAAAAGATGTGAAGTCAACTTCCTACCTGAACTACCAGAGAAAGAGAATGACGAAACCCTTGAAGCACTAAGGATTTTGCTTGCTGAAGAAATGAAAAAAAGAAATCCAAATGCTACCGTCATTGCATCAAAAATGGACCAGACTTTTTCTTTGAGAAGACGACAGAACGGTGGCCAGCTCTCTTTACAGAAAGACAGGTAAGTGGTAAAAAATCTTTTGCCATTTTCAGGCTGTTTCAGATCTCAGAGTGCTGTCTAAAGGGAAAAGAACAAGATTTGGTGCAACACAGACCGAATAACAAACTGGCACCTGAAGCTACAAAATGGGGGCAAGTTAACTGAAAGTATTTGCACCCACTGGTCTACTTTAGTTGCCATTTCACCATTCAGTCCATGTTCTACCAAATCTTCTTTTTCCTACTGACAGCAGTAGGTGACCTAGAACAATACTGCTAGTAGTTGAAAATGGTCGGAGTTTTCGTATAAATTGTTCTTATTGTGCACTTTGGTCCAAATCTCTGAACTTGCTATACATGTAGAGCTGTGTTATTTTCCATTCGTGGCTAATCAAAAGCAAGCTTAGATGCTACCATCAGTCTTTTCTTTCCCTAGTGTTTGTTTATACTGTTTATAATCCCTTTGCTCACCTTGCTGTATATTCACAGTGTATTTTACTCCGTCTCATAGGTGTTTTCAGAATTCAACAGGATTGCTGCAACAAATCTGAATGACTTCTTTGAAGCCCTTGACCGTTATACTCCCCGGTTTGTCTCAATATTCAAGACCAAACGGGGAGGTGTTGGAGAGACACTGAATGTTTTTTTGCAACAGATTGATTTAAGGGTGAGTAGGGTGTACTGTGATCTGTGTGCTGTGATACTAATAGAACACCTGTAAGTCATGTCAATACTATTATTGACAAAAAGGGAGAAGGAATAAGAGGCAAGGGTTCAGGACAACACTGAAATTCTATACAACAGATGTTGAAATTGGCATGATTTGTTTAGTTAAGTGCAGAATTAACTTAATTAACCATAAAGGGAAACACAGAAACAGTGATATCCAGCTGTAACATTGATGATGTATTATGTAATGTCACTTTATGGCTCATTATTCACCTCTAGAAACAAGATGTGATGGCTCTGCGCACACTAGTGCTCCGTGGCCTCCCAGTTCTTCTGGGCGATGACCCCAGTGGCTTTTACAATACCTGCTTGGTAAGTTTCCATGGGTGTAGTACAATTTGATGAAAACTGCTGTTTTATTCCAAAATGTTATGTATATCCTTAATTTATTTTATATTTCAGCAAGGTAAAGTTACAAGCAGTTCGGACTGATGAAGACTGATGAAATGGTAACTGATCAGCCATATACAGTATTTAATGGTTATCATTGTGCTGCTATTTGTTTTACAGGATGCTGATGCTGATGGTGATGACGCGTGGGCCCAAGTCTCCTTTGGGCTGCTGACAGTCATTGAAGATGACGGCACGCCGGTTGGTCCAAATCTTATCCACCTGGAGCCAGTGTCTACAGGCATCATCATTGAGGGAAGTCTGATAATGGATGGTTTCAAAAGTTTGCCTGAGGCTCTTTGCATCTTGTTTGGGCTATCGTATGCATTACACCTCGATTATCCCAAGTCAATGAAAAATACATTGAATTTCATTCAGAAGGTGATGCTCGGCTTGGGCCAGAACAAACTATCACCAAAATTGCAAAGTCTTAAAAATCTTCTGCTGAGTTAAGATGTGTTCCATTTGTTGAACATACTTGGTTGTACGTTTACATCTGTGGTGCTTCACTGTACTGAGAGAGAACAGTGAAGACACTGAGTGATTTTCATTTATGATTTTGTTGTTAATTTGTCCAGTTACACTATAGTGATGTGTCCAGTATAACATGTATTAATGTTTTAATTTGTGAAAGATTTCTGAGACACTTTATATGCATATTTTAGTTTCAGAGATTTTGTAAAATGTTTAAAGGAGGTAAAAATGCAAGATGTTGGTTGTTTCTAGCTACAACTAGAAGTGTTAAATACATTTTAAGTTGGTTTAGATGTTTTCTACTGTTTTTGCAAGGATAATAATAAATAATTCAAAGCCTTGTGTACCTAATGCAGATTTAAATGTTGTTATTGTAGAATAGAGCACATTTTTACTCAAACTTGTGTATATAAGTAACATTTACTTGCAAAATTGAAGGCAATCGGTTTCCATGGTTTCACCAAGTAAGATTAAATTACTCTCAAAGTAAAGGTTACTAGATATTCCAGATTTGAGGAACTGATGGATTAGTTGACACAACTTCACAGCGTAAGTTTTGTGAATAAAAAATAAAGTACACATAACTTGCAATACCTAGTTACGTGAAAGAGGAATTTGCTGTAGTGTTAATACACTACACTGAGGAATTGCTTGTAAGTTCAGCTTTAGATTCTCAGTCCACTTTAGTCTGATTTTTCAAGGCAATCGGTTTCTTTGATTTTTTGAAGTAAGGTCTACTTATTAGAATTTACAGTGTACTGAGAAAGGTGTGTTTGTAGGCGTTACATGAAAGGTATGAGTTAGCTACTGAGAAAGGTATGTTTGTAAATTAAATTCAAATTAAACGTGCTCTTACTTTAAAGTCTGAATAGTTATTTCTCTGAACGCACCCCGATGACACTATTGGCATGGACGACGGGTTAAAATGATATGAAATCCATGAAATATGAAATATATTTATTTTTCCCTCTTGCTTAAGAGAATCTCTCAGGAACATATTAACCATATCTTATTTGGCTGACTAGTAAGGTGCAAAAACTCATTTGTAACAAAATATCATTTTTATTTAGTTTTGGCAAAGATGTCATTCTTGCAGTTGCGCCTGTTGGACATATGAAGCTCTGACAGCGTCCCGCCCATCAAGTCATGCATTGAAGTTTTCCGAAGGACACAGCGTTGCGAAGACCTATTTCAGAGAGAAAAAGTAACTGTCAGCTCAGTCACAAATGACACCATAACAACAGCACAGGAACACAACCTCCTTGGCTTGGCTCTACTGATAGAAAAACCACCAGTAAACACAGAATAGTCAAATAAATGTAAATAGACATAAAACTTTCTTCAATTTAAAATGTGCTGGCGATGTATCTGAGATGCAAAGATGCTGAGAGGAGAGAGGCAGCTCGTGTTTGGTGGCTAGATCAAGCCAGGGACAGTGAGTATACTATCAAAAAAGAGTGTGTGTGTGTGTGTGTGTGTGTGTGTGTGTGTACGCACAGGGTCCCACCTTATGTGCAAGCTCCTCAGCATGGCTGGACTATTGCAATGCCCGGTACACAGGAATCAGGGAATCATCTTTGGCAAGCTTGCAGTTGGTCCAAAACACGGCGGCCAGACTCCTCAATGGGACTAGGAAGCGTGACCATGTTACTCCTGTTTTGGCAGCTCTGCACTGGCTTACTGTGAAGTATAGAGTCCAGTCAATAAACTGTTTTAAATAATCAAGCTTGAAAATATATCAGACATGCTAAGTTTACATGCTGTTGTTACATGCTTACTGATACTGCCTAACCTTTTACCTTTTAACTTGGTTCTCTTTCTTTATATTGTGAAGCACTTTGGTTTTAAATGTGCTATACAAATTAAATTTGCCTACTTCCTATGCAGGACGCAGGCCAGGAAGAAGGCTTCCACATGCTTCTTCAGTCACGCACTCTCGCTGTGGGGATATGTGTCCAAATCTTTGTGGAACAACAGCACATAACAACATATAAACATGATATACCACATTCTGGCACACAACAAGAAACAATATATATTATTATTCTGTCAGATTTCATCATTCATAGTTGGTTTCTTCTCAAAAAAAGAATTTAGGTAATAAATGCTGTTACATGTGTCGTATGGCTCTATAACAAAAGCATTTCTTTTCTCACATCACACCCCCCACCCCCCTGTCATTAGCGTTATGTACATTCAAAATGCTTCCATCTTTTTGGTGGCTATATTGGCAATGTTAGATGTTAGATTCTTGCAAGATGTTACATATTAGTTTCTTGTTAGTTGTTAGTTTCTTGTAAGGTGTTAGATGCTAGCTACTTGTTAGACGTTAGATTCTTCTTAGATGTTAGATTCTTGTTAGATGTTAGAATGTTAGTTCTTTTTACTTCCATTGCATTCACCGCAGATGGTGGACACAAAACATGACTGCCTGTTTATTGTTGCTTCTGTATATCTGTCTGCACCTATTTACCTCTGCCGCTTATAAACAAATGGGCCTCCTCTGCTCATTGTCCCCTCTCTCATCTGGTCTCTTCTTTGTTCACTCTCGTCTTCTGCTCTCCTCTCATCTCCTTTCCTTTCCTTTCTTCTCCTCTCCTCTTGTGTCCTTTCATCTCATGTCATCTCATCTCCTCTCCTCTTGTGTCTTTTCATCTCCTCTACTATCTTCTCCTCTCTTCTCTTCTCTTCTCTTCTCTCTTTATTTCTCATTTCCTCTCTTCTTCTCTCTTGATTCTCTCCTCTCCTCTCCTCTCCTCTTGTGTCCTTTCATCTCCTCATCTCCTCTCCTCAGCTCTCCTCTCCTTTTTTTTTTGAAAGAAGCCAAATTGTCATGACCTCAACCACTCCCCCATGACCTTAACCACTCCAGCCCCAATCCAGGCCCCTTACCCCACGACCACCCGTATAGCCCTACCCCAACCACCACCCCCTACCCCTACCCCAACCAACAACTACCACCCCAACCCCAACCACCACCACCCCAGCCCAAATGACCACCTACCCCAACCCCAATCACTACAACCACAACCATCACCCCTTACCTTACCCCAACCACCACTACCCCAACCACCAACTCCTAACCCAACCACCACCACCACCCCAGCCCTGCCCTGTCCTGCCCTGTCCTCAGAAAGGGAAACACCAGTCATTGGAGTCCTGTGTGTCGAGAGTGCCTTCCCAGAACCACACGAGCAGCAGGTGGATGAGCAGGAGCATGAGGGCAACCATGCAGAGGAAGATGTAGTACCTCGGGTCCTCCCGGGCGTACATGGCGATCCAACCCCGACTGTGCTGCAGCGGCTGGGGCTCAGGCTGAGGCTCAGGCAGAGGTGGAGGCAGAGGTGGAGGCGATGGCAGCAGTGGCTCCCCCTCTGCCGTCGAGGGCAGCGGTGACGGTGGCGGTGGCCACCACTCCACGGCTCTCTTGCCATATCTGCTTTTTTTCTTCTTAGTGGCGTACAGCAGAGTCCCGTCTTCCAGCCGCGGCTCCTGGATCTCCACCATCCTGAAGGCGTTGTGTGGCTTCATAGGCATGGTTGCCCACCTCGCGTTGGCCCAAGCCAACTTGTCATGCATGTACTTCCAGTAGGACTGTTTTTTGCTCAACATTCTCCGCTGCTTCGTGTGAAAAATGGCTTCCAGACAGCCTTCGAACCGGCGCCTGGTCGATTGTCTCGGTTCTTCCTCCTCCTCCTCGTCCTCACTGTCCTCCTCCTGTGTCCTCGTCATCGTGTTTGTTTGGTCGGGTGAGGTGGCTTGGCGCCGGCCGCGGAAGTAGCAAAGCCAGTCCGGGATTCTGCTGTTCTTGCCCTGCTGTCTCCTCTCCTTCTCTGCGCGCTTTGCCTCTCTCTTCCGGGCCTTTCTCTCTGCGGCCGTCTCTCTACGCGGAGCCGCCGGTGGCCAGTCGCTGCTCGTCGACGGCGTGGCATCACGCTGGGTGTAGCAGTCTTCCTGGTCCGAGGAGGACTTGCAGGTTACGCAGCGGAAGCAGGCCTGAAACAGAGCACGCAGTCGGGGGCCACAGCCCCGTCTCCTAGTCTCCTGGCCCTCCCCTCTTTCACGTGCCATCTCCTCCTCACACACCAGTTACTCTGGCTTGAAAGCCAACTTCTCTGACCATTTGTTTGGGTTTTTCTATTTCCTGAAATGACAGCAACCAGATTTTTTTTCTTTTTTACATTAGGAGAAAGACAGGTTTTACAAAATTAAATAATATTGAACACATATTATGCCTAATTAATTGTATGATTAATTAATTAATAATATTAAATCCAGAGGACCTACCACAACTGATTGCCTTCTGCAGTCTCTCAAGAACATGAAATGATTGTTTTAGAATTGTGTTTTTATGACGTTGCCATGGGTTTGGAGCCTTGCGTCATGGCGTCATGGACGCTTCACCTGGAATGTTTGATTGTGACGTCATCTAGTGCAAATTCTGTAGCCTGTACACTCTAAAAACTACTGGGTTGAAAATAACCCAAATTGGGTTGTTTCTGACCCAGTTGCTGAGTCAGTGCTCACTATTGGACAGCAAACGCGCTGGGTTAGAATGACCTAGCAAGATGGGTTGGTAATTTAACCCAACATATGGGTAGCTTAATAAACCCATATATTGGGTTACTCTAACAAAACCATTGGGTTAAATTCACATAATGGTTGGGTTGTTATTGTAGCCCAATATTTTGGCTAAATTTACTTTATGGCTGGGTTAAATCTACCCAAAAAATTAGCTATTATTAGCTATATTGTAGACTGTGCACACCAAACTACCATAATGAACAGATCAATTTGTGTAAGACATTTTATTGTACCAGATTTTGTATCAAATGATCCACTGTTCAATACAGAACACTGAAATAAAAACAGAACAATATATTAAAACAGAAGTACATTAACAGCAAAAGACACACAGTAAGAAACACAGAGACAAAACATTTTGTATTATACAGTCTAAATGACTAAAAAGCACATTATCCAAAACAATATTTGAAAAGTAAAACGTATCTAAAAGACATTAAATTGGGAAAGAGACTTTCACTCATAGCAAAACACTTACACTGAAATGTAGAAAAACAGTAACATTTTTGCATTTCATTTTTCAAAGTTAAAAATGTCAATTTTTACAAAATTGCAGCACTTTTTACAATGTGGGAAAGGTTAAATGTGAACTTCAATGCAGATACAGTAATGCATGGATGTGTTTGTAGGATGAATGTTATGTAACACAAAGTGTTTGCACACAAAAAAGTGTAGAGTGATCCCTTTTATGTAGAATTCACCATGTAAAAAAAGCTTAGCTGAGTTTTCCTTTGTGAGATCCATATAAGTCCAGTAGGGAAACAACACTGAAGCTGGCTATGCTGACACGGGCTCCCTGGTAGAGAATCATCAAGGGCAATCATCTTGTCTAATCTCGGAATTACAACTCTACAACTCTGAGGAAAAAGAAAAACATACAATATAACATTCAGTTACAATGTTCTAACCACTGCAGGACAGAGGTGGCTATAAACTGCCATAAAACAGTAGTGAATTCTATATGCATGTGAGGCTTGGCAATATGTAGAATAAGAACAATTAATGTGAAGGCAATAAAAAATATAAAATGACAAAAAACAGCAGATGCTTTTCAAGGTCTTATTCAACATGGCATTAAAGGAGAACTTCGGTGTAAAATGAAAATTGGCATGTTAAAACATCATACCGAGTTGGTATGCGTACTGAGGAGCAAAATTGATTTAGCCTGTTGCATTCAGAGTTTAACTATTTTTTATCGTTTGTCCCAGAAGGCCAAAAATGGAAGTGGTAGGTGCCCTTAGACAAAGCAATGACCACTACGCTATTTTTAAACCATTAAAACAGCTTGAAGAAACTCCACCCTCCATCGGTAGTACAACAAAGGCTTTGGCATTCAAAACAAAGCACTGAGAATATTGTAAATGTACACAACGTTTATTTAAAAAAACTGTTCTTACATGCAGTAGTTTGCAATTGTTTCTCCTCGCCGCCATGATGAAAGTCCAAACAAGTCGATTGCACTACCTCTCCTTCTATTCTTCCTGCTGGTTCGTGTTCGTGCGGACTTTCATCATGGCGGCGACTAGAAACTACAGCAAGGTACTGCCTGTCAAAAACGTTTTATTAATAAATGTTGTGTACACTTACAAAGTTCTCAGTGCCTCGCTTTTAATGTCAGGGCCTTTGTTGTACTACCGATGGAGTGTGAAGTCTCTTCAAGCTATTTTAATGCTGGTTTAAGCTGGTTTTAAACTGGTTTAAAAATAGCGTAGTCGTCATGCTTCGTCTAAGGGCACCTACCACTTCCATTGTTACCCTTCTGGGACAAACGATAAAAAATAGTTAAACTCTGAATGCAACAGGCTAAATCAATTTTGCTCCTCAGTACACATACCAACTCGGTATGATGTTTTAACATGCCAATTTTCATTTTACACCGAAGTTCTCCTTTAATGGTGCACAAATCAACAGACAAGCAATACAGAGCAACTTACCTGGCTCTTCACAAAGGATGAATCGGTTTTCTTTCAGCCACCTCCAGCCTAAGATGAAGTCATGACAAATTACAATTACACATTTTGAAATGTCTTATAATTAATCTTCTATAATATACTTTAATGTTTGATTGTATTTATCTATCTAAGCACGTTGAGCAGAATACATTAAAACTTTTTACATGAGTGCAGGCAATCCTTATCTCTGTTAACAGTCTCATAGTGGCAAAAATCATACAGCTTAACCAATCCCACCCAGTCCTTCTGCTATTCACTGAAACTTTTCACCGTTAATTGCTCACCTGCAAATACTATCTGTGAGTTCTGCTGCCATTCAGGAAGTTTTGTTTCAGGCAGAGCTGTTTCCCTTTCATTCATACATAGACTGCAGTCAAATCTATCAAATACAAAAATAAATGAATAAACATTTCTGCCTCCTTCAAGTTTAAGCACGGTAAAGCATTTCCTTAATTTCCCTCCGACTTCCCTCTACATACTGTTAAATAGGTTCCCGTTCACCAATATCAAATTACATTTAATGGAACGTTATAGGCTATGACTTCGTTTTTGTCAAACCTCTCATGCCGACCACTGTCGATAGCACTGAAATCAGGAATATATTAAGCTACAAACAACATTGAAATAGCCTAGGGTTATGTCATTGCAGACACCTATTACAACTTCAATTGAAATGCTGCACAAAAGATCCTAGGTTATGTATGTGTTCTATATTCTGTCCATAAGCTATGCATATTTTAAATACCAAAAAATATAAACAGATGAAGGACAAGAAGTGCAATAAAAAATAAAGAATTTATTCATTCCTGTTGTGGGTATGGAGTCGGGGCAAATTGTCTTGTGGCCCGATCTGCCGCCAGGTTGAACCACCGGGTTGCGTGCTTATGTCTGCGTCCATGGCTGCTTTTAGGATTACATTTTCCTCACAGCACCTGTAATCAAACAGACAGATGACAAATCACATACACGTGCAGGTAGCAGAGAGAGAGAGAGTTCTGAGTAGTGGTCAGTATCACTGGAACCGAATGTTTGACTATTTATCCCATCAGTGGAGTTTGCTGCAATCGCGCATAAGCTACGTTAAACTAGCAACATGCTAACTAGCCGCTACATGCCGCTAACATAGGCTACATGAGCAACATCAAGAGAACAGCAACATTCACACATTAACACCAGCAGTTTTTTAAATGAACCCTACCATAACACATTTTACCGAAAGTGTGATCCCATTTTGAATCAAATAGGCTATAGCCTCACATGAACCTCAGCTAAGAAGCCTGTTGCACAATATTGGTCTGTATAGTGCTACAGTATAAATTTCAACTTCGGGACATAACGTCTAACAACTGTGTCTGAGCGCTATTTCTTTCCCCGTAAACTGCCCATCAGTGTTGTTTGTTTTCACCTCTGTGTCGCCATTTCTATGTGAATTTAAATGTTACAACTTTACTTTTTACGTTTAATATATATATGAGGCAGCTTGCATCTAGTTCTGGCTGTAAATAGAAGTAGACGTTAGCTGCTGTCTATTAGCTAACTAGGCTCATAGGCATATCATTGTTGATTATAACAGTTAGCCTAGGACTGTGAGTTGGAGTGACTGGAGATTGCTATCTTACATCTACGATGGAAATAATTTGAAACGCAGAGATGTAGGCGTGCTTATTTTGTTCATTCAAATTTTCTATTTGAATATGGTTGCTGAAAAAACATATTTCATAAAGATTCCTAGCGCTTCCTTGCCCGTGCCCCAGTAGTAGTGACGCCCCTGATTTTTACTAATTATAGTCCTAATACAATATCAAAGTCATTAAAAAGCATAGTCGAATAATATAGGCTACATGGTCATAAAATCACAAGGCAATGTTTACTGTGAATGTCGCAATATATCAATAAATCAATACTTACTCAAGAGCTCAGGCCAAGGTGTCCGTTCAAGAAGAAAATCTCCGCTGAATGGGTTGGTGTATCTCAACCGTTAGCAGTAAAGGCGCGTTCGTGTCAGTAGATTCGATATGGGCCCGCTCCGGGCCCGCTGTTTGACAGTAGAATTCACAGCGGCGCCCGGAGGCGGGGTTGATGCTCTCCGGGGCGTTCAAACGAATGTGACAGTTACGCCGGGTGTCCACTAGCAAGCGAAGCGAACTCCGCACCGCAGACCCCCTATTCATTTCTATGGGACGCGACTGACCGTTAATTCCGCTTCTGCAAAGAATTGTGGGTAGGCGGCGCGACCAAAAGTTCGGCCATGCCGAACTTTATGCAAATGAACGCGTCCAACACGGGGCGGCTAGCCAATAGCAGATCAACAGTGTATAAAGCAGGTATGACGTAGGACAATGATTACAGTACATTTCACGGTCAACTCACTGTCAAAATGAATGACGAGAGGTTGATTATTGTCGTTTTTCTCACCCCTGCTTGTATGACCGCACCCTTACATTAGATATATTTCTGGTCTTTGCACATGTGTAAATAACATACAAGAAATATTCCCGCCCTTCCATGACATTCGCGGACCTGATCAGAACTACACACCCCCAAGAGTCCGAAGGGGAGGGGGGGATGCGGAGAGACGGAATTCGCTTCGCTTGCTAGTGGACACGGGGCGTTACGCCGGGTGTCCACTAGCAAGCGAAGCGAACTCCACACCGCAGAACCCCTATTCATTTCTATGGCACGCGACCGACCGTTAATTCCGCTTCTGCAAAGAATTGTGGGTAGGCGGCGTGACCAACTCGAGGGGTCCGGCGCGACCAAAAGTTCAGTCACGCCCCGTGTCCACTAGCAAGCGAAGCGAATTCCGTCTCTCCGCATCCCCCCTCCCCTTCGGACGCTTGGGGGTGTGTAGTTCTGATCAGGTCCGCGAATGTCATGGAAGGGCGGGAATATTTCTTGTATCTTATTTACACATGTGCAAAGACCAGAAATATTGATCTAATGTAAGGGTGCGGTCCTACAAGCAGGGGTGAGAAAAACGACAATAATCAACCTCTCGTCATTCATTTTGACAGTGAGTTGACCGTGAAATGTACTGTAATCATTGTCCTACGTCATACCTGCTTTATACACTGTTGATCTGCTATTGGCTAGCCGCCCCGTGTTGGACGCGTTAATTTGCATAAAGTTCGGCATGGCTGAACTTTTGGTCGCGCCGCACCCCTCGAGTTGGCCGCGCCGCCTACCCACAATTCTTTGCAGAAGCGGAATTAACGGTCGGTCGCGTCCCATAGAAATGAATAGGGGTTCTGCGGTGCGGAGTTCTCTTCGCTTGCTAGTGGACACCCGGCGTCATGCCGAACTTTATGCAAATGAACGCGTCCAACACGGGGCGGCTAGCCAATAGCAGATCAACAGTGTATAAACCAGGCATGACGTAGGACAATGATTACAGTACATTTTACGGTCAACTCACTGTCAAAATGAATGACGAGAGGTTGATTATTGCCGTTTTACTCACCCTGCTTGTATGATCACATCCTTACATTAGATTAATATTTCTGGTCTTTGCACATGTGTAAATAACATACAAGAAATATTTCCCGCCCTTCCATGACATTCACGGACCTGATCAGAACTACACACCCAAGCGTCCGAAGGGGAGGGGGGGGGGTGCGGAGAGACGGAATTCGCTTCGCTTGCTAGTGGACACGGGGCGTTACGCGGATTTGGCGATTTGAAACCGGATCCGCATAGGAGTCTCCTGCTGTGTGGGTAGCTGCCTGTTTTGGCGTTAGCTAGGTGGTTTTCTGTAGCACATGCACTTGCAAGGTAGACTGTATTCATATACTGTACAGTCATATATTCGTCAAAAACGGGATTATGAGAGGGCTACTGGGCCACCCTGATGCCATTATGTTTCGTTGACAAAAGTTAACACAACTAAACAAGAACAGGTCAGTGGTCCTCTGGTCTTATTGCCTTTAGCTTTGTATAGACATAGCTATATAGCTAGCCGTTAATGTCCAAGGTTAACGTGTTTGTGTATGCTAGGGTGACCAGATTTCCAGAGTCTAAAACCGGGACACTATGTGTGACGTCATGCGCGTGCACATTCTTAGGCATTGTCGTGTAGTAGTCTAGTCTGCTATCAAAGAAAACCGTTAAAACACGGCCGCTGTACATTGTAACATTGACTGCGAAGATTTCACAGAGCGCACCTACCATTGTCACTCACACACACACACACACACACACATTGACTCTGAATTACTGGAAACTTCATTAGGCTTTAATTTAACAGTTTTGTATATGCGATCACTGTAATTTGAGCAGCTTGATGTGGTGTTGGGTGAAAACCGGGACATTTTTGCGTCCCGACGGGCTTTTGTCGGGACTCGGGACACGCGACTAAAAATCGGGACTGTCCCGGTCAAACCGGGACGTCTGGTCACCCTAGTGTATGCTAACGACTTCAGCAAGCTAAGTAGCTAGATTGTAAATAACAAGGCTTCGGATAAATGAACGTTGATGTAACTGCTTATCCATTGTTGATATGACCTTTGACTTAAGTTTTCTGCCTTTACAGCAGACATAGTTTAGTTAAAAAATATTACAAACCTTTAACTTTGCTGAAGGCAAAGTTAGCTGTCCAGTTGTCTTCTTCCCAGGCAAAACGACAGTTGGTTGAAGGAACAGTGCTTTCAAATGTAGTGAAACCCAGCTGCTGGGTTTCAGTGACCCAGCAGTGGGTAGAATACCATGTATCTGTTGGAGATTGAGGTCCAAATCACCAACCATGCGGCTGGGTTATAGAAAATAACCCAGCATGGGTTAACATAACCCAATAAATGGTCAAACTGCCTCAACCCAGTAATTGGGTGCAGAAATAACCCAGCATTTTTTAGAGTGTAGTGGAGATGCTGAAGAACCTCGGGCCAATCCAAGCCCTTCTAATTTTGCATTTGGTGGAGGGGTTTCGATAAACCTGTCCGCTACTGAACATTATTAGCGGTTTTAAATTCTAAACTTGGACATTAATAGCTATTATACCATATGGTCTTGATTGCTGCAGACATTTGTGCCTTTGTCAAGAGAGAAAGACGTGGCACATTCCATTTGAGTGATCTTATTAACTGTCCAACTTACGTTAGGCTACTTATTTATTTGTTTCTTTGTTCAGATGTCATTATTGTGTACCCTAGCAGTGCTTCTCGACATTCCAGTCTCTACCGTCATTTATTTATTTAGGGTGACAGAGGCAGACAAACATTCGACACAAACAAGATAGAAGAAACGTTAACCCTAAAGTAGTTTTTAAAACATTCTAGGTTGCAACTCATTAGGGTCTAGAACAGGGGTGGGCAAACTACGGCCCGCGGGCCACATCCGGCCCGTTGGCCTTTTTAATCCGGCCCGCCGAAGTTTGGTATAGAATTTATATAACTGCATTCATTTCACCTTGCCTTGTAATGCCTGGCGTTTAACCAGGTGGCGCATTGGGCGCTGTGACTTGATTTTGCATAGCCTGAGCTACTCTGTTCTAACTGCTACTGCTCTGAATCCACCTGCGACAAAGATGGGACCAAAGAAAAGAAAAGTTGACAGTGAGTGCCGAGTGTTTAATAAGGAATGGACAACTAAATACTTTTTTACCGAAGTCCGGTCAAAGGTTGTATGTCTTATTTGCCAAGAAACCATTGCAGTTTTAAAGTAATACAACATCAGCCGCCACTTTTCCACTAAGCATGCTAATTACGCTAACAACCAGTCAATGCAAGAACGGACGGCTACCGCTCAGAGGTTGGCCGCTAGTTTGCAGGCTCAGCAAAACACCTTTATCCGACAAACTGCCATTCAAGAATCAAGCACGAAGGCAAGTTATTTGCTGGCATTCAAATTAGCAAAATCTAGCAAGCCCTTTTCCGAAGGAGAGTTTCTCAAAGAGTGCATGGTAGAGACTGCAGGTATCGTGTGCCCTGAGAGCAAAAACACATTTGAAAAAATTAGCTTATCACGCAGGACAGTGACTCGCCGAGTTGAACTAATTGACGAACACTTAGCTAGCAAGCTAAATAAAAAAGCGGAGTCATTTACATTATACTCCTTGGCACTAGACGAGAGCAATATTATAAAGGACACTGCTCAGCTTTTAATTTTTATCAGAGGGATTAATGACAGTTTTGTGATGACGGAGGAGTTTTTGGCCATGGAATCTCTGAAAGGAAAAACACGGGGAGAGGACTTGTATGGTAGCGTGTCGGCGGTCATTGAGAGGCACAAGCTACCTTGGAGTACGCTCGCCAACGTCACCACAGATGGATCGCCAAATCTGACAGGAAAAAACGTCGGGCTGCTAAAAAGAATCCAGGAAAGGATGAAAGAGGACAACCCTGAGCAGGAGGTAATTTTCCTACATTGCATAATTCAACAGGAAGCACTTTGTAAATCTGTATTGCAGCTTGATCATGTAGTGAAGCCAGTTGTAAAACTCGTTAACTTTATTCGAGCGAGGGGACTTCACCACCGTCAGTTTATTAAGTTTCTTGAAGAAACTGGATGACCTGCATGAAGAATTCTGCCGTCGGTTCTCTGATTTTGAAAAAATTCACAAGTCACTTCAGCTGGTGTCATGTCCCTTCTCACAAGACCCTGAAACGGCGCCTCAGGAGTTGCAGTTGGAACTGATTGATCTCCAGTGTGACACCGTCTTAAAGGAGAAGTTCAACTCTTATAAACTGGATGAGTTTTATGCTTCATTAAGTGCAGCCAAATTTCCAAATATCCGGAAGATGGCGCAGAGGATGTTGGTGTTGTTTGGCTCTACGTATGTGTGTGAACAGACTTTTAGTGTGATGAACAGCAACAAAGCACCCCACAGGTCCCAGTTGAGTGATGAGCACCTCAGATCTGTTCTGAGAATTGCCACAACAAAACTAACACCAGACTTTGATGCACTGGCAAAAATGGGTGATCAACAACACTGTTCCCACTAAAGGTAAGTATAAAACACTAATGTTTTTTTTCTGTTTGTTTGATATGTATGCATCTTGTGCTGACCTGGCCCGTCTGTCAATTTTTAAAAGCCAATGTGGCCCCTCAGACAAAAAGTTTGCCCACCCCTGGTCTAGAAGATACCGTGTGCTGGAAATATGCTTCTCTTTTTTCACTGCAGCCATCTACAACATAACCTAGTCTGTTCGCAAGTGGTTAAGGCTACATAAGTGATGGATAATTAATAGTTTTTTACGTGGCGTTGTGTGTTGATGTATGTCAGAGGGTGGGGTGGCTAATGTAATGCCAATCAAACATGGATAACAAATCAATGTAATTCTTCCCGACATGAGAACCATCTTATAAACCACCTTATAAATATAAAAATAAAAATTCTATTACATTTTTTGACAATTGGCTACATTTGATATTTGGTAAAAATCCTTTTACTTTCATCTACTACTTCCATCTGTCATCTACCTTTCCTTGCTCATTATTGTTTGCGTCGCACTTTCCTTAAAAAAACAAACAAACTGTCATTTAGCTTATGCAGGCAACAATATGTCCCGTTTTTTAGATGAAAGGATGATGGTGTTCGTGTTAGCTACTGAGAAAGGTATGTTTGTAGGCGTTACATGAAAGGTATGAGTTAGCTACTGAGAAAGGTATGTTTGTAAATTAAATTCAAATTAAACGTGCTCTTACTTTAAAGTCTGAATAGTTATTTCTCTGAACGCACCCCGGTGACACTATTGGCATGGACGACGGGTTAAAATGATATGAAATCCATGAAATATGAAATATATTTATTTTTCCCTCTTGCTTAAGAGAATCTCTCAGGAACATATTAACCGTGTCTTATTTGGCTGACTAGTAAGGTGCAAAAACTCATTTGTAACAAAATATCATTTTTATTTAGTTTTGGCAAAGATGTCATTCTTGCAGTTGCGCCTGTTGGACATATGAAGCTCTGACAGCGTCCCGCCCATCAAGTCACGCATTGAAGTTTTCCGAAGGACACAGCGTTGCGAAGACCTATTTCAGAGAGAAAAAGTAACTGTCAGCTCAGTCACAAACGACACCATAACAACAGCACAGGCTTGGCCAGTAAACACAGCATAGTCAAATAAATGTAAATAGACATAAAACTTCCTTCGAATTAAAATGTGCTGACGATGTATCTGAGATGCAAAGATGCTGAGAGGAGAGAGGCAGCTCGTGTTTGGTGGCTAGATCAAGCCAGTGACAGTGAGTATACTATCAAAAGAGAGAGAGTGTGTGTGTGTGTGTGTGTGTGTGTACGCACAGGGTCCCACCTTATGTGCAAGCTCCTCAGCATGGCTGGACTATTGCAATGTCCGGTACACAGGAATCAGGGAATCATCTTTGGCAAGCTTGCAGTTGGTCCAAAACACGGCGGCCAGACTCCTCAATGGGACTAAGAAGCGTGATCATATTACTCCTGTTTTGGCAGCTCTGCACTGGCTTCCTGTGAAGTATAGAGTCCAGTAAATAAAATGTTTTAAATAATCAAGCTTCAAAATATATCAGACATGCTAAGTTTACATGCTGTTGTTATATGCTTACTGATACTGTTTAACCTTTTACCTTTTAACTTGGTTGTTTAACATTTTTCTTTATGATGTGAAGCACTTTGGTTTTAAATGTGCTATACAAATGAAACTTGGGACACGTGCTTCCTCAGTCACGCACTCTCGCTGTGGGGCTATGTGTCCAAACCTTTATGGAACAACAGCACATAACAACATATAAACATGATATACCACATTCTGGCACACATCAAGAAACAATATATATTATTATTCTGTCAGATTTCATCATTCATAGTTGGTTTCTTCTCAAAAAAAGAAATCGGTCTGAGCGTACATCAACATGGATATACTCACCCTGAGTATGTACAGTCGCTGGAATCGACGGCAGTTACGTGGTAATAATGAGTCACGTATGCCGCCTGATATTCCCATGTGTGAAAGACTCTCCTGTCTTGCTCTGAGCCGGAAGCCTCTGTAGCAAATATCACTTTGCCTGTGGAGTTAATGAGAACAGCACAAGAGCAGGTTTCAATAGGTAGGCATTTGGAACTGCAGGGGACTGCACTGGCAGTCACTTACACAAACAATAGCACCCTGGGTAGAGAAGGCCAAAGCATGTATAGATTTAGGTAATTGCAATGCTGTTACATGTGTCGTATGGCTCTATAACAAAAGCATTTCTTTTCTCACATCACCCCCCCTGTCATTAGCGTTATGTACATTCAAAATGCTTCCATCTTTTTGGTGGCTATATAGGCAATGTTAGATGCTAGATTCTTGCAAGATGTTACATATTAGTTTCTTGTTAGTTGTTAGATGTTAGTTTCTTGTAAGGTGTTAGATGCTACAGATGGTTAGCTTTCCCGATTCTCAGTTCTCAGAAGGAACCTCGTGAGAGTCTCGTGAGATTTAGTCAGCCTATTTTTTCAGGAACGGCAATGTACCCAAACAACCACCAGGTGGCACTTGGGAGCGCTGCTTTTATTACACAACAAATGGTATAGTGGCCTATTGTATTTGAACCACTGGTTGACACCACTCTAAAAATAATTCAGGAGGTTAGTATTACTTAAAACATGAGCTTTTACAGATGGAAAAACATAATTTGTTACATGTCCATTATTTTATTAAGTTGATAACTTATTTCAAGAAGTTGATCAAAATTAAAATTAAAGAAAGCTATCTTAACTCAGAAACACATTGGGAGCTCTGCCTTTAAAACACAATGCTGCGGAGAACAACGTTAGTCAAAACGCTGTTAAAAGTTATGGATTTATAAGAATATAATTTCCTCTACATGCATCATCTTTGCCATTTGGTCATGTTTTCACATGTTACTTTGTTTTACCAGAGACCATATTCAAGCAATAGTGAAGGAGAATGACACAATTTTTATCAGTCAAATATGAGCTAGGTCATCTATATTGCATTACTTTTGTTTAACGATGGCAAAGGTTGCTAAAGGAAGAAAAGTCTTGGTTTAAACCAACAATACTACTAACTTCAGCCCAAATGGTCGGAAATAAGAAATATATATGAATTTGACAGAAAATCAAGTGATTTTGACCTATTGGCTTGACACACACGTTTAGAACAGTTTACTGCCAAGTCACCGCGGAGAACACCGTTACCAGGCACAAGGCAAGTTAAGGAGACACTGAGAAGTGTTGATGTCGGCAGCTGCACATTTCAGCACTGGGAAACTCCATAAAAAGTATCCTCAAATGACACAGGGCAATGCTATACCCAGCTAACACAAGACGTATCCGCAACGTCGCTTTAAAGTTGGCAATTGGTCATGGCGACATTACCTAATGGCCACTTATACGCGAGGTCGCAGCAACGTTGCTGGTAGGATGTTGCCATAACGTAAACAAAACCCATCGCTGCAACGTTGCGATGTGGTCACCGTTTGACGTTGCCATTTGGTTGCCTCGGTGACCTTTCTGTCACGTCGCGACATGGTAATCTGAAAACGTTGCCATTTGATATCAGAAAACTCGATGCCGCAACGTCCTTTTTCGGTCACCTCATAACGTTGCCATTTGGTACCAGGGGTACGATGCCGCGAGATTCAACAACTAGAATGACAACTTTGGTCTGTGTACAGGAAAAGTGTGTAAATCGTAACAGTCTGCGCTTTGTCAGAAGTCATTTTGTAACGTTGGCAGATAGGCATCAATCTCAACTAACTGAACGTGCTGTTTATTCAGTAAAGGGTTGTTGAACACAGTCGAGACAATGAAAAAATGCTGCAACGGGAAAGAACAATGTAACTTTTTAAACCGCCCCTCAGCTACCTCACCAATCGCCGCAGTGCAAGACTACATGCACCGCAGTTACTGACAGAAAGCAAGCCACAGGCAGAAGACCCACACACACGAACACATTAAAATGCACACCAATACAGGTTGTTAAAATATGAATGCATGATTTACTCTTGCATTGACAGAAACGGACTTGAACACCTGGAATGATGGGTTTTCCCACAGTGGAAACTCATGACACTAGGGCAAATTCTCTGAACAAAATACACTAGGCCCCTACCAACTGCAATCAGGACATTTCATTGTTAGAAATGCCGCGACCTCCTGCTGATCAGGCCCTTGGTTGGAGCCAATCATTCTGCCGACCCGACAACCTCTGCGCGAGATTCAAATGTGTGACCTGTTAATTGTCCTATTGTCCTGCCCGATTAGCAAAGCAGTACACGGGAGGAGAAATCTTTTCCAGGCCCAGACATCACCCGCGGATCCACTTCTGTTTTCACGGACCATATTATCTGCACTGTATAATGTCTCAAAACAGACTTTCCGATTTTTCCCCAAACCCAGACGCATGAGGACTAGGGAATTCCTTTTAACTTTTAAACTTTTAAAGACAGCGGGACAGAGGAGCCAGAGGAGAGCCGTCAAGAACATCTGATAAAAGAGAAGTCCACCAAACCGACTTTTTCAGCAGAAAAGAGAGAGAGAGAGCAGAAGAAAGCCCTCACTAAGCAAATTTTGGCAACATTTTGAGGCGCGGAAGGCTTCATATGGAATATTTAATTGTGCAGACAATAAAGCCACACAATTGGCGAAACTTAAATAAAACCAGTTGTTCCAGGCACCCGCGGATACACTTCTCTTCTCGGACTTATGTATTTGTTTCTTGGACGTGCCCGGATCCCAACGTTAATCTCTTTTGCCATGAACTTTATGTGCGTCCATGAGGGAGTTAGTTTTCTGTTATCATGCCCTTACATGTTCAGTGTTATTGTAGCTTCATAGTGCGAGTGTTTGTCTATTGTTTTATCCACTGTGCTAGATGTTTGTACCGTTCATATGTATAGTATTGCCAATTACTCATTCTCCATGTACTGCTTTATTTGGGGAGCACATTGTCTCTAGTAATTTGCTGCTTAGGTGGTGTAACAGTTACGTATCATTACAATATACAGTTCAAGAGCTCGCGCCATAGTCAGTCTAGGTGTAGGCAGACACCGTGGCGCAGGGCTTAAAGATGAAGCATCTGTTATATTCCGTAGCAATTCATTCAGTCACTTTCAGTCATGGTTTACATAGCTGCGGGAGGCAGTTGCACTCATTCATCCTGGTTTATATAACTTCTGTAGGCAGTCATTTCCCATGAGCCCAATTTGTATGTTGTATATTATGTGCATTATATGTCACTGTACTTGTGTTAAAATAAAATAAAGCATCTTGTTGTGGAAATGCCTCTCTGCGTAACTCTCTGTGTAACCAGGCCTGGTCACAAAGGGCAAATGGTCCGTCCAAATTTTAAACCTGCATGCAAACCGAAAAGGAGGTTGTTATAAGTCGCTAGTAGGTGTTTTGGTTGCTACAAAGTAGTTAAGACGCTGTGGTTAGGAACTGGCAACGTCGAAAAGTCGCAGTCTGGCCACATTTCGGCAACCTGTAAAAGGGGGTTGCTAGAAAGTTGCAAATGGGTATTTTGGTTGCTACAAAGTCGCTAAGACCTTGCGGTTACAACCTGGCAATGTCGAAAAGTCACGTCATGGCCACTTTTTGGCAACTTGTAAAAGGACGTTGCTACAACGTCGCCAGGTCGCCGCTTTTACGGACCGGGGCCGTCGAAAGTTAGGTCGGAGTAACGTATTACCAACTATCACGTCCACGTTGCGGCATCGTCAACGGGGACGTCAGGGGAACGTAAGTGTGTTTTGCGAATTCACGTGATCGCAACGTTGCGGCACCTTATCTGTGTTAGCTGGGATATGCCTAGTCATTTGTTTGTTTCAAATAATTTGACAAGGGGTTATTTAATCCATATCGGTGGGCAATTTAAATGTCACCAGCCAAATACAAGACATACAGAGAATGTAGAATTTAGTTCGCTTGAGTAAAACGATTCATTTAATTGGTGTGTTAAACCATGACTTTTTTACACGTAGTTTTTTATACTTCTTGCGAATTTGCTGGGTTGTTCACTGAATGCAATGACTGGTCGTGCAGGAGGGAGTTCGTACATGTGCAGTGTCGAGACCGATCGGAGTTATGTTATGTCAATCTAAAATGTGCGTGGCCTCTCAAGCACATTCCCGTGGATTTATATTGCTGTACTCTGTAGTTTAGGTGCATATTAAACGACTGCATTAAGGAGGATTGATTATTCTGTTGGTATAACAGGTCAGTAATCCGGCCACCGTTACTCGGCTGAAATGTTGGTGATTGTAATAAGGAACATAGGCTAAATGTTACCAGGTGTGCAAAGAAACCCATGCCTGCAGAGTTTATTAATAGTATTGACAGATGATATCAAAACACTGTTAAACGTTATGGATTTACAATAATTTCATCCACTTAATGCATCAGCTTTGCCACATTTTCACAGTTGGTTTTACCACAGACCATCAAGCAACACGTTTATTTGGTTGCGCAGACACAACGGAAACAATTCTCGTCCATTCATTTCCTTCTCGGGCGCTGGAGCAGCTGGCAGTTGGGTAGTTGGCGTCCACAGCACAGCAAAAGGAAATACTTTCAGTAGCACAATACACACGAGTCAACTAAAGCCCCGAGACATGCAGGGCGGCTATGAGTGCGGGTGCCGTCGCCATAGGTGAGAGAGAGGGAGGCAGAGAGACCTCTCGCCCGTCACCCCGTGACACAACAGCCCGGAGCTCGGAAAATATTACAAACCGATTTAACGTTAGCCACTTACAAAACAAATCAAAGCAGTGACGAAGGCACTGGCCTGGTTATTAACAAATTGTTCGATAAATATGGTTAAAGTTAAAGAAACTAGTTCAAAAGGACATAACCTGCACTATGTTTTATCACTTATAACTACTCCACATCCAGAAAGGGGGGTCGGGGCTGGTGGCGACAAGAACAAACAAAAGAAGAGAGTTTTTATCTGTAGGGAGGTGTGTGTGTGTGCGCGTGTGTTGGGGAATAGACGGGTGGGGTGGGTGACTGTGTTATGAAGCCGTCAGTCGATGAGGACGTCAGACAAGCAGTAGGCTGGTTTCGCACACACATGCATGTTCAGACACACACACAACCACACAACCACAAAGCCATGACACTTATTTACTCCAAGACTTTTGGTGAGGTGAATAAGGCGGGGTGTGCTATAACATCGTGGTGGTGGCACAGGCGATTATAGCCTAATTCAGATGTTTCCACTTTTCAGACCGCAACCCCCAGTTTTAGCTCTGCTGACGACCGACCCCCGCAACCATCGCGCTCTCTCTCTCTGTCTCTCTCTCCCTCCCCCACTTTAATAATGTGGGTGTTTTACGTTGCTGTCCTAGGCTACTGTTTTAAGGCAGTAGAGCAAAAACAAAACTGAGCACAACTTTTGCGCTAGTGTATTTTATTACCAAACTTACGAGCGAAAGCAAATAGGCAGAACCCCACCACTACTTATGTAAAATGCTGAGCATGTACGGACATATTATGAACAAGCAACAGTTATAAAGTTATGTATGCAGAAAAAAACCCAATGCGATGGATGAGTAGCAAAGCAGGTCCACATATATTTAATTTTGGAGATGGCCACGTACCCGTAGTTCATCTTCCACGTTAAGCCAAGACCTGCATTTACTCTTAAGTCAACGCGGAGAAAGTCTTTTCGCATAAATACGTTGAGCCAAATGGCATGCTGTTGCTGCCCAATGTTGCTGCTTTTAACACACACAGAGCAATAGAGCGAAAACAAAAGTGACCACAATCTCAAGTCTGTATTTTATTAAAAAAAACATACAAACGTCCACATCTGGAAAAATACCTACGGAAGTGATCTGAAAGGCACTGAAGGTGAACAGTAACAGACGCCTTGATGCTGTTAACACTCAATAGCCGTTTTCACACTGCAAGACACGGGGTGGCGACACGTTACGACACGCTAATTTACCCCGGGGGGGCAGTGGGAATGCACGGCGTGTTTTTGAACCCTCTTCTGAAAAGGTGGGTTGAGAAGGCGTAGCCCAGCGGCACTGTAACATTACACCACGCATAATGCAGGCGTGTACAATGACCTGAATGACCAGTGCATCGTAGTAAATACACCTGTCTGCAAAGTTTTCATTCAGTTTTAATAACGGCCCCACACAAGTTTCTAACTGCTCTATAACTACATATGTGCTTTACTGTAATTGTAAGCTACACATAATGAATACTGGTCATCCAAGTTTGCTACTTACATCAAATGTTATACCTCTTCTTGGACTGCACACAGCTGTGACCATGGGCAAAGATGCTGTATCCTACAAAATGAATAGATGCATGCAATGTCAAGACTTTCAGTTGTCATGGTACAGTACCTGTAACAACAGCATGAGAAAAGGTTCATTAGCCTACCAGTTGTTGTGTCCATGTGGGTGCAAGGACAGACAGTGACTTCATGCGTGTTGCAGAGCTGTGCAAAGGTAACAGAGCCTTGAAGTTCTGGACTTCTGAGAAGTGGACTGAGGTAAGTGCAAAAAGCTGGAGGGACTCCTCAACTTCTGCTGTGTCTTCATCTTCCTGTACAGCACTGAGATCACCCTGAGAAATAGTTGATGGAGTAATTATTTCATTTACATTCTAAGAGGCCAAAACCTTCTTGAGTGAAAATCTTTGAATGATTGATTTTTTTATGTAAACTTTACATGAACAGTAACTTATTTGCAATTTTCTTATCACAGTTACGTTATGCGATCCACTCGTAGGCTAGCTTTTTCTGAGTCAACAGAACCATTATGCTAAGCTAAGTGTAACCAAACCCTGCATTCATTCCATGCTACAGGTAAAGCTTACAGGTAAAGTGATTGTTTATAGTACATAGAGTGAAGGCTTGCCGAGGTTGTAATAAAACTGGAAGCGACAATGTGAGCCAAACTAACATCACGTTGCAGTTACAATGTTGGCAATGTATAACCCAGGGAAGGATAAAAATTACACTTACAGGCATGGATGATGCACTACGTTCAGCCTCTGTATCAAACACAGAAGGGACGGCCGTTTTCTTCAGTGCCAATACCATCTTTCTTGAAGCATAGGGCATTTTCTGTTTATAGTCCTCCCGTTTGAAATGCTCCTCGCAAACACTGTACTGCTTTATTTTCTTCTCCGGTGTCGTCGATGGAATGCCGAGGGCTGCAAGCCACAGACGTCTTCGTTCCACAGGTTTTGGAAATCTGTGAAACATTGTGTTGATGTATGTCTTCTGCTTGTTCTCGCAAGCCCGTTGCTACACAGGTGTTAACCATT
The DNA here is from genome assembly GCA_027475355.1 of Coilia nasus. Classification (NCBI taxonomy): domain Eukaryota; kingdom Metazoa; phylum Chordata; class Actinopteri; order Clupeiformes; family Engraulidae; genus Coilia; species Coilia nasus. The sequence continues at coordinate 23,814,920 of CM050217.1, forward strand.
TTTACGCAATATATGAGAAAATAAACGTTCAAACACTGGAACAGTGTCACTGCCCTACTTATCAGTAACTCCACGCTTGTTTGTTGAGGGAAGTGGGGGGATGGGGTTCCCAGGGGCTACGTAGCATCTTTGAGCCTTTCAGCAGTGCTTAGCCTTTGTGCTTCGCCTGTGCTTCCGCGAAATATAGCCCCCCATCTAAATGCCGCTTGGGAAATTCCTTCGTGTTAATTTGCATTGTCATTTGTACTCGATCTGAATGCACAGGTCACGAGAAGTAATTACAAAAAAAATCGAGTGAGTTGATTTACTTTTGCCACAAGTGGCTATTGGGCGACGTGTGTTTACATCGACTATGCTAAGCTAAGCTAAGGTCAGTGCTCGCCAGACTCGGACAATGGCTGAGTCGACTGGAAAACGCTTCTGCTCACTTATCCAACTCTAGGGACTGCGGGGATAGACAAAATTTCATTTTGGGGTGGCGTATTCCTTTAACACACAGAGTTGTTGCTGGCTCTTTGCACAACCATTCAAGGGCAAATGACATGGTACTTTACTGCACCTAGATGCTTATATGGGATTGCAAATATTTGCAAAGAATACATTTGATGCCGATTTACTGTAGCTATTTGTACGGCACCATCAGGTGAATAGCGCTATCATTAAATAATTTACCTTATCCACACATTTTCGCCCACGTCGAAAAAGCCCACAACACTTAGGGTGAAGATGCACTGGGCATATTTGCAGTCACATATTTCAGGATATTCACAATATATGGAGATATATTGATGGATGCGCTCTGGACATATGTCCTTAACAAAACAGTAGCGCTATCATCAAACATCACTCTACAGTTTTCAAACATTTTGCTCTCCTGGTTAAAAGGCACACAACACAATGATTTATCTCTCAAAATATGCTGTTTATTTAACATAAAATGTTCGGCATAGCATTTACCCTACCGTTTCCATTGTCATGTCATTGTTTTGTATTTCTAAAAAAAAGTTTCCCGTGACCACGGAGTTTAAAATGACGCTACGACTACCGGGGTAACAGGAAGTGAACTCGCAATTTTTTTTTACTCAAAATCATGTACTTTCAAACAACACCGAAATGGGGGATATTATTCCTTGCACATTTAGGCTACATGATAAAGCTGTTGGCCAACAGACATGTACAGCATCTAAATTAAAAACAAATTACGTTGGTTGGTACGTTGGTATCACATTGGGTGAGTTATATGATTTAGCCCAAATAAACAGCATATTTCGAAAGACAGTTTGCAGTTTGCCTCTGAACTCCTTGTTGCTGTTTTTGTAGTTCTGCTCAGCTGTTTTAAAAGCCCCGACGGTGGGTGGTGGCAGTTGTGAAACGTCACCATACCACACCCTGTGCCCCGTCTCGCCTCGGCTCGTGTTTCCACACGCCCCAGGTCGCAAAAAAGTGTAGGATCCGAGGTGGGTCGAATTGGTGTGTCGTTTGGACACGCCACCCCATGTCGGCAGTGGGAACGCAACAGACGACCCACTAATTTCGGCTGAAATTACCGGTAATTCTGCCAGTGTGAAAGCAGCTAATGCCTCTACTAATGCCTCTACAATGTTAACACTAAATTCCTCCATATCTGAAAACATACAGTGCGTCCAATTTCCACTCTTTTTTTTCCCCAATGCACCAGTTTTCTTGCAAAGGCCTGCACTTTATCATTGAGGTACACAATGTGCTCTGTGAGGAAAACATTGCCCCAGCGCCGTCTGTGCACACTTAAACATTAAACATGTAAAACATGTAAAACATGTTAAGGACTGCATTGATAAAATCAATGAATATATCCGGACAACACGCAAAAATCAACCGCACACATCACATTAAAAAAAAATGAAAAAAAGTTTTACTCGTAACATGACTGTTTTTTTCCTCAAATTATGTAACACATATACTGTTTCTTCTTTCTGACGATCTACAGGCTGTTTTTTTTTTGTATATCGCCAGTTCAGCCCAACTAAGAGTATAAGAGTTCCGTATAGTATGTTATGCTTATTAAAGGTCAACTGTCACTGCATCTGACCCATGTACACACTCTCAGAAAAGAAGGTACAGAATTGTACTTTAGGGGTACAAAGCTTGTCACACCGGCAGTACCCTCAAAGGCACATAATTGTACCTTTTAACCACTGTTTTTCAACTAGTTTGTACCTTCTCCAGAGCTGAATAGGTACACATCAGTACTTTAAGGTCCAAATATTAGCCTTTCTTGGTACATTAATACGTATTGTACCTTAAGATACAGATTTGTACCCCTACTGTCCCCAATATTTCTGAGAGTGCATTTTCTTTTCAAACCGCAGACCATCGCCAATGCAAGACCTTAAATTAAAGGCTACTTCACACTTTCATATGCGCATGTATGGTTCTGTTGCTTCTGACTGTTGAATATAAGGATGGTATAACCACATCCAATATTACTTAAATAGTTATTTAAATTGAAATGAAACATATTAATGTCGAACATAAGGCAAAAATGAAACTGGCTTTGATCTGGTACACGGATCCGTCCAGCATCTGTAAACACGGATCTGGATCTTGAACGCGGAGATTCTTCGCTTGAATGCCGAGACTGTTCGCCTGTTTGTGTGTGTGTGAAGGGGGATGGGCTTCATCAGTACATGTACATCAGTAGTTTCACACACACAGGCATGGTGTGGATGAATGGGTGGTACTGAGATTTCGATTGCAGCAAAAATGATAAGTCTGGCTCAAACGCAGTGGTTTTGATGCGTAAGATGCCACGCAAGTGAGAGTCACTTAGGGCTCATTTCCACCGCACTCTCTGTATTTTCTCTCTCTACTTTCACGATCACATGTGCATTGTCTAAAGTCTGTCGCGCAAGTTGCTTTGGGGGCGTTCCCGAGACAATATGCTATTTTGACGACGGGAAAAGTGAACATTGCGCATGGTTCAAAATGGTTGTCCCTAAGTTACCTAATTAATCATAGGTGTGTTCGGGGCGTAACATGCAATAAACCAATCAGAGTTTATACTCTCATTCCCTTTAAAAGCCAGCTGCGCTTTGTCCATGGTTTGTTGCTATTACGATGGCGTGTTTCCCATCAGGAGCGTTTTTCTTTGAAGACCGATCTGCTCGTGCATGAGCAGTTAATCTTCCGGGATGGATATTTAAGTCTATTTTTTACACTTACTGTTTCCCGTTTGGTTATGAACAATGTGTGTATGTTTATTAAAAAAACTGTTTGCTCAATAAATGTGCATTATTGCAAAATATATATCAGTGTTTTTGTCGTTGCACTTAGTAAATAATCAGATTCGTAGTCGTATGCAATTGGACATCTTTTTGGAGCTTGAAGACGTTTTAAGCCCTGTTGTTGGCATGATGTATGTGTTAATAACCGTGCCTTTAGTGGATAGCTATCGTCCCCTAACAGCGACTCATCAAGAGGGGGATCCCTCTCGCATAGGCGGTTTTTGCATTGGGCAAACATGGGCATTTGCCCGAGGCCTCGTCCAATCAGGGGCCTCGTCGTCACTGCTATGATAGTAATAAAAGCAATATTAATATTATGCATCATTCGGGTTGAGAGCAGGCATATTATATTATATTCTCAATGCGTGTACTCTCACACACGACTGTCCGGCTTCGCTCTGGCTCTGGCGTCTGCGTTGTCATTGCAGAAGGTGCTCTGTCCCAGCTTGAGGGGGATGATCAGAAGCGCAATGATTCACTTTAAACATGTAATGTATGTTGATTTTAGCAATGTGCGTTCTAGTTTAGATGGGTCGGATGCAGCGACAGTTGCCCTATTTAAAAAGCATAACGTGAAAAGCGTTTGTTGGGCTGAACTAGCGATGTATACAAAAAACATCCTGTAGTTCAATGTCAGAAGGTAGAAACAGTTGCATTACACATAGCCTACACTGCAGACGATTTTTACCCCTAAGTTCACAACAACCTGTTTGTAAAAGTTTGACGCTGTTGTGAGATGTCACGTCGTTAAATTGACCCATTTAAGCGATACGGAGCAGAACATGAAAAAATAGAAGGAGCTGCAAATAAACTTGAGACAACTGCGCAATTATTCGCTTAAAACATGTCATATGTTGATTTTAGCAATGCGTGTTGTTACTGAGGGGAGCTGAAGGCAGCGACAGTTGCTCTTTAATTAATTAAGAATAATGAAAGCCTACAAGAAGTATTTCCCTGCCCTCTCGTTATATCCCAAAGCGTTGTGCGCCCATAAAATAGCTTTCCAGCAACTGACGACAGACCAGGGTTTTGTTGGCCACTGGCGGATTTAATTTTTGCGTCCTTATAATAGCATTTGGCATGCTTTGCGCCAGACCACACTCATTTTTTTCGCTGACACGCCAGTGATGGCGCAGTGTCATCTGCTATCTAGACAACGTGATTTTATGCCTGAAAAAATGAATGGTGCGCTGGCACAGAATAGTAATGACACCATGCGCACGTCGCGAATGCACAGTGCGCCGCGGCATGATATGTCCGAATCTCTTGGATATTATGCAGAAATTTGCAGTAATTGCAAAACTGTATGACACATGTGTTGACAGAGAAATGCACGATAGCAGTATGTTTTAACATGATAGATTCCCCGAACTAAAGATCATCTCCTTAGCCACGAGACCACGTCTGAATAGGCTCTCACCGATATCAGTCTTGTGTGTGTCAAACCAAACATTCCCGGTGTTACCGTGGTAAATGTTCCAGTTCATGGCCAACTTGCAAATATATTACAGTTGTGCTGTCCAAACTCAGGGAAAACTCAATCGGTTTGTAGAAATGACGATAATACTGCTGTTTAAATTGTTAAACTTTGAAGTCATGGCATACGGTTTTAACAAGGAAAACAAGATGACGTGACTTTGCTTTTTAAACGTTTTGACAGCTGTATTGTCACTATTTCTGCACATCGATTTAATTTCACTGCAACTGAATCGCAGGATTACGAGATAATGGCACTTTTACAGTCAACTAAATACTGCAAGTCTTGCTGTGGGTGGGTCAACCTCGGAAGTGAGATCTTTACTTCAGCGTAAACCTTTGTGGTCCTATGCTGTCCCTAGCGGCGGCAGTGGTAAAATACTTCTCGCGACTGCAGGAATCTCGCCTTGTGAGAATTAAATGAGCATCGGGAAAGCTTGCCATCTGTAGCTACTTGTTAGACGTTAGATTCTTCTTAGATGTTAGATTCTTGTTAGATGTTAGAATGTTAGTTCTTTTTACTTCCATTGCATTCACCGCAGATGGTGGACACAAAACATGACTGCCTGTTTATTGTTGCGTCTGTATATCTGTCCGCACCTATTTACCTCTGCCGCTTATAACCAAATGGGCCTCCTCTGCTCATTCTCCCCTCTCTCATCTGGTCTCTTCTTTGTTCACTCTTGTCTTCTCCTCTCCTCTCCTCTCCTTTCCTTTCCTTTCTTCTCCTCTCCTCTCCTCTCCTTTCCTTTCCTTTCCTTTCTTATCCTCTTCTCTCCTCCTTTCATCTCATCTCATCTCATCTCCGCTCATCTCATCTCCTCTCCTCTACTCTCTTCTCTTCTCTCTTTATCTCTCTTTATCTCTCATTTCCTCTCTTTTCCACTCTTCTTCTCTCTTGTTTCTCTCCTCCTCCTCTCTTCTCCAGTCCTGTTTTCTCTTTTTTTACTTTGCTTTGCTCTCTGAAACTTAACTCAGCTCTCCATTGCTCCCTGCTACTTTTTGTGTCTGTCGTCGCTCTCTGTCAGGGTTCCAGCTTTGCCTCGTACTTCTCTCTCCATCAGTCTTCTGAGTCACCTCAACTCATTTTTAATCAAACTAAATTTAGATTCGCTCTCTCTTTCCCTCTCTCTCTTTCTTTCCATCCCCCTCTCTTACTCCATCATCTATGTCTCCCTGTCACTTTCATCAATTTTCTTTGGAAATGTTGTTCCTTTTTTTCTTTGAAAGAAGCCAAATTGTCATGACCTCAACCACTCCACCATGACCTTAACCACTCCAGCCCCAATCCAGGCCCCTTACCCCATGACCACCCGTATAGCCCTACCCCAACCACCACCCCCTACCCCTACCCCAACCAACAACTACCACCCCAACCACCACCACCCCAGCCCCAATGACCACCTACCCCAACCCCAATCACTACAACCACAACCACCACCCCCCTTACCTTACCCCAACCACCACTACCCCAACCACCAACCCCTAACCCAACCACCACCACCACCCCAGCCCTGCCCTGTCCTGCCCTGTCCTCAGAAAGGGAAACACCAGTCATTGGAGTCCTGCGTCTAGAGTGCCTTCCCAGAACCACACGAGCAGCAGGTGGATGAGCAGGAGCATGAGGGCAGTCATGCAGAGGAAGATGTAGTACCTCGGGTCCTCCCGGGCGTACATGGCGATCCAACCCCGACTGTGCTGCAGCGGCTGGGGCTCAGGCTGAGGCTCAGGCAGAGGTGGAGGCAGAGGTGGAGGCGATGGCAGCAGTGGCTCCCCCTCTGCCGTCGAGCGCAGCGGTGACGGTGGCGGTGGCCACCACTCCACGGCTCTCTTGGCATATCTGCTTTTTTTCTTCTTAATGGCGTACAGCAGAGTCCCGTCTTCCAGCCGCGGCTCCTGGATCTCTACCATCCTGAAGGCGTTGTGTGGCTTCATAGGCATGGTTGCCCACCTCGCGTTGGCCCAAGCCAACTTGTTATGCATGTACTTCCAGTAGGACTCGGTTTTGCTCAACATTCTCCGCTGCTTAGTGTGAAAAATGGCTTCCAGACAGCCTTCGAACCTGCGCCGTCCCCGTCGCCTGGTCGATTGTCTCGGTTCGTCCTCCTCCTCCTCGTCCTCGCTGTCCTCCTCCTGTGTCCTCGTCATTGTGTTTGTTTGGTCGGGTGAGGTGGCTCGGCGCCGGCCGCGGAAGCAGCAAAGCCAGTCCGGGATTGGGCTGTTCTTGCCCTGCTGTCTCCTTCTCTCCTTTTCCGCGCGCTTTGCCTCTCTCTTCCGGGCCTTCCTCTCTGTGGCCGTCTCTCTACGCGGAGCTGCCGGTGGGCAGTCGCTGCTCGTTGACGGCGTGGCGTCACGCTGGGTGTAGCAGTCTTCCTGGTCCGAGGAGGACTTGCAGGCTACTCAGAGGAAGCAGGCCTGTAACAGAGCACGCAGTCGGGGGCCACAGCCCCGTCTCCTAGTCTCCTGGCCCTCCCCTCTTTCACGTGCCATCTCCTCCTCACACACCAATTCCTCTGGCTTGAAAGCCAACTTCTCTGAGCATCTGTTTGGGTTTTTCTCTTTCCTAAAATGACAGCAACCAGATTTTTTTGTTTTTTACGTTAGGAGAAAGACAGGTTTTACAACATTAAATAATACTGAACACATATTATGCCTAATTAATTGTATGATTAATTAATTAATAATATTAAATCCAGAGGACCTACCACAACTGATTGCCTTCTGCAGTCTCTCACGAACATGAAATGATTGTTTTAGAAATGTGTTTTTATGACGTTGCCATGGGTTTGGAGCCTTGCGTCATGGACGCTTCACCTGGAATGTTTGATTGTGACGTCATTAACTTGCAAATTCTGTAGCCTGTAGTGGAGATGCGGAAGAACCTCGGGCCAATCCAAGCCCTTCTAATTTTGCATTTGGTGGAGGGGTTTCAATAAACCTGTCCGCTACATTATTAGCGGTTTTAAATTCTAAACTTGGATATTAATAGCTATACCATATGGTCTTGATTGCTGCAGACATTTGTGCCTTTGTCAAGAGAGAAAGACGTGGCACATTCCATTTGCGTGATCTTATTAACTGCCCAACTTACGTTAGTCTACTTATTTATTTGTTTCTTTGTTCAGATGTCATTATTGTGTACCCTAGCAGTGCTTCTCGACATTCCAGTCTCTACCGTAATTTATTTATTTAGGGTGACAGAGGCAGACGAACATTCGACACAAACAAGATAGAAGTTTACTATAGTAGTTTTTAAAACACTCTAGGTCGCAACTCATTAGGGTCTAGAAGATGCGGTTTGCTGGATATGCTTCTCTTTTTTCACTGCAGCCATCTACAACATAACCTAGTCTGTTCGCAAGTGGTTAAGGCTACATAAGTGATGGATAATTAATAGTTTTTTTACGTGGCGTTGTGTGTTGATGTATGTCAGAGGGTGGGGTGGCTAATGTAATGCCAATCAAACACGGATAACAAATCAATGTAATTCTTCCCGACATGAGAACCACCTTCTCTTTTTTTTCTTTCCTGTGGATTTTTAAAATAACCATTCAATAAAAATTATATTACATTTTTTGACAATTGGCTACAATTGGCTTAATATTAGGTAAAAATACTACTTTCATCTGTCATCTACCTTTCCTTTCTCATTATTGTTTGCGTCGCACTTTCCTTAAAAAAAAAACTGTCATTTAGCTTATGCAGGCAACAATATGTCCCGTTTTTTAGATGAAAGGATGATGGTGTTCGTGTTAGCTACTGAGAATCCCAATGTATGTTTGTAAATTGAATTCAAATTAAACGTGCTCTTACTTTAAAGAATGTCTGAATAGTTATTTCTCTGAACGCACCCCGATGACACTGTTGGCATGGACGACGGGTTTCTCAAGCAATGACCTCCGCATAGGTAAAAAGGGCATTACCACAATGAACATTTGAAAGAGTTTCTGTCACGCTTTTAGGTAACGTTGGTAAATGTAGTGTTGCTTTGAACATCTTGACAGCATCGCAGCCAGTGTGGTGTTGAAACGTTAACGTTGAAACGAGTAAATGTCCTCCTACAAGCTCCCTTGCCAATGGTTGTGGACCATATCGTTTTTTCCCCTTAAGTGTTACACTACTCTTGGCTATTTCCAAATTTGTATTAACTGGGAGAGATGCAATGCTGACAAAATAGTGATAAACCCCAAACCCGAGAGACCAAATGACATGGTGAGCTTTTGTGAACATCTATAAATCAGACAGACAGACAAAAACTCTTAGCTGTTTTTTTTCCCTCCACTTTTTTTTGACCGCCTTCTTATGAAATATTTAGCCTATCATAATGTGTGTGTGTGTGTGTGTGTGTGAGTGTAGTCATGTGTGTGTGTATGTGTGTGTGCAGTGCAGCCCCCCCAAGTTCCATAATTTAAGGAGGGAGCAGTTCTGGGGGGGAGGGAAGTGCATGCTTTAAATTCAATAGAAAGTTCTAGAGAGGTGCATGCAGCCTGTTCAGCAGTGCCTGGGGATGAGCAACGAAAGGACATCATTCAGAGATGGATGGGCCTAGAGAGAGAGAGAGAGAGAGAGAGAGCAAGAGAGTGGGTTGGGGGCGTGTTTTAATGTTAATAGGGCCTGTAAGTAAAAGATAGATGTGAACATTCTGCAGCAGGTCTCTGTGTCTCAAATACCCACCAGTCTTCAACCTGTCAGAGGGAAAGTGGGAGAGAAAGGAAGAGAGAGAGAGGGAGAGAGAGAGGGAAAGGGGGGGGGGGGGGGGGGACAGGAGCACAGACAGAGAGGAGAAAATGACAGCAGGTGATTGAAAGAAAGTGAAACAGGATAATGAGAGTGGAAAGAGGTTGCAAAGGAATGACTGAAACATTTAAAACATGTCCACACATCTGACTGGTTCACCCTTACACCTCCTCACTCATCTCTTCCTGTCTCTTTATCTCTCCCTCTCTTTATCACTCTCTCTATCTCTCTGACACACACACACACACACACACCACGCACACCACACGCACATACACACACACAGACACACACACAGACACAGATACACACACGCACACACCAAGCTCACCAGGTACTGCTGAACGGAAAGCTCTGCTTTATTGCTAATTTCCTGGGCTTGACGCCTTGGGACCTATTTTGAGATTCCAGTGCACAAGCAACACTTGCTTTCATTTCACCCTTGACTGCTCTCAGGGGGTGGAGGTGTTTTTTTTCCTTCAGAGGTTTTTTATTTCATTTTCTTTTTTATCAGACACTGTGTTTGATGAATGCTACTACAAATGTTGCCCAGGGAGTCACACAGCATCCACTGCTTGCTGCAGGCCAGTCAAGTACATGCGTTTTTATACCTGGTTATGAAGCCTCTGTGTCATACGAGCGAAACATCTTGTAGGACCTTGTTATGCAGATTTCCGATGTGAGAATTTGTAATTGTTTCATAACTCACGACAAGAAGGAGCTCAGACAGACAGACAGACAGACTTTAATCAAGATAGATACTTTTATTACATTTTATTAAAATGCCATCCCACACAAACGCTGTGTGAAACGCATCCACTTGATGTATATAACATGTTAACATAGTTGGTTTGCACTGGAGTCTGATGCATACTCATGAGTTAAAACCTGCAACTGTATTAGCTATATGATCTATAACATAAGAATGTGATACTGACACACTGTAGACTGCTTAATGGAGAAAAGAAGTAGAAAGACACTTTCCTCTTGTTATTTTTCTAGGGTGAGGTGGTGGCAGCATAACCTGGTAAACCCGCCCCTTGTACTTCATTTCATTTTGTACAGAGGGTCTGGACCGGACTCTCTTGAGGGTCATTTAGTCGGCCCCAGCAAGTCCGATCTAATCAGCGAACACAGGGTGTTGTCGTTAGCCATGACGTTGACCTTGTGTGCTACATTTGAACTGTAGTGCGTAGGTAGGCTAATTGCATACGTGACGACCAGGCGTTAGCGATTGGGTAAATTTAATTGATTGGGTTTTTTAAACTTCAGCAGAGTCTACACCTCCAACAAATTGTTTCTGATGGTGTCTGTTCCAGACCCTCTGTACAAAATGAAATAAAGTATGAGGGGCTGGTTTACCAGGCTAGTGGCAGCAATCCATGGCTGTCAGAAAGAACCAGCACAAGGCTTACCTCAGGTCAAAACAAGCGCTGACTTCAGTCTCCAGGTCAAGAGCTTACGGATGAAACGGATCTTATTAGTGTATTTGCAGTGTAAAGCAGGTCACTAATATGGAAGGAAGTACACTGCCACATTTCAACACGTGCTGTGCAGTGTATGTGTGGTTCCATAATGAAGGTCAGTCAGTCAGTTAGTTAGTTCTATTTGTCATTGTGATCATACAGCACACCACAGTACACAGTGCACACAACCAAATTCACCTCTGCATTTAACCCATAGGCGGTTTTTGCATTGGGCAAACATGGGCATTTGCCCGAGGCCTCGTCCAATCAGGGGCCTCGTCGTCACTGCTATGATAGTAATAAAAGCAATATTAATATTATGCATCATTCGGGTTGAGAGCAGGCACATTATATTATATTCTCAATGCGTGTACTCTCACACACGACTGTCCGGCTTCGCTCTGGCTCTGGCGTCTGCGTTGTCATTGCAGAAGGTGTTCTGTCCCAGCTTGAGGGGCATGATCAGAAGCGCAATGATTCACTTTAAACATGTAATGTATGTTGATTTTAGCAATGTGCGCTCTAGTTTAGATGGCGACTTTAGCGACAGTTGCCCTATTTAAAAAGCATAACGTGAAAAGCGTTTGTTGGGCTGAACTAGCGATGTATACAAAAAACATCCTGTAGTTCAATGTCAGAAGGTAGAAACAGTTGCATTACACATAGCCTACACTGCAGACGATTTTTACCCCTAAGTTCACAACAACCTGTTTGTAAAAGTTTGACGCTGTTGTGAGATGTCACGTCGTTAAATTGACCCATTTAAGCGATACTGAGCAGAACATGAAAAAATAGAAGGAGCTGCAAATAAACTTGAGACAACTGCGCAATTATTCGCTTAAAACATGTCATGTGTTGATTTTAGCAATGCGTGTTGTTACTGAGGGGAGCTGAAGGCAGCGACAGTTGCTCTTTAATTAATTAAGAATAATGAAAGCCTACAAGAAGTATTTGTATAGCCTACTAGCCATACAGACAGTTTAATGGCAAAGGATAGAGACAATTGCACAACAGCCAGCCTACAGTACAAGCTAATCAAATCACAATTTATTCGACAGCAACCAGTTTGTAAAAGTTTGAAGTTGTTGTTATGTGCAGCGCAAGGTGAATGGGCGACGACGTCATCGTTTTCAAAAGGATGCGTTTTGCCTGTCCACACGAGAACAAAACGGCGGCGTTGTCAGACTTTCTCACAATTGGAACCCGTTCTCATAAAGTATCGTTTTCGGTCACCCAAAACGCCGGCTGGGTAGGGCCTCAAAACTGTTCTTTGCCCAGGGCCTCAGAATCCCTAAAACCGCCCCTGATTTAACCTATCACACATGTGAGCATGGTGGGTGTTGCTTCAGTTTGTCTGCGTTTGCCTATGTGTGGGGGTGTTTGTATGTGTGTGAGTGTGTGTACGTGCATGTGTGTTTGTGTGTGTGCGTGCATACATGCATCTGTGATGCATCTGTCATGTACTGTCTGTGAGTGTGTGTAAGTGTGTGCATGAATGTACGCCTGTTTGTATGTGTGTGTGTGTGTGTGTGTGTGTGTGTTTTGTGTGCACATGTGCCTGCATGTATCTGTGTGTGTGTGTGTGTGTATGTGTGTGTATGTGTGTGTACGTGTATGGGTGTGTGTGTATGCGTGTATGTGAGTGTGTGTATGTGCATGTGTATCTGTGTGTGTACGCGTGTGTGCATGTATGTGAGGGTCTGTGTGTGTGTGTGTGTGTGTGTGTACGCGTGTGTGTGTCTGTGAGTGTGTGTGTGTGTGTGTGTGTGCGCGCGCATGCTTATACCCATAAACACATGCCTAAGGGATGAGTGTCCTATGTAATCTACAGCAGACTGACACAAACCCACACAAAGACTTATCACATCTAATATCTCACATGTCACATTTGGACTTGCTCCCTAGAAGCAAATCCCAATGGATGAAAGGGTTTACTAAATGTAGGGTAATGACATGGCAAAAGGCACTATACAGTCACATAAACATCTCCACACACACACACACACACATACCCCCTCTCTCTCAGTCTGCCAATTTATCCCTGCACATCTGTGTTTACCTTCATTCACATCATATGCAACACTTCAATCACAAAAAAGACCTCGGGGTCAGATCCGTGCGTTAAAGCCCTGTATGAGATTCTGCTACACACAGAGCAGCTAAGAAGATCACATCCGCTGATCCTTAATCTGATATCATTGACATTCACCTTGGTGTGTGTGTGTGTGTGTGTCTGTGCGTGCGTGCGTGCACATGTTTGTGTGTGTGTGCATGTATGTGCGTGTGTGTGTGTGTGTGTGTGTGTTTGTGCGTGTGTATGTGTACAATTCATTCTTTGTTCTGCATTGTTTAGGCTGCAAATGCATGACTCTCTTTCACTAATTTCTACCCTATTTCACTAATCGGTGAAGATTTCTATTTCTGGATACCCTCTGCTGTGATGTTAACAACTAGCAGCCCCAGTAGACTCTTATATAATGAAAAAGACAACACAAGGGCAAAACTAAATGAACTCACTTTGTCTTCGCCAAGCTCCATTTTGATTTAAAAACTGGATTTTGACACCCATTTTGATTTCAATTTAACACCATATAGATTTCTAATAGCCCATTTAAAAAAAGAATGTTTTTACTTTGCTTCTTTTTACAGCTGCCCTCTTCTTAAAACTGCAGAAAAAGATTATTTCAGAGTGAGCCAAAAAGATCCGGTGATTGGAGTGCTCCCTATAGCTGGGTGAGAAATGGCTGAGCTCCCATTAGCATACTGTGTAGTAGGCCTTGGTGTTGGCGCTTGTCCATTCCACCCCCACAGAGACTAAGCACAGGGCTACTGTATTTCCCCTGGGCTCTGAGGATCTCTGAGGGCTCATTTTCACCAAACACTCTCCGTATACAGCACATAGACAGCAAGCGCCCGTTTTCTGTCTGTATTCACTTAGAATGCACGTTAACAAATTAGATCATTTTTACCGCACGTGTCATCTGACCGTATTCTGTCAGGCATACACACATATTGTACACGGGTTACGTGCTGTACACGCTCAAGTGAGTGGAAATGAGGCCTGAGAGCTACAGGGCTACAGAGAGACGATGAGCCGCATACCCGTCCAGCACCCAGCACACAGGCTAGACTAGCGGCACAGCCAAGGCCAAGGCCAAAGCCAAGGCCGAGGCCATTCTGACTGGTCAAAGCCCTTGAAGATCAAATTAGATCTGGATAAAGGAACCATGGATACCAGGTGAGTCTGAAAAACAGTCAGAAATGATCTGCACATTACAGAGCTGAGAGTCAAGGGAAGAGACAGAGGAGGAGGTAGAGGAAAGGTCAGTAGGGGAAAAAGAAGGGATAAAATGGATGAGTGGATAAGGGGATGCAATTTTGTCTTAGTAATGGTTGAGTTTTTCAGAAAGATTACGAATAGATTTCTTTGAAGACCTTTTCTAAGTTAAGAGTTCTTCTGTTAAGATGTATTTTGAAATTAGGTAGATCCAGTATGAGATGTGACAGTAATTTCTTCATATCCAGTCATGAAAAACTGTTTTGTTGGCGACAGAACTACTGGATAGAGGAGGTAAGACGGTTGGCAGGACCCAGTGGCATGGATCTAGGCCTAAATGCATTGTGTACATGTGTCTATTTTGGCTAATTCTGTTTTAAACAATTTGCTTTAGGTGGCATGGGTACTGGTGGCATGGGTACTGGAAACGAATTTATATTGTATCAGTTTTAACTAATCTGTAACATCTGGCTTTTCAGAAACTTTCAGGTTATCCTGCCATTTTGTTTTCACAAATGTTATGGAGTAGTCTGAACTGTGTCATAGCTCATTATCATAAAGTTAACTGACTTTTAACTTCTCTTATTTGCTCTGGTCGCCCAATTCGCCCACTCTCTATAAAGAAATAATGACTTCCGTTGCTCTGGTCACGTTGGTCGCTTCTGATGGGAACACCCCTTAAGTGGTTTACGTCTTCAGTTGCCCTACAGGCCGGAAGCGAAATTGTCTCTCATAGACAACTACAGAGAGATGGTCCACTCCTCACTGTGCTTGTGGACAAAGTGCTTGTGGTTTTAGAACAAGCATTCTGGTCCTGGTTAAAGGCTGGCTAAATCAAGCCTGTGAGTCAGCGTATAGCATTTTTCCTCAAACACCATTTTAAAATTTGTAGCAAGTAATTGTTTTTGGCAGTACAGAAGATAAATGGTAAACAGCAAAATGATTGATGGATGATGGCTGTGGGAAATAATGCTAGTCTCTTTCTCTTTCTCTCTCTCACACACACAAACACACACGCAGAGAAAGAGAGAGAAATAGACAAAGAGAGAGAGAGGGAGAGAGAGAGAAAGAGAAAATGAGTGTGTGTTTGTGTGTGTGTGTGTGATTACGGTGATTGATCGTGGTTGTTAAGGGAACGAAATTCAGATAGACCAGAGCAAATAAAACGTCTTGGAGTGCACCCTGATGAAAAGACACAGGCTAATAAAGAAACATCCACACAAAAAGCATCAATTAATTACCACCTGTGACTGAATGTATCAATTCATCCTAATTGTATTGAGTTGCAAACCTCTTTCCTGAACTGGGCTTGTTAGTGGACAGCGAGAGTGGAAGATAACTAATCTGGACCATTTACAGTTTTTCTCAATTGTTTACACACAATTCCTTGTACTTCAGACACAATGTACACAACATGTAACTCATGCACCAACCCCATTAACCGATTCTGCTAAATTACGAACACAATTCCTGCTTTGCACTGAAATTGCAGTTCTAAAACACACTTTTTTCAAAACACTATAGACAATTCTCTGCGTTTGGCACAATTTTCATGACAGAAATCTCTTGTTTTCACAAGGAACACACAGTGATTCAAAATTCTAAAGTCATTTGCCCTATTATGTACACTGACTCATCACATCGGCAAACACCTGTCACACAGCTTTACAATTAGCTATCAGAGCTTTGAAAGAGGCAGAGCCACAGCCAGAGGAATGAGAGTAAGAGGAGGAGGACACAGACGAGGACGAGAAAGGACCGTAATCTCTGATGAGATCAGAGCCATTTTGGTTGACCATTTGGTCAACGAAATTATTTTACAGTAGTTGTTTAGTTGTTTACGTATCTCTCTCCATATTCTACAATCCTCAACACAATTGAGGATTTTTTTTGACTGGAGATGAAAGTGTATGACCAAAATCCACAAATGCGTGTACCCTTTCTCTAAGCTATGGAAGACGCATGTGGAAATATAGCAATTGATGCTTTTCATGGATGGATTCGCTGCTAGGCCAGGAAAAACATTGCATGTGATGTGGATGAGGTGCTGTGGCCACACAAAAACAGAAGAAAGGATGCAGCATAATTTTTTTTTGTAACTCTATAGGCTACAGTAAATTCTTCTGTTCTATTGTATGTAGACCACTGTAGGTGCAGTTTTGTGTTGATTGTGATACACAGTGTGTACACTGTTTTTGTGGGAAGAAATATATATATTTGTAACAATGTATATGTGCGTTCTGAGTATAAAACTCTAAAATAAAAAAAATCTAAAATATAGCACACTTATGTATGTACTGTCTGTAGCAAGTGTAACACTGAACAAAAAAAGGCCTAAATCATTATGAATGGAGAAGAAGTGTTTTCCATTTATAATATAGTGTTTTACATTAAGCACATCAGGGTTCAACTGGTTGTTATAAATGTCTATTCATATGATGGTTTGTGTTTGTCATTTGACAACAAAATAGCATTTTGAGAAGAAATAACATTGTTTTGAATGCAAAGTTTCATTTTGCAGGAGAAGTGAGTGGTTTTGCCCATTGTGTGTGTGTTTTTGTGATTTGTGTGTAGAGTTCTGAGAGTATGAGGCATGCTTTCAGGAAATGTGTTTAAACAATTGAGAAAAACTGTAAATGAGGCTTTGATGTTCACACTGGGGTGACATGTCAGATGCAGTTTTGATGGTCTGTTTGGGTTTTTCAGTAAAGACTAATACAGAGAGCTACAAAGAGCTAATACAAACTCAATCAAATCTCAATCATAAGCTTAGCAGTATGGTGTATGGTCTCAATCTTAGCCATTTGGTCTGTTAGTGATCAATATTTAATAATGAATATGAATATATCCTTAGAGATCTTTTATTGTGAGAAGTATTTATGTGTTTCACTCTCTATCGGCTGATGTATCTGACTTTATCTCTCAGTATCTCACATACAGTACAACCTATGCATAAGTGGACACACAGACACAGACAGACACACAGACACACACATGCACATACACACACACACACACACACACACACACTGTTTGTCATCACACTGAGCCCACCACAAGTGGAAAACACACACACACACACACACACACACTGTTTGTCATAACACTGAGCCCACCACAAGTGGAAAACACACACACACACACATGCACACCAGTGGACAAAACACACACGCGCACACACACACACAGTCACACACACACACACACACATACAAGTGGACACAAACACACACACACACACACACAGACACATGCACACAGATTCTCATCACACTGAGCCCATTGCAATCTCTGCTAAACCCGCTCTCTGAGTCTACTAAGAGGATTAGTTCAGACACAAGAACACTTCTACAATATTCTCTGTGTCCCCATCAGCCAGAGAGTCTGTGCTGCAAAATAAACTAGCAGACCACAGCAATCAGATTAGCATGCACCTATGTCAGACAGTCTGTACTTGTTCTTGTTCTTTCTTGTCTAGTCTTGTGTCCAGTGCATGTGTAATTTTCTATTTGTTGGCCATGGTATTAGGGAGCGAGATTACAGGCATGTGCACACATAAACCCACACACACCCCTGCACACACAAACACATGCACATGCACACACTCACACACACATACACACAAATGCGCACACACTGGCACACACACACACATGCATACATACATACACACACACACACACACACACACACATACACACACACACACAAACACATGCACACTCACACACACACCCACACACAAACATATGCACACCTACACACAAATGCATGCACACACACACAGACACACACACAAACCCACACACACAAACACATGCATGCCCACACACACACACAGTGATGCACACACACATACATACATCAACACAGTACTCTGGTCTGAGTCATGCACTAAATCATAACATTACAGTACTAAACTGCAGACCCCTGTGGATATATAACATCTAAGTCTGGCCTGGAGGGATGTTATGCTACAGAACCACTACCCATATGAAAAAGAAATAAGAAAAAACGTAAAAAAAAAAATTCCAATGCCTCTTACATCCTTTACCATAAAGTATGTCTACTTTTATTTCATATGCAACAAAACACTATGGCTCATGTAAGATAACAAAAATCAGATATGTGAATTCGCTATGGGTCTTGTATGAGGTGTACTATCGTATATTTTACTTGCAAGTTCATAGCTCTTTGAGGAGTACAGTCACACATGTGTGATTAGAAAGTTTGCAAAGTTGAGAGTTCCTGCTATGACGTAACAAATACTTGCATCTTATTGCACACACTTGCATCTTATGAAAACACTGTCACATCAGCAGCAACACACTAGTCTACTTTATATAAAACACTGCAGTCTTTCGTTTTTATTCAGTTCTGCAGAAGGTATGTCTTCTCAACAACAAAAAAATGAAATACTCAATAATGTACATTACAGTAGTCTACTTTACAGTGCAGTAAAGTAAATTTTAGGCAAAAACAACACACAAAAAAAACAACCACAATCAGAAATGGCAACCTGGTCCGCCAAGTTGACAGACAAGGTAATTGCAGGTGGACAGACACAGACACACACACACACTGACAGGGTCATTGCAATACCTGGTGAATCCCCTCCAGGGGACCAAGTGACAATACACTAAAGTAAATATATATATTCTCTTGCTAAGCATATGGTAAGCATCTCTCTCTTATCTGACAGCCCACTCTGACCTGAGTTGACCGGAGTAATGTTATTTTATATGGGCACTAGTTTTTTTTATTCTAGTTTTTTGAAACAGCGTGTCTCCTGTGTGTGTGCCCATGCCTGTAATGGGCATGAAGGGGTCACCATAGGTGCCCCTCGCTGGCCCTAATTTGGCTGGCACCTCATGCGTGCATCTCACTCACAGTCACGCAGCCTGGGCCTCAGTCAAGCATGTCATTGGATATGTGCATATTTGTGAGCATGCCGTGTGTGTGTGTGTGTGTGTGTCTGTGTGTGTGCGTGTGTGTGGGTGTGTGTGTGTGTGTGTCCATTTGTGTATGTGTGTGTACTGTACACATATGTTTGAGTGTGTGCACATCTGTGTATGTGTGTGTGTGTGTGTTTGTGTGTGTTTGTGTGTGTGTGTGTGTGTGTCCATTTGTGTATGTGTGTACTGTACGCATATGTGTTTGACTCTGTGCACATCTGTGTATGTGTGTGTGTGTGTGTGTGTGTGTGTGTGTGTCCATTTGTGTATGTGTGTACTGTACACATTATGTGTTTGAGTGTGTGCACATCTGTGTGTGTGTGTGTGTGTGTGTGTGTGTGTGTGTGGTGTGTGTGTATGTGTGTGTCCATTTCTGTATGTGCGTGCTGTACACATATGTACGTGTTTGTGTGTGTGTGCATCTGTGTGTGTGTGTATGTGATGCGTGCATGTTTGTGTGATGAGTTCTTAAGCACATCTGTTGATGTGCTGGGGGAGGGTAATGGAAAAAATAGTGCTTAGTATGCCCTTGGGTATGACACTGATTAAATATTCAGAATGATTTGCTCACTGTGCTGCTGGCTCACTCACCCAGAACCTCTGAAGTTGAGATTGAGCACCTAACTTTGGCCATAAAAAAAACTCTGAAGTGAGAATAAATGTGAAATGTCGCCATCTGCTGGTAAGACTGTGAACTCTGCTGTCTGTGCTTTTATGTCTAAAACCAGAGCACGCTAGGTGGTGCGTCCACCTTCTTTCGTAAAAAATGGAATAGACTCATTGCTACAGTATAACTCATGTGTGATAAATAAAGGACTTGTTTTAGTGAACGTGTGTGTGTGAGCGAGAGAGAGAAAGATAAAGACAGGGGAAGAGAGAGAGAGAGAGAGAGAGAGAGAGAGAGGGGGAGGGAGACAGAGATAGAGAAATGTCTTTGTATACACATTCTGTCATGAGAGAACACAAGTCTGACAAATGTGCCAATGCCTTTGTTAAAGTGAACAAGAAGAGTGTAAAACATTACACCTGACAAGGACCTAATACAAACCCCCAGTCTTGAGGTCCCCTACAGTATACTTCATTAACCAGATGGATAACCATACATGTATTGCATCAGACCAGCCACTAGATGGCGAACTGCAGCAACACTTCGGACCCTGACATCAACTGTAAGTTGACAGCAACACATTTGGGTTTTCAGTGATGGTTAAAGATAGTAGACTTTTTCTGTGCCAGTAACTATGGTGTCACATTAAGCCTTACACAAATATAGTCAGAGACAAAGACACAAACAACATCGTGTACAATGATTCTATGTCATGTGCATTGTAAATAGTTCATAAAAATAGGCAAAGTAGTGTTGCAATAAAATATGAAGGTCAGAGCTGACTTGTAGATATAAACTTTCATTGTTTACTTCTGTTGTAGCTGAAGTCCTACAAAAACTAAGCACCCAACACAAAACTAAAAGCATGGGCCGACTGTAACTGCATATGTACTGTAAGTCAGACACAGACAGATGGTGTAGGAGGACAAATGGAAAGATATGAGGAAATAAAGCAATGGGGAGAATTTGGCCCTACATTACATTTAGCAGACGCTCTTATCCAGAGCGACTTACAGTTATTTAGGTACAGGGTTTCAGTTACAGCCCCTGGAGCAATGTGGGGTTAGATGCCTTGCTCAAGGGCACTTCAGCCATGGATGAGGGTGCAGGAGAGCACTGGTTGTTTACTCCCCCACCCCTGTGCGTGTGTTTTCAACTCAACTAATCAGAGTAAACCAGCGAATATGAAAGCAGTCATGCCCACCTAGGTAAGTAAAGTCAGATCCAGTGTGGTCCTACTTCTCGCGATATTTGAGATTTTGTGAGTCTGAGGGTGCCGGGACGGCACAGTTGAGAAAAGTCTTTATTCACCTTCTTATACTATAATTTAAGCACTGACTTGAAGATGATTAATTAACTGGAAAAAGTGACATAGTGCTGCTTTGACAGTGAGATCTGTGTGGAGAGAGTAAGCGGGGCAGGGAGAGAGAGGGAGAGAGAGGGGGGAGAGAGAGAGTGTTAGACTGTGGCAGAGACAGGCTAGGAGCAGCAGGGGTGGCGAGGGTGAGTGTGCGGGTGTTGGGGGGTTATACGGCTGGGTTTAACAGGGTTAAATCTTTGCTCTTTGGCTCTTTGTCCCGGAGGCCTGAGCCCCTCTCCCCTACATTATTAATCAAAACAATAGGGCTGCCCGGCTACCTGCTGTCCTGCTCAAAGAGCCCTGGCCCCCCTCCCTCGCCTCGGCCTCGCATTCCTCCCTCCACCCCGCTACCCCCCCTTTACCCCATCCCACCCCATCTCTAACCCTCTCTCTCTGTCCTACCCCCTCACCTCTTACCCCATACCACCCCAACTCTAAACTCTCTCTCCCTCTCTCTCATACCCCCTCACCCCTTAGCCCATCCCAGCCCATCTCTAAC
Source organism: Coilia nasus (assembly GCA_027475355.1). Classification (NCBI taxonomy): domain Eukaryota; kingdom Metazoa; phylum Chordata; class Actinopteri; order Clupeiformes; family Engraulidae; genus Coilia; species Coilia nasus. Next base: position 23,836,560 of record CM050217.1, read on the forward strand.
CCTTCCCTCCCTCTCTCTCATACCCCCTCACAACACCCCATCTCTAACCCCTCTCTCTCCTACCCCCTCACCTCTTACCCCATACCACCCCATCTCTAACCCTCTCTCTGTCCTACCCCCTCACCCCATACCACCCCATCTCCAACCCCTCTCTCCTTCTCTCTCTCTTCTACCTCCTCCCACACCCCATCTCTAACCCCTCTCTCCCTCTCTCTCTTTCTCATCCTTCTTGCTACCCCCTTACCCTCCTTGCCCCATTCCACCCCATCTCTAACCTTCTTTCTCTCTCCCTTTCTGTCCTACTCCCCCACCCCCATCCAACCCCATCTCTAACCCTTTTCTCCCTTTCTCTCATTCCCCCTCACCCCCCCCATCCCACCCCATCTCTAACCCCTCTCTGTCCTACTCCCTCACCCCATACCATCCCACCTCATCTCTAACCCCTCTCTCCGTCTCTGTCCTACACCCTCACCCTCCATCCCACCTCATCTCTAACCCCTCTCTCCGTCTCTGTCCTACACCCTCACCCTCCATCCCACCTCATCTCTAACCCCTCTCTCCGTCTCTGTCCTACTCCCTCACCCCATACCATCCCACCCCATCTCTAACCCCTCTCTGTCTCTCTGTCTCTCTCTTTCTCATCCTTCTTGCTACCCCCTTACCCTCCTTACCCCATCCCACCCCATCTCTAACTTTCTTTCTCTCTTCTACCTCCACACCCCCCACCCCTGCCCACCCCATCTCTAACCCCTCTCTCCTTCTCTCTCTCTTATACCCCCTCCCCCCCACCCCATCTCTAACCCCTCTCTACTTCTCTCTCTCTTGTACCCCCCCCACCCCATCTCTAACCCCTCTCTCCTTCTCTCTCTCGTCTACCCCCTCCCCCCACCCCATCTCTAACCCCCCTCTCTCTCCTACCCCCTTGCCCCATACCATACCACCCCAAACCCATCTCCATCCCCTCTCTCCCTCTCCCTCTCTCTCTCTCTCCTAGCCCCTTACCCCATACCACACCACCCAAACCCATTTCCATCCTCTCTTTCTCTCTCCTAACCCCTTACCCCATACCATACCACCCAAACCCATCTCTAACCCCTCTCTCCCTCTCTCTCTGTCTCCTAACCCCTTACCCCATACCATACCACCCAAACCCATCTCCATCCTCTCTCTCTCTCTCCTAATCCCTTACCCCATACCATACCACCCAAACCCATCTCTAACCCCTCTCTCTATCTCTCCAACTCCCAACGCCATCTCGTTCTCTCTCTCTCTCTCTCTCTCTCTCTCTCTCTCTCTCTCTCTCTCTCTCTCTCTCTCTCTCTCTCACCTTTCCTGCTACCCCTCACCCCACCCCATACCACCCCAACCCATCTCTAACCCCCCTCTCTCCTACCCCCTCACCCCCAAACCCAGCCCACTCCATGTCTAACTCTTCTCCCTCTCTCTTTCTCTCTCTCTTTCTCTGTCTTTCTCTCATCCTTCTCGCTACCCCCCTCGCCCAACCCCATACCACCCCACCCCATCTCTAACCCCTCTCTCTCTCTCTCTCTCTCTCTCTCTCTCTCTCTCTCTCTTTCTCCTCTCCTTCTCATTCTTTAAATACCTGTCCTTTCATCCATCCATTTGGCCTGGTGATGTGTTTGTGCTTTCATACAAGTATACCTTGCATGTGTTCATTACACTATTTGTACACATATTATTTACATCATTTTGAAATCAATCAGTTCACTAGTGAATCACTTCAGGTCAATGGTTGTCAACTCCTTGACAAACTGTCTCTCTGTCTCTCTCTCTCTCAGACACACACACACACACACTTACTCTCTCTCTCTCTCTCTCCTCTTTCTCTCTCTCTCTCACACACACACACACACACACACACACACACACACACAATTACGCTGGCCTAAAAAGCTGGGGATATGCATTATGGCAAAAGTTAGCATGACGTATTTAAGATGAAGACATGCAGACAGTCAGTGGGTCATGCAGGGACAGCTCAAAGTTGGTGGTACAGGCAGAGACTTTGGGAGTCTGAAGAATAATAACATCAGAACCTGAAAGCATAGCCAAGGGGCAGGTGTGTAAGTTCTCAGTTTATGGCGCGCACCAGGTAAATTTGTTAAATAAATAATCTTGTGCTCAATAAATAAATAAACAATTTTTTATATATATTATTGACATCATTTTTAAATGAATGAGTTGAATCGCTGGTGAATCACTTCAGGTCAATGTTTGTTGACTCCTCGCACTAGAGAGACTCCATCAACTTTATCAGTAAAAAGGGTTCTGCTAAAGAGGAGCACACACACACACACACACACACACACACACACACACACACACACACACACACACACACAGACAATCACACTGGGATGAGCAACACAGACCCACGGACACTTATGATGCCTAAAGAATAATAACTTCAGTACCTGAAAGCATAGCCAGGGGCAGGTGCCTGAGTTCTCAGTTCGCATTTCTCAGTGGAGGGCAACAGGTAAAATTGTTAAATAAATAACTTTGTGCTCAATAAAATAATTATTGTTTTTAAAATTCTGTTTTGTGCTGAAATATTTTCAGTGAGGTTTTTTTTTTTTTTTTTTTTCGATGCGAGTGCATTACTAAATGACCAGAGGTTCTTTATTCTTGGAACATGTGTAGGTTTATAGCTAAAGGTTAATATTGTTGTAAGTATTTCCAATATAGCCAAGACAACACACTTTTATAATTGGACTAAATTTTATCAATCCACCGTTCCCATGAACTCAGTTATTGTATTGCTATTTGTCATACCTGCAATCAAAGATCATCTCCTCTAGAGGGCGGTAGTGAGTTGAAGAGTTCTGCATGCAGGCGATGACTCACTAGTGTTTCTGACATGATCTAGAGCAGACATTGTGACATCTGTACAGCTCAGGAAGAAAAAAAAATAGCTAGAATTTCGCAGACATCTGGAATTGGACAACTTTATTGATACAGTATATTCATTCACTTTACCATAGCTTCAGGTTTAAAAGGATTCAAGACAACCAAGAGGAAGCATTTTGCTAAAAGCCAACAGCATAGCACAGTTGGTATGAAAACAATGACAGAAAGGCAGCAAAGTTAGTGGGTGAATAAATAATTCTCCTCATACCTACATCTGACACGAATCAAAGAGCAAAATGAGGAAACAAGTCCCATTAGAGGCCTAATGGTCCCATTAGAGGTGTCAGTCCTGGCTTCAGAAAGTACAAATCCTGCCATGTATTTCCTCTGCCTGTGCACTTAACATAGGTCGTTTTCCTAATTAGTCAGTCTGCTGATTTGTGTGCTCATTAGGATCAACAGTTTCAGGAAATGGCTGCATCAAATATGTGCCATGATTTTAACTTTTTGAAGCCAGAATTGACACCTCTTCCTCTGATGCCTTAAATCTCTTATTCAGTCTCCATCAGGATTGAATAGACACACACACACAATCACAGAACAATAGAATAGAATAGATCAGACTTGCCTTTTATTGTCACTATACACATGTACAACATACACTATGAAATTGAAAGTCAACTCGTGCTTCAGTGCAAACAGGTATGTAGACTACAGTATTTACAACATAAAATAAAATAAATACTAGTAGTGTAGGCAAGGCATGAATTAAACTGGGCTTTGTATATTGGGCTAATACCAGAGTGCTGTGAAACAAGCAGTGCAAGCCCTTATGTTCTGGGTCTGTGTCTTACGGAGTATGTGGTTTAACAAGGGGCCTGATGCGGAGGTTCATAAACATGGCCTCAGTGTGGGAAGTGCAGAGGATAATACTGACACTGTCCAGATCTAGAATAGACACACACTTTTGCAGCCAGGCCTCTGTTCTTGGTTGTGTCTGTGGTCTGCAAGGCATACTTGAATGCATGGGCACCTGACCTTGCTGTGCCCTTAGCCTGCCTTTAAGCTCGCTCAGTCGTTGCCCTATCGCCAAATAAACACTGATAACCTTCCTCTCCCACTCTCACACACCCTTTCTTTCTTTCTCTCGTTCACATAATCACCAGTTAATTTTCTATTTTTTTAACGTGGCCTCATTTCCATGTTCTCGTTTGTGAGCAGTGATTGTTTGAGGTGGCACTACCTTAGCATGGACGTAAGGGCTGTATCATCTAAAAATTGTTTTGTTTTGTAATTAATGACAACCTAATGAGGTGACAAGTCCATTTAAAGGCCTAAAAATATCTTCCTGTCCTACTATTTAGAGCTGTTTTCCTCTCCTCTTTTTCACCATGTTACATGTCCTACCTCTAAAGTATACCCTCTCTCCTCTCGCTCATAACCAAGGCTCCTGCCTGACCCTTGACCTCTGTACCCGCACTTCACTAGTATACAAGCAAATGGATATAGCTCACATCCAGTGTATATGGAGTGTGTGTTTGTGTGTGTGTGTGTGTGTGTGTGTGTGTGTGTGTGTGTGTGTGTGTGTGTGTGTGTGTTAGGGGTTAGGTGCAGTGGCTGAGGCGGTGGATGTGTGGAGAAAGAGAGAGAGTATATATGTGTGTGTGTGTGTGTGTGTGTGTATGTTTGTTTGTTTATGTGAGTGAGTGTGTGTAATCAATAATAGATCCTCAAGTACAGTCCGACAAAAAACGCTGAAAACAAACGTTTCATTACAGCAAGGCTAGTGTTATCTGTCCATCAAAGCTGTTGGGGCCAAAGAGAAAAGACGCAGTGGCAGCCTTTTATTTGAATACTAACGGAATAACTGATGTAAGACGTGTGAAAGGGCTGTTTGAGGGGAAGCCTCATGAAAGGAAATCCTGTGTTCTGGGCAAAATATGAGAAAGAGAGAGAGAGAGAGAGACAGAGACAGAGAGAGAGAAAGAGATTTTGTCTTCAAAGCAGCTGAGGTTGGAGTTGACAAATGGGAGGAGGGTGAGGGGATGAGATGGAGGAGGAAATAGAAAGTGAGGGGAGTAAAGTCAGAGAGAGAATTTTACTTATTTAATTTACTTTAACAACACGGTTAACACACAAAAAGCAGAAATAGGGAGGAAAGCAAGATAGGAGAGTTGAAAAAAAAGAGACAAAGAGATGAAGGTACGGAGGTCTAAATTACTGTCGGCGTGAGTTGCTCGCCGAGCGATGCGATCAAGCGTGGCTGTCAGTCAGTCAGAGCCTAACTCCTGTGAGTGGCCTGTGCTGTGAGGACGGTCGGGCTGACGGAGGTGGTAGTTTTTACTGGGAGTGAATTCAGATGGGGACCCACCTAATCGCCTGCCAGTCACCTGACTCTAGAAGTCACAACAGAGAACAATGACGTGGATGTGTGTGTGCGCGCGCGTGTGTGTGTGTGCGCATGCGTGTGTCTGTGTGTGATTTTGAGCATGTGAGTTATGTGCATTTGCCTGCGTCCATGTGTGTGTGTTTTCATTATTGAGCACATTATCCTCAGCCCCTGTATGTGGCCAGACTGGCAACAGACACTAGATGTTTTTGTGTGCTACATAGTGGATTTATTCATACACAAAGGGTAACACAGAGACACAAGAACATGCTCAAAATCATCACACACACACACACCCATACACTTTCTCTTTTATACACACCCACACACCACCTCCTGATCTCAGACTCTTTTGTCCTTTTGAGAGTTTTGTGTGGTCTGAGAGAGAAAAAATGAGAGAATACAATGTATGGCTTTATATGTTACTGATGGGTCACTAACCTCTACTGAGGAACTTTGACTATGAAACACAGTAACAGGAGACTGAAGTGAAAATGTTGTCAGATGACAAACTAATTTACCAACTTGCCATACTTTGCCATCAAAGCAGATAGAGAAAAACATTGACATTTACAGCATTACAGCTTAATCAGTGCAGATTGCCATACTTCAAACATACAATAAAAAGGTTTGGTCACAAATATACACAAAGTACATTTGATTGAAGTTCATCTGCATGCATGTCCTTCTTTCAGACATCCTAACAAATCTGTGGCCAGTTGCTATTGGTCTGTTCATATTTAGAAAGTATGACTAAATGTTCTGATAACCTAAGATTAATTAATCCAAGCTTTGTGAACTAGTCATATATATCCTTAGTCATGTTTTTGTAATGTGTACATTACAAGAGTAGCAGTCTGGATAAATTTGGGATATGTAGACCACAATTCAGCACTGCGTTTTGCAAACCCTCAGCACCTCGTTGGAGTGTGTCAACAAAAGAACTAAACTGTTAGCTAAAACCACAGCTGCTGAATAGTACCGAACAGTGTTTGATGTTAACTTTACGAGGCCAGAATTACCCACCTCTGTGTACCATATGGAAAAACCTGACATGTTTAGTTATACTGTCGATACATTTTAGATGGTTTAAGACGGCAATTAGATGTGACAATGTGATTGTATTGCAGTCGTGTCAATCATGGTGAGGCAGAGAATGCACTTATGATGGGAGCACCTACAGTATGGCATGTTACAGAACAATTACTCACACCGATGACAGAACTGTGCTAAAACAGCCAACATCAAGCTACCTACAAAACACAAAATAGCTGAAATTACCCAATTAAACCAAAGTCACCTTCACATGCAATAGAAACAAAGCCATTACGAGTCCAAAGAGGTGACCATGAACATGACAGCAAACACTGTTCATGAAGATTTATTGACAAATCATTTTGAAGACCACCTGGAAAAAGAAAGAGCGGGGATGTCAACACCTGCAACCTCAGAAAGCCAAATGAAACATGGTCACACAAGCAGTACATACTGTACTCTAAGCCTGAATGACAAAAAAAAACAAAAAAAAAAAAACCCTGAGCAACTTTCCATACAAAAGATAAAACTTGAAATGCATATCTTTATCCATAGGTCTGAGCATAACCAGAGTTGAAATTTCTGAGGTTGCCCTATAAGAGTAATCACGGCGAGACTGCAGTGGGTGAGTATGGAGAGAGGTGCCCACTACTCTGCCCTGGATTGTGTGGGTATGATGGATGTTTATTTTGCCCAGACTGAGGAACAGCCACGGGCCTTGAGCCACTCTGCACTGGCTGGGAACTGCTGGTAGCTGGCTTAACACTGCCCTGTACAAGCCACGTGCCAGTTTGGGAGGGAAGCCCACTACCCGGACTTGAACTGGATCTAGTTTTATCACTGGTGACAGATGAAGATGGCTTATAGCTACTGGCAAATTGGGCCAGTCTGGGAGGTGCTCTTTGCAGGTCGGTCTCTAGACTGAAAAGAGGACAACGTCAGTGGGCTCCACACAGGCATAAAGGACCAAGAACTGCTGGACCGTGGAGACTGTGGATGCCAAAGTTGCCCTGGCTTACATGAGGGTAAAGGGAGCATAAAAGGTCCTGGACGGGTGGATCACTGGATACTGGCCTGGCTGGATATTGCGACTGGTAATTGTCTCGGTCTGGTTTTGCTATCTGCCGATTTTGCTGTGGCCTACCAGGTAGAGGGTCAGTTGAAACTGAAGTTTCATTAAGGTGACGCTCCTATGGGGTGGCTCAGAAGGGTGTGCTGGCTTGTTGTACGACTGGGAAGACCTGGGTCTCAGGGAAGTTTGAGGACTGAAATACAAATACCACTGAAGGGGATTGTTGCCAGCGCTGTGCTGGAGATGCTTGTTCTAGAGTACCTCCCAATGGTCTTGATATCTTGTGGCTCCCAGTTACTCACGGCCACATTTCGGTTATGCTGTGTAGGTTTGTATGTAGCCTGTGGAGATCCAAGGGACCGTGGTTTCCATTTGTCAATGGACAACTGATGGTTGCACTGTACATGGTCTGTGGAGATTCAGAGGACTGGCTGAAGCTAGGAGAAGCAGCTCTGGATGTACTGGAGTTGCTCAGAGACTGGGGTTCACCACCTCCTGGAGTAGTCCATGCAAATCACTGGCTTATGCCCACTTGCCTTTGCTGTGCTCATTGGTTTGGAGTTGGGCTGGGCTTGCTGGTAGTTGTAGCCATCTTGGCTTTGAGTCTGAGTCTGCAATGGCTGAAAGCTACTCTGGCCAGCCAGTCTACTAGGTTGGACTGGGTTGCTACTGCTCTGTTCATACCCATCTGGCTTATACTCATCTGTAAACTGATCTAGATTTTGGGTGGTGTGTACCTAAATAGGACACACTCTCAAATGTGGAAGGCTGCTTGTATGCTGACTGAGAGGTGCTTAAAGCACCAACAGTGGACATTTGAGCAGTCCCAGTATTAGATGGCTCATCTACTTTCAAACTACCATAGTTGCTTGGATCATGCCCTCTTTTTGTGCTGCCAGGAACCAAGAAACCCCTATATGACCCTAATAAGAAAACAATAGGTTAAAGGCCAAATGTAATTCAAACTTAACTACACTCTTAAAAATGAAAATTACTTACCATTTGCAGTTTCAATGCCATAGAAAACAATGGCCATACCAAGCAAAACCAACCTAAATGAAAGCAAACCAACATTACACAAGACTTAGAAAGCCAACATTATGAAATATATCAGTCTAAATTACCTACCTAAATTCCAACAACCCCACATCCTTCAGGATTACTACTAGCCAAGCCAAGCCAGTTCTAGTAATACTAAACCAAACACCCAAAGAGCTTGCAAGGAAGTGATGATGGACATGACTCTTATCTTGAAAGCAATTTGTATCAACCAATCAGACTGATTGTAAAATTAGCATCAGCTGCTTGTGAAGCTGATGACAGCAGATGGGAACTAATGTAGCTGTTTTATTTAATAAAATAATAATGTCCATTTGACTTTCCCCTCAAATGCTTTTCAAGAGTTTAAACTATTCAATATTCATTATTAATACAAGTAATGTACACGACACCTTTTGTTTTAAAATGTGTTAAAAGGACATTTGCTTTCAAATTTTAAGATACTTGCAGTTACTTTTTCTGTCCCTCTAACCATCTTAGCAGTGGAATTATACCTTATTGAATTGCTTTGTGTAGTTTTCTTCAGAGCATGTTGACCATGTGCATGATTATACTTAAACGTTGTGGGGTCCTGAAACTACTTCATCATATTTCTCAGCAAAGAGTTCACTTATTTCAAACTATCTGTGCAGTTAAAACAGGTGATTATACTAACTCACTCTTCAACTGATCTTAATGTCATAATCAGTCTGTGATTGTTTGAAACAAAATTGCATTGGGATTAAAAGTTTCCTCAACTGCTGCTTTGAAATGCCACATTTCTTTTGTTGAAAACAGAGTGGAAGTAGCTAGTAGGAGTCCTGCAGGATGTGGGGTTTTATTAGAATACAAATTAGGTTGGATTTTTAAGGCGCTTGCCTTTCTAAATGGTATCAGCTGTTCAATAGTGCCATCATGCCTAATGTTTCTTTGCGTGTGCTTCTAGGCTGACTTTGCTGGTTCTTATTACTGGCTCCCATGACTTCAAACTTGCAAATGGTAAGAACAATTACTTTGCTTTACCTCCTTTATTAGGATTGGTTTGTTTTTGGATTGCTCCAAGTTGTGTATTTGTTTTTTTCAGGGTTTTTGCAGCATAAAAGGAGGTCAAAGTCCAATTGAGTGGTACTACAGTAGTTCTGATATAGATGAGTTGCCTAATACTGGGACTGCTCAAATGTCTGATGTTGGATCTTTGGACAATTCTAGATATGGGCAACCTTCCACATCTTCTGAGTGTGCCTTGTTTAGGGAATAGAAACCAAGCTTGCTAACCTGCACCCAAGCCTCTGTTTTCTTTCCAAGCTACTGCTGCAGGAAGCAAACCATTGTCCTCTTCAGGCCATTATGCCTCGCAAAATCTACCTGGGTTCAGGGATGAGTACAAGGCAAGCAGGTATGGACGGAGTGGTAACATCCCAGTCCAGACTGCTAGACCAACCGGCCAGAGCAGCTTTCAATCACTGCAGACCCACCAGAACCCTCAAGAACAAGCATCTCCAGTACAACACTGGCCAGACCTCACAAAGATCTCCCAAAGTGGATCCGTGATCAATTTGTTTGCAAGCCAGGTAGCCGCTTCAAGGCAGCTTCACCTGTTGCTGGTGACCGGCCTAAATCAAGTCAAGCTGATGGGTTTTCTTCATTGATCTCTATTCCTGGATTGGACAGACCCTATAGGCTAGCATTGTAGGTGAGGTGCACATGGCAATGCCATTTTGAAGAGTGCTAGTACACATGAAAACAAACAGCTGTCAATGGTCTAGGCTACAGATGAGCTAGTATTTTGCTCCATTCGTGATCAAAAAATCAAACTAATTCAATATAATTGCATTACTGAAGCACTGTGGTATAATATCTACATATTATCTAAAAATTAAAATTACTTCTTACTTGTGAAAGGATATGCCCTGCTGTCTGAAGTGTTCATTGGCATAGTTATAGCAGTCAAAAGCAAAACACTGGATGCGCTTTGAACGATAATGTCCTTGCCTTGGCGTCTCCTTGTATGATTACAGATGAAAATAGCACTTTTTCAAAATGGCGGTGGTGTTGATGCCCCAAAAGTCATGTGACATCCAATCCAGGAATAGAGGTCAGTAGTTTTCTTCACAAAATGGTGTGCACACTGCACAAGGCAATTATCATTCAGCTTCCAGCAGTTTTCCACTGCTGCAGAGTGGGTCACGGCCTGCCCTTGCATCCTTGTCTGATAGACCATGTCCAGCCTGCCAGCGTAAGCCAGTTCAGACCAGCTGGAATCCACATCAAGTTTCCAGTGTTTCCTCAAATGCTAAACCACAGCAATCCTCTGTCCATGGCCTCTACCGGTGTTAAGGGTAGACTATAGGATGAATGGTATTTATATTTTTAAGTGTTTATCTAATTAATGGTGGCTACCATGCCTAAAGAATGCTTTTTTAGAAGGCTGGCTTGTCATAGAAGGCTGGCTTGTCATGTCTAATCATTTGACTATCTAAAATGTAAGATTAATTTATGACTTGTCATTTTTCTCATTTTTCAGGTTGTGGTGCTTTGCAGCAAAATGAACTTTCAAAATGAAGTTTCAATAAAGTATCTTGATTAAACAGTAGTTGTTTTGTTCTACTTTGTCATGACTGAATTTGGGAAAAAAAAAGTTTTTCTAATTTGGTAGGATAAATGAAGGCTTTGCACTGTTTTAAACTATTAATCTCAATGTTTCATAGATGATAACTGCTTGTTCATTTCTTCACTTTGGAAAGTTCTTCATACTGGTATTCCCTGAAGAGTTGACAATTTGACTTCCAGTTCCAGCATTCTCAGTTCTCACCATTGCTTTCACAATCCAGTCCCCTTGCCTTCAGCGGCATTGAGCTCACTGGTTTTGGAAACAGGGGTCTGTTCTCAACATCAGTGTAGTAATGCAAGATGTGTAAGAAAGATGTATGAAACATTCTTGCTGGTTAATTTTTTTATTTTACTCATGTTGATGGTGGAGAAAACTTGTGAGAACAGCATCAAAAATTCCAAACGTGGAAAAGTTATCAACCAATTTTTTAAAATGTATCTGCTTGTTACCTTTCCATCCACATGTTCAGAAATGTGTGTAATCTCCAGAAGTGGGTACACACATACACAATTTGGTCTAGAGGCCTCTCCATGCTGCTGATGGTAATCTCATTCCCTCATCAACATTCCCTATTGTTGTGGGATTTTTACACTAGGGGTGCTATTACTGTATTCCTGCCAATGATTTATTGTATTTAGCCTGTTAAACTCGCTGTACTTATTAGTGGTGTGGTGAGTGTGTTTGTGTCTGTATGTCTGTGGTAGAAGCTGTGAGCAGATGACCAATTAAGTCTGGGATATACCCGCCGTGCAAAGTCCTGCACGCGCAAAAGTGACGTCACCAATGCGCCAGGCCCTTTATACTACATTCGACGCACACGGCATTCCTGTCCTCATCAGAGGTGTCAAATGCTACAGTAGTTCGGGAACCTTGCGTGTCAGAGGAGTTGCCTGAATTGCAAGCTTACATCTTGATTTGGGAATTAAACGGGAGAAGTCCGAAAAGGTTTGAGTCAGTGTGTATATTTACGGTGTTTTCAGCTGTAAGATGTTAAGAGTGATGAGAGGATCAGGCAAAATAAGTTAGCTTAATAAATGAACTGCAGGTTTGCACCTATGTTGGTTTGTAGATAAAACAGTTTTTAGTCAGTGTTTGTATTTCTTGTGAGTTTCCAATAATATTAGCTGATTTGTAGCAATGGAAAAGACATGTTTAGACTGGTAGTTACTAGGCTAAAGTTAGCTGAAACCAGACTTGCCATTGCCTATTGTTTTCAATGGGTTTCACTAGAAAATGCCACGCCAGATGTGCACTCACGTCATTTTGACGTCACTTTTGCACGCGCACTACTTTGCACGGCGAGTATATCCCAGGCTTTACTTTCCATCAGGGGTCACGTGTCTGGAATATGCATGTGTGCAGTGCACGTACACACTGTACATTTAAAGTGGTTTTAAGATCGGACTTGTACATCCGAAATATTGTATGTCAGTAGCATACAGCAGTGGAAGACAATGACGGAGATAAACACTAAAAAAGAAAACATGATTCAGTGGGCATAGATCGTTCAGTGAATGTTAAATTTTCTTTCTTTGCTTTCTGTGTTTTCTGTTTATTTTATACTCGATTGTACTTTTAAATGTTGAGAGATTTTTACCTCTTTAAACTGGAAATTCATTTAAATATTAAAAAAGACATAAACCAAAAAACTGAGAGGAGAAAGAGAGTAGTACCACAGAGCTAGAGCATTGTTTTCTCCCTCCGCCTCCTCCTCCTTTTTTCCTCTCTTCTTCTCTCTTCCTCTTTCTCTCTCTTCCTCTTCCTCTTTCTCTTCTGCTTTCTCTCCCTTCCTCTCTCCCTCTTTCTCTCCCTCTCTCTGCCTCTCCCTTTTTTGTCCCTTCTTCTCTCTCTGTTTCTATTCCTACCTCTGTCTCTCCCTTTCTCTCTTCCTCTTCCCCTCCCTCTTTTTCTCTCTCCCTCTCTCTCTTCCGCTTCCCCTCCCTCTCTCTCTCTCCCTCTCTCTCTTCCTCTTCCCCTCCCTCTCTCTCCCTCTGCCTCTCTGTTTTTCTCCCTGTCTTCCTCTCTTTCTCCCTCTTTCTCTCCCTACCTCCCTCTCTCTTTCTCTCCCTACCTCCCTCTCCCTGTCTCTCCCTCTCCTTCCCTCGCTCCCTCCTTTCTTTCTGTGTGACAGAGATGAGTGGATGGGGGCGGGTGGGCGGCTGGGAGCGCGGGAGCAGCGGCGCAGAAGAACAGCGGGATCCGTTTCTCCCAGGCTAATAAAAAATAGGGGCCTCCCTCCCTGCTGCCTACGCTGCCACGCTGGGCACAGCAGGGGGGTTGGCCCAGCGCTCTTCCCTTTCCCAAATTATGGAGCCGTCAATACTCTCTCCCTGGATCCAGTCAATAGAAAGCCCCGCTTTGTGACTGACTGACGAGAAACCAACTTCAAGGCTAACCTAAAAAAAAGGGGGGGAGAGGAGAGGGAGAAAGAGTAAGGAGAGGAGAGATGCTGAGAGGGGGGAGAAAAGAGAGAGAGAGAGAGAAAGAAGAAAGAAGCAGGGAGGGGTACTGAGATTAAAAAAGACAAAGTTTAAAAAAAAAAGCCTTAGACAATTCTTTAACTCAATAGGCTTTGGATTTACCACATACTTCATGTTGACAGTGGCTTTCTTTTTATGCTTCAGTAGATGTCTTTTTATTTTATTTATTTATTATTTTAAAGCAAAGGGATTGAACGTCCCTAGGGCAATGCAGTGTCAACACTTAAAATCAGGTCTGGTGGCAGCACCGCAAGCATGCACTCATTCACCCACAAAAGCCCACCAAACAGCAGCAACATCTCCCCTGTTTTGGGTTTTCACTTATGACTAGCTGCCGGAGACGACATTCCCACTATTGCGAGCTATATATTTAGCCTCTATCAAGCTATTAAAGGAGGAGTTTGGAGCGAATCAACCCATAGCCCTGTTGTTCAAGTACTGTCAGTGGGAAAAAGAACATTTCATGTAACATAGACCGAATAATGACCTTGTAGCTAACACTAACTGAATGGGGCATAGAAACTAAAATTCAGTTTCATTTCCTTATGCCTTATTCAGTTAGTGTATAGTTGAGTCACGGCAAAAAAATTTTTTTTTTAAATAAGTGCATTGTAAAAATTGCAAGCGGCTGACGAAAGGCTATGAAGGACAAAAGTCCAGGGGAAAATACCCAAGTATCTGCATTTGATTAGGAAAAGTGAGTGTTTGATTGGGATAATTATGCATATTAGGGGATAGCACACACAAAGAGAGGCTGCAGGTCTGCATCATCTCATTCAGTTGTTGGTGGTAGCCAGTGACCCACACATTTCTTTCAAAATGAGCTTGCATCCACTCTTTTGTGTGCAAAGACTTTAGACCTTCAAATATGGATCTCAGCCCTCTCTCTCTCCCTCCCTCTCTCTCTCTCTCTCTCTCTCGCTCTCTCTCTCTCTCTCTCTCTCTCTCTCTCTCTCTCTCTCTCTCTCTCAGCGTGCCTCCTCGGCTTTGAAGCTGTGGCGTGATTCACAGCCATGCTGTGACTACCTTTGAGGCTCGGAGTCTGTGAATGTGAATGAACTTTTTAGTTGCAGTCTCTCTAAGTTGTTGAATTCACTCTCCCCCTTCCTAGAGGCTACACGTTTAAGGCTTCTATTCTTTATGTGTCTGTTTACAGGAGGAGCACCCAAATGGTCCATGGTTAGACCTTGTGAAACTGAGGAGTGGAAGAACCCCCCATAATGCAATAATGCAGTAATGTCCTCTGTTTTAACTCCATTAAAATTATTACAGAACACAACGTTGGAACAACCGAGCCAACACTCAAACACTGTCTTCTGGACGTTGAAGGAAATGTCAGTTGTAATTCCAGTAGTGGTGGTGTACTACTGAGTTATTATGGGGCATCGTTGCTTTTTATTGGGCCTTAAAGCAACACTAAGTAGTTTTCATCTTTGGTCACCCTACAGTTTGGAAGTAGCCTGGAAAACCCGCCCCTCGTACTTCATTTCATTTTGTACAGAGGGTCTGGACCGGAATCTCTTGAGGGTCATGTAGTCGGCCCCAGCAAGACCGATCCAATCAGCGAACAGAGGCTGTGTTCGTTAGCCATGACGTTGACCTTGTGTGCTACATTTGAATTTTAGTGTGTAGGTATGCTAATTGCATACGTGACGACCAGGTGTTAGTGATTGGGTAAAGGCAGAGACACTTGTTTTACGAGTCCACACCTCCGGGAAGAAATCGTTTCTGACAGTGTCTGGTCCAGACCCTCTGCACAAAATGAAATGAAGTATGAGGGGCTGGTTTGCCAGGCTAGTTTGGAAGCGGAATGGTCTCTTATTCGAAGTACAGATAAACTTACTTAGTGTGGTTATGGCCTATGAAGGGCAGCAAAGTGAATTCAGAAGTGCCTTTCACCCTGTTTACAAGTTGATGAACCACTGAAACGATTTTGGAACCATTATTTTAAGCTTTAAAAAACAACTTAGTGTTGCTTTGAGGTAGTGACAGCACCTAGTTCTACAGGACTAGTCATGGAGCAGAGACAGTTAGCACCTCTCCTCTTCACCTCTATCTCCATCCTCACAACAATTAACTTCCACTGGTCTGTCCACTTCTCCTTCTTGTACAGTCATGAAAGAAGAAACAGTACCTCTCAATTAACCAGACTACCTAGAGGACATCAAAGCCTAGATGGCTTTACATGTTTTTCTTTTAAAGTCTTTCAGTCTTTTGGCCCAGTGCTGCCTGTGATGCATATGTGGGCTAGGCCTTAGATACCTAGGCCCACTTGACCCATGTGTCAAAAACACCGCAAAAAACTCTGTGTAATTTTGGACTCTGACTTTGAAATTGAGAAACAAATTGACCCAGTTGTAAAATGTAGCTTTTTTTCCAATTAAGGCTTTTATCCAATGCCCTTCTAAGTGTTAAAAACACTTTGATGAGGTTATACATGCCTTC
>CM050217.1:23862500-23877500 GCA_027475355.1 Coilia nasus
GTGAGTGAGTGAGTGAGATGAAGTGAGTGTGTGAGATGAAGTGAGTGTGTGAGTGAGTGAGTGAGTGAGTGAGTGAGTGAGTGAGTGAGTGAGATAAAGTGAGTGAGTGAGTGAGTGAGTGAGTGAGATAAAGTGAGTGAGTGAGTAAGTGAGTGAGATAAAGTGAGTGAGTGAGTGAATGGGTGAGTGAGTGAGTGAGTGAATGGGTGAGTGAGTGAGATAAAGTGAGTGAGTGAGTGAGAGAGTGAGATAAACTGAGTGAGTGGGTGTGTGACTGAGTGAGATGAAGTGAGTGAGTAAGTGAATGGGTGAGTGAGTGAGTGTGTGAGTGAGTGAGTGTGTGAGTGAGATAAAGTGAGTGAGTGAGTGAGTGAGTGAGTGAGTGAGTGAGTGAAATAAACTGAGTAAGTGGGTGTGTGACTGAGTGAGATGAAGTGAGTGTGTGAGTGAGTAAGTGAATGAGTGAGAGGGAGGCCTATTGTGGGGTGGGGGTGGGGGTGTGGGTCGCAGGGGATGGTGGTGGTGGGGGGGGGGGCTTCCTCTCAGAAGAGGACAGGAATAAATCGACTTTGCAGATGATAAAATAAACAGGATGCTATTAATTGTGCTCCTTTTAGAGCAATTGAAGTCTGGAATATGGTACTCGTGTTCGGGTTCACTTCTTTATGGGCAAAAAAAAATCCTCTTTTCAATTAACTCATCAGGGAACAGTGGGAAAGGCCTGTAGTATGTATACCCACAATTCATCAGAAGCGACTTCGTAACAATAACAAATACTTCAAAAGCCACAAAAGCCACGGCATGGACATAACTCACAGTTCGGTGAACCAGTGACCCACTGTTGTTTTCCAACAAATTATAGAAAATTCCTGTATGTTTGCTAAAACGATAAATACGCCAAGACACCGGATGCAACAATTTACGACCAGCATTACGAGAAGAAAGGAAGTAGATGGAGTCCCAGTGTAAGATGAAAAGATAGCTATGATTAAAAGATCTTTATTCCTCATTGGCCTGACTCACGACTCATACACATACAGTACTGTATATCTAAAGTGGCTTTTGCTGTACAACAGTATCTCTGGGATACACAGAGTGACTGACTGACTTACAATACTTAAAAGTTATCTTTTCAGCTTTGTTTGTTCAAGCATCACTGTTTGCCTTAACTTGCACCTTAGACTACAACCATGTTATAAAGGTACATCTTACATGTTACTTCTGCACTGTTTTGCTTCATCTTATGTGACAGACGCTTTGTGGTGGCCCTGGTTGTGCTGTAAGTCACCATGGCCTCAGCAAGAGCACTGTCAGGCAGAAGCCGACAAGCCACATCAGATTGTGTGTTCTGACCATGATGGATAGACCAGGTGCAATCCAAGGGGTGGCAGTTGTCTTTGAAACGGCCTCTGCACAAAATAGGATAGCTGTGACCAATCAGAGCAACAAACTTGTTTACTAACACACTACACCAGAGCACCATTGCAGTCCTGTCGTCATCGTCTTTAGCCCGCCCAACGACTCTCTACAAGGATAGACCAGTGTGATTTGTCTGCCACCTGTCCTGTTTTTACCCGATTGTCCTGGTTTTTAATGGTCTGTCCCCAGGAAAAAAATATTCTCCTAGGACACTGACACCTGGGTCGCTGCTTATAAGCAAAAAGGTTGATTGGGTTGCCAAATTGTCTTGTTTTTTTGTCAGAGTCATGGCTAGACTGTGCCCCAAGATGGAAAATTTCAATTGCTACCGCTAGGGTACGTGTACATTTCTAGGCTACAATGTACCTATTCGGCCTGACAAACACACTTAAGGCCTCACCATGCTTCTTTGGCTCTGTCACCACATGGCCCCAGCAGTACTGTCGGATCAACACAGCTGTGAACCTTTTGAAGTTCTGCGTCGGTTCAAAGGCAATGTTGTCGCAGGGAACTTGTTTACATCTTGGCTTGGGTGGGAGGGAGAACAAGGCAAATGCGCAGCGTGTCATATGTTGATTTTGGTGATATGTGTTGTTATGTAATTGGACAGATGCAGTCACAGTTGCTCTTTCAGCAATGTAAGCCCTGAATCCCTCAAGAGGGGGTTCTTAGTGTGAACAAATAAACTCACGGACACACGGGTTCAAACTGATACTGCTTTACTTCTTCTCCAGCAGCACACTTCCCATCATCCTGTTCTCTTCCTCAAAGCAAAAACATGACCGCAAAGCATTTAGGACGGGCATCAGGGATTAGTGGACTCCAGTTCGGATCTGGACCAGGAGATGGTTCTGTCCAGACCCGTGACCAATGGCAAAATAAGTAGTGTCATTTTCATGGAGCGGTTTTGAACGGCCGTGGTTATTTACAGCAGGCGCTGCTACTTTAGTCAATACGGCGCGTCAATGTAGCGCTGGTAGTCAATGAGACAGCTTGGAAAGGTCTGTTTGTTGTTGGCCACAGAGCCTCATCGCATCATACTAGAATACAAAGGCCTCATGAAAATTCTCCGTGCTCAGTCTAGATTAGATCCCCAGAATTCATTGCACCCACAAACCACACCTACATTATTCCTAGCAACCCCAAAATCACACAAACAGCACAAACTTAAACATCGACATTTGCGACACAGCAGGAAGAAAGCAAAGTAGGCTAGATACCAGCGACACATGGCTTGCTTGAAAAGGAGCAAAAGTGGAAACTGAAAACCGTTGTTTTAAAGACGAATGGACATCAAAATATACATATTCATACTCCCGGTCGGCAGTGTCAAGCCTGTCTGCCTCATATGCTCTGAGACCGTGGCATTGATTAAAAGTGGGAATGTGAAGCGCCACTATGAGACGAAACACAGCTCCTTTGAGCAAACGTATCCCACGGAGTCCCAGCTGAGGGCACAGAAAGTTACCAAACTACAAGCGCAGGGGAGATTAGGGGAATGGACCCTGAAAAGTGAAACTCAGGGAATGTAGACAGCAGGCCACTCGTATTCTTCCATGGAGCTATCTGTGGAGTCTCCGTCGTTTTTAGTTTAGATAGTTAAACAATTGGGGAGGTGCATGCAATGAAGCAAGTGTCTGTGGATGCGGATGTCTGTAAATCTATAAATTAGGCTTTATATATGTGCATGCACACACATATACACACATGTGTGTGCATATAGACACACAATCTTCCTCCATCTCCACCACAGACCCCTCAGACAGATGCAAAGTTAGAGTGAGAGAGAGAGACAGGGAGACAGAGAGAAAGAGAGAGTGACAAAGAGGGAGAAAGAGAGAGAGAGAAAGAGAGAGAGATTCACACACAAACACACACACACACAAACACATATACACACACAAATGCTACTTTCAAAGAGGAAGGTGACAGAAGCCCTGTGTTCACTAGGATCACCTCCCTCTATCCCGCCCCAACTCCCCATCTCTCCCTTTCTCTCTCTCTCTACCTCTCTCTCAGTCACATCTTAAAAGACCAACATTTCCTCAACATCTGTAGCGAAGATGAAACAGAATTCTAATTGGATGCAATCAGGCAGAGAGCTTTGGTAGCTTCTCTGCACTGCACACACTCACGCACCAAACTTTCATTGTGGTTGAGCGATCGAACTTTGACATCAAACAGTCAGCCTAAGACAGACAGTCACACAAAGACAGACTGGGGATGAAGAAAGACAGAGAGAGAGATAGAGAGAAAGAGAGTTAGACGTGTGATTAAGACAGAAAGTGACTTCAACATCTTCAACAGCTAGGCTTTGTGCCGTAGGGAAGATCACTTTCAGAAATGTGGCAAACACTTTTAAATTCAAAGGGGAGCAAGCGATTTGAAACAGGGAGCAGGAGCAGCGCCTCTCTTCTCTCTCTCAGGAGTGAACAAAGACTTGTCTGTCTTTAGTCTTTACATGACAGAACTGTGACCAGGCGTTTTACTTCACTTGTTAAATTTTACTCAGCAGAGAGTGAAATTTCTATCTCTCGCTATCTCTCTCTCTCTCTCACTCTCTTTCTCTCTCTGTCTCTCTCTTTCTTTCTCTCTCTCTCAGAAATTTTCCAGACAGATAGTTTGGTGATTGTCCAGGGGACTGCCATGCAAGGGTTGGTTTACACTGCAGGTTTGTGGCAATACAGAAGGCTTGCAGAGCGTTTGCACAGCTGGCCACACCGACTGGTCAGACGAGTTCTATCAGTGTGTCCCAGGCTGACACTGTTGTTCACAGATGGCTAACACAGAAATTGATGTCTCATCATGGGCAATAGTTTCAATTTGTGAGTGTGTGTGTGTGTGTCTGTGTGTGCGTATGTGTGTGTGTGTGTGTCTGTGTGTGTGTATGTGTGTGTGTCTGTGTGTGCGTACAGTATGTGCGTATCTGCGTGCACATGACAGTGTGTCTGACTGTCTGTTCTGTGTGTTTCTGTGTTGTATGTGTGTGTGTGTGTGTGTGTGTGTATGTGTGTGTGTGTGTGTGTGTGTGTATGTGTGTGTGTGTGTCTGCGTGCACATGAGAGTATGAGTCTAACTGTCTGTTCTGTCTGTTTCTGTGTTGTATGTGTGTGTGTGTGTGTGTGTGTTTTTGTGTATGTGTGTGTGTGTGTCTGCGTGCACATGAGAGTATGAGTCTGACTGTCTGTTCTGTCTGTTTCTGTGTTGTATGTGTGTGTGTGTGTGTGTGTGTGTGTGTGTGTGTGTGTGTGTGTGTGTGTGTGTGTGTTTGTGTATGTGTGTGTGTGTGTCTGCGTGCACATGAGAGTATGAGTCTGACTGTCTGTTCTGTCTGTTTCTGTGTTGTATGTGTGTGTGTGTGTGTGTGTGTGTGTGTGTGTACTCCACAGTACTGAAGACCAAATACACACTTATCACTTATGTTTAACTTAGGAGCAATAGGCAATAGACATGAAAGTGCAGTTTTTAATGGATATGACAGAAAATCTTGCAAAGTTGCCTCACTTGAGCAGTGAAGGGCTGTTTTATAGTCAACATGATGACGATTTATTTTTTATAGCACCCCCCCAAAAATGAGATGGAGGGGTTCTGAGACCATCATATCCAGAAAGCTTTTTAAATATATATTTCGTACGTTTGAATTCAACCAATTTTAATGAGAAAGGATTATAGAGATGCACAATTTACCTTTGCAAGCTAAGGTTCATCTTGATGCCTTTTTACGTAAAGAATAGGCTACTTAATAACAGCCGGCAGCTAAACAAATGGTATATGCTCATTGGTATATGAAATCGGTATATGCTCACTGGTATATGAAACTGTTCTCATCAGGAAGTAGACAAAAACGACTAGGAACAGGGTTTTGAAAGCGCCCAAGTCCTTTGATTAATTCCCTATTGCCTATGGTCTATGGTCTTATCTTATCTGAAAAATACAACTCACTCAGTAAAGTGGTATTTTAGTGTGAAGGCTTAGGCCAGTTTTTTTCTTTTTTTTTGTCATTCTCCTCCTTTTTCCTGCAAGGGTGGTTTCTGGCATCTTTGAGAAAGAAGAGACCAAAATGCTTTGATGTGACTTAGGTTTTTTTCTCCTCGTTAGAAGTGAGGCTGGCCAAGTTCTTTGAAGTGTAAAACTTGGTCTGCTCCTCGGACCGCACAGCTGATAACTTTTTTTTATTTATTTATCTCGAAGCGCACATTCTTTGCAACTTTTGCTCTTATTAACCTAAACTCATATCTGAAAACCCTGGCAAATGTGTTATTACATGTATTATTAAAATTTCTAAAATGAATTGTATGTTATATAATATACATTATACAAATATGAAAAATAGTTGACAAAGGCATAAGGTGCTGTATAACTAGCCTGATGCATCAGCCGCTTAAACATCGTTTCACTTTGTGCAAAGCGTCTGGAACCTCTGCACTGCCATTCATTCGCTTCATGGTGGGCGGATACTTCCTAACGGGGGCCAGCTGGTAAATGAAGCTTTTACCAAAACCTGTATAATATAAAATATTTCCCTCAATAAAATTCCTCAAGCATTCTTCTTGTTCTAGCTCCAGGAATAGTTGCCAACACAGAATGTATAGCTTCGTATATATCCATCTCATCAGCTTCGTTAAGTGCTGCTTAGTTCGAACTACAACGAAAACTCAAGCGTGAACGTTTTCAGCTCTCCGTCTGTTTGCTGATTGGCTGATATACATTCAGTGACGGAGCGAACAGAAACTTACGGCATGCTCCCTGATGCAGTTGCTGGATGTAAATGAAATTGAACGGAAGCGCTAGGCTGTGCTAGCCTGGCTGCTGTACACCTTACCAACTCAACAAACAGTCAAACAGTACCTTGATTTGTTTGGTTTATGTTTTATTTGTAAGGAATCATGTACAATTTTACACACAAATGTCACAATCCGATGCACTGTACAAAAATAATAAAGAGTTAGCCTGATGTACTGTATGTGTCTGGTTTATCTGGTTAGTCTATTGACACTGTGGTGGCTTATTAGCTTCCTTAGCCACTTACATGCACACGTGCACGCACGCACGCACACCCACACACACACACAAACACACACACACACACAAATACACAACACATTCTCTGAAAAATCAGCTTTCTGAAAAACAAAAAAAAATATTTCACCCCACAATACTTTTACAATGAATATATTCATAAATACACTTTATTGGGACACTCACACCCAGACACACACACTCTAAAGAGACTCATACAAAGGCACTCACTCTCTCTCACACACACAAACAGACAAACACACACACACACACACACACACGCACACGCACACGCACACGCACACGCACACACATGCACAGATACAAAAGGGGAGAACACTTCACATCTTCAAACAAAAAGTGTCTGTGGGTAATATCAACATCCTCCTGCTCTTGTGAGAAGCACCCTATGCAGATCCTCTCTCAGGAAACACTCAGAGACAGCCAGAGAGGCAGACTGCTCAGGAGCGAGAAACATAAAGCAAAAGATGGAAGGAGAGCGATGTCAGAGAGAGCACTGCAATAAAGGGGGAGTAGAAACAGTGCTTGTGCATTGTTTTAGCATGCTGTTCAATGCTGTTTAATCAACAAAGCAGAAGAGACTTTTCCTTACAGCCTCCATGTCTCTCTCTCTCTCTCGCTCTCTCTCTCTCTCTCTCACACACACACACCCCATCCAAACACAACTTTACTACACACAGACATGCTTGCAGACACTCACACACACACACATACACACACACACATACATACACATACACACACACACACACATCCTTCTCATCTTTATATCTTTTCGGTCTTACTCAAATGCCAGTGCAACAAGTTCCAGTCATCGTAAAATTCCAGCAGGCCATTGTTCTCCAGCTGTCTGTGGCAGATGTGCCTATTAAACATCATCAGGGCATCGGATAAACACTTTAGCCCATGAGAATCTCCCACAGATACTGTAGCTCAGGGTGTGTGTGTGTGTGTAAAATATAGTCTCAGATTCTGTAGACACCCAGCTTATGTGAGGAAAGCCTTGGTGTGTAGTGTGGGTGTCTCTCTCTCTCTCTCTCTCTCTCTCTCTCTCTCTCTCTCTGTATGTGTGCATGTGTATGTGTGTGTCTATGTAGTGTGTGTGTGTGTGTGTGTGTGTGTGTGTGTGTGTGTGTGTGTGTGTGTGTTTGCGCACATGTTGGGTTATATCAGCCTCTCATCTCCGCATTCTCAGCATTAGCTTCTGTGAGGACAGCCTTGGCGTACACTCCTGGGACATCTTGGAAAGTCCAGACATCCAAGTGGAGATATCCCTCCCCTCTTGGTCACGGCCCTACACACATTACACACATGTACAGTATGTAAGACTGTAGCAAGAGCAGGGAGAGACAGGTGGACTGATGGTGTGTGTGTGTGTGTGTGTGTGTGTGTGTGTGTGTGTGTGTGTGTGTGTGTGTGTGTGTGTGTGCGTATGTGTGTGTGTGTGTGTGTGTGTGTGCGCGTGCATATGTGTGAGTATTTGTGTGTGTGCTTGTGTGTGTGTGTGTGTGTGTCGGGGGGCATTTGCATGCGACCTGCAAATACATAGACCTAGAAGGTATTGATGTGTGTGTTTATGTGAATGTGTATATGTCATAGGAAATGCCTTAAATACCTGTGCCACCACTATTCTCACCTCCAGATGTCCTGTGTGTGTGTGTGTGTGTCTGTGTGTGTGTGTGTGTGTGTGTGTGTGTGTGTGTGTGTGTGTGTGTGTGTGTGTGTGTGTGTGTGTTTGTGTGTGTTTGTGTGTGTGTGTGTGTGTGTGTGTCTTGGGGGGTATGATCCTGCTCCCTATCTGCATGGGGATTCCGTGGGAGGGAAGATAGCAGATATTTAAAGCTGTTTTGATATTGAACCCAAAGGAATGTCTGCTGATACAGTAATCCCCTACAGTGTGTGTGTGTGTGTATGTGTGTGTGTGTGTGTGTGTGTGTGTGTGTGTGTGTGTGTGTGTGTGTGTGTGTGTGTGTGTGTGTGTGTGTGTGTGTGTGTGTGTGTGTGTGTGTGAGGTAAGGGTGCTCAGGGCTATGAAACCATATCTGAGCCTCAGATTAAAAAGCCTTTTTCCTCTGTCCGATTCATCTGTCTTTCAACTTTGCAGGTGTTAAATCTGAGGGTGTGTGAGTGTGTGTGGTGCCCGGCTTTGTGCACCGGATTGTGGAAGAGAGAGGAAGGATTTGTGTGAAAGTGTGTGAAAGTCTGTGTGCGTGTGTGCTTGTGTGCGTGTGTGCGTGCGTGTGTGTGTGTGTCTGTGAGAGAGAGAGAGTGAGTGAGTGAGTGAGTGAGTGAGTGTGTGCATGTGTGTGTGTGTGTGTGTGTATGTGTGGGTGTGTGTGTGTAAGCATGTCTGGACTTGATGTGTGAGGGCACGAAAAGTGTAATTGGTGTAAACTGCAGGTGTGCATAAGAGGGAAAAGGACAGAAGAGAATGAAAGTGAGAGAAAGAGAAGGATAGATAGAGTGAGAGAAAGAGAAGGATACATAAAGTGAGAGAAAGAGAAAGGTAAATAAAGTGAGAGTTCGGTCATGTTTCCCTTTCTCTGTTGAAGGGGCGGAGGGTGGTATCTAAAAATAAGGGCATCTCTCACCACACATGGAGGTGGTGGACATTACATGAAGCCATTTTCCCCTCCGCGCCAAAACATTTCACTTCCTTAGTACAAAAGGTTCCTTTGAAGAATAAAACAATAGCCTACCCAAAAAGCTTTCAAACTTTAAACTTGCTGAGAAAGATGCTATCAAAATTAGAAAAAAAGGGGGAGAGGGGGTTCCTGTGCTTTCATTGAGAGTATAAAAATAACTTCCAACAAGACTCTCCGGCTTCAAAACATTTTTTTGTCCTAGGCAGTGAACAAATGCTCCACAATCAAACCCTCTCAATCAAAGATTTCTAATGATGGCTCTTGAGCCCAGACTTGATAAATGACAGAAGATGACTTTGTAGATGTGTAAGTGATCCAAAAGCAAAGAGAAGCTGGCAGTCAGATAGAGTCAAATAGAGTCCAAAGGCCAAACACAGATGATGACCTACTCCCTAACTTCTCTGTAATTTCTTATGAACTGCATCTTTACAAATGTACAGTACAGGCCAAAAGTTTGGACACACCTTCTCATTCAATGTGTTTTCTTTATTTTCATGAATATTGACATTGTAGATTCTCACTGAAAGCATCAAAACTGTGAATGAACACATGTTTGATGGGTAAACGAGCATTTTGAGCACTATTTGTAGAGTTATGAGCAAAAATGTCCAAATTGCAATCTCGCAATGGTGAAGAATCCTTTAAAAAAATCCTTAATCCCGATGGTGATCCGGATGACCACCAAAAACTAACCAGTAAATTAGCCAACTTGTGATCTAGCTTGACAATTTTGTTGAAATCCATTCAGAACTTTCTGAGTTACGCTATTAACAAACAAAAAACAAACAAACTAACTAACGGACAGACAGACAAACAAACAAACCAACACCGGCAAAAACATAATGTCCTTGGAGGTAATTATGTACTTAACAAAAAAGTGTGAAATAACTTAATTCTAGTCATGAAAATAAAGAAAAGCATTAAATGAGAAGATGTATCCTGATGTGATGTGAAGATGAGAAGACGTTTGGCCTGTACTGTATATGCTAAAGTAAAGCGCACTTTAAAGTCAGTCCCATTTGTCATTGTGATCACACGGCACATCACATCATACACAATGAAATTCACCTCTGCATTTCACCCATCACACACGTGAGCAGGGGGCAGCCATGACAACGGCACTCAGTGGCACTACTGGCGACCGGGGATTTGAACCTGCAATCCTGCGGTCACAAGTCTGATACCGTAACCACTAGGCAACCACTTCCTCGCTCTAAGCCACCACTTCCCCCTATTAGGCCATCACTGCCCCAGTTACCAGAACTACAATATTGTTCTTCTCTTCTGTTGACTTCAGTGACACTCATTTCAATAACACTATAAGGGAACAAAGCCCATCCCATACTGTAGGCCTACAGTTGACTTGACAGGGGTCAGTACTTACACTAAATATGTCTGTCAGGACTTTGCACTCTGCTTCCTGCTCAGGATTTAACTCAAGACATTGTTGGAAATAGAGACATTACTGTATATACCTGTGCCTTCTGCTTTACTCAATTGCCACTGTGTCTTGTGTGTTTGACGACTACTCCAATATCCTTCCCCTCCCCTGTATCATTTCTTCACAGCTCTCATGAGGCTTATTGTGTGTGTGTGTGTGTGTGTGTGTGTGTGCACGTGTGTGCGTGCATATACGTGTGTGTGCTTTCTTGTGCATGCATGCATGTCTGTGTGTGTGTGTGGGTGTATGTGAGTGTGTGTGTGGTGTGTGTGTGTGGGAGAGAGAGAGAAGGAGAGACCAAACTCATAGCACATAATTACCACACTCCTGCTGTTTGAAAGGTCTTGCTTTCATGGTCTTGGTCTCCCAGGAGATGATTTTTTTAAAGACATACATAGGTGCCAAAGTCAAAATATTCTTAATATTTTTTTTTACTACAGGCATAGTCCTTTCTTGCACCCTTCCAAATACCGTTTTTGTAATGTTGTTTGAACATGCTCAGTGAGGTGTACACCAGCTTAAACTATGCTGACTGCCAAGTTCGAATCCAGCATAGAATCTGTAAAATCAGACACTTGTAAATGAATCACCCATGTTTGTGCTTGCTCTGCCCTAAAAGTGTAATAGCCGTTGTTGTTTTTAAAAATTACACCAGTTTAATAGTGGTATTATTACTTCTCATGGACTTACAAAACATGTGATTCCACATAATAGCCTACATAATGTTACACAATGGATAATGTTTCCAGATTTCTCTCCTTCCTTTCAGCTTTAGGTGACAAGGAGGCAAGATCACTTTTTGCATATACACTGCTCAGTGCATGATAAACACACATTCTTCTTTGAGGGGATGTTGCACAGTCCAATCTAAAATGCCTTTTTTCTTTCTCTTTCAGTGGCAGGAGTGGTGAAGGCTATGCTGTCCTACAAAGGCAAAGTGCAGTAACTACACAAACACTGAAACTAAGAAAAATGCTTTCAAACTGTCATACTGCCCAGTCAGACATGCTGTAGGTGTAATAGTAGTGATGCTTTTATGCCCTTTCTTAACAGGCAGAAGCAAGAGGTTTAGTCACAAGACAAAGGAGGAAGTCAATTTTCAGTCAAAACTTGATTTTGACAAAATATGTAGTTAATGTGTTTTGACTTTGTAGGGCAGTACGGCAATGTCTCCAGTGGTCGTCCTAACACACTTCAGCGTGACACTTTCCTCACCAGGCCGCATAAAGAAAAACTGCAGCCCACACACCCGAGCAACAACGCCACAGACAGGAACGAGAGTGAAGTGAACGACAAAAAAGAGTGGAGGAAAAAAAAGAGGGAGGGTTGAGAGAAAGATGACAAAGAAAGAATAAGAAAAAAAACAGAGAGAGGAAAGGAGAGTAAAAGAATGAGTGAGAGAGAGAGAGGACGGCAAAGAGAACAGCAACAGCAGGAAGAAGTGGGAGTAAAGAAGAGAGAGAATAGATTTGGAAGAAAGACAGTGTTGTCCTTTTCCTCTCTGCCTTGGCCAATCTCATCTAATCACTTGAAGGAGACAGTTTCATGTGAGCCCCCTGTCATCTGGTGCCTTCTCTCTCTCCCTCCATCCCTCACTCTCTCCCTGCCTCCCACAGTCCCGCAGTCCTGGGAGAAACTCTGGCCAATTATAGCGCAGACCAACATCAAAAAGCTGGAAGGATTAAACCAAAACACAATAGCCACTGAGAGAGAAAAAAAAGCCACTGTGTCCTACCAACTTCACAGAGGCCAATTAGCCATTATAAACATTCATTACACCAGCTCACCAATTATGCCACACAAACTGCAGATTGCTTAGTTATGATGGATTAGCATTCATGGTTTTGTGTTTCCCCATTTTAAACAACGAGTGTCTCGTTAACCTCTGTATTTCATTACTTCAGAAAAGAAAAAAAATGATCCTAATCCCCAGATATGTACTTCTTTATAACATCTGAAATGATCTATGTTCTATCAACTCATAATGACACAAAAAACATGATCTGTCCCACTTTGTAGTAGTTAATATAATGAAAAGTTTGAGTCAGGCTTGAATGCTGTCTTAGATGAGACAGACCGTAAAAACCCACTTTGATGGCACAGCGGGCGTGGCGCAGCACGTCTGCGCTGAGATGACTGTCAGTCCCCCTGCCTCCTGCTAGCACGCAGCAGTCACCATGACGATCGGGGAGCCAGTGGAAGCTTTATGGGCCCTCCACTCGTTTGTTTCCTCGTTCCGTCGCTCCTCGGCAGGATTTCGCCCAGTCGGCAAAAGAACCGGACACGTCCTAGGGAAACGGAGGGAGAGGAGGAGAGAGAAGAGAACAGAAAAAAGAAAGAGGGGAGAGAGAAGTAGAGAGAGAGAAAGAGAGAGGCAGAGAGGAAGGAAGGATTCAGAAGGGAGAATATTGCTGCCGGCCTGGCACATTTTTATCGGGCTTTGAGCGAGTCAGCTCTAATTTGGCTTTGATCTCAATTTGCCGCCAAGCGGATCGGCTCTGGAGCACAATGAGCCACAGCGAGGAAGTTTCAGAGGAGGATTTGGGACTTTCACAGAGCATAAAAACATCCAAAGCCTCTATCCCTCTCTCTCCCACTCACATCTTTCAAACTCTCTCTCTCTCTCTCTGTCACCCAGAGTTCGCTCTCTCTGTTCTTTCTGTCTTTTTCTTCCCCATTGTATTCAGCCTCTCATCCTCTGTGTGGTAAACACCATCTGTTTTAGTGACTGCAGGAAATCATGTTAGACTGGTGTGAACAGCAGAGGTCACATAACAAGAAGTCATGGGTTGGAGGAAGGGTGTCCCTTTGCGCTCTAGCCTCTTTGCTGCTCACGGTCCAAGACCACAGAACCAGAAAACATGCAGATGGTGCATACAAAAGACTGACGTTTGGACGCTATGCGTCTTCCTCAGAGTCAAACCATACTGATAACATTGCACAGATAATAAAGACCTTCATCTTTCAGTGGCCCTTCAATGGCACCTACACAACGCCAGTCATTCCTATTGCCTGGTGTCTCCCAAACAGTGGCTTTAGAAGCTACAATTCAGTTCAGCCAGAAAGGACTGGACAGCAGATGAAGTTAAATGCATTTAATAAAAATGCACGAGGGAATACAAGACAGTAAATACAGGTGCAGACAATAAAGGGGGCGCAGGCCCCCATCTTTATGGTGAATGTCCGATGAATGGTTCGTATATCCTGCATATACTATGGCAGTGGGCGAGAGCCCTTACCCCATTGACGAGACAGGGACCAACTGGTGACAGTGACTGGAGGGGTGGAGGTGGAGGCGTCAAAGTTGGCATACGCTAGGCAGCAAAGAGCAGAATTACACAGGACATTTTTGAAGAATCTAATCACTAAATCACTAAATCACTAAACGAACTAAATTAGCTGATTCTTATTAGCACAACTCTTCAGCCAGGTACTGGAGTTAATTAATGAAATGACCTAATTAGTGCACAGATAGAAGCAGGTGATTGGGAATGCATGGCACTACTAGATTGAAGCTTCTGAATCCAGGTTGCCCATCTCTGCTCCTAAGGAGCGCCTCTTCTGTCAGTCAGGATGTTGGCTATGCTACCAGCACATCCAAACTATCCCGGTGGCTACGTGCTGTAGCCTTGGTCCTGCTTTGATGTTATGTCCAGTTCAGTGTCCAGTTCAGATCAATTGTGCTGACAGCATTGTGTTATGCCTGACCTATGTTGACTGTTTCTATTGTTCGGGTCTGCCTGGGGTTCGAGTGAAGTACGAGTAAACAGTATGACGAGTTACCACGCATGTCCATGAAAATCTTTTTATACACCCCACTATGAGGCATGTTTGTATTTTATCCATACATTTTCATGCATGCAGGTTAAACATACAATATGTGACATACTATGAAGGTTGAAAATAAATGTCAGAGTTACTAAATATGCATTAAGTGGTAGTAAATAGCAACACTGAAATACTGAAGCAACGTACTACAAATTGCTAGCTTTGCAGGAAAAAAGCACACAACAATGCCATATTTTAACGATCTTGGTTTATTTTCTCTTCGCATCCGTGCAGAAGGTGTTGGCAAGGGTGGATTATCCTCCTTAGCGATGCCCCCTTTATTTGGGGGGGGGGGGGGGGGGGGGGTGCAGTGGAGGGCGCAGGACCCCTGGAAGAGGCTTAGCTCCTTCAGCTTATCCTGAAGACTCTCATTTAATCGGCCTTTTCTCCTACCTCCTCCCAGTCCCTTCCCATTCAGCTCATTCTCCTCCTCATATATCTATCTGTCCCTTAAAGGGCAGCACTGGATTCATACCTGCCTGCTTTGGCCCCTTCAGAGATGGGGGTCGCACGGGGTTTAGGAGAGGTCATCTTCCACTGCTTTCAAATGCTGTGTCTCCTCCTTACTCTACCCAGTCTCAGCACAGAACACACAGATACAGGCACGCACAAACACACATACACACA
>CM050217.1:23892500-23902500 GCA_027475355.1 Coilia nasus
GTACTGTTGGCTCAGATTGTCTTAACTGTCCCCCATCTATATTTCCCCTCTGGCTATGGATGTCCTGGATAGTGACTTATAGTGACTGGGTGAGGAAGGGCTTTGGTACTGACCACAGCCTTGAC
The DNA here is from genome assembly GCA_027475355.1 of Coilia nasus. Classification (NCBI taxonomy): domain Eukaryota; kingdom Metazoa; phylum Chordata; class Actinopteri; order Clupeiformes; family Engraulidae; genus Coilia; species Coilia nasus. The sequence continues at coordinate 23,892,626 of CM050217.1, forward strand.
AGAGGTTATTGGGTGAGATAGAATTGTGGTGGATGGGTGAGATGGGGCGGGGGGTGGGGGGGTTGTAGGGGTTGTAGTACTATATACTCTTGAGGTGACTGGGTGATGGTTTATGACGCATAAACATGCTTCTGCATAAAGCATAAACATGCTTCTCATCATGTTCAGTGAGTGCCCTGTTGGATAATGGGACCAGATTAGAAAGAGCTGTGGTGCTGACCACAGGGTAGTACTGTATACTCTGTAACTGAGGTGACTGTCTGATGATTCATGACGAACAGTTGGCTGTGTGGCACTCTATCCGTCACAGGCTGTGCCATAATGTCTGCGTAAACATATCACTGTTTCCTCTTATAACCACACTGGACAATTTATTGTCCCTGGGCAGGCGTTACTGTCATGCTGATACTTTCTGGTGTACATTTTTTTCCCAAAATGATTTCAGAATGAGATATGATGTATGATGTAGGATATGATGTACCTATTATATATTGTAATAATGTTTGCATGTAGTAGAAGAATAGAATAGAATAGAATAGAATAGAATAGAATAGAAAAGAATAGAATAGAATAGAATAGAATAGAATAGAATAGAATAGAATAGAATAGAAAGCCTTGACATTATACACAGTACAATGAGATTTCAAGCCTCCTTTGAAGGTGCACACGGTGCAAAGTATAAAAGTATAAATAATGTACAAATAAAAACTACAAAACTACTACATATGCTATAAAAAGATGTATATGTGCACTCTCTAAGTATGCAGACAGACAGACAGACAGACAACAGATAACACAGACTTGAGTTCAATTGGTGAGCAGCATACTGATTGGTAGAGGTAGAATCAGTACAAAAAGACCAAGGAGTAGTGAAGTAACACTACAGGCACAAAAAGACTGCCACATTCCAAGTTCATTTACTATCTTTTTAATGTCTGCATTCTTTCACAGCATGGGTTACAAACAGAAAGATGTTTCTCTCACGTGGCCTTCAACGGTGTACCATTTCCAGAGCAGTTCGCATTTTTAAAGGCAAACAACTTGACTTAGTTGTCTTCAACCTGCTTTGAATTTCAACATAGGCTTCATCTACAGCCTAAACTGATTACTCACCTCCCCCCTAACTGAATGTGAAGAGAGAAAAAAAAAAACAGTCAAATCATGAGTGTCCTCCGCTTTCTCCATGTGACCAAACTTGCTTACACTCGCAGGGCTGTTTGCTCCGCCACATTGGGAAATAATCACAAACAGTCAGGGTGTGAATTCCCTCCATGCGTTTTACATCATATTTCCCCCAAGGGTGGATGACAGAGACACACACAGCTCATCGAACCCCCACTCCTCCCTGCTTACTTCATGTACACTCGCTCTCTCTCTCTCTCTCTCTCTCTCTCTCACAGACACACACACACACACATATACAGACATGCACACACATGCAAACATACACAAATATGCACACACGCAAACATGCACATCAATGTAATAAAACAGAGACAGAGAGAGAGAGAGGGGGGGGGGAGAGAGGGAGAGAGAGAGAGAGAGAGGGAGAGAGACTATTTGCTGTGTTTTCAGTGGGGCTGGCATACGCTGACTGGGGCACACTGAGAGCAAGAGGGCGCTGGGGTGGTGCCCTGGGAACAGAGCAAAGGCCTGGCATGGGCACAGACGGGGACCAGACGGAGCCACGGGCACACAACTAAGCCTCCAGACTGAAGCAGCTTTGTCTGTGTATCGCTCTCTCTACTTTTGCTTTTCTCTCTCTCTCTGTATATCTCTCTCTTTCTCTCTCTGTCTTTGTCGCTCTCTCTCTGAATATCTCTGTCTTTCTCTGCCTTTGTCTCTCCATCCTGCAGGCATGTTTCCTTCATCTAGATGCGTGAATTTACGATGGAAAGCCAGTTGGATGTTCGTGGTGGTGGTGGTGGTGTTGGCGGGGTGGATAGGTTAGGAATCCCTTTCATGTCAAAATGACTGAACCCCTCCACCCCCCATAACCCCCACCCACCCAGCCACCCACCGCCCAAAAAAATGTCTGTCTATGTATAAAGCCTTTGGGAAGAGGCCACCTCTCCAATTAATATTCAGCTCGCTTAAATTTATGGCACAATCCATCCACTGTGCTGACATGCAAAACGTGCATAGGCAAGACAGAGGAGGTTGCCAACTTTTTAAACTGGCATAAATCATATCAAATTATGCAATTATGTGATAATACGCTATAGTAAATATCATACAACCGTTGGCTTGTTGAGGAGACATCAGTGACATGTTGAACTGTCATTATGCATCAGATAAGCACTTTTTAACTCTCTCTTTAACGCTCTCACTTGTACATCATATTTAAATATTAATTTGCGTTTACACAGCTTCAAACTGTTAGACAGTAGACTGTTCTATTCTGTTGATTGTCTACTGTTTTATATATTTAAAAAGATATCGGCTACACAGTTATTTGCTACTGTTTGGTCGTAGCAGTTTAACAGTGCTAAACATTTCAGACAGCACGTTTTTAACTGTTCGTTTAAACACCGAAAGTTGACTCCCTAAATTCCCAACGTAATCGATTAGCCAAGTCGAAATGTAAACAGCCTCTATTTGTTAAGATGAAACACTCGTATGAATTCACATGAAAGTGCGGTCGCGTTGAGTCGTCCGATGGCAAGAGAATATACTGAGGGGTGCAGCGGGCTGGGTCTATGTCTCTACAGCAACAATGGGGAAAGAGGTATTTGGGGAATAAAAACTCCCCTTCCTCTCACTTCACTCACACAATGCCCGAACCGTGAAAATCGCCAGTTGTGTTGAAGAAAAGAGCAAGACTCTATGGGAGCGTTTAGAATCCTTTTGGTTGTTGGAGGCAACGTTTGGCTCTCCTACCTGGGTCGCAAATGCGTTAAAACCTGACACTTCTCCAGGTCGAGAGAAAGTTTTTAACGGAAAATGAACAAATGGCTGGACTGTGTTTTCCTTGTGATCTTGAAGTAAATAGTTGTTCGGGGTTTTGGAGGTCTGCGGGCTGTTCCGCACGATTTGGAAATAATCACCGTGTCAGTTTCATCTTTCTTATGCAAAGTAGCTGTCTTTGAAGGCGGATCTTTTGGCAGGTTAGTTCAGGACGAGAGCGACTGCACAGCGCACAGTTTCAACAGCAGCTCACAACTCGAAAGTCCGTTTCATGGAGCCACTTTCTTTCGTTTCTAGTTTCTTCAAAAGTTATGCATTTGTCGTAGCAAATTGGTCGTAGCATACTGATCGAACACTGCACGCCATTCCAGCTCGGTTTACAGCAATGCAGTTGTGGGGAGATACTTCAGCTTACTTCGTCTCGTGCCGGAGGACTAGAACATGGTAACTGAGCAAGAGCCTCGACCAGAAGCCGAGAAGTGCCTTGCGCTGGAGAAACGACTGTTGGCTGATACTTGTGTAGAAACGAAATACCGATAACTGCTTTTTATCACAGCCCTTTCTGTTTTCGTGGAATTACAATACATTTATTTTGTTACATACCCTTCATTTTTGTCCTTCGTGATTTGTGCGAATGGATTTTAAGGATCCGCGAACACGGATGAAAATCATAGGACTTAACTCGTGTGTTTCTTTGGAATACTCTAATCATCTTTTTGGAAACACAATGGCAATATTTTGGACTGTACTTAAACCGAAGTGATTCTGCTTCGGGACGCTGAAGTTTCCAATATTAACGATACCACATTGTTCTACTGAGAGCAACATAGCGAGTGGATCATAAAACAGGAATTGTAAAACTGTACATAACAAACGTCCACATTGACAGCGCACTGGTCTTTTCTTTACAAGTAAAACGTGTTTAAGGAGAAACAATGACGCTTTCCTCCCTCAAACTGACTTTCCTTTGCCTGTTGCTGGCGTGCGGGGCTGCTTTTAGCTCCGTTATCAGCTCCCTAGACCCGGAGCAGCCGGGAGAGGGCCGCTGCCAGAAGATCGTTATCCCCATGTGCAAAGACATCGGCTACAACCTCACGGTCATGCCCAACCTGATGGGGCATGAAGATCAAAACGAGGCAGCCATAAAGCTGCACGAGTTTGCACCACTCATCCAGGTGGGCTGCCACAGCCACCTGCGTTTCTTCCTGTGCTCCCTGTACGCCCCCATGTGCTCGGAGAAGGTGTCCATGCCCATCCCATCCTGCCGGGTGATGTGCGAGCAGGCCCAGCAGAAGTGCTCGCCCATCATGGAGAAGTTCCACTTCCACTGGCCCAAGTCTCTGGACTGCTCCCGCCTGCCCACCAAGAACGACCCCAATCATCTGTGCATGGAGGCCCCCAACAACGGCTCGGATGAGCCGCCAGACTTCCAGCCCAAGAGGCCAAGCAGCAGCCCAGGCGGAGCGGGAGGCGGAGGTGGCGGGTAACGGCGGTGCACCGGGGGGCTCTGGTGGCGGTGTGACTGGCCGCAACCCGGCAGCCAAAGACGGCACCGAGGGGGTCCATGAGGCGACAGCGTGCGGTGGCGGCGACCCGCGCAAGTTCCACTACGTGCAGAAGAGCGGCTCGTGCGCCCCGCGCTGCTCGCCTCGCGTGGACGTCTACTGGAGCCGCACGGACAAGCGCTTCGCCGCCGGCTGGATGGCCGCCTGGTCGGCGCTCTGCTTCGCCTCGTCCGCCTTCACCGTGCTCACCTTCCTGGTGGACCCCCAGCGGTTCCGCTACCCCGAGCGGCCCATCATCTTCCTCTCCATGTCCTACTGCGTCTACTCCCTGGGCTACCTGGTCCGCCTGTCCGTGGGCTCGGACAGCGTGGCCTGCGACAGCGACGCCGGCGTCCCCTACATCATCCAGGAGGGCCTGGAGAGCACGGGCTGCACCGTGGTCTTCCTGGTGCTCTACTACTTCGGCATGGCCAGCTCCATCTGGTGGGTGATCCTGACGCTCACCTGGTTCCTGGCGGCGGGCAAGAAGTGGGGCCACGAGGCCATCGAGGCGCACAGCTCCTACTTCCACCTGGCGGCGTGGGCGGTGCCCGCGCTCAAGACCATCCTCATCCTCACCATGAGGAAGGTGGCGGGCGACGAGCTGACGGGCCTGTGCTACGTGGGCAGCATGGACGCCGAGGCGCTCACGGCCTTCGTGCTGGCGCCGCTGGCGTGCTACCTGGCGGCGGGCACCTGCTTCCTGCTGTCGGGCTTCGTGGCGCTCTTCCACATCCGGCGGGTGATGCGCACGGGCGGCGAGAACACCCACAAGCTGGAGCGGCTCATGGTGCGCATCGGCGTCTTCTCCGTGCTCTACACAGTGCCCGCCACCTGCGTCATCGCCTGCTACTTCTACGAGCGCCTCAACATGGGCCACTGGAGGGCACAGGCCATGGAGCAGAGGTGCCTGGATGGCAACAGCGGCGGAGGAGGAGGAGGAGGAAGTGGCTCGTCTTCATCCTTATCCTCATCCTCAGCAGCATCCCAGCTGGAGGGAGGCAGAGGAGGCCCCGGCGGGGAGGAGGGTGGGGAGTGCCTACTGCGGAGCTCCATCCCCGCGGTGGAGATCTTCATGGTGAAGGTGTTCATGCAGCTGGTGGTGGGCATCACCAGCGGCATGTGGGTGTGGACGTCCAAGACGCTGCAGTCCTGGCAGGGCCTGTTCAGCCGCAAGCTGCGCAAGCGCACGCGCCGGAAGGCCGCCTGCGTCTTCACCGGCAGCGGGCGCTACCTCAAGCCCCAGGCGCCCGCGCTCAAGGGACACCCCGCAAAGTACGACCCCCCCGGAACAGCACCCACGGCCACCTGCGTCTGACCCACACACACACACACACACATCCAGAAAGCTCTTGCCTCCAATCAGTTTCTTCAGAAACCAGGAACCTCTGAAGGAACACAAAATATTTCGTATTTATTGTTTGTTTGGGTTTTTTAAATGACACAGAATTTACAGTAGACTAAAACTAACTGTGAAACAGACTCTTATGTTTCTTTTTGTTGCACAGAGGGCAGTTAAACTTCTCCTACTGCTTCTCTTTGCTACCATAAACCAGACACTGCATTGAGGGATCTTACAAAAGATACAAAGTGACAGCATAACACTGAAATCATAGGGGACAAAGGTGGACCAGTGTGGCTTCAGGATGTGATGGTAGGTCCCTTTGGAGTACTGTCCCACTGATCGTGTAGAGAGAGGGGACGGTGTGGTTCTGCATACACCCAGTTCAGATATGCCAGAGACTCTCTTGTGGTAACGCAGACATCGTCTCATAATCCAGTGGGATTAAATAGGATATGGACTACTAAATTCACAGGGGTCCTTCGCTCGTACATGGACACCTACTGCCTGTTGCCAAAGTGGACCTAGACTGCAACTCTAAATGAAACAAGCACTAGATTTTACAAAAGAGAAATAGAGGCGACATGTTGGATGTTTTACTTTGTTTTGGAAGTTTCTTTTTTCTTTTGTACAGTAAGTCCTCACTTTTGACTCCTACCTACCCCTGGTCCTTGCTCTTTTTAGCACAATTCTTTGTATATATTTCTTTAAAAAATGATATTTTATAAGAATAAATAAAGCTTTCTAGTTTTAAACATTGACTGTGTTGTGTTGTTTTGTATGTCGTTTTATGCTATTCTGCATGTGAACAAAGCTGAAAAGATAAGAGAAGACATATGTGGCAGAATGCAGATATATCAAAGGGCTGATTTATCACACTGCATGGTGTCACTGCTGAAAGTAATCTTCATTACTGTTGAAATTCCTCAATTGAAATGACACAGAGGCAGAGATTGCGGGCCATAGGGGAACAAAGGGCAGCATTGTTCAGAACGAGTTTGTCAAAGCTCCTATGAACTGCACTGCATCAACAGATGAACCTCCAGCTGCTTGGCAAGGCACTCCACTTTGGAAGAATGAGCAAGTGTGATGGCATGGCTTTACTTAACATTATGATGTGTGCTTGTGTGTGCCTTTGTGTGTGTGTGTGTGTGTGTGTGAGAGAGAGAGAGAGAGAGAAATGGACTGTCCCACACACAGTGATTGTGTGTGTGAGTGCCACGGTGTGTCTTTGTTTGAGAGTGTCCATTTCTTTCTCTCTCTCTCTCTCTCTCTTTCTCTCTCTCTCTTTCTCTCTCTCTCTCTCTTTCACTCACGCTCTCTCTCTCTTGCACACACACACACACACACACACATCCACAAAACACCGTCTCTCTCTCTGTTCACCCTCTTTCTGTATGCCTCTGTGTGTGTGTGCGTGTGTACGCGCACACACGCAGCGGGCACCAACCACAACTGCAGCTCACCCCCGTGCTTTGTTTGTTTGAGATGGATATTCTTCTAATTAGGCAGAGGCTGGGTTATGGTTAGCCATAAGCCCCCGTAAGCAGGCAGTACAGAGGCCCTGGCATAAAGAAGCTTGTTCCCAGGAAAGCCGCTGCTGACACACCGGAGCTCCGGATTAGGGACTTTTGGCTGCTGCCAGACTTGGGGCCGGGGCCTCCAAGAAGATTAGCCACGTTTAATTGTCAGGATCCCAGCTCAATGCATCCTGGGAAGGCTCCAGGTCTGCACCAACTGGGTTGTTTATCAGAGGGGGTGTGATCGTAGCCTGGTAAACCAGCCCCTTGTTCTACACTGCATTTCGTACAGAAGGTCTGGCTGTCCTGTGTTGAGAAACGTTTTCTTGGATGCTGTATTGAGAAACTCTGCTTGGATCTACCTTTACCACTACCTAACGTCTGGTCATGACGTATGCAGTTAGCCTTTGCCTGTGTGTCCTGACTTAAGAGTTTCATGTTTTATCATCATAATTATTAGTATTATTAACTGAAGTATATTTACAGTATTCAGTGGGTGCAGATTATGGGGGCTTTGCAGGAGAACTAGTAACATAGTGTCAGATGTACTGGAATAAGACCATAAAAATGTTTTTACAGATTCTATGTTCCATTTGAACTACACCTTCTTGATATCTCACCCTTTTCACATTACAAGAACACACTAGCATAACCAACAGAGATTTTCTTTGTTGTTGATCATGAGAGCTAAGGAATAGCAGTAAATATAGTGTCTGGAAATGCTCAGTCACAATGTTCTGAACGAGAGCAACTCCTCCACATCTGTCTAATCAACCTATGTAGGCATCTAGTGTATGTATACAGTTTGTAACAGGAGAAAGGGCAGAGCCATATGTAACAAACATCTGTCAACCTTAAATTTTACACTCCTTAACTAACATTATTCCATTTATTCCCAAGTGTCACACAGAAAAAAAAGTTACAGAAATGGAAACTTTCAAGCCTGTTGTGCTTGTGGTCGGCTTTTTTTTATTTTCATGTATTTCTTCTGTCTGTTTCAGTGTGTTCCCAACATCAAATCGGGTCTTTTTTGATGTAAGAAAAGAGCTTTGATTTAAGAAACAGAACAGAGCAGCTTTCTTTCACTCTCCCACACACAACACCCCTGCCCCAAACACACACACACACACACACACACACACACACACACACACACACACACGCACAGACACACACATGCACACTGTCTGCCAGGCCTCAAAAGGGCTCAGTGTGCGGGACCTTGAAACATCAGCACAGCCAGCATTTGCACAATGGGAACTCATTACATAAGCAGCAAAAAGATGATGATTATTTTACTGTGTGGAGATCATTGGGAGAAAGAGGCTTTTTAAATCTCCATCTCTCGCTTGTGTGTGTGTCTGTGTGTGTGTATATAAGTGTGTCTGTCTGTCTGTCTGTCTGTCTGTCCATATGTCTGTGTCTGTGTGTCTTTTTCTATGTGTGTGTGTATGTGTGTGTACGTGTGTGTGCATGTGTGTGTGTGTGTGTGTGGGCATGGGTGTGTGCATGTGTGCGTGTGTGTGTGTGTGTGTGTGTGTCTCGGGAGGGAGAAGCTTTTTGAATCTCCGTCTCTTACTTGCATGCAGTGTCTTGTGTGTGGCATTGACCCAGAAAGATAACTTCTGCACTGGTAAAGTGCTGATGAAGCTGCTGCTTCTATGCTCACTATTTCAAACGATCACAATTTCTATGTCTTTCTATGTTTTCTATATCTTTTTTTAGCTCTCCCATTGCAATGCAGCCTGAATGTTGTAAATAACACGTGTGTGTGTGTGGGGGGGGGGGGGGGGGGTGAGAGAGAGAGAGAAAGAGAGAGAAAGAGAGAGGGAGAGAGAGAGAGAGAGTATGTGGACATCTGCATGTCTGCGTTTGCGTGTGAACATGCAGGATAATCTTGCTTTTCAAGGTGTGGTGCTCCTGATTTCAACAACAAGAAAAAAGAGATCATAAAAACAGTCTGTACTGTTTGTCCTTCCCTTTGTCCCATCCTTCCTCTACAGAGGAGGGCTAAGTCTGTGGTGTAGACACAGGTGTTCATGACCCTCCTTGCTTCCACTGGTTGCCAGGTCTGTTTGTCTGCGAGCCAGCTCAGGCCTGTGTTATGGCACTGTGCTTTGCTAGACACACACTGAAAAAAGTACATAGGCACACAATGGGGCAAAATATCACCCTCTCTCTCTCTCTCTCTCTCTCTCTGTGTCTGTATCTCTCTCATTTGTTGTCACTTGTTCTCTCTATCTCTCTGTGTCTCTCTGTCTGTCTGTCTGTCTCTCTCTTTCTGTGGGCATGTTCAATCTTGAAACCAGGTGTGTGTGCACTTATATGAGAAGACATGCACATCCACATATACACATACTCATGACAAAACCTTTTCTCTGCGTGTGTGTATGTATGTGTGAGTGCCTTCTTATATGATCATGATGTACCTTTTCTGTTTAAACTTTATGTGTCTAAGTCACTTACACATGCGTCAATCACACACTCACGCGCACACACACACACAGACACACACACACACACAAGCGCGCACACACACACACATACACACACCATAAGCAT
>CM050217.1:23910000-23915000 GCA_027475355.1 Coilia nasus
GAAGAGAAGAGAAGAGAAGAGAAGAGAACAGAACAGAACAGAACAGAACAAAACAAAACAAAACAAAACAAAACAAAACAAAACAGAAGAGAAGAGAAGAGAAGAGAAGAGAAGAGATCAACACAGACTGACAGAGGGCTGCATGTGGTTCATTTCTTCTCTCTTCTAGAGTCTTAGTGGAGATGACAGCAGCACAGGGTGTGTGAGGCTTCTGAAGACATGTTTTTGGCACGGCACACATTCACACACACACACTACACACACTACACACTGGTGTGACTGCACTGCCACATGCCGTGTCAGAAAGTGACACACGGGCTTCTGAGGAGCAGCCCTGCCCCTGGAGAAGGACGGTGGCACCCACACAGAGGCAGGCAGGGGCGGGTGCAGGGGTGGGGCGGGGCGGGGCGGGGCGGGGGGGGTATTGGTTCAGCAGTGCCTCGGAAATAACTTCCAGGAATGGGGTGGATCAGTCATGCAGTGTCACCAAATGACATGGAATTGTTTCTGAAAAGGAAAGAGTCAACCAGAGTCTCTTTCAATTCAGAGTGCACAACACATGGGACAAGCCAGCCACAATGCATACTCAGGAATGCTTTACATACATATGTGTATGCGCGCGCACACACACACACACACACACACACGCACACGCACACGCGCACACGCACACGCACACACACACACACACACACACACACACACACACACACACACACAAGTCTTTTTCCCTCTTACCCTGTTCTTCATTTGCTCACACACATGCACATACTGATGCAATACACACAAACACACACACACACACACACACAGACACACACACACAAACACTGACACATTGCACACATCTGTCAAGTTCCGCATGGTTGTTGAACAGCAGTGACTGCAGCAGCCAAGTGGCCCCTGTCATTATGAAAGGTGAGGGCAATTAGGGAGGAATCTGAACCAATAGCAGCTGTCCTGGCTCTGTCTTGCCCCTGGCAGTGTGTGACTCCTTGCCCATGCAAACGCACCCAACCCTTCACCTCTGCAAACATCAAAGCACAGCACAATGGCCCAGCCCAAGAAGAAAGAGAGAGAGAGAGAGAGAGAGAGAGAGAGAGAGAGAGAGAGAGAGAGAGAGAGGGAGAGACAGACAGAGGAAGAGAGAAAGGAATGAGGGTGAGAGGTAGAGAGAGGGGAAGGTAGAAAGGTGGAGAGTTTTGACTTGACTTTTGTTGATAGACATGACAAAAAAACAATCCCTTGTCAATCTTTTACAGTATAATCAAGTTTCCAGTGTTTAATGCATCTTCCTGAAACAGAGTTAGGAGGCTTGATGGCTTTGGAATATCAGCTCTGAGAAAAAAAAAGAGACAAGAGAGGCAATGTCCCATTTAGGAGATGTGGAATGAAATGCCAGCGACCTCAGATGCCCATATTTGACTTGACCTGTCCAAATGTGAAAGGTGAGACGCGAGGCGCGTCTACATAGAGAGACAAGCTGCTGACGTGTGACAGAGAGGAAGAGACATGGATGTCTGACAGCTCTAAAATAAGACCAGAGGTGCAGGAACAAGAGCGAGAGAAGGGCAGACGGTGAGAAACAGAGAGAGAGATAGAAAAAAGGAGTGAGAAAGAGAAAGAGGGTGAGAGAGACAGGAGGGATGGAGGAAGAGAGAGAGAGAGGAAAGCAAGTGTTGATTTATATGCACCTGTTTTTCAACTCTGTCAGGGTAATGGGAAGGGAACAAGAGAGCGAGAGAGAGAGATAGAAACGGAGAGAGAGAGAGAGAGAGAGAGAGAGAGAAGAAGAAATAGAGTTGACTTTGATGTTGAGTGCTGAGGCATGTGAGAAGAGAGGAAGTGTGAGAGGGTGTAAACACACCTCCAAGCAGGACTACACAAACACCTGGGCCCAGGACAGGAGAGAGAGAGAGAGAGAGAGAGAGAGAGAGAGAGAGAGAGAGAGAGAGAGAGAGAGAGAGAGAGAGAGCGAGAGAGAGAGAGAGAGGGATAACTGAATGTGTCAGCAGTCCACACATATCAAACAGGAAGATCCACCATAAACATGCATTACTTGGGCAGGAAAAACACACATCCAGACAGTTGAGAGATGAAACATATGACAAATTGCACTGGTCTAAACAACAGAGTTTTCAGATATTATAAGCCAGTCTTACAGGTTTTTTTATAATTTTACCAATTTTCTCTATACTGTATACAGTTGTTCAAAACACTTAACTACTTTATATGTACTTTACTATTGACTTCAAGACTTCAATACTTTTATTGTCATTGGAACAGTTGCCTGTACAAATTACTGGAACACGTTAGCTACATTATACACACATTTGCATTGCTTTGATACAGAATGCACTTCCTCCAAAATTCATGAATACCTCTCTCAATGTTCCACACAAACAAAAGTCTTTATAACATTTACATAATCTGTTCAAAGCACATGACTTTGACTTTAAAGCATGCCAAAAGATTAAATTATTAATGGGCTGAAAATATAGGCTGTATTGGATGAAAGCGTACACTTGAAATAAGTAAAACTATTCTGATTTTAGGGGAAAATATTCATATTTTTGTTTGCAGCCTTGTTTGTAACCCAACCCAGAAAACGCTTATGCATTGAATTTCAATGTCCCCAGGGGAACAGCTGGCTCCACAGTCAGCAGTATGAAAACCATACAACACACACATCAATACATCTGGTACCCATTCCAGTAAATAAGTACCAAAGGCAAGCTTAAATAATAATCCTACATAAATGACATAGAAAATTGGGAAGCAAGAACTGTTGCATGTATTGGCATAATACTGATATGATTACTGCACAATGACAAGTTTCTATGGCGCCACATAGTCTATGTTTTGCATCAGATCAGACACTCCCTATCTGAGCTCATGACCTCAGGATGCACCAGTCTTCAGTTCACTGTTTAGCGCAGTTCACTGTCACTGTGGCACTGAAACAACCAGAGCTGTCCTGCTTTGTCCTGTGTCGTTCAGTGCTATCTTGCCCCATGTTCCACTGTGCCAAAACAAACAGATGTTTCGAGCACAGTGTGATATTTTCTGTTCACCGCACTCAATTATGATCTGCTAAGATGTTGCAGCTTCTATTGTTTTATTACCTCTGCCAACGAAGGCATTTGTATGTTTGTTAGTGAGCAACATAATTCAAAAAGTTATGGATGGATTTTGATGAAATGTTCAGGGTAGATCAAAAATGGCCTACTGTAACTTAAAAGTGATTAGATTTTGGTGGTGAGGCGGAGGTCTGCGCTCTCTGATTGCTTTTCCAGTTGGGTATTGTTACTGTACATGCAATATATTGTTACACTGCCTTCTTGTTAGCCGAGTTGTTTTGCACCGAGACTCATGCTTACCTATAAGCTATAAGCTATAACTATACTGTTAGCTATCCTGATGAAGAATTATCACGCTGACACGTTCTTAAACTAGGGGTCACGACCACCAGAGGGGTCGCCAAAAACTTTTGTGGGTTCGCGAAATATTTTTTTTTTGATAGAAATTAGCATGCTAGTTCGCCAGGTGAAACTATGGAAAAAACTGAATACAAATAACATTAAAATCTGCTGGTTTTGTATTTATAGGCACTGTTAAAAGTTTTTTAGCCTGTAGACCGGGCTACTGCTCCTCTGATAGAAACAATGTAACTTGCTGCTCCCACTACGCAAACTCAACTTATTCCCACTTTGTTAATCAAAACAAAACATTACTAACCTGCCCAATGCAATTAGACGACATTACTGGCCTGCCCAATGTAATTAGAATGGGTTCATCAGTTTATTTTGTGGTGTTGCAAGACAAAAAGTTTAAAAACCACTGTCTTAGTGGAGAAATGGTAAAAACAGACACTCTATTCGTGCACATACACAGTTGTTATATAGGCACAACACGTGCTCTCAATAGTGCACGTTTGTTGGCCAACACATACCCTTTTGTATAGTCAAAATAGTAGTCTCCCCGAGTTACAATTGAGGGCACACTACATTTATACAAGTCTGCATCCCCACGTTAATCATATGTCAACAACTTGTCTTGATGTGTTCATGTGTCTATGTTTGACTAACACTGTCCTACAAAGCCAAAAGACAGTAACTATTTTGTCAAGCTGAGTTTAGACTGAAAATTGACTCCATAACACCTCCTTTGTCTTGTGACTACATCTCTTCCTTCTTTCTATTAACCCTTTAAGACACACCTCCTATTATAACTTTGTTGTTACCAGAATGGCAATGATCAAGTTGTAATGTGTTACTAAAGACTTTCTGTAATGTCGGAGTAATGTTGTAATGTTGTAGTTACGTTTTTTCAGTCACGAGTCGTAGCGCCGGCAATACAGTGACCGCTAAGAGGCTACGAAAGTAGATAAAAGCATTACCACTATTGTACCTACAACATGTTTAACTTGACAGCATGACAGGCATTTTTCTCAGTTTTTATGTTTATGTAGTTACTGCACTTTGCCTTTGTAGGGCAGAACAGACCATCTCTCCGGCCGCCTTAGGCCTGTCACACATCTGCCCTTAGGCTTCCCCTCTCTCCTCCATGATCAGGAAACAGGAGCAGCATTCTGGGTGATTTTCAGCCAAACACCCCGATATAGCTGTGATCAGGCCTTGCCAACCTTACAAACAAGGAAGCTGCTGTCTGCCATCAGACCGAGTTAGATGAGGGCCAGGAAGTTACAGCCGACGCCCAGTATGTGGAAAGAACCCTTCGACCAGAACAGGCTGAGCAAACCTTCTAGAACTGTTCTACAGACAGAGATCCAGGGCCATGTATGTTTGCCAGAAATAGCTGCTTTCCAGATCTGGTTCTAGAATTCAGAGAATATAAAAGTCACTACAGGATAGGCAGCATAATAATGGAATAGTTATGTTTTAAGACAATCTTCCTCTCTGTCAGTTTTGTGTGTGTGTGCGTGCGTGCGTGTGTGTGTGTGTGTGTGTGTGTGTGTGTGTGCGTGTGTGTGTGTGTGT
>CM050217.1:23927500-23930000 GCA_027475355.1 Coilia nasus
GTAACACACCTTATTTCAAGTACAAAATGCCTTTCGTGTCATGAAATGCACAAAATGATTACAAAAGCATTAAACATTATAACGACTAGTGTCCACGGAATGCACATATCAATTAGCCATATGTCCATGAAATGATGAGCATGTCATTTTGTGGACAAAAAAACAAAACGGGGTATTTATTACATGCAAGACATTTTCAGCTGATGTTTCTTTGGGTGATCATAAGGCTGGATGCCCTTCTCACTTGCACTTCTTACTTGTGAATGAAACAAATTTATTTTTGACAAAAGTAATTTTATCCACAAAATGAATGACATGTATGCTTATGTACCACAAAATGCAGAGTGATTTCAAAAGGTGTTCATTTAATTAATTTTGTGCATTTAATTAATTTTGTGCATTTAATTAATTTTGTGCACATTTTCCATATCCCTTGTATGAATGCTTTGGCAGTACAAATGCCCTTTTTTATCATGACAATACTGCAAGTTCAGTAAAGTTCAGAGAGGGAGAGAGAGGAAAAGAGAGAGAGCAAGAGAGAGTCAGAGAAAGAAAGAGAGAAAGAAAGAGAGAGAGACAGGGAGACAGAGAGAGCAACAGAGAGAAAGAGCGAGGGAGAGAGAGTATAGTCAGTATAATCTGTGGAACCCTGAAATACAGGCTTTGATTTCAGAGACAAGCTACAGCAGGAAGGAGGAAGACACTTCACACACACACACATATCTGCATTTAAAAGATATCACATACACTCACACTCACACACACACACACACACACACACACACACACACACACACACACACACACACACACACACATTCATGTGCACACATGCACACACACACACACACACATACACAGAAAGAGAGACAAACACAAACATCTAACACGTACACCCTCATGCACTCTCTTCTACAGTGAATGGCTGGCATGGTGTATCGTTGCATCTCCATCTTGAATTGCAGTACAGCAGGGAATGAGATATTCTTTGGCCTAGGTCCAGTCATGAGTCCAGGTCTCGCATCGGGAGATCTGGTAGATTCTGCGATTGCCGTATGGCAGGGACCGGAGTTACCCCCAGGCAGATAGACAGGGACCACACTGCTGGTGGTTGGGAGGGAGGAGGATGCATCAATATGTCAGCGCCTGAAGCAGCGGAAAAGGTGAGTTAGACAAGACATTATGAAGTAGGTGATGGCCACTGATTGGTTGGAGACAGCGCGCTTCCGAGACATTAGAGTCTTCCTAGCAGAACTTGCGCAGGCTTACATATCATAGTTCCCATTTATTGTTGTGATTACACAGCACACAGTGCACACCATTTAACCCATCACACACACACACACACACACACACACACACACACACACACACACACACACACACACACATACACACACACGTGGGCAGGGGGACAGCTATGACAACAGCACCCGGGGAGCAGTGTGTGGGGACGATATCATGCTCAGGGCACTTTACACACTTTACACACTTCTAGCAGTTGGTGGACTTGAACCTGAACCTCTCACACATGAGCAGGGGGCAGCCATGACAACAATGCCCATGGAGCAGAGTGTAGGGATAGGTACCATGCTCAGGGTACCTCAGCTGCAGTTGGTGGATTTGAACCTGAACCTCAGGTCACCGGTCCTCTACTTTAGCTGGAGGATTCAAGCCTGCGACCTTCCGGTTACAGGTCCATTACCTCAACCTCCAGGCAACCACTGCCCCCCAATATCCCCCCCTGGTCAGATCAAATAAGTGGACAAATCACTGTCTGGAATCAGTTACATCTTTGTGTCGTTTTGTTCAGACTGTGCAGAGCTGAAGGTAAAAAGAGCCCAAACACAAAGAGCCTTTGCCGCCAGTTTGTTTGACTACATGGTTTCTTTCATTTGTTGTGTTCAGAGAGTGGCGTAGAGTTTTCCCAGAGCTGTCGCTTGTTTCTGGTTTTGGCCATTGTGTCCACACATATGAATAGCATTACTCTTTTCCAAAATACAAAATACATTTCTTGTTTCTTTTCTTCCCATACCCCCCGGCTTCTTATTTCTCTTTAGCTTTGTGGTTTTGAAGGCTGCCTGAAAGCATGTTGGCAGGGGTGTTATGTAGGCTGATGGTATGTATGTGCTGGAACCAGCATGCACTCGGGCTCTACCCGATCAAAATCAAGAAAGGAGACGATGGTAGAGAACAGGATGACAGGAGTATGTCAACAGAGCATGGCTGGCATATGTACATCCTACCGTGTGTGTGTGTGTATTTGTGTGTGTGTGTGTGTGTGTGTGTGTGTCTCTGTGTGTGTGTGTGTGTGTGTGTGTGTGTGTGAGTGTGTGTGTGTGTGTGTCTGTGTGTGTATGTTTGTGTGTGTTTGATTCATCTGGGAGTGGAAAGTCTCTGTCTGTCTGTCTGTCTGTCTCTGTCTGTCTGTCTGTCTGTCTGTCTGTCTGTCTGTCTGTCTGTCTGTCTGTCTGTCTGTCTCTCTCTCTCTTTCTCTCCA
>CM050217.1:23940000-23967500 GCA_027475355.1 Coilia nasus
ATTTGCAGCACCGACATCAAAGCCATGCCTTCATCTGCAATAAGTTCTAATTGAACTGAACCCGATGTAAGTGCGGGACTGTAAAAGGGCTCCTCTTCTGTTGCCTCTGACCCAAAAACAGCTTCATGTTTGACTGCTGTCGTCTCTGGTTTGAAATGACATCGAGACATAAACGGCCACTTGCCCGCCTCATCAAAGAAAAAGGCTTCTGAGTAATATATTAATGGCGATGAAAGGCATATCCACATCTAAAGAGGGGAAAAGGCAGCATGGCATTTCTGCTTTTATCTTTTCAAAATATATCTGCCATGTATTTTTTCACTCACACTTACAGTTAATACTGCCAAAACCGTTAAGACAATCCCATCTAATCAAAGATTATGGCTAAAATCTGTGGTCCACCTGCCATACATGTCATTTAGTCGAATAAAGCAGCAGTCTGTCTCTAAAACAGCAGTATAAACCACGAGCCTAGTCTTCTGAGAGCTTTCGCTGCTTATTACGGCTCACTTACCGCCCCATCGGATCAAATCAACTTCTTTGCTTTTGTCACAGCCTCTATATTATACAAATCTACAAATCTCTCTCTTTTGCTGTCTCTCTTGCTGTCTCTCTCTCGCTGTCTCTCTCTCTCTCTGTCTCTTTCTCTCTCTTTACCCTTCTCCCTCTCTCTTTCCCTACCTCTCTCTCCCTCTCTCTCTCTTTCTCTCCTTTTTCTGCCTCTTTCATTTTACACACACCCACACACACACACACACACACACACACACACACACACACACGCACACCCACACACTCATGTATGCACACACACATGTATGCACATCAAAACACACCCAAGAGCACATACACACACTTACAGTGCACATACAAGGACACCCGCGTATGTACTCTCTCTCTCTCTCTCTCTCTCGCTCTCTTTCTCTCTCTCTCTCTCACACACACACCCTCAGCCTCACCCCTCCTCAGCCTCAGTGATGGTGTGAAGAATACGGATCGTCTCAGCAGGCTGCAGAATAATCTATGCCTAATTTCCATAACCCATTTGCCCATAACTTACCCCCCTCCAACACACACACACACACACACACACACACACACACACACACACACACACACACACACACACACACACACACACACACACACACACACACACACACACACACCTCCTCTCTTATTCTCCTCCACTCCGTCTTGTTCTATTTCTGCTGAATGCACGCCATCCTGGTGAGCTCCTCGCTGCTGGGATCCAGCTCTTTTGTGTGGAGTTTATTTCTGTGGAAATGGGTCACAGCCGATCTAAGAGAAGAGAAGCGCGGCTATCGACCAACGCAGCACATCGCTGTCGCACCGACTAAGGAGTTACCAATTCTGATGAACTTTCACTTTGGTTTTCAGAAAGACCGAGCGTACACACTTACCCATGCTTGAGCCATTATGTGAAGATCAGTAAATGCTAACATGCACACACACACACACACACACACACACATACACACACACATATAGACACACATACACACAAAGGCATACAGATAGATACACATACACACAAAGGCACACACACACACACACACACACATACACACACGCAGACATACACACATACACACATACACACACACACACGAATACACACCCTCACACACACACACACACACACACACACACACACACACACACACACACACACACACACATACACACACACACACGCATGCACACCCTCACACACACACACACACACATATACACAAAGGCATACACATGCGCGCGCACACACACACACACACACACATACACACACACACACACACACACACACACACACACACACACACACACACACACACACACACACATACAGTCTTAGCCATCTTGTAAAAGGTTGACTGTTGGTGATGAGGAAATGGGTGTTTGGGAGATGTGTGGGGAGGAGGCAGATGGTTGGATTTCACTGGAAGACAAAAGGCGCTGACAGCTCTGATATTAGAAAGGGAAGCAGAGCCTTAGTGAAACAGTGGCCTTCAAATGTACACCACTGTTCATAGCCAGGAAGCTGATTCTTCAGGGCACATGACAGGACAGAACACATTTCTGCAATTCATTGTTTGTTTCACTGAGCTGCGGCTATGCAGAGTGGGCCAAAAAAAAAACTATACCACTTTTTAAATGATCATATCCTGAATCCGTAAGGCTACCACAGTTTGAAACCATGCAAACTGAAGCTCATTAAATTCTCTTTTCAGTGATATTGTGGTTTATGAGCATGCGAGCAGTGATATGACCACCCTGGCCATCGCAAAAAAAAAAAATCTTTTAGTACAAGTGCAACATGAGCAAAGTGGAGCGCAGATGTCTGTACATCCACACACACACAGACACACACACATGTGTGCGCACACACACACACACACACACGGACACACGGACAAACAGACACACACACCCAAACAAAGAAAAAGGGAGAGCGAGATAGATAGATAGATAGATAGATAGATAGATAGATAGATAGATAGATAGATAGATAGATAGATAGATAGATAGATAGATAGATAGATAGATAGATAGATAGATAGATAGATAGATAGATCTTTTTTTCTTTCTTTCTTTCTTTCTTTCTTTCTTTCTTTAGCTTTGCTGAACATACAGTGTTACTCACCCTTCATGAATTCTCATATTTCTTTTTCTCATATCCTTTGAAGTTGTTTTCTGAGCATAACACACATTTCCAAGTAAACAATTCCATAATTCCTGTTTTAAAATATTTGTGAGAACATACAGTATAATGAGATAAATTAGAAAGCTATCAGCCCAAAGGCTGACATTGCTAAAAAAAAAAAAGGCATTCATCTTCCTATGGTAGCTTAGTTATTAAGATCTGAAACACGTCAAAAATGGCTACCATATATTTTTTTATCAGAACTTCATTTATATTACTTGTATGACAAAACTGACATGGGACATAAAATACAGAAATGTCTCGCTCTCTCACATCCTGTTCAAAAGCCCTTGCTGTAGGCATCCAGGTAAGTAACCAGGGGAAAGTTCAACGTAACATTTACAATTGGCTATAACAGGGAAATGTCGCCCCCTAGAGGCTCACTGTCATACAGCATGACAGTGCATAAACTAACCCCATATAATCTCTTCTACTCTATTTTTTATTTAATTTCATGACAGTCCAGAGCATGTCCAGTGTATGTATGACTGAATCAACCAAAACCGACAGCAACTGAGTTTAAATCCGATTGATTGTGCTTGTGAACACTCATGTGCAAGTATCCAGACATCCAGAGCAATAGCAATTCGTTTTGATTGACTTCAGTCTGTGAAACTAATATCCCTTTTGATTATAATGACTTGTTTGTTATTATTTTGTAATTGCCTGACACATACAGACTGTTATAAAGTGTTTTCCTTTTATTTCTGCAGGATTCTGCCTGCACTTTTCTCAGGGCAAGTAAACAGGCCTCTGTGTGATCCGCCTCAGACAGCCACGAACCCCCTCAGGTGTGAATGATCAAGCACACTCAGATCTTCACATGAAAGAGCCCTGCCGATCTCCTCCAAAATGCCCTCCGAGGTATCTACTTGGCTGAGAGGGAAGGAAGAAGGGGGTCAGGAAAGAGAGCGAGAGAGAGATAGAGAGAGAGAGAGAGAGAGAGAGAGAGAGAGAGAGAGAGAGAAATGAAACAGTGTGAACTGGCAGTTTACGGACAGTAGCCAAAGGTAGGAGTGGCTTTGGGGTCAGTTACATAAAAAAAGAAAGAGACTGCCGCATTCGTTTAATTATTCCACTAAAGATGACATAGGAGAGGATGAGGGCTGCGTTCAGATTCCAGAAGCGTGCAGACTAGAAAGCTGGTGACTTTGCTGCTCACTTCTTCTGCAGTTTGAGGCATCAATCATTCATTAA
Source organism: Coilia nasus (assembly GCA_027475355.1). Taxonomy (NCBI): domain Eukaryota; kingdom Metazoa; phylum Chordata; class Actinopteri; order Clupeiformes; family Engraulidae; genus Coilia; species Coilia nasus. Next base: position 23,943,923 of record CM050217.1, read on the forward strand.
AGTCTGTGCGGACATCTGGAGATGTTCACTTTGAGGTGGGCAGTTCTGTCGGCTCTCTCGAGGCATACACAAAAGACTGCAAATGGATAGTCCCTAGCTATATCTGAAGAGAATGTTATCGCTAGTGACTGGCAGTTTACGGAACTAATGGCTTCATCTTCATGCAGGAATATTTGTTGTGCATAATGTTTAATGAAATAAGTCTTCGGCATGAGAAAGATGTTATTTTGATTTATTTTGAATGTTATTACAAATCACAAATAAAAGCTGACAGGAAATAAAGATCCTAATTAATTGCGCTTGAATGCATGCTCAAACATTATTCAATGCAGTGTGTGTATGTGTGTGTGTGTGTGTAAACATGTGAAGGATATGCAGGCAATCACTATGACTTAGTGGGATGCAGCAGATCTGTTCTCATTATTATTTTTTTCCACCCAAAATGGCAGCTTGAGAACATCAGACAAGTCAGGCCATAACATGATCTGAGAGGCAGAGAAGCTCTGATCTAGCCTGAGCCTCCTTTTGAACCACCGACTGCCGAATGAACAGATCTGTGCTCCTGCGCTTCATGTTCTGCGCTATTTATGTACATGTCAACAAATAAGACTTTTCTGATCTTGTTTACATCAAAACAAGCGATAGTAATGCAACAGGACACCAACACCCAGCAGGGAGGTATCAAGACGGAGAGAGAGAGACAGAGAGAGAGACAGAGAGAGAGAGAGACACAGAAAGAGAGAGAAGTCTTTCAGAGGATTTTGGGTAGCATGTGTTCCACCATTTCTTTGAACAAGTTGTTTGTGTGTAGACAGACATATAGCTAATGCCTAGATCTTTGATCCTTAGTGGTGATACTGACTCGGTGCACTATTAGTTCTGATGGCAGTCTAAATAAGGGATGTCTGTGTTCACTCAACATATAAGGAATTAGCCAATCCTGCATCACCCTTCACATTTTTTAATGCTTTAACCAAGGTTCCCTCTTTTCTACTGAAATGCGCTGTGCAGTGCTATGGCGTCGATCAAAAGCTCCACTGCGGCCTACAGTTAAGGGAGTCAGCCTTGTCACCAGGCTGGCAGGTTCAATAAAATAGTGACAGGAAAAATGTGGGTTGTCTGGGTTGAATAATCAGTTCTGTGCTTCAATCACCATCATCTACAGCTGGGGTGCCATGCCAACAGGCTAACTAACACCTGCAACCCTCCCTGTGGGCCACAGCGAGTGGTTGCCCACTTTTCCAGGTGTTCTAAATGCAGTTTGCAGCGTAGGTGTGTTCATTGCTCATTAATCACAGATAGGTCAAATGCAGAGGTCTGACCAGAGAGTGTCTCTCATTCCTTCTAGGATGGAGAGCGCTTTTACGTAATCAAGTCATTACATTATACATTATATTACACACGCAGTCGCTATTATCTAAGGACTTATAGAGGACACAAATCAAGCTACAGATAAGCAAAGGAGAACAGAGTAAGCAAGCAGGTAAGCAAAGTATGATGGAGAGTGCAGACAGGGTACAGAACAGTTAGAAGTAGATAAAAAAAACTGAATCAAGGACAGACCCTTTGGATACACCACCTTAATGCTATGTGTTATCCAGGTCTCAATGAGGATATTGATTCACCTGTTTTTTTGTAAATTATGTGGCCATAAATTGTCTATATTTCTTATTGTCCTATTGTTTTTACTTTCTTTCAGTCCTTTCTTTGGTGCTACATATTTTTTGAGTATGGGTGTATATTTTCTAATTTGGGAGTGATGCAGGTGGAGTGTTGGGGGTCATGTGATGTCACTTTACAGGTGAGGCCAATGTCCTCATTTGCTGTAGACTAAGTCCTGATGAACCCCTTATGGCTGTTTTTCTGCGTATTATTTTTTGTTAAAATGTGTACTAGCCAAGTTTTAAATAAAGACTTAAAGACTAAAGAAGAATTCTTCCTTCTTGTCACATTTTGGAGAGTGTGGATAAACCGTTTTGCCTTAAAAAGGTACAGGACAGTGTTAAGTGGAGGTTAGCTTTTTTTAGAAAAGGAAGTGCTCCTGTAAAAAAAAAAAAAAAAAAAACATCTTCAGGAGCTTTGTAAAGACAGAGAGGGATGACCCTATTCTCATAGCAAATGGTGGCTTGTTCCACCATTGTGGGACGACAACAGACAACAGTTTCAACTGAGATCCCCTTGTGTGAGGCAAGGCCAGATAGTTTGCTTGTGAGAATCAAAACGGCCTGGATGGGACATAAGCCTTTATCACAGCCTTTTGGTGTTATTTGTTATAGCAGTCAGTCATTGTTTGTTCTTGCATATTGATTCCTCTGTGAGTGTTTTTTTCAGCAGAGCAATGATTTTTTTCTTAAATGTAGTTGCACTATACAAGCAGCACTTCTCAATATTCTTTGACTTGTTTTTTTCTTATTATCTGCTCTGCATTATCTAAACACACCTGTTTAACCTATGAACGGGTCATTTGGGTGTTGCTTTCAATAAAGTGTAGGCCTAGCCTGTGGTGGGGTGGGGGGTGAGAATGTGCGTAGGTTATAGTGTATCGAATGAATTTCAAGACCTTTTAAGTAGGCTTGTTTTGGGGACTGCAGAGAATACCTTCTCCAATAATTATTGTAGCCCATAGGCATATTTTCCTGCCTGTCCGATTAAACATCTTGTCCCAAAATGAATGAAAAGAATAAATACAATTGGGAAATACATCATGCACATTTCATGTGTCGAAACATCACAGGAACTCAACGGCTCTCTTAGATTAATTTCCAGGATGGAGAGTAATCAAAACCTGTATATCCTTCCGAAAAAAGTAGTGCCTCACTTGGACTACATTATTTAACTTTCCTGTCAGTGGAACTCCCCTGCTCCTTCTATTATCTTAGACAATAAAATAATTTAAAATAACAGCTGTTGTGCCATGTTCATTGCGCGTTACTTTTGGATCAGAGTGAACAAGTTCTACGCGGAGTATTACTTGCTAGTGTGAAGTCAAAAGGTGTTTTCCACAATCAATTCAAATCAGACAGACGTTGGATCGAGTTAAGAGCAGGTGGTGTAGCAGCGCCGTGTGGAGGGTGAGATGATGGCAATATGTTGAAATTAGCAATTAATGTATAACGGTATTCATAACCAATATTTTACATTGCATTTGATTAAACATACTTTGGTTAATGCATGTGTCGGTTAAACTGTTACTGAACTTGATTTTGCAAGTTTAGTTCTTAACTCGGCTAGTTAGCTAGCCAGACAGTTTGAGGGAATGTACAGTAATTCTGACTAGATAAACGTTTCTGGCATCATCAGCTCAAAATATTAGTTAATGTTTTCATGGATATTTGACACACTCGACGAGAAAATCTTCTAGCAAATAAGATGAACTAACTAACTAACCTAATAAGGCGTGTTTCGAAATCAGTCAACCGTTTAATTGGCTTGAAAGATAGTTGATGTAAAATTGTCCGGAAGTCTTATGTAAAATGTAGATGTGAACAAGCACAAAACATTACGATGTCTGGTACGAATTTTACCGCTTTTTGGTCAAATTCACCTAATAGGTACTTCTACTATTCAAAACGCATGTTCCTATAATTATGCTTTCACATGGCCAGTTTCAGAGGGCACGTGCACAGGAGTTGCAGCCCACGTGTTTACCACTCGGAGCCCGGTCAAACAGAAACGTGTTGAAAGAATAGTTAATTTAGACTATTATTAATAATACTTTTGTGCTTTCTGAACAGTAACCTGAAATTATGACCGGAAGAGCAAGAGCGAGATCCCGAGGCCGAGCACGGGGCCAAGACACCGTTGCACCAGGGGCGGTAAGTTTTGAAATATCTTTTTTTTAACTAGTCAAAGGAGCTAAGCTACGCAACTGGACTTCTTGTTGCAGCTTGAAGACGTTTCACCTTTAATCCAAAAGGCTTCTTATGTGAATATTAGTAGTGGTTTTAAATTAAACCTGATGATTGCAGTTTATTAAGGGACCTGGTGAGTTGGGGTTTTTGGTAATAATTCAAGAGATTCGTTAAATATGATCATGATTAGCGAAATAATAATTGGTACAAAATGTTTCAGGTTGTTGCATAAAAGTAAAACTCTCATATAGATTTATGAGATGACTCAAGTCATCTCATAAATCTATATGATCTGTATATGCTTTGTGTAGCAGGGGCATCAGAAGCTTTGACTTAAGTATAAGTAAACATAAAAGTGTTTAAAATTTAATAAAACCATAGCACTGATCTGGTTGAGACCTTTTGCATCTGACAAGAAACGGGTAGAAAACCCTTTACTGTAATACTGCACACACACACATTCTGTGTTCCAGCAACCTTCGGCAGCGGCAGCTGCAGCGGAGCCCCCCCGCCATGTGATGCCCCCGACCGAGGGTGAGCTTGTGGGTCGCGGCCGCCAGAAGACGGCCCCATCACCAGCCACCATGGAAGGTATGCTTAGGTCAGGGCTTTGCTCTGGTATGGCCAATGTGCAGCATGTCAGGATATTTTAATTGTTTAATTGCTATTTTTTGTGTTCATTTTTTATTATATTTTAAGATGTAAATGCAGCATACATAGAATGTAAGAAAAAGAATAACGTTTTAATAATTTTATTGTGCTGGGCAGTAACATTCTTGATAGTGAAAGGAGCCAAGTTGTAAGCAACTGGACTTCTTTTTTGAGCTTGAAGACGTTTCACCTTTCATCCAAATGGCTTCTTCAGTTCTGAACTCCAAACTGAAGTTCTGAACTGAAGAAGCCTCTTGGATGAAAGGTGAAACGTCTTCAAGCTCCAGAAAGAAGTCCAGCTGCTTACAACTTAGCTCCTTTGACTACCTGGATGAATGAGAATCTACACAGACATCTAACATTCTTGATCTGCTCCTATAATATCTAGTATTCCACTACTTCTCACATTTAATACATTGATGTTCGATACTATAATTATTGGCTTGTGTAATCCAGATTTTTTTAGGTTCAACATGTCTGGATAAGGTAGACTCTGTTTGGCAGTGGTTGCACACGTTTTTGCCATATGGTCAAGTAAATATGCCTGATCTCTGTAATCGCGCTAAATTTATCGCGATCACTAATCGCGATCAAATAATCCCCCAGCTGTACTTCAGTATCACTAAAAAACAAATTTTCTGTTGGGTGCTCTTCAAGATAATGAATGTGACATTGCAAAAGCTACTCACATATGGTTGTGTGATGCATATGATATTTGTCCTTGCTCTGTTTTTCCATGTTTTAGCTGTGGGCCAGATATCGGCAGGCTTCCAGCAGGTGAAGATTGGCGAGCGTGGGGGGCGCCGGCGGGACTTCCACGACACCGAAGTCCACACACGCCAGATGATGGAGCACGTGAAGGACTCCAAGTGTGGTAAGAGGCCCCTTGGGGCTTTGGGAAGAACGCTAACAAAGTGCTGGGTGAATGCTTTCTATACGGATGCAGGAGGTTTCTGAATTGGGATCAAAGTCAAAGTGTACTTTATTGTCAATTCACTATGTAACAAGCATTACACAGAGTATTGAAATTGTGTTTTATCAGACACCAAATGTTTACGTGCACACACACACACAACCACACAGCCACACTCATGAACATGAGGTGTATACAGATATCAGTGATAAATAGACATAAGACACACAGGTAAACACATACGCTTCCTACAAGTCTGAGGTAGCTCTTCTTGGTAGCTGGTGAAGGTGAAAAGTGAAATGTGCAATATGTAAGGTGCAATAAGTGAAAGGTGCCTTAAGTGCAAGTATAAGTGTAAGTAGAGCTGTGCGATATGGGAAAAAATGAATATCCCGATACATTTTCTCCATTTCACGATATACGATATATATCTCGATATTTTGAAATATCCTTTATAGGACCCTATGAAATCACACTTTTACTTTTTACTGTTATCACTACAATCCCGGCCGATTACATACCATTCATGGTTAACTTTAAAGGTGGTATCCAGGAAAACATTAAAGATTTTCATAGTGATTAACCACAATTGAGTTGAAATAAGACTGTGCTTTATTTGAAAAAAAAAACAAAACAAAAAAAAAACAAAGTGCAAAAACAATCTTCAAAATTACAGCAAAGTGATAAATGCAAACAGAGCTGCCCAGAACTGTGCAAAAAACAAAAAGTGCAAACTCAAGTAGAAATCCTGAGAGACAAGTGCTTTCATGAAATTACTTTTAAAAATATAGAAGTAGATCTCCCAGAAAATGACGTGTGTGGCATTAACTACAACGACACACATTTAGCCTTGTGTGTGTGCGCGTGTGTATGTGTGTGTGTGTGAGAGAGAGAGAGAGATCTGCACAACATATTTCTACCTGCACAATTGTCAACTGTACTGGGCTGGTTTAGGGGTTTTAGCAGGTGTGCATGCTGTTCGGAGTTTGACGGACTCTGCATACTCTGCCGGGTAGGTTTTGGGGTGGTGAAACATGTTTGTGGTGCTGCTGCCTTTCGTCGGGACAGTTTTTTTGCACACTTTGCATATTGGGGTTACCTGCTCCACGTTCCCGATATCCATAAAACTTCCGGATTACTGATCCCTTATTGCCTCGTTTAGGAACAAGCTGTTCGTCCGCTTCCATGTTATATTGCATAAGGTAGGTATACTGTACGACAGCTAGTGTTTGCGCTGCCTGCAAACCGAAAGAAGTTACAAAATGAAGTTCCCTCCGTTCCGCACCTAGATGTCGCGCGGGATTGGTTGGTGAGTGTTTGACGAGAGTGTGCGTTTTTTTTAACCCCTCACGCGCGTTACTGCCTGAGGGAAAAGGAGAAAGCCACCAGGACGTTTTAAACATGAAAGCAAGACGAGTCTCGGCTGCTGCTTGAAAAAAAACAGATGACCATAAAATACTCGATACATACGATATAATAATTTTGTGTATCTCATAAATCTATTTCGGAGATAATTTCGTATATTCGATATATCGCACAGCCCTAAGTGTAAGGTGCAATAAGTGAAAGGTGTAAAACCTAGATCAGGAGCATCACTTAAACCAGGCATAACCTTTTATTTGTGGTCACAGGTACATCTGGATCTACCATCGAGCTGCAGGCCAACTTTGTTCGCCTGCTGTCGCGGCCCGAGTGGGTTCTGTATCAGTACCATGTGGACTTCAACCCGCCCATGGAGTCTCGCAGGCTGCGCGTGGCGCTGATTCACCAGCAGGAGGAGACACTGGGCCCTGCACGCAGCTTTGATGGAGCCATCCTCTTCCTCCCGCATCGTCTCCCTGAAGCGGTACGCCGTGGAAATACTTTATTATATAAGTTCTTGTTTACTCATGAGTGTTTGAGTGTGCCACACACTCGTGGGTATACAAGGATCTGTATTTTCTCTGGTGCCAGTTATCTCCAATTTTGTCCAGCTTCTGCAATGACACTCTTACTTTATATTTTGTAATGATGACTAATGATGAATTATAATCATGATCAGTGTTTGGAGGTTGTTGTTCTATTCAAGGAAGGAAGTCAATCATTTTGCAGATTAAGCCAGTGTTTTATTTAGATGAGTGATTGCATATGCGTCTGTGTGTGTAGGAGACAGTGCTGGTTGCTGAGACCAGACATGGAGAAAGGGTCCAGATCAAGATCACCCTGACCAATGAGCTGCTGCCCTCCTCTCCCGTCTGCCTGCAGTTCTACAACATCATCTTTAGAAGGTGTGTGTGTGTGAGCCACACCATAAACCTCTGTGGCGTGCATGCTCTGTGTGAAGCCCTGTGGTAAATTACCTAATAAGAGAGCCCTGGGAGTTTGTGAAGCCCTGTGGTAAATCACCTAATACGAGAGCCCTGTGAGTGCGTGAAGCCCTGTGCTAAATCACCTAATATGAGAGCCCTGTGAGTGTGTGAAGCCCTGTTGCTCGTTATTTACCACTTACTCCGAGTGACCATCTGCAGGTCTGTCAGTAAACCACATGCGTAGTATTTTGGACTCATTTCATTGCCTCTTGTTGTGGTGTTAGGATACTGAGGATTCTGAACATGCAGCAGATTGGCCGCCATCACTACAACCCTGACGACCCCCTCGACATCCACCAGCACAGGTGTGTGTGTGTGTGTTTTTATGGCACCAAACTGTGCTATACAGAGTTCCCACGGTCATGGAAATCCTGGAAAAGTCATAGCAATGAAAAATGTAATTTTCCAGGCCTGGAAAAGTCATAGAATTTTGTTCACTGAAAGTTTTGGAAAGGCCATGGAATTTTAGTTTCTCCCTAACACAACTTAACAGAACGCTGTAGTTATCATTAGGCCTTTAGGGTTAACAGTAAATACATTGAGAGTATTTTGAATGTTAAACATTTCATATTTAGCCCTAAAAGTATGCTAAATTATACACACTTAAGTTGTTGTGAAGTCATGAAAAATTCACTTTAGATCATGAAAAAGTTAATATACATTCAATACTTAAAGTAACATGAAGTAATTTTTTTCAACCAAAATTGTTTCAGTGTTTCATCAACTTGTAACACAGTGAAAAGCACTTCTGAATTTGCTTTGCTGCCCTCAATGGGCTATAACTGAACAAAGTGAGTTTGGAGGAGTGGGCTGCCTCTCTGTAGTTCGAATGAGAGACAATTCCGCTTCCAACCTCAGACCTGCCAACATGTATGGATTTTGCGTAGCGGATACACATTTTTACCTTATTGTACGCTTGTACGATTTTATGTTGTAAAGTACGCATCGTTTGGTCTCGCATTTCAGCAGTTTCTCTGGTCAAGTTGTCCAGAGCCACAGATATCTGCCTAAGCTGGGTGTTTTCCATATGTGTTTTCGACCAATTAGAGATCTTCATTTCCGCCCGCCCCGCCTCTCCTGGCTTTAGCACCTCAGTTCAGTTCAGTGCTGCTGCAAAGACGAGAGTTGCAAGCCCGTTCAAATAACATAGAGAAGGTAAAGTTAACCAAACGAACCCACCTAGAGGGGTAGTTTTAAACAAGGGGTGGTACTGATATCAGAGGTGGTTCTAGGAATACAACTACAGTAATATTCTCAGAGGAAAGGGAAAAAAGCTCTGGAACTTTAAATGTGTAAACCAACAAGAATGCAATTTACAAGATACGGTTTATATAACAGCTGTCTTTTGTCAGAGGAATAAACTTTGCTTTTGCTAATCTTTCAGGTAACTAACAGAATCAAAACATTTTCTATGCATTTAGGTTGTAGCCTGGTACCCCCAAAAATGCCACCAATGTGAATAAGTTGTAAAATGAATTTAGCTTCAACTCACTTTACATACTACATATTGTCAATACAGTATTATTTTCAAGTAAATAAGGTTAGCAAGTTAGCTATGTTGACCTGCTTATCCCAATGTAGCTGCCGTAGATGTGTATATACATATATATGTGTACCTGCAAGCTAAAAGGAATTTAAATATTAGCTCCTAAAGTTAGCCCACAATGTCAAGGTGTTGCAGTCGTTTGGTTGGTAGCGCATGTATTCTGAATATGAATCCGTTATATAAATGAATTTATTTCAAACGTTTTGCTCATTAAATGTTTGATGCCCTGTGAACTTCAAAGCAGCTTGAACATAAAGCCTATTGTGCATACAAACTGGCATAGCATTGTTAGCTGCCCTTGACAAGTGGCTGTGAACGAAAATTTGATTTTTTTCATGTGTAAAGTGGGAAGAAATAAGTGTAGGGCATGTTCTAGATCTAATACAGTGAATAGATATACAGAAAAATGAAAACGTTATGCAGTTACTGTAAAAGATGGGCAGATGAATAAACAGCATTCCTAACTTAAGGGGCAACAGGTAGCGAACACAGCCACACAGCAGCTGTGACAGGCGATTCCAGCACAGCAAATGATGCCTACAGCCTACAATAGACCTATTGGCTTGTCCAATGTGATTGCAGCTGACACTGTACTGATAAAAATCCTTTAAGGTTGGCAGGTCTGTAAATGTAGGGCGACGAAAACTACTTTACGAAAAAGTACCTTAATACACATTCAGGATTAAGGCAGAATTTCATGAAGCTGTCCAAATATTGCATGATGTATACGTCTCAGTGTTTTAGATGGTAGTGTATTAATAAGACCCTTCAGTCCAGGTGGACTTACAGAGAAACGATGGTATGGAAAGGAAGCTGTGGTTTACAGATGTTCTAAAAAGCGTCAGTGTCTGCTGGACCACAATGGTTCAATCTGCTCTCTCTGTCCTCATCCCCCGTGGGTGCGCGTGCGTAGATTGACCATCTGGCCCGGCTTCCAGACGAACATCCTGCAGTACGAGTCCAGCATCATGCTGTGCATGGACGTCAGCCACAAGGTGCTGCGTAACGAGACGGTGCTGGACTTCATGATGGGCCTTCGCAGGCAGTGTGGAGACCACAACTTTGCTGAGGCCTGCACCAAGGAGCTGGTGGGCCTCATCGTGCTTACCAAGTAAGTCCACCTTTAGCCAACCACAACAGACATGGCATTGCTCGTTGTAGAGGTAAACGCGTTCATCTGCTACTGTTTGGTGCAGAACTTAAAACTACCTAGAAGTGTTTCCACAGGATCAGCATTGAGGTCTTGAGTGCAGGGTAGGTGTAGCACAGCCATAAACTTTGCTGTGACGTTAAATGATGGAGACAAAGATAAGTTAATGTGTACTCTTAAACACTTCACTTTTGGGGAAAGTAGGCTCATTTTCCAGTGGTCAGTTGAGCTTCTCCATTTTCGAATCCCTTGAGCTATCTCCGGATGTGGCAGTAGCCCTTTGACTATTAGCTTAGCATAAATCATTGAATCCAGATTGTGTGGAGTGTTTCTTTAACTAACGCTCCAGCAGAGCCAGCATGTAAAAACAGGCTTATTATGCTGTTAACTGCTCCATTGATTGTAGTGAAACTGGCAAATTCCGATGCACTAAATGGCTATCATACAATTTATTTACCTATTTTTTAAGTTGAACGACAGTTGCTGCTCAAATTTCCCCTTAACTCTGTGGTGTACTGTTACAAAACTGGTATGTGGTAACAGTGGCTCTTGATGTGTCCTCCCCATAAGGTACAACAACAAGACCTACAGGATTGATGACATCGCATGGAACCAGACCCCCAATAACACCTTCACGAGGGGCGACAAAGAAATCAGCTTCAAGCAGTACTACAAGACGGTAGTGATGCAGTCTAGTTAGATTTGAGGCCCTACTGTATGGACTTATTTACATTCTTCTTCCTTACATTCCTTCATCCCTGTATCTCCTCTCCCCCAAACACACACACACTCACACACATCTGTTTCTTTCCTCCCCCCTCCTCCTGAACAGCAATACAACCTGGACATTGCGGATCAGAATCAGGTGCTGCTCATCAGCCACGTGAAGAAGAGGGGACCAGCCGGAGCCCCGCCCCCAGGCCCCGCCCTCCTCATCCCGGAGTTCTGCTTCCTGACAGGTGAGCTCTGACACTTTGGGTGGCCATGGGAGATGGAACTGGCAACAAGTGAAGCAGATTTTCCCTTTGTCAGTTGTATCACAGCTTTTGAGATGTTGAACTGGTGTTTGGCTGCCTTATTTAAAAAGTTATTTTAAAGTCAAGAATTATACATATACTTCAGTTGGCTAGTTACTCTGTTTGTTTGATTAGTCTGTTAATACAAATTAACATCAGAACTTACTCATAAATAGTTTCCTTGGTATACAGAACTGCAGATGATTTGCAGTCATTTACTGGTCTGGTCAGTGTAGATTGTGACTTTTTTGCTGTGTTGTTGGTGTGTGTGTGTGTGTCCTTCCTAAGGCCTGACCGATAAGATGCGCAATGACTACAACATCATGAAGGATCTGGCCACTCATACCCGACTGACCCCAGACCAGAGGGAGAATCGCCTTGGCCGATTCGTTGGAAAGATCCAGAAGTAGGAACCCCCGCCTCTCCACCCCATCCTCCCTTAATCAGCTGTACCATTCATATCCCTGCGGTGGAATGGAAGGACACAAAGATGTTTGACCTGTTGAGAAGTGTAAACACTAACACTGATTTCACTGCGTGATCATTAGCTCACTGGTTTAGAAGTTGTGGGAAGCCAACATACTCCATGGCTTGTGTGTGAGGGGTGTGCGTGTGTGTTGATACCTTGGCTTTGTCAACTTGAGTGTGTGTGTGTGTGTGTCCACAGGAGCCCACAGGCGCAGAATGAGTTGACCCCGTGGGGTCTGAGCTTCGAGGACAGATTGCTGAGGCTGAAGGGACGCGTGCTGCCCCCTGAGAGAATCATTCAGGGGACCAGAACCGTGAGTGGGATACACTCACTCTCTCTCTCTCTCACACACACACACACACATGCACCATGCCACTACACATGGCAGGATGACTTTATAATTATTAAAAAGAGCTTCACTTCTGCATAACTTCAGTCACACTTACCTAAGGACCATCCAGTGTCCACTTATGTTTGAGCTTATTTTGGTCCTTGTGGTGATCACAGTTGTTGCGTTCACGTGTGTGTGTGTGTGTGTGTGTGTGTGTGTGTGTGTGTTGTAGTTTGAGTACAGCCCCTGGGCGGCAGACTGGTCCAAGGAGATGCGTGGCGTTCCGCTGATCAGCTGCATCCCGCTGGAGAACTGGGTTATGATGTTCACCCGCCGCAATGCCGACATCGCCCAGTCCCTCATGCAGACGCTCAACAAGGTGTCCGGACCCATGGGCATGCGCATGGCACGAGCCACCATGTAAGAATACACGTATATACACACACCTGACCATTTTGTAAAAGGTGTTTAAAAACACATAGTTTTAGTTCATACTTAGTTGAGTAATAGGGCTCCATTTCATTGGAAATGTTTTAGATGTTGCAGCTAAGTTGTGTTTTGTGACAGGTGTATATACAATTGTACAACCCTGTACTCTTCACACACTCTTACCTGTTCATTACTCACAGACCTACTAAATTTACAGACTTGTAATTTACCGTCTGAAATGCCCATTAAACACAATCCATAAAGCTCTTTAGAAAGAAAGTGGATACGTGATTGCTTATTGTAACTTGCAGTCTATCCTGGTAAACCAGCCCCTCATACTTCCTTTCATTTTGTACAGAGGGTCTGGCCGTGCTGCCATTGACATTGCTGTGTTACACACTAGCCAATCAGAGAACAGAGGGAGTGTTTGTGAGCGATGATGGTTGCATTTGAATTGTAGTGCGTAGGCAGGCTAATTGCATACATGGTGACCAGTTGTTAGCGACTGGGTAAAGGCAGAGCCACTTGTTTTAAACTTCAGCAAAGTCCAGACCTTCAGTGAGATATTGTTTCTCCGTACGGCACTGCCAGACCCTATGTACAAAATGAAATGAAGTACAAGGGGCTGGTTTACCAGGCTACGAGCAGTTCACGGCACTTCATTAGGTGAAGCCAGGGGGCGTGGCTTATCTATTCACTTTGGTGTACCAAGATGGCAGACTTTGTGTGACTGGCAGCCATCTTGGTACACCCAGAATTTTAGGCTTCAACCAATGACTGTCTATATTCATTGGCTTTAACTGACTGGAACGCTGACAGGGTTGAGTATGAAGACCGCCAGGACTCCCTGCTGCGAGCCCTCCAGCAGAATGTCAACCCAGGGACCCAGATGGTATGCAGCATTTACACACACACACACACACACAGGACTCAGGGTTTTTGCATGGCCACACATAACCTGAAGCAAGGTAGGACTCGATCCTTATGGTTACAAAATCAAATTTATGATTTTACTTCTATGATGAATATTGAACTTGAACAACTGAACTCAAAAAAGCAGTGGAGCCTCAACATTTTAGGTTGTTGTGTCTGACCTGTGCGTCGGCTCCTGCTGTTTGTGTGGTGTTTTTCTGCATGTGGTGTGGCGTGGCGTGCAGGTGGTGGTGGTGCTGCCGACCAACCGCAAGGACAAGTACGACTGCGTGAAGAAGCAGCTGTGTGTGGAGTGCCCCACGCCCAGCCAGTGTGTGGTGGCCCGCACCCTCAGCCGGCCCCAGGCCCTCATGACCATCGCCACCAAGATCGCCCTGCAGATGAACTGCAAGATGGGGGGAGAGCTGTGGAGCGTGGACATCCCGGTAAAACGCACACACACACACACACACACACACACACACACATAATACAGTTGTGCTCATAAGTTTACATACCCTGGCAGAAATTTTTTTAGAGAATTTTTTTTTTTGGGGTAGTTTCTGTTACAGTTTTAAAAAGGTAAACACAGGTGTTTGACAATGAATGGCTTCAGCCAACCACTAACCATGAGTGAAAAAAGGTTTTTGTGTTATCAATCATATCCTCTGAAAAATGGTTAAGAAATCAATTCTGCCAGGGTATGTAAACTTATGAGCACAACTGTACATGCAAACAGCAATGACCCTTTATTTGTACAGATTTACACACGTTGCTTGTTGCAGAAAGACCCTTTTTCTCACAAACACCCCCCTAATGGAAGACTAACGAATCACTGGCCGAAACATTTATTGGGCCATGCACGCTGATGGGATAAGGGTCTTGGTATTTGGGGGTTTTGTTATTTGACGAAGTTGCTTTAGTACTGGAAGTGCTACAAGTTTGTGGCTTATTGGTGAATCTGGATAAGTTAACTCAAACCTTGTATAGAAGAATCTACCTGACCTGAATCTAACTACCTATCTGACCTAATTTTTCCAAAACAAAGTGTAGAAAATCTTCTATTAGTAGTGTTACCAGATACTCTCAACTTAGTAACTTGGTTACTTGGTCTTGGCAGTTTACTTGCGCAGACTTGGACCTGAGCTCCACACTTGTTGGCGTAGTCCTGTCGTGACTCTGTTTGCTTGTTCTTTTTCTCCCCCCACAGCTGAAGCAGCTGATGGTGGTGGGGATTGACTGCTACCACGACACCTCGGCTGGGAAGAGGTCCATAGGGGCACTTGTTGCTAGCCTCAACCAGAGCATGTCCAGGTGCGCGTGCGCACACACACACACAGGCAATCTCTAACATGGGTCTCAACTAGGGCTGGGCGATAAAACGATAACGATATGTATCTCGATAGACACCTACTCGATAACAATAGAAAATGCGTTCGATAGAATGTTTCGATAGAATTTTTTTTTTTTTTTTAAGAAAACAGCGCAAGTTTAGTCAGAGCCCTCTCTGATTTAGCGCCGCTTTAAATCTTTGTTGCGAAGCAAGGTTGGTTGCATGATCAAAGGCACTTGTCCTCTGTAGCCTAGCAACGTATGGGGAGTGACACACTAATAGCCAATCATGTCACAGTATTGTGTTTGGTTGCGCCGTCTCGTAGTCGTGTTTTTTTTTCCAGAAACAGCATGGTCAAGAAAGGAAGATGAGTGCCACTGCGACGAGCGAGGAAAATGTGGATAAGGGCTCATTCACACCAACTTGAGCGTGTACAGCGCGTATCAGTATACAATATGTTTGTATAGGGACCGAATACGCTCAGATCACGCGTGCGGTGTGAAGAGTCTAATTTGCTAACATGCATTCTAAACGAATACGGACAGAAAACGGCCACGCGCTGAATATGCAGTGTGTGTGTGAGTGTTTGGTGTGAATGAGCCCTAAGAACAGAAAGGTCTGCTCACCAGTATGGGAGCTTTTTTGGAGTTTACAAATCTCATCGTAGTCAGACAAAAAATCTGGCTTTAGTTTTTAACCCAGGGTTCTGCGCTTTTCCAGGTGGTTCTCCAAGTGTGTGTTGCAGAGCCGTGGGCAGGAGATTATCGACAGCCTGAAGGAGGCACTACATGGTACGTCTGGCACTTTGGCTTAGAAGTAGTTTCTTTAATGTCTTTTAGAAAATATAAGCATGCAGAAAATGACTTGTGGGTGGACTTGTGTTTAATTAACACTCAAATGTCTTAAGCAAAGTTACCTCTGCCTTGGTTGATTTCTGAGTACCGTTTCCCTGTCCAACCCCTCCCTCAAATGTGTTATACAAAGTTACCTCTGTTTTGGTTGATTTCTGAGTACCGTTTCCCTGTCCACCCCGCAGCTGCCCTGAAGGCGTGGTACAAGCACAACAAGTGCCTGCCATCGCGCATCATCGTGTACCGGGATGGCGTAGGAGACGGCATGTTGCAGACAGTGGTCAATTACGAGCTCGCCCAGATCATGCAGTCCATCAAGGCCCTGGGCCAAGACTACTCGTATAGATGCCTCTATGAATTTTAGTTTTTGTATTTTTAATTTGTGCACTTCAGGATGGTTATTTCACAGTGTGGGTTTAGGCACTTGCCTTGGTCTGTCAACTGAGTAAGCAGTAAACCTCCTACTAGATCAGCTTTATGGCTTCAGTCTCTTGCCAAAGTTCAACCTTGGGCTCTTCTATCGAGAAGTTTACTACAGTATGTACTCAGAACATACCTAGGCAAGTGACTAAACACATGACACGACTGACATTTGCACTCCCAACCTTGCATGCGTCTCTCATTGAAACTATCAGATGGTATCGGGCTTGCAGATGTCCCTCAGCTATTTTTCATATTTGATCCTGAGTCCTATTCAGAAAAATAACAGTTAATGTGACCACTTCAGAAGTAAACCTAGTTGATCATTAGGCAGCTGAAAAAGAACATGGCTATTGATAAGGGAGGTGCTTTCTAGAGGATGGGTTCAAATGAGCAGTAACATGATCAGCCACATGACAAAGTAAAACAACCATGGTGTGGTTCTCACTTAAGTGGATTAGTATTTGGTTATGTTGGCTATTGTACAAATGTTGGCATAGCAATGGGCAGTGTAGTGATGGGCGGTCTGATGAGTGTCGCTGTGCTCCTGCAGCCCCAAGCTGACGGTGGTGGTGGTGAAGAAGCGCATCTGCTCCCGCTTCTTCACCAGCATCGATGGCAAGCTCACCAACCCCCCACCGGGCACCGTCATCGACACGGAGGTCACCCGCCCCGAGTGGTACGTCTCTGCGTTTGAAAACATTTGACATGTTGTGTGCTGTGTGGTGAAGACGGTCTCATAACGCAACACCTACTTGGGAAAAGTGTTCTCCATGACATGCTTGTTTGATTTATTTATTTTTAACTTGTTACATTGGTAGCCCTGTCATACAGATTGATGGCTGGTTTTGACAAACCTGAGAACTTCTAATGTATATTTGGACATCTGCTGTATTTCTTACTGTGTAACGTTGTCACTGAGTGTCACGTTCACTTCCGAACCACTGCGTGTGCGCTGCATCTGTCTGCCAGGTATGACTTCTTCATCGTGAGCCAGGCCGTGCGCATGGGCAGCGTGTCCCCCACTCACTACAACGTGGTGTATGACAGCAGCGGCCTCAAGCCCGACCACATGCAGAGGCTCACCTACAAGCTGTGCCATCTGTACTACAACTGGCAGGTAACGAAGACGCGCAGTTAGGGGCTCTACAGATCAACGCACAACTACAATATTCAAACCTCACAGCACAATGCATGGCATTTTACATGTGTATGGTCACACATAGACAATCTGTAGAAAATGGCAATAGAAGAGTCAGATTATTCAAGGGAATCCCTCTACGCAGCTTTTCTAACTGGCTAGCATTTCTGTTCTGCAGGGGATTGTCCGAGTGCCTGCTCCATGCCAGTACGCTCACAAACTGGCCTTTCTGGTGGGCCAAAGCATTCACAAGGAGCCCAACTACAACCTGGATGACTTCCTCTACTACCTGTAGAGTCCCAGAGATCTCCACACTATCAGACTGCCAGATAGATAGATAGATACTGTTCATAATGGAAGTTTCAGTTGAGTTAAGTTTTTACAAGGTTTGACAAGAAAATGTTCAGTGTTGTAATGAGAGAATAGCACTTATGTTCATAGCAGTTAGTGTGATGGAAAGATTAGGTTGTCTGAAGCCATTTTGTTTTTAGGTTTTCTTACACAAAGTAACCAGGAACTGCACATTTGCAGTGCAAACTCATTTTAAATGATTAGAGAATTATGCATTTTTTTACTTTGTATTCTGTAGTTATTGAATCAATTAAGGAAAAAAGTTATGTTATTTCTGTTTTCAATAAAGAATACATGCAAGACAATGTAATTGCCATTATTTGTAAGATTATAACTAAAAATTCATTTAGTGTAACATTTTGTAAGCATGCAGTGCCATGGTTTGTAGAAAGTAATGTCATTTACATTGGAAAATGTGGCTAACAAGTGGTGACACTGACTGGGGGGGGGTTCACTTAATGTTGATATCCAATCCGAAACCATAAAGATGGTCTACCTTTCTAAGCAAAAACACCACCACTTCAATGTTGTTTGAGTGCCCTGCAGTTAATACTACACCATGTGCTGCCCTGTAAGTGGGTGTCATGGGTTCATTGTACATGGCGGATGGGTGACTAGTCACTTATGCATCCATAGACCAGGCTTGCAATATTGATGTACAGTAACTGTTCACTAGTGTCATCCACTGGCTACACAAAACAAATGAAGGGGAATACCAAAATGGGTAAATCAAATTTTATTTGGAGAGCCAGAAATGTTTCAGCACTGGACACACACCCAAACACCATATAAAATACAAAAAATACACACACATCTTGCACCTCAGTCAGTTTGTATTCCCAGAGTCAATGGCCTCATTTAAGATGGCTGCCTGGCTCCTGCAAGGTTTTACAACAATGTGATTCCTTACGTTCAGAAAAGATAATTGTCCACTTTTAGATAGTGTTATACTAAGCGTTCTTTAAAGTACAGAAGGCATTGCATTAAGCCACTTGGCAAGCCATCTAAAATGAGTCTAACATCTTAATGGCTTTGAGTCATCAGTGGACGGAACTTAAGGCCTGTTGCCATTGGTTGACTACCAATAAGAGCGTTTCACAGTGGATGAAGTGGTTTGGAGCAGTCAGCCGAGTTGGACACACAAATAATCATAACTGGATGGATGGATCCACAGAGAGGCTTCAAGAGTTGGATGGAAAGATGACTTTTGACTAAAGTGAGATCAGTGCAAGTGGGTGGCTAAATACGGTTTTGGAGACTGGTCGAATGAATGCGTGTGAATGTCATGACAGCGTGGCATGGCCTCTGGCGGTGCTTGTGCTGAACTAGGCCCTGTTTGAAGCGCATGGTTTAGTGACATACCTCTATGAGTTACCTCAAAGTTAGGTGTAAAAATTGAATAGAAGAGTCTTAAAGCTTTGTTTTGTAAGGAGAATGAAAGCCACATAGCTGTTGCAGGACATTCACTGCTAAACTAAGTTGGCACAGCTAGGTTTGTCACTAAACCATCATCCCTGAAGCATCCACTTCACCAGGGCCCAACGCTGGCGCACACTTAGTCGTCCTGCAGGATGTAGCTGCTGGCCATGGCCAGGATGGGCGCTCCGGTGGGGACTCCTGGGAAGGGTCCTGACGAGCCGGCGATGTCAATGTGAGAGTAGGGCAGCGGCCTGTCCGAGTCCACTCCGTGCTACGTGGAGAAAGGGACATAACTTACATGTCGTACTTTGGTAATACAGCTCTAGGAAACATTAAGAGACTACTGCATTTTTTCCTAAAATCAGCATCTCTACATGTACAGTGTAACAGCTATTCCTTTCCAGTGTCAGTTGAATTTGGGAGAAATGTCAGTAGTTTACAGAATGAAACAGAAATGTTCACTTTACTCACACATATACCTATAAATAATTAAACCAGATAAACTGATAATTTTACAGTGGTCTCAAGTATGCCAAGAAAAGTTGGTAAGGCCTACCACCCGTCCCCACCCCACCCCACCCCAGAATGACTGCTCTATCAAGCCTAGAGCAGGTCTCTTAACACAAACCTGCATTGCATTATTTTTATTACCTTACCTCTTTGCTGCTAAACTGAATAATTGTGCCTGCATCAGTGAGTTTACTTTCAAAGATTATTTCAAGTAGGTTTTACTGTCCTTTCTGCTATATACATAGTGAGATGAAACAACGTTTCACTAGGAACAACTGGTGTTACAGAAAGGCATATACTGTACACAGTGTTCACACACATTAAAGATCCACACACACATGTACAATGAAGATACACGTTACAACAGGTGCAAAAGACAACAGTGAATACAAAACCAGCATCCTAATTATCCACCTTAATGCCCAAAGACATGGTCTTACCTTGTCCAGCCCGGAGGCCATGATGAGGAAGGCGGAGGGGGTCTGGTGGCCGCGGGGCGTGGCGGTGGACGGCAGGTTGTTGGCCTGCAGGATCTCCTCGTACTCAGACTTGCCGCGGTGGAACTCGTAGTCCTCACGCCGAATGCGGGACACCTCGAACACGTCACCCAGCTCATCGCCCGCTGTCAGGGTCAAAAGGTCAGAGTCGCAGAAGGAGTTATTAGGGTCACCTTAAAAACAGGTCTCCCCACCCTTTTGCTATAATTTATTAATTTGTTATATAATAACAATAATATCCTTATAACATTTGTTAGTTGCAAATATTGACCTACATTTTATAATCATCTAATCATATCATCACAATTATAATCATCATCATGTTTTTTACTCTGAGCCTCTGTTGGCTTGCTCCAAAGGCATCGAGCTGTACTCGTATAGCGACAACAAACACTTCTAACCTCTCCTAAAGTCAGCCAAAGCCTTTTGATAAATTGTGTTAGCTGAAAAGCTTATTACACCCAAAGGCTCATAATCGGCTGCATAAATGCCAGCTTACTGGCAGGTATTCATAATAAGCTGCCCGTCAGTCATAAACGCTAACGTAAACACTGGCTGGCTGAGGCCGGCACAATGCTGCCTGATTAGTATTGGCTCGCGATGCTGCTAGATTATTAGTACTGGCTCGCGATGCTGCTAGATTAGTACTGGCTCGCAGCCCAGCAGGGAGAGGTTGCAGTTGGCGGAGAGAAGGAACGCAATTACTGAGGGCGTCTGACATCTCACTGCACTCCACACTTTAAATGGCAGGTGTGTGTGTGTTTGTATGTGTACGTGTATGTATGTGTGCATGCATTTGTGTGTGTGTGTGTGTGCGCGCGTGCGTGTATCCCGAAAGCTGTTGAGTTCACCTTTCTGCATCTGCTGGGCAGTCCCGGCGCGATGGGCGGCTCCATTGTCCATGATGATCTGGCAACGAGAGATGGCAGAGAGAAAAGGAGGCGAAAGGAAGGAGGGAGAAGAGAAACATTGAAAGGATGAGAAAATGAGGAAAACAGGAAGAAAACGAGGGAGTGGAGATGAGAGGAAGAGGAAAATTTCTACAGTACCAAATACCAGAGCGGAGAGAATATTGCTGTTGGAAGTGGCTAGTTTTAGATGCACAGCTGCCATAACCAGTTAGGTTATAGATTATAGGTTATAGTGTGTGTGTGTGTGTGTATGCATCTGTGTGTGTGTGTGTGTGTGTGTGTGTGTGAGTATGTCTGTGTTGTGTAGCTACACAGCAGCCATCAATAGTTTCAGACACTTCCCAAGAGGTTACAGAGTGTGTGTGTGTGTGTGTGTGTGTGTGTGTGTGTGTGGGGTACTAACGGAGTAGTTGGGTCCCATGGCACGAATGGCATGTCCAGTCAGGGTGGCAATGGTGAACAACTGAGGACATTCCTCTTTCACAGCCTGCAAATAACACACACACAGGTTATTTGTAGTATACAACGGTGAAAATATTAAAAAGATTAAACATTTTGTAGAAAGTCACGTTTTCAATACTGATAGGGAACACATAACAGCACTATCACCACACAAACATGAGGGGCAGACATGAAACCCAAAACCAAACCAAGAAAAGAAAAAAACAAAAAACAAAAAAAACATCTATATTTATATTTGCGAGGGGCTTTTACAGATCAGAGATGGGAAACGCACAAAAGCATGGGGAGATGGAAAGAACAGCAGCCTTGGCTGGATGCAGGCCATTGGAACAGAAAGAAAGAAAAGCCCACACACACAAGAGACAAAAGACATTAGAACAGTATGAAAGCAGACAGAGTGGTGGAAAAAGCTGAACTGGTGGTGGTGATGATGATGATGATGATGATGGTGATGAAGAGAAGGAAACAGAATGAGAGGACACACTGTGCCTTGGCAGAGACACGTTTAAAGGGAGACTGGACTGGACTTCATAGTGCATGGAGTGCAAAGAGCAGCATTTACACAAAAGAACACGAGAAACTGGAGAAAGAGGGTGAGAAAGAATCGGGGGGGTTAAAACTAGCCTGGTAAACCCGCCCCTCGTACTTCATTTCATTTCGTGCAGAGTGTCTGGACCGGAATCTCTTGAGGTACATTTGCGGTGTTCCAGAAAGTACGGTCCAATCAGCGAACAGAGGGTGTGTTCGTTAGCTGTGACGTTGACCTTGTGTGCTACATTTGAATTGTAGTACATAGGTAGGCTAATTGCATACGTGACGACCAGGCGTTAGCGATTGGGTAAAGGCAGAGGCACCTTTTTAAAACTTCAGCAGAGTCCACACCTCCAGCAAATCGTTTCTGACGGTGTCTGTTCCATACCCTCTGTACAAAATGAAATGAAGTACGAGGGGCTGGTTTGCCAGGCTAGGGTAAAACAGCCCTGATGCCAGTACTTTCTCACATCACACTGCAGTAGCACCGCTGGTGGTGGCAGTGGTGTGTGTGTGTGTGTCTGTATGTGTGTGACTGTGTGTGTGTGTGTGTGTGTGTGTGTGTGCACGTGGGGGATGGGAGCTATAATCTCAAGACATGAATTGCACTAAATTTTTATAAATTTTATCTGGAACTTGCAAGTAAAATCTATGACTGTAAATCATATACAAGATCACCAGTAAACGTCTGCAATGGGAAACTTATATGATTTCTATTACTTATTTAAAGGATAACTTCCACGAGAAACCGTTTAGTACGTGCTCTTTTGAAATACAACAGGTCACCGCGATTTGCATATGCACGCTGCACGTGAAAATGTTCTTCTAACCCGATTGCCTCCATTAGTCAGTGAAAGAAAGTAGGCGGAAAAACGAGTGAATAAGAAAAAGGCCAACAAAGTGACGTAGGTTTGTAAATTAGAAAAAGCTATGCCACAGTTGTGATTACTGGAGAAGTTTTGTTGCAGCACACATTCACTTAGCGAAGTATAGTATGTGTGTTTGTGTGGAACGTTTAGATCTTCTATTTGGTTTGCTATGACCGAATGGGCTTCGAATGATTGTAGCCTGTGACTAGCATAGCCGAGAACCTGTCATTCTCCTTGCTCCATCTCTTCCACCAAACTAGAACAGCCTGAAACAGAAGCACTAAAGCATTTTTTTCACCAAAACTGGCTCACAGGGCATTCATTAATACTAGAGACCACCGCAAAATTAATGAAAACACGATGGAAGTACACCTTTAAAGTAAATAAATCTTCTATTTTCATGACAAAAGTGGCCTTAATCATGAGACAGTGAACATTCTTGTAAGGTTTTTCCTTTTTGTTTTACATGGGACAGCACTGATGTCACGGCTTCGTCAGACTATTTTGCACGTCACACTGCAGTGGCATTGTACCTGGCAAAGCTACACATATGGGGCACAAATTTCCCCACTAAGACAGGAAAACCAGACATGGGGTAATTTGTGAGGAGCACATTACAGTATGTTCCCCAATAATCTAACAGTGTTTTTCTTGGTTATTTTTAGGG
>CM050217.1:23975000-24020000 GCA_027475355.1 Coilia nasus
AATGGATATTATTCAAATTAAATGACACGAATTCCTATCATTCAGACTAATGGTCCTACTCATCCACACCAATGCACAGCACAGAGATGAAAAACAACACTGTCTACAGTCTACTAACTGTCAGCAATTCAATTTCAGGAACCTGAGCACACACATACGCACGCGCACAAACACACTCGCTCACTGACTCACGCGCACACACACACGTACACAAACTCCTGACTGCTGATAATAACGTTCTTATTTGTTATTGCTGCTTTTGCTATGTATGTAGTACATAAATGTGTGCAAACTCATATACAGTAAGTCAGCATTAACAGCATAGGTAAGAGAATAGCTCTGACCAGATAGAGTGCTTGAAGGGCTCCCAGCAGGCCGACCAGGGTGCTTTTCTCATAGCTGCTGTGAGGTGGACACACCAGCAGAGGGCGCTGAAGGCCGGCTTTCAAAGCCCTTCAGTAGAGACCGTGCCAAAGAAGAGGAGAGCAACAGAAAATGAACAGATGACGGAGAGAAAGTAACATGACAGACAAAACAGAACATAGAGAGAGAGAGATGGAGAAAAGGAGACAGACATGTGTGAGTTCGATTGTTTTGTTTCTGACATAGTGTACATAGTGAACATTTTGGATTCGGCCAGTGGGATGGATATTGGAGAGTGAGATAGAGAGCATTGTAGAAATGCCAATAAGAACAATTTTAAGAATTCCTTTGTCCCCAATGAGGCACCAGAAATAGATAGAGACAGACAGAGAGAGAGAGAGAGAAAGAGAGTGAGAGAAAGAGAGAGAGAGAGAGAGAGAGAGAGAGAGAGAGAGAGAGAGAGCAAGACAAAGACAGGCAGTGTTCATTACAAAAAACAATGCTTTGGCAAACCATGGGCTAAAGAAACAGGTTTTGCAAGCCCTAGCCAGGACAAACTCACTGTGCTTTTGGGATGTGCCTTAAGTGAGAGCATACCTCTTGATGCCATTGCTGGCTGCATCACTGAAGCGCCTGATGTCATCATAGTCACGATTCACCGGACCGGTGGCGGCAAACACCAGTCTGTTGCCCGGGAGACCAGGTACTTTAAGGACCACTACCTCCTCACCCAGTCCACAGTCCACCTGTTGGTGTGAGGGATTTACAGAGGAGAGGACAGAACTATATGTATAGTTGCACATGTATATATGTGTATGTAAGTGTATGTGCATATTATATATATATATATATATACACACACAGATATATAATTTGGGTGTGGGTGTTGGGTGTATAACTCAGTCAACTCCCTAACTCCTCCCAATCCCACGTGTGTCTGTTTTGTGTCATGTACATGGTTGCATTCTGTCATTGTGTCCTTGTAACTCTACTTGTTTGAGAAAAAAAAACAAAAACAAAAAAAACATTTATGGTAAGGTATTAACAAAGCAAAAAAAAAGGTCCACACACTTTAGCTCTCTTTAAAAAAAAAAAACCTTTCAAGCATATACCACTCTATCTGGCGTGACAAATCAGTGATTGGTCTGTCCAGATTTGGGAGAAAGGCTACTGAGCTTCAATGGGTCATGGCTAGACTGTGCCCAGGACAGAATTTTCAACTGCTACCACTATGGTACATCTAGATTTCCAGGCTACTACTCCTACATTCTACTGGTGCATGTTCAAACATAACTCTGCACTTTGGGGGGTTACATAAAGAAAACAAAAGCTGTTATGAGAGCTTAAGTGTGTGGACCTCTTTATACGTTTTATGGATGCTTTTGTTCTTTTTCTTTAGCATCTTGTTAAGTAATGGATGTGCACGTTCGTATTTCATTTTTCAGGTCTTAAAGTGACATACCATGTTATGTTTGTTTTATAAACTTCACCATGGACGTTATGGTTTTGTTCGTTTGTCAGGATGCAGGATGAGGTATAAAACCACTGTGTGAATTTTTATGACAGTTCTTTGACAGCTGTGACATGGGCCAAAAATAAACCCTCCATTTCAGAGTGACTCGACTCACAAACTTACCTTCACTGACATTGACAGATGTGACACTAGGCCTTGTCAGGGTTTGTCACTCTCCAAACCCCTTTATTTTTAGGTATTGCATTACATGTCAGTTAGGAGACGATAACGTGGCGTTGATGCCTTGCTACGAGGGGATTTTAGCCATGGATGAGAATGCAAGCGAGCGACGATTATTCACTCCCCCACCCACATTTTTTGCATACTGGTGCGGGAATTGGGTCTGTGACCCTCCGATCCCAAGACAAAATTCCATCATGTTAACCTACAATGGACAGTTGAAATGGATGTGTGTGCATGTGGGTGTGTAGGATAGAGGGCGAGACAGAGAGAAACAGAATTAGACAGAGAGGGAGAAAGAGGAAGAGAGACACAGAGAGAAAGAGAATGTATACGCACTGAGCTGTAGTCTTCCAGCGGTCCTTTCAGGCAGTCCAGCTCCTTGGGCAGCTTGTCAAAGCCCTCAGCAACCAAAACTATGCCATCGAAACTTACAAGAACAAGCAAAGCCAAGCACACTATGATCAGTGGTCAGGCGAAGTTAAACTCCATTCTAGCAGGGGTCAAAGTTAAAGAAGAATCACATACACAGGCCTGTGCAGCTGTTTATCTCAAGTGCAAAGCCCCGCACAGTGTTTCTCAAAGTCTTTCAGACCAATGACGCCTTCCCCCTTTAAAAAAACTGAAGGGGCCCCCTGCACACACACCTGAGGCTGAACTAAGGAATGGTATGAAGATGACATGTAAATTAAAAACACACTGTGCATAGCATAGGTAGCTTAAGAAACATGAAAAAATAACATTTTAACAAAACGGCTTACGGACCACTAGGGACTTCCTGCGGACTACCAGAGGTCCACTGACCTCACTTTGAGATACACTGCCCAAGAGAGATCAGAGAGGGTGATGGGTGAAGTACTCGACTTGTGACTTGTCTGTCTGACTGGCTGGTTAGCTTGGCATGACATCAAACGAGAATAGGCAAGATCTGGTACAACCCGGGCCGAGCATAGACAACAACCAAATCGCAAAAGCAATTGGCTTACGTTTTAGTGCCATGCAATATGGTGCTGGTTGGGCAAGATTATGCCAACCGCTTTCCGTGGTGACGCCTATCTGTCAGCAAATCTTGTCTGATCTAGTTTGACGGCTATGAGAACTGCACTGTGAAGAGCAGAGACCAAAGGTCTGGGCCAAAGTGCCCTGAGAGACACACTGTTGCCATGCCTACACGTTTATGTCCCTGACACCAAGTGATTGCAAGTGGGGAGTTAGGCATTTCTGCGCCGGAAACCTAACCAAGGCCGGTCAGCACGACTTACTTCTGGTCCTTGCAGTCAGTGGTGCACTCAAGGGGCTGGACTCTGAAAGCACACACACACACACACACACACACACACGCATTAGTTATAGATGTGGTGCACAGAAAACATCTGACCACATCAGATAAGTGGTGCACGTACTGGTTTTGTATAGGTGCACAACATGTAAATCGTTGCAAACACTTTACAGGCTGGACACTTTCCAAAAAACAGCTATGGTCTTTCCCTTGCAAGTTGGAAATGTGCATTTCTGACAGATTAATGGTTTGGCTTTTGGGTGACTGACTGCTGTTAAACTCCTTACTTTATTCAACTACACTGCATTTAGGTCTTGTTGCCTTAATGAAGCACAGACATTATAGCCTACATAGAAACAGCCACATAATCCTGGCAGTTTCACTTGAATTTCTGCAATTCCCTGGACACAAGATTCATGTGATAGGAAGTCGAGTTGCTGATGCAGCGCAATACAGGATTTTCTATTTTTCTTTTAACTAACTGATCTACCGATTCACACATTGTCCTTTGCAAGTAATAGTAGACATTTACCTGATTAAGATTCTTCATACACTTTTTTAACATTTCAAAAGATGTTATTTTTGTTGTTGTGAATCCTGTGCATTAAAAGCTTGAAAGATTATGCCCACTGGTTAAACATTTTGACTTGGACTGATATAATTCCTAGATCTGTTTGGGGGTGAGGATAGCGGTGGTGTGTCTATTAAACAGAGAACACCTACAATACACTCTGACCAACATGAGAAACTGATTATGTCAGGGAAAAACCGACAACTACAAACATTTGCAGGCTTGCTAAAGCATTTGGTAAACGATACATTTTCCCCGATGTGCACGTGATTAAATCATTTGGAAACAGAACTAGCAGTTTTAAGAAGTTCAGTTCTGATTAGCGAAATATACTAAAACGACTGAAGGAAAAATGTGCAGAAAAGCCGTTTACCGAACAGACATCTCTCCGGCTCCTCTTCCCTGCTACAGAAGGCGGTGAATGAATCTAATCAGCTGACCAGTCTTGCTCAACGTTGTCACATGATGTGAGGGCAATGCAAAGCATTTTGGGAACTGCAGTTTTTAGCCTTAAACGTTTATGATGAACTCAAACATCAGACAAGTTAAAGTATTTAAAAAGCAATAAATATGGTTTTCATTACACTGCCAAGAAGAAAATTAATCTCATACAGTTATTTCTCGTTTTTCTACTAATTTTGACGCTAGCAGAAGATCTACTGGGACTACAAACGAGTCATCAGGAAGTGGCCACAGCTCAGCTGCTAGACAGTCGAATTCATTTAACGAAGGTGAGTAACTTCCAAGGCTCAAAGTCCTGTTCTTTATTCAGGTGCTGTACATGTATATCAAGTTTCATCTTCTACAGACATAAAAATTGTCCTTGCAATAAGTCTACCGGATAATCTACTGCACATAACGGGAGGACATTAACGTGCATAAGTGGTCCAACCTGAAGATATCAGCAGGTGTAGCCTAGAGACCTGTCAGCAAGTGCTTATCTGTTAAGTTTGCTTTGCAGAAGACCCCATTGGTAAGAGATAACAGTAATTAAGTTACTAAATGATTAACGCTTGCTCAGCGGTGATTGTGTTGACTCTATGGGTTATAGTGTGCTGCAATCAGCTTCGTTGTATTTCACTGATTGTGTGTTTAAGCTCTCAAAAAGTTTGCTTTTATTGTCATGTCATAAGCAATGTATGCATCTTTCTCTTTGATTTTGTCTCTACCTAACACGGGCGCTTTTCCCCTATCTTCTTGTAACCCCTGTAACTGCAATCAACATCGCCTCACCTTCCTTCCAATTACCCCTCCCCTCTTTCTCTCTCTGTCGCATTTTCCCGCAGTAGATGAGACTTTTTTGTGGCTACTTGCTTGGTTTAAGGAGACACAGTGCGCTGCATTTGGCAGTGACAGGAAGACGAGGGGTGTGCAGTGCGGCCATGAAGCTGGTGCAGTTCTGTCGCCATGCAGATGGTAGTGGTGTGCGAGTCGGGGTGGAGCAAGCGGGAGGACAGGGGGTCATCGACCTAAAGGCCTTCGACCCCTCTATGCCAACAACCATGAGGGAGTTCCTTGAGACGGGCGAGAAGGGCATGGAATGTGCACAAAGGTACAGTCACATATTCTGGCCAAGCAAACTATACTGTAGAACAATATCAAAACACATTTTATGTATTAGATGGCACCATAACCACCTAGGGCACCTAAAGGTGCACAATTAATAAACAGAATGATTAAAATTAAAGTAAAATAACATTGGGAGAGGCAATTAATCCACCTTATGGATGTGTGGTGGGAGATTTATGGATTGGATTAGCGAAAGTTCGTGGCCCCAACAGTATTGAATTTAAATGGTGGGGGTAGAGGGGATGTAGTACATCTGTAGGAGAGAGCAGTGACAGGTAGAGAGGAGTCACATGTAAGCATATCATGTTCACAGCTTTCAGACCAGGTTGTTGTGAGTAGGCCGAGACAATCCAGTAACAGAAAACAAAGCAGTCCAGTAGACAGATCAAAACAAATAGCCCAGACACAGAGGCAGTAAGTTTTTAAAAGCTAGTGTAAGATCTAGGCCATCTAACTACAGCAGTGCAGAACTGCAGAAGAGATGAAGAACAAATACGAGAGAGGTTTGAACACGTTTTGTAAAACTTTTGTAATTTGTAGCTTTTAAAAGAATGTCAATATATTTTTATATGTAGCTCAGTGATCATTTAGGTTCAGAGCAAAACAAGACAAAACTTTTAGCAGTTTCTAGTTTAAAAGCTTCACACAAAGTTTTGGTGCAGTTGCCCAACTTTCCTGTTGGGCAACTGCTTTTTTTCTGAGAAACCGAGCAGACAGGCTGTTTACAGATAAAAGTGATGCAGAGTTTATTAAAAAATGTGTAGTCATCGGTGATTCTAATGAAACAACTATAAAGTTAAATGTTCAAAATGTTGCCTAGAATATTTAGCATGAAACATCTAATAATGGGAACTGGAATACGCATGTAGCAATGGCACAATTAGTCCTCACTATAATGGTCCTAATTAAACATGAAAACGCATACAGCCTACATAATGGATGGATATTCATTTTTAAAGTTTTTTTTTTAAATGACAAGCCTAAGGTTATTTAGAGTAAGTGTTAAACCTTTTAGTAGAAGAGCCATACAGGGTTTTCTTCTTGCAAACCAATGTCAGCAGCAAGCCAAGCTCCTCCATTAGGAGGTCTACTATGTATTCAGCGTCATCATTTAGCCAGGCTTATCACTAGTCCAGGGTCTTGGAATATCCCCATCTCCCCAAGTATTGTTGACATTGGAAGCCAGGTGCTGTAGTCTCCAGAAAAATGGGTTCACACACTTGAAATACTTGAAATAATATTTTTTTCTTTTATTGGGGGTTCACAGAATGACGTTTTGATCACTGTTGGTCTTCCTCTGAGGAATTTTGTGCACAAAATAATAATGATATAGGATTTCAAGTGTGTGGACCAACCTTTCTGGATTTAATTTTGTCACCTTTTGTCTTGCGCCTGGGATGTGTACAAAGATTTCTCTGGGGACCACCAGTTGCCATTGTCTGTCACGTCTCCTCAGGGCTCTGTCAAGTGGACAGTGTGTGGTGGCGCGGTCGGAGCTGAAGCTGCTGTCGCCGATCACGGCCCCAGAGAAGGTGGTGTGTGTGGGCATGAACTACAGGGACCACTGCCTGGAGCAGAACGCCCCCATCCAAGCGGAGCCCATCATCTTCAGCAAGTTCCCCAGCGCCATCACTGGCCCTTACGACGACATCCTCCTGCCTGACGAGAGCCAGGTGAGCTCAGCACTGAGAAACACTCCCTCTGGGGTGAGGGGCACTGAACAACACAAGCACAGATGACCACAGACAGGTGCACACAGATCAGACAGGTGACAGCGGCTCAGTAGGTGGAGGAGTCCCCAGCAATTAAAAGGTCGCTGGTTCGATTCCACCTTCTCCTGGGTAGGTCGAAGTGTCCTTGAGCAGGACACTGAAGTCCATGCTGCTCCCGGTGTGCTGAGTGCCGCCTTGCTTGGCAGCTTTCGCAACCAGTGTGTAAATGTGTGTGAATGTGAGGCATTGAATGTAAAGTGCTTTGGGTAGTCTGCCGAGTATAGGAATGTGCTATATAAATGCAGTACATTTACATTAGCAGAGAAATGATCATGCATTTCGGAAAAAGACGTGTGCAGCATTAAGTGACTTGGGTCAAATGTATGTGAGCGTAAACATCAGAAAAAAGCAAATCAAAATGATATTTGTTTTGGTCTTGCTGACAGTCAATGTGTGGGCCATTGTTTCCATTACCTAGTTAACTCAAAGTGAGGGCTACGCTTTCTAATTCAAGAGTCAAATGGAGTCGAATGGCTTTGGTGTAGTAGAAGAATAAACCTATAGGGCTCTTATATTGGGAGGTTTAATACTTACTCTGAGGTAACTTACCCAGGTTTGTCATTAAACTATAGCCGTGAAACACTACTGTGATCTGTTTTTCAGTACAAAGTTCATGTTGGATGTTACATGATTTTTTACATTTTTATTTTACTTATAAAATCAAATGAGGACTGAGCTGCTCCAAAGAGCTTCAAAACAGATTATCTCAGTCTCAGCATAAAAAAAAAAACGAATGAGGGCATAGTCCATTGTCTGTGCAATTATAATGTGCCAACACATAGTGTTCCCATGACCAAGAGAAAATTTTACGACATTAATACGACATTAGAATACACAAGCAGGAACACGGGCGTGAAAACCATGCTTCAGCTTGTTTCGTCGATCAGAGATTTAAAAAATATTTTTGTGTATGTGTGTCTGATGTGTGTATATTGTATGTATATGTGTATGCCCTGTTTGTGCATGTATTTAATAATTGGACCATGAGTCTGTTTAATGAAGTTATGCATTAAACGTACAGGTCAAGTGACTGACCAGCTACTGTATGCTGTTTGCAGGAGGTGGACTGGGAGGTGGAGCTGGCCTTCGTGATTGGATGCAAAGGGAAACATATCAAGGTGAAGTAGGTGATTAGGAGTGGGAGTGGCGGAGCTAGATACAGAAGAGTAGACAGCAAATGAGGGAGTAAGAGTGGACGGAGAGAGGGATATAAAAGGGGGGAAGAGAGAGAAAGATAAAGGAGAGTAATGGAGAATGAAATTGAACGAAACGCACACTTTGACCTCGGCCTATATATCCTGATTAGAAACACAACACGACACAACACGACACTTCATTTTTCCCGGTTCCTTGATTCCTAGATGAATCAATTATTTATATTCATACATACCTTTGTTGTCTGTCATTAAGCGCTAATTGCAGTACACCTTGAATCAAATGCAAACGTCTGATCCTTGACTTGTTCATTCCGAACCTGCACAGTGACAGTTTATTACCATAATTAATGCACACTTAGCCCCAGGCCTACTCGCGTAGAATGAAGCAGTGCAGTGCTTGAGCAAAAACGCCAAAGTGACAAAGGAATAAATGCAGCATTGCCTGCAGCACTACAATAAGTATTGCATAATTATTTTCAGAGGTGACAGGGTACCAAGTGTGCTAATATTCAAGCAAGTTGTTTTTTGTTCCATATGAGAAGTATGAGCATGCTAATGAATTCGCCTGAATTCAAATTGAGTGTAGCAGGCGTAGAGTCCCCCCCCCCCCCAAGAAATGCAATAATATGATAATGTAAGTAGCTTGTGTTTTGCCATTTTACCATTTTTTAATCTTAAAGTAAGCTGGAAAAATATCACAAAATATCTCCCAGTGTTATGTATTTACAGTAAGTGACATTCTTCAGTTCCTCTCTCTAGGTCACATGGTTATCATGCATCATGACCACTAAGTAAGGACATTGTGGTGTACCATAATTGCATTGCTAAATTGTAAGATTTCACACATCATTTTATTTATATATATAGTACTTTTAGACTCATGGGAAGAAATCTGCAGCACAAGTCTCAATCGCTGTAGTCTTCCTTGTCAGACATTTTGAACCGCTTTCTCAGGGTAGCTAAGATGGATATAAAAACTGTTCATTTGAATGTTAATGGCACTGTTGGGAGAGGCCAGTCAAAGTTAATTATCCATCATCTACTGCTCCAGAATGTTCAGCAGGGCAAAGCACAGATCAAACCCATTGTCTGTCATTGACTTTTTTTTTTAGACATGGTATTGTTGTGGTAATCCATTTAGTTTTCTACGGCCTGCCAAGCCAAAAGAGAAGAAAAGAAAAGACCACTGCAGTTAA
This sequence comes from Coilia nasus, assembly GCA_027475355.1. Classification (NCBI taxonomy): domain Eukaryota; kingdom Metazoa; phylum Chordata; class Actinopteri; order Clupeiformes; family Engraulidae; genus Coilia; species Coilia nasus. The sequence goes on from CM050217.1 coordinate 23,984,601, forward strand.
TCTTAACTGTCCTACACTGCACTAAAGTCTTATTCACTCATTTGGTGACACCACTATACTTGTCCTGGGGCTTTTGAGGTAGCGTTCAGCCCGATCTGGACATGAATCCTACAAATGATTACACTACCCCTTGTTGTTCGTTCGTTATTCCCATTTTTCTGTGAGGTTTTGTTCCATTGAAATGAATGGTAGAAAACTGAGGCTGATTATAATACTCTGCTCCACTTTAGACGTTAGAGTTGAATTACAAAATTAAGTTGAAAATGTAAAAAAGAAGAAGAGAGATCCATGTTAAAGACATTGCAGCTAGGGAGAGAGTGATCCTTTTTGTATTTCATATTAAAGACATTCCAACCACAAAGAAAGCAAGACTTGACCAAAGCCTATACAATAGGCCTATATTAGGCCTAAATGGCCTCTTCTAAACCATGATAGTGTGTGGGTGGGGGGTGGGGAGTGATTGAGAGAGACAGAGGCAGAGAGGGAGGCAGAGGATACTGTGGCAGCAAATACTGTGGCAGTTAGACCTGGACCAACTGCCCGTTGCTCCCACACTCGTGTTTGTAACTCAGTGAATTGGACTTGTACTTTTGGTTACTCAGGTGCAACAATGCATCATTTCATTCTCTCACTCATCTTATATGGTGTCCTGCATCTTTTTGTTTTTTTAACTGTTCTATCCAAAACCTGTTACTCCTTTTTCTAATCTGTGGTTAATCCAGTAGACACAGCCTCCTGATTTCTCCACCAGCTCCTTAGTTTGCTCTACAAACTGCTGAGTGCACTGACCATCATTCAGTCTCAAGGAGCAAACACACACTTCTCTAGTCCATGAACTAAAACTGCCCCATAAAGAAGTCCTACTAGTTTTACTATTTACTTCACTTGCTTTCATATATCATCACATCTCTTAGTGATTCCTTACTACTAAATCAGGTTGAAAATTCATGCAAGCACACTTTTCGCATTTTCTGTGAAAAAGAATACTAGTTTTACTAATAGCGATTTATTTGATAAGGCATTCAGTGTTTTTCAGCCAAAGTAAGACTTTCCTGTCTGATTTATAACATTAGGAAGAGGACGCTCTCTCACACGTGGCGGGCTTCACGGTGGCCAACGACGTCAGCGCCCGTGATTGGCAGATGAAACGGAATGGGAAGCAGTGGCTGCTGGGAAAAACCTTTGACACCTTCTGTCCCCTGGGACCTGCTTTGGTCACAACAGGAAGTGTAAAAGGTGTGTGAAATAGCAGAACTCTTCCAAACAGTTGCACAAAAACTTCTAAAATAGCCAAACACAGATTAATAATTTATAAGTAACTCATGGATTATTTACACATCATGACAATGTATATCATGATGAATACAGAATAAGCAAACCTGAAGATATGCGAAGTTAGTTTCTGGGACGTAAGTTGAGGTGAACCGATTTTTACCTGGTCCCTGGAGGGATTGACCAGGTATTGCAATGACCCTGTCTGTCTGTGTGTGTGTGTGTGTGTGTGTGTGTGTGTGTCTGTCTGTCCGCCCATATGGTGGGGCTTGTTTCACGTAGTTTCTGTCCAGAATTTACTCAGCTCTTTTTTTTAAAACACTGTGTAGGTCTCCATAGTTTTACAGGACTTGAAAGCAATTGGACAACATAACCTCCGTAATCTCAAAGTTGTACTGTGTGCATCACCAGTGTAATATCCAATCCTAATAAACATTTACTCCAGTAACAGCCCTGAAGGCCGTTTCCTGTTTCCACTGTGAATGCTGTACCATAATGCATTTCGCTCTGATGACCCGCTGCAGATGTGCACAAGCTGGGTATTCGGTGTTTGGTGAATGGCGCCGTGGTCCAGGAGAGCAACACGGAGCAGATGATCTTCAGAACAGAGAAGCTGGTGGCCTGGGTCTCTCAGTAAGTTCTGCTGGTCCTGGGCCTCTCAGTACGTTCTGCTGGTCCTGGTGGCCTGGGTCTCTCAGTACGTTCTGCTGGTCCTGGGCCTCTCAGTACGTTCTGCTGGTCCTGGTGGCCTGGGTCTCTCAGTAAGTTCTACTGGTCCTGGGCCTCTCAGTACGTTCTGCTGGTCCTGGTGGCCTGGGTCTCTCAGTAAGTTCTACTGGTCCTGGTGGCCTGGGTCTCTCAGTAAGTTCTGCTGGTCCTGGGTCTCTCAGTAAGTTCTACTGGTCCTGGGGGCCTGGGTCTCTCAGTACGTTCTGCTGGTCCTGGGTCTCTCAGTAAGTTCTACTGGTCCTGGTGGCCTGGGTCTCTCAGTAAGTTCTGCTGGTCCTGGGTCTCTCAGTAAGTTCTGCTGGTCCTGGGTCTCTCAGTAAGTTCTGCTGGTCCTGGTGGCCTGGGTCTCTCAGTACGTTCTGCTGGTCCTGGTGGCCTGGGTCTCTCAGTAAGTTCTACTGGTCCTGGGTCTCTCAGTACGTTCTGCTGGTCCTGGTGGCCTGGGTCTCTCAGTAAGTTCTACTGGTCCTGGGGGCCTGGGTCTCTCAGTACGTTCTGCTGGTCCTGGGTCTCTCAGTAAGTTCTACTGGTCCTGGTGGCCTGGGTCTCTCAGTAAGTTCTGCTGGTCCTGGGTCTCTCAGTAAGTTCTGCTGGTCCTGGGTCTCTCAGTACGTTCTGCTGGTCCTGGTGGCCTGGGTCTCTCAGTAAGTTCTGCTGGTCCTGGTGGCCTGGGTCTCTCAGTAAGTTCTGCTGGTCCTGGCCTAGTGCTTCAGACCCGTGCCCAAATAATTGTGTGTGATCAGCATTGCCATAAAAGATGAAAGCCCATGTTATGTTGTCCAGTGACATATCCTAGCAGTAATAACACTGTGGAAAGGGGACAGGGGCAAGATAGCTTTTTTGTGTAATCCCTGTAACATATATATTTTGCGTTAGGGCTGGGCGATATATCGATATTATCGTAATATCGTATCGTAATATTTATATCGATATGTATTTGACACTATATCGCCATATCGATATATTTTCAATGATACAATACCACTTTATCAAAACCACTTATCCTAATGTGTTCACACTGTTCAGACAGCCGGAGCTTTCTCGGATCACTCAGTTTTCATTGTGATCGTAACATTGAACGTGTTTTGACAGTCATTTTGCCTGAATGCTTATTGCCTGTCAGAGGAAGGTTAAGTTAAAAAAATAAATATGAATAGATTTTTCCCTCCTGTTACTTTTAAATAGGTCACACAATGTTTCAATAATTATCGATATCGACCGATATGAAACACATATATCGTGATACAGATTTCAGCCATATCGCCCAGCCCTATTTTGCGTACATGCTTTCTGAGACTAACAAAGAATAGCCGTCCTGTAACATGTCGTAACACAGTTTAGTATATGACCCAAGGAACCAACATGCTTTTCAAGACAGTGAAATAGTACATTGTGATCAATTGTGTCAGAAGCACCACTTGAGAAAATAAGCACCTAAACATTATTACTGGCTAGATTGTTTTTTATTTAATGCCGTCTCTGTGTTGTGGTTACATACAAAGCCTAACAGGACATAACACATGTTCACAAGAGTGCTCGCAAAAACAGTTCCTCTCTATCAGAAACTTGTGGCATGGGATTCTCAATCAGTAACTTCCAGTACTTCTAGTTCCAGAGTTCTGCTGATGCTGCAGACTGGTGCCCAAATAACTGTTGTGCTCTAGAGCAGGGTATCCTGACCTTTTTTTTGATCTGAGGCCTAGTCATGGCCTTGACTTTTGGGTAACAGGGCCCTGGTCCTCTCACATACACTTCGTTGTTACTTATGTTGTTACTCTCTAGCCCGGAAAACAAGCTTTTTTTAGCCTGTATTTATGTCATCAGCAAACAAGGTAGCAAAGCCCACCAACAAATTCTTGCAAAAAACAGAAAGCCTTCAAAAAGTCCCGTTTGTTTAATGCTGTCTGTAGAAGACTGTTGCTTCATTGTTGCAGCGTGAATGTGCTTAGTAGCTACGATCCCTTGAGGTCTCTGTGTGGTTGTGGCCTAATCTACACAGGGGCTAGATCTATCACAGTCTATCCAAGATTACAACAAACCCATGCCCTGCCTGGGTCATTTTTTACTTTATGTAGCCCCTACTTTTAGTTTAGATGTGCCTCTTACCACAAGTCTGTATGCCACTGACTGTACACTACCACGTCTAGCAATGTGACACTAATAGTTTTGTAAGAGAAAAGCAACTAATTTCTGAGACTAATTCCCATGTGTTTATGAGAATGAATAGTTCATGGAAAAAATTCTATATGAATGGAAGTTCTGTGTTCATGGTCATGTCATTGTTACTAACTTACTGTGTGTGTGTGTAGGTTTGTGACGCTGGTGCCTGGAGATGTATTTCTGACAGGTACTCCCCCAGGTGTGGGAGTGTTCAGGAAGCCTCCAGTGTTCCTAAAGGTGAGGGGGAAGGGGTGGCTTTTTAACTTTGCTTACTTTCACTGCAATGAACAGGCAAAAGGACCTAAACAACAAAATACCAATCCTGCACATACACCTACATAAATGCACCCATCTACACACAGACATACATTCCCAGACCTTTGCAACACACACACACACACACACAGATGTGTGGAGCGCTCAACACTGGCGCACACACCCTAGACAGACACACAGACACACACACAAACACTTGAGCAGCTAGATCACACCTGCCACTGATGTTCTCATAATATTATTCTCACACACACACACCAGCCTCTTGTGAGGAAACTTGTCAACAAGAGATGTTAATTTTGGGCCTAAACAGAAATTGGAATTCACCGGTAAGCTCCACTCTCCAGATTCCCGCTCATTACCTGCGCTCGCCATGGTACAAGAAATTACACAGCCTCTTGTCTTGGGGCTTCAGATGGCTGCGCTGCAAGCCAAATCAGTTGACTAATTAGATAGCTGATTAGATGCACTTAAACACGGGTCTTTCGCACGGAAGGACAAGGACAGCATCAGACGCAGCTGAGAGGACAGAAGAGGACAGGACAGGACAGGAACGGGGACAGGATGGGATGTGTTGCCACTGAGCGGCTCTGCAGCAAATCTGATTAGTGGTGTGCTGTCACTGAAGTATAACCGCTTCAGATGCTTTCAAATCAGGATGTTAAAGCACATTTCATTTACATGTTGTTTTGTTTGAAGGTGAAAAAAACAGCCTAATCAATTTTTTTTTCGTTGCTTTAGATGCAAACTTGTGGACTTGCAGTTTTGTTGCTTTAGATACAAACTTGTGGACTTGCAGTTCACATAAGGACATCAGTCACTGTATTAGGCATTCGTTTATGGTTTTACAAAGTCATGGCTACTTATCTTTTACAGATAATGATACATTTGAACGGGTGAACAAAGGTGTCAATCCCGGCCTAAGGAAGTAAAAAAAAAAACCCAGTCACATATTTGATCCAATCATTTTAGTACCCAGCTGATCCTAATGAGTCCACAAATCATCAGACATGTAGATCAGCTAATAAGCTAAATCAACTGTGTTATGAACACACAGCAGGGTTTTTGCTTTCTGAAGCTGAGATTGACAGCTCTGATTGTCAACATGAAGCATTTACATGTTATGCCCTGAAGTATGAGACAGAGAGGTGGTTGTGTGTCTACAGTATGTCGTGTTAGACATCGCCTGTCAAGGGCTGGCTTGTTCCACACGTCTAACACTTGACAAACTCTCTTGCTGAGCCTTGCTGTTGTGCTGTCTAGCTCCATTGCCCTGATTGAATTTGAGGCGTGCCCGTCTACTTCCACTTCCCTCATCTCCTGCCTGGCTCTCCTCTGTGCCGCTTTGTCTTACAGAAGGGGGACATGGTGGAGTGCCAGATTGACGAGATCGGGGCCATCCGTAACACGCTGGTGTGACAGGAGCCTTCTGCGCACTGCACCAGCGGCCTGATTTAAAAGTGCCATTATCTCAACAGTGCCCTCTTCCTCCCCCTCTCTCCTCACCACACACACACGCACACACACACACACACACACACGCACACACACACACAGGGGCTGGTTTTATAAGGAGTGGCGACACAGTGCCTACATTTTTTACAGCTGCTGTAAATTACCCGACAGCATGTAATATTGGGGTGTTTTAGGTGTCGTAAAATTGATCCACGTTACGGTATTGTGAAGAGTGGTGCTGGTGCTTCTACATCCTTCTGAAGATGTCTGTGGAACAGCAGGGCAAACACAGGGCAGAGTGCGGTGTCTTTTGATGCGCACACATCACTGTGATGTTTCACACAAGCTTTGATCGATGGCCTCTCAAAGAGTCTTAATGAGTCCATAAAAATGAGCCATTTCAAACCAACCTGTGACCCGTCTCTCTTGATGCCCTATAAACATGGCCACCTTGGAAAATGACACAGTCAAGGCCTCACACAAGGCCCATGTGATTGTCCACAGGTGAATTATATCCCATAGTTAGTCCTGCACTGGCAATCAATCTCTCACAACTTTTACTCACTATGAATAAGTAGTAGCTGGCCACTAGGCCACTTCTTAGGCAGCTTTGTTAAACTGGAGTTTTGTGTGAATGTGATAATGAGTTTGCTGATTAAAAAAATAAATCTCTTTCTATACCCCGTTTATGAGACATTGTTAATGCTGTATGGTCTGTTCATGAGGAAACTCGACTCCTCAACATTTTGTCTGCCATTAGCTTGTAGTGTGCTGATGCCATCAGTAGGGGGCGCCGTTACCTTGAGATGTGGCGACGTGCAGGGAGACTCCAAGTCCTTCATTAAAAAACATGAGCAGTGAGCGCTGTATTTGTACATCAAATAGCTGTTTTAATGAGCAGTTAGTCCACTGCAAACACTTGCCCCTATATCACAATGTTATAGAATATTAAACACACAAAACAGCAGACCCAGATTACTTATGAGGAGCAAGATATACTCTACTAAGTAGAATCTACTTGGTATAAAAATGTTTTCCAAGTCACACACACACACAGATGGAGCCAACTTCGACACCCTGAGGCCTCCTTGGAAACATAGCTCATCCACCATAAAGTAACGTTGCATCAGGTGAGCATAAAAGCGTTTCTGTGCAAGCAGAACAGTAGAAGCCTTAGACTTGGAAGCATCACAGACTGTTGACCATTTGTTTTTTTTTTAATCATCTTAAGTTCTTAAAGTTACAGACGACAAACAAAGTGTAGATTCAGCACTTGTTCAGGATTCAGGACTTGTTTTTTTATGGCATATTGCGTGTAAAAGGACTTTAAGGTTCAAAGCTAGTGAGTGCGGTTAACCGTAAGTGCAGTTAACAGTGGTCATGCGACTGGGACGCACTGCAGAAACACTGGGCCCAGACTGTCTGTCACCAGACTCCCTCTCTGTTACGCTGCCTCTGCTTCTGTCGGTGCTGCGGAGACTTCAGCCTAACTCTGTTGGACCTGACCGATGAGGCTATTGGTAAGTACTGGTGTGTCATTGCACCAAAATCTTAACGAGAGGGCTAGGCTGTCTTCTTTTCACAAAACCCCACCACAGCTTCACAACAACGTTAATGTAGCTGAGACTGTATCTTTGCCTTTCACTCTAATTACGTGTGTGTGTGTGTAAAGACTTAAGTGTATGCACACTGATAAAAATGAGAATTTTGAATTTGTAGCATAGCACTATTACTACGGCCTATTTAATCTTGCATACAGATGTGCATGTCTTGTTTGTTCTTTTATATATCTGTGTGTGTGTGAGTGAGATAGTGAATGACTAAGGACTTGCAAGACAGAATGCAAGTGCCTGAAAATTGTGCTACTTTAAAATATGCCATAGAGTTTAAAAAAGGATGACTAAATTCCTGTTCTGTTTCTAGAACATTCTTGTTGTTACATTCAGCACTCATCAAGCCACAATAGTCGCTTCAACAAGCTGAAACCTTAGCATCAATAAAGCTGCCTTAACAAAACACAAACTGCTCTTGACCTTAGGTGAGTCCTCTTCATTTATTTATGTCTCCGTAACACAAAATGATACATTTCTCTTTACTTGTACACATGGCCTTACGTAATCAAAAGGTCCTTTTTGTAATGACTATTCCGTATTTTTCTAAGTAAAAAAATTACCACCATTCTAGGATTTGCATTTAAAGACAGAGAAAAGATTACATTTTCAAAATTGTATCTGCTATGTAGTTTACAAAAAAGAACAAACAATCTTGGCCAAGAAAGTAGCTGGGGACGTACACCACAAAGAACTAAAACTTAGGAGCTCTTAAGGAACAAATGTTTGTAAAAAATAAAACTGAACATTATTACGCTGCACCAGTGAAAGGATTTGTGTGTGTGGGTGTGTGTGTGTGTGTGTGTGTGTGTGTGAAAGAGAGAGAGAAAGAGACAGAGAAATAGAGATACTGAGCAAATGAATGTGTATGTGTGGGGTTGTGTGTGTAATACAGAGATGTGAAGTAGAGCAAATGAATGAGAGTGGCGCCGAAAAGGTGTGTGTGTGTGTGCATGTGTGTGTGAGAGAGAGACTGTGTGTGTGTGTGCATGTGTGTGTGAGAGAGAGACTGTGTGTGTGTGTGAGAGAGAGAGAGAGAGAGAGAGAGACTGTGTGTGTTTGTGTGAGAGAGAGAGAGAGACTGTGTGTGTGTATGTGAGAGAGAGACTGAGTGTGTGTGGTTGAGAGAGAGAGAGAGAGACTGTGTGTGTTTGTGTGTGTGAAAGAGAGAGAGACTGTGTGTGTGTGTGTGTGTGTGTATGTGAGAGAGAGACTGGGTGTGTGTGTGTGTGAGAGAGAGTGTGTGTTTGTGTGTGTGAAAGAGAGAGAGACTGTGTGTGTGTGTGTGTGTATGTGAGAGAGAGACTGAGTGTGTGTGTGTGTGAGAGAGAGAGAGAGAGACTGTGTGTTTGTGTGTGTGTGAAAGAGAGAGACTGTGTGTGTGTGTGTGTGTATGTGTGTGTATGTGAGAGAGAGACTGTATGTGTGTGTGTGTGTGTGTGTGTGTGTGTGAGAAAGAGACAGTGTGTGTGTGTATGAGACAGAGAGAGAGAGACTGTGTGTTTGTGTGTGTGTGAAAGAGAGAGAGACTGTGTGTGTGTGTGTGTATGTGTGTGTATGTGAGAGAGAGACTGTATGTGTGTGTGTGTGTGTGTGTGTGTGTGTGAGAAAGAGACAGTGTGTGTGTGTATGAGACAGAGAGAGAGAGAGACTGTGTGTGTGTGTGTGTGTGTGAGAAAGAGACAGTGTGTGTGTGTATGAGACAGAGAGAGAGAGAGACTGTGTGTGTGTGTGTATGTGTGTGTGTGTGTGTGTGTGTGAGAAAGAGACAGTGTGTGTGTGTATGAGACAGAGAGAGAGAGAGACTGTGTGTGTGTGTATGTGTGTGTGTGTGTGTGTGTGAGAAAGAGACAGTGTGTGTGTGTATGAGACAGAGAGAGAGAGACTGTGTGTGTGTGTGGGATAGAGATGCTGTGAGTAAGAGTGTGGGTGGATCAGTGCTAGTTGTAGAGGAACTGCGAGACAAACTTGTGCACTTTCTCCCTGTTGTCCTTCAGCTGGAATACTGGACTCAGGTGCAGATACACACAGCCGTCCTCTCTTTCCTCAGTCAGAACCTGCGTCACACACGTATGTGCGCATACACACACACACACACACACACACACACACACACACACACACACACACACACACACACACACAGAAGTCTGTTGAAAACAGGTTCTGGTGCCAGCTTCCTAACCCACACGCCAATGCCCCATAACAAAGTGCACTTTATTTAAATAGTTTATGAGGTATGACTCACCCCAAGGTCAATGAGAGTGCGCACAGACATCTTCACCAGGTCCATGGAAGAGCTCTCTGTTTAACACACACACACACACACACACACACACACACACACACACACACACACACACACACACACACACACACACACAGAGTGAAAATCAATTCAACACTACATGGGCCATTTTGTGAAAAGCAAGCCAGGCAGATGACCTCACGGTCCAGGGGTTTCCATGGTGACAAATCATCCATAACATTTTCAATTACACTTGGTTTTGTCTTCATTTATGTAGTGCCCGCATCAGTGTATCTCACATCCAATCAACAGATTGGGATCGGGCTGCTCTTGCCAACTCTAATCACTGACACTGGCGCTTGCAGTTTTGGAGGGGTGTAGAGTTCCGGGGCGAAGCGATCCCACTGGGGGTGGGAGGTGGCTGGTGGAGCGGACAGTTCAGGTCTGTTTCTCTATGCCCCGTCCAGTTTCTTTCGCTGCCTATTAAAATCCCCATTAAAAGGATGTTGCTTAAACTCTGGTGTCAGCTGAAACTCTATTCACCACTTAATACAGGGTGACCTACTCAGAAAATTGGTGTGTGAATGTGAGTCTGGAGTGGAAACTGAGCAGTGTGTGTGTGTGCATACGTGTGTGTGTGTGTGTGTGTGTGTGTGTGTGGGTAGAGCACAATTTGTGTCTGTGTGTGTCAATTGTGAGACATTTGATATATAATCCGAATCGACGGGTCAGGACTCCACAAGGCTACACGAGACAACACTGTGTAAATCAGACTAATGACAACAAATGTGTGTGTGTGTGTGAGAGAGAGAGAGAGAGATAGAGAGGTAGAGAGACAGAGAGACTTAGTGTCTGATGAAGCACGGCATCTCACCGTGGTGTTCCCTGTCCACATTGGCTTGGTTCTGGACGCAGGCGTGCAGCTGGGCCACACAGTCAGACACTGCAGGGTGAGACAGACCGGGGAAGGTGGTAAATGTGGTTCATGGAGGGGAACACTGGCGCAAGCAGAAGGGCACTGTATGTGTGTGTGTGTGTGCGTGTGCATGTGTGTGCGTGTGTGGGGCTATGGAACCAAAGACCTAGTAAGGGAGGGGGTAACTATGTCACATTACTGTACAGTTGCCATCAAAATGATTAGCCTTCCTTATGAAATTAGACAAAACTCTTGATTTCTCCATGGAAATGACCATTAACAACGAGTGGTTATGGTGTATTTGTTTCCAAAATAACAAAGACAAAATGTCCACTAAGTTCGATTAGGATATTTTACTGATGTTAAAACAAGAAGGGGCAAAAATGACATGTTCAAAATGATTAGCCCCCTGACCATTAAGAGTCAATAGTTTACTCTTTCTAAGCCACAACCGACAACAGCCTCTTCAAGTAGTTCTCTACTACAGTAGGTTGGCACAGAGCTCCTGATGGATGTTGGCCTATTCTTCTATTGCAAATTGTTCCAGCAGGCCCAAATTGCATGGTTTCCAAGCATGGGCATTCACTTTGAGCACCCACCACAGATTCTCAATAGGACTGAGGTCTCGGTTCTGTGCTGGCCACTCCAGGACCTTGGTTTTGGTATCCTTGAGGAAGTGTTTTAGATGTATGCTTTCGGTCATTGTCTTGTTGGTGCTGTAGGTCTGACCAGTGTGGTGTGTGTATGTGTGTGTCAGTAAGGAGGAAAGACAGAGAGAAAGACAAAGGGAGAGAGAGAGACAGAGTGAAAAAGACAGACTAACAAATAGAGAAGGGGAAGAGCCAGAGAGAAGACAAATGTTGAGAGAGAGAGGAGATAGTTGGAGTGGAAATGCATACTTGCTAAATAATTGAATATGTGTGTGAGTGCGTGTGTATGTCTGTGTGTAAGAGACAAAGAAATAATAATAATAATTAATAATAATAATCTTTACTTGTATAGCACAATTCATACATACAAGATGCAGTTCAAAGTGCTTTACAGTTTGGCAAGGTCACCACAAGACAACATTCCTTGCAGTCCAGTGGCGTCGGAGCGGATGAATACAGTAACAAAATGACGTAGTGACGCAATGCCCCGTTAATGCGGGCTCTTGCGTGACGCAGTAAAGTAATGTCACAGCGACGCAATGCCCCGTTTATGTGGGCTCTTGCGTAGCGTAATAATGCACTGTCACAGCGACGCAATGCCCCGTTGATGCGGGCTCTTGCGTGGCGTAATAATGCACTGTCACAGCAACGCAATGCCCCGTTTATGCGGGCTCTTGCATGGCGTAATAATGCACTGTCACAGCAACACAATGCCCCGTTGATGCGGGCTCTTGCGTGGCGTAATAATGCAATGTCACAGCGGCGCAATGCCCCGTTTATGTGGGCTCTTGCGTGGCGTAATAATGCACTGTCACAGCAACGCAATGCCCCGTTGATGCGTGCTCTTGCGTGAACACGGGTAAACAGTCCTTCTAGACCAGAAGCGCTAGAACGACGTAAGAGAGCGAGCAAGATCATTGAGTGAATGAATGTGTGTGTGTGCGCATGTATGACAGAGCGAGTGAGAGACTGGATAAATGTGTGCGCAGATATAACATGGCGAAGCAGAGAGGCAGCAAAGACAGTGAGGGAGTGGGAGACAGACTCATATTTGTTGTGGGGTTAGCCGGTGTGTGCGTGTGTGTGTGTGTGTGTGTGTGTCTCTCTCTTCACATAGTCCAATCTGTAAATAGGCTAAATGCTATGCTAAACCAACACTAACTTAACGATCTGTCGAAAAGGCTAAAAGTCCCCAACATTAGTCCAGAGAGTGTGCCACAGGAGTGACAGAACAGACTTGGCATCTGCCCCAAGTGGACACCTGTGGCATGAGAGGAGTGGACTGGGCCAGTAGGTGCACTGGCACTCACAAAGGACAAAGGTGCACAGGAGAAAGGCTGATGGAAGGGTTTTGTGTGTGTGTGTGTGTGCGTGTGTGTGTGTGTATGTCAGTTAGAGAAAGAAAGAGACAGAGAGATAGAGAGAGACAGAGAGAGAGAAAGAGAGTGTGAGTGAGTCAGTGTTTGGAATAATAGGGGGCCAACCAGGACCTGGCAGTGGGGTGTGCAGCAGGTCCAAGCCCTGGATGGCCCAGCACAGCGCCCTCAGCTGGACACTCAGGAGACTGCAGAGGAAGAAGAGCATGTCTGGGCACTGAGCTGGGTGACTCAGCTGCAGAGGAGAGAGAACACACACACACACACACACACACACACACACACCATCAATAAATAATATCACTGAAATGCACACAATTATGCATTACATTTGACACACATTCACAAACTAACACACACATCATGACAATACACAATCACATGAGCATACACATCAGCAAAACCACCCCCACCCCCTACCTCCAACACACCTACTGTACACCACAAAGGATACAATTACATGAACACACACCCACACACACACACACACACACAAAACCCTTAGTGTGGCAGTGTGGCAGTGTGAGCATGCATGCGAGAATACAAATTTGCGTGACCTTCTACGTGCCAATGATGTGCGTCACGTGTCCCAACCTTCAACGTTTCGGAGTATTCTCCTCTCAAACATCTTCTATTCACTGATTTCATCAGATCAACGTCATGCGACTTGCTATGTCTGACAACGTTAATGATTTCAAACCACCTTGAGAGAACCTCAAGTACGTTGACACCTCAGGGGGTCAGGATGTGAAGGTTTTGAAAGTTAGACGACCATGACAAAGCCTCAAAAGTAACACTGTTACGCTTTCAAGCAATGACTCAGACAAAAGCACGCCTTCCAGAATGACAGTTAATATCTTTGCTAGCTCCAAGGTCCTTGAATTTGTCTGTACCAGATAGTGAATCATTTTTGGTAGTCCGGTCGAGCAAAAGGGAGTGGTGTGTGTTCCTTGTCAAAAGCATGCCCTTGATTTCTGGTGGGCATGTCCTTGTGCCTGTGTGTGTGTGTGTGTGTGTGTGTGTGTGTGTGGGAGAGAGAGAGAGAGAGAGAATAGGTGCGCTAGTGTGTGTGTGCTAGTGTGTGAGAGAGAGAATATGTGTGTGTGTGTGTGTGTGTGAGAGAGAATATGTGCGCTAGTGTGTGTGTGCTAGTGTGTGTGTGTGTGTGTGAGAGAGAGAATATGTGTGTGTGTGTGAGAGAGTGAGAATATGTGCGCTAGTGTGTGTGTATGTGAGAGAGAGAGAGAGAAAATATGTGTGCTAGTGTGTGTATGTGTGTGTGTGACATAGAGAAAGAATGTGGGTGCTATTGTGTGTGTGTGTGTGTGAGAGAGAGAGAGAGAATATGTGCACTAGTGTGTGTGTGTGTGAGAGAGAGAGAGAAAATATGTGCGCTAGTGTGTGTGTGCTAGTGTGTGTGTGTGTGTGTGTGTGTGTGTATGTGTGTGTGTTTGAGAGAGAGAAATAATATGTGTGCTATTGTGTGTGTGTGTGTGTAGTCCTGTGTATGAGTACAGTATGTTCTCCTGACTAGTCATCGCACCATCTAGAGACCACATGCTTATCCTCTGTGTGACTTTAAAGGGCAAAACCCTTTTTATCTACAACTGCATAATGACTGGGGTTTATATAATAGTATTCAGAAACAAAGCAAAAAAAGCCTACCCACACAAAGACAAAAAGAAAGAGAGAGCATGAAACAATAGTGAGCCATGCACACTTTAGCTGAAAGTTTGTACTACCCTATATCATTTAACATTTGAAAACTAGGAATAAACAGAATCATGACAGGAAAGCATGACAGACAAGATCATTTTCTGAGTTTTTTGTTTGTTTTTAAATGGCAGTTGCTAACAGCTTTTAGATGCATTACTGACAACTTCTGGTGGTAGTACAAAAGTACAAAAAAACTGCAACCCAATATGATCTGCACCTAACCACAGCGCTTCAGAAATAAATGAGATTAAATTAAAATAATGTATATACAGATATGTGTGTGTGTGTGTGTGTGTGTGTGTGTGTGTGTGTGTGTGTGTGTGTGTGTGTAAAAGTGTAGGAGTGTGTGTGGGAATGTGAATGTGTACCTTGAAGGAGCGAGCTTCCTGGTCCTCACAGTCTGAGTCACTGTTATCGGATTCATCTGCAGCATTCCACGTCAGAGCACCCTGCCTCTTCATAATGTCACACATTGGAGTGTCCCGTGGAAGCTACAGCATGCACACACACACACGCACACACACGCAGTGTGTAACCTTTTACATAATAGGTATAACAAAATATTGATGACATACTGATAATATTTATGTTCCTGAAAAATGGTTTAGAGCTTCATTTAGACTGATGTAATATAATGGCCTGTTGTGAGTGACCTCTGTGATTGACACCTGAATACCTGTGTGTGTTTGTTTGTGACATAGGCAGAGTCATCGATAGACACGGTGTAGGCAGGGTGAAAGTGAAACAGTTTTTCAACCACGTGAATGACGATAGAGCTACATCTTTCTTTGTGTATTTAACTTGATCAGAACAAATAATTTTTGAAGACAAGCACTGTCCACGTTAACTTCCACTCTGGGAAGCGCTTGTTGAAAACACATGCCTGCAGACAAACACACGTGGCATGAATGCAGACAAAGACACACCTCCCATTTAGCCAGAAAAACCACTGCCCTCACTGAGTCTTTCGGAACACTACTTCATAGCTTGTAAAAACTTTTATCATCAAAGCAAAGCAAAGCTTTTCTACCTAAGCTGTTTTTCTGGTGTCTTGGTGGCTGACAATCGCAGTGAGTGTTGTTGTTGTGTCCCCTGGACAGTATTTTCTGAACATTTATAGACAATCTTAAGCGTCCAGCTGATCTGTCCCTTCTGGTCACTTGGCTGGTCAGATCAATGGTTTAATCTGCCCAACAAACTGTTCCACCCAAAGACTGCCTAGGGGATGATGGAGCCATCTGATTCCCTCACAAAACCAAGCCTCTCGCCTCCTGTCTAATCTTTATAGGCACACAGCACTGGTTTTTGGGGGACATTAACTTGTAAGCTCACTAGCAAAAACAATTACACCTTTCTATTGATGTGCTGTGTTCCTTTAAATGTACACTCCACTTTTTGTGGAAACAGGTTCACTTTCCAACTCCCTTAGAGTTAAACAGTTGAGTGAAACAGCATCAACTGAATGGATAAAAAAAAATGGTAAAACTCAACTGTTTCACTCTAAGGGAGTTGTAAAATGAGACTAGTTTGAAAAAGTGCAATGTTGATTTTAAGATTCACACCAGATGGGTAAAGTTGCCTATTACTCCTAAACCTCTTGTGTAGCGGGCAAACCTGTGTGTCTGGGCAAGTCGCTGGAACTGAACTCAAGTTCATCTGGTATAGAGGAATGTTGCAACATCGCCAAGATTACAACTTGATTTCCGGGAATACACAAATCAAGAATAATAATAATAAAAAAAACATCACACACACAAATGGACAAACACTAGGTCTGTACGGGGAGTTTCTGTAGGTAAAAGCACGTAAGAAATGTGACTGTATATGTAGTCCAAGACATATTCACTCAATCACACATAACGTGTATGTCAGAACAAAATGCACACATTCTAGTAGCAGATCATATTGTTTACTCTTACTGTTCCTTGTGTGCGAATGTGTCTGTCTCTATGTTTGTGTCTTTGTGTATGTAAGTACGTAAGTAAGTATCTGCGTATGAGTGTATGTTGATATTTGTGTGTGTGTGTATGTGTGTGTGTGGGTGTGTGTATGTAAATGTGTATACCTCCTCCATGACGAGGATGCCACAGCGTACCAGACTGTCCACGGCATCCAGGGCGAAGCTCTGAGCGGACAGACACGGCTGAGAGCGATTGAGACAGAGAGGGAAACAACACAAGACAGAGCGTTAAGACAGAATAAAAAGCAGCTGTGGCGTCTACAGTAGTTACTCCCACTAACAGCGCTGGGAACATATGCAGCTGTCATGCGGTCCACTGAAGCCAGCCAGGAGATAAAGACAGCGCCTCAGAGCAGGTGCTGCTGAGCGGAACTCAGAAAGATGAACGCCCAGAAGACGAATCCAAAATGGCCACTCCTTCACTATTATGGTGGCACTGTGCAACCAATCAGCTGATAAAACGACTGCAATGCACAGCACACTAGGGCTGCACGATATTTGACAGTAACATTGCTGAATGTTGCGATGACGATATGTTTTAAATATATTTTTAACATCTTTCAGCTTAATCTTCACTGCTAGGCCGCAGCCAGTTCGCAGCCTATGGGGTGGATATCAAGGTCAGTAAGACTCCATTTGATTTCCCAAATATCTTCATATTTGGAAACATGGCTTAACTGGAAAAAATGGGACATTACTGTAAGCTGTTTCACAACAAAGTCCAATTTATTCCAGTTAAGCCATGTTTTGCGGTATGTGTATCACGATACTGTATGTTGCGATATCACAATGTTTTTGATATATTGTGCAGCCCTACAGCATGCTATGTAGTAAATGAGTAAACATCTCGGACAGAGGCAGCATTAGTGACTGACGGAAAGATTGTAGATATCCCCACATACACACCGAGGGCTGTCATACACACACCAAATGTGCCATTTACACCTACAAACTCAAACAGACACACAGACACACACACACAGACACACACACACACACACACACACACACACACTGACACACACACACACAGGTGGTAGTGGTGATCATTCTATCCCCTTTTCTCCATAGTTTAGCACGTTGTCCATGTTGCCCACCCAGCAAACACTTATTGCCTCGGTTTACAACAGCACAGGACATTTCCCACTGTTGCACATTGCTTTCTTGGTCTTGCTCTATTTGGAGGTCAGAGAACTGCAAACCTCAATGCCATCTTTGGAAGGTACAGCCTTTCTCGAAAATATCCTTTCACTATGGTCTGGTAACATTAATGAGATTATACAGCATTCACTGATCTGGTTAACATTAATGTGATTTGAAAGTACCTGCTGATCTAACATTAATGAAACATAATTCCAGTAGCTCTGGTAGTACTAATGTAATTCAACAGTATTTACTGTTCTGCTAATGTTAATGAAATACAACTGCTCTGCTCCAGGGCCGGACTATAAGGTCACAGGCCCCTGGGCACAAATTATTGGATTTTTCTCGTTACTTTTTACGTTTCCTCCATCGACTTCTTCCATTCATTTCTGCGGCCTTTTGTTGTTTTGTTTTGATTTTGTTTTTGGGTTGGCAGCATAGCAAAAACCTGGGCGGGTACTATTTAGAAATGAGCTTGCACCAGTACATGGACGTCTATGGATCTTACACTAACTGCAATTAATTTTTATTACTGCAGAAGCACTGTTAGTGTTTTTTTTTTTTTTTTTTTTGAACTGCCAGTGGGCCCTATGGCTGGACAGGATCCTGGGCCCATGCCCATGAAGCCCATTGGTTAATCCAGGCCTGCTCTGCTCTGGTAATGTTAATGAGACTGAAGACTGAACAGTACCTACTGTATAGCTCTGGTAACATGTGTTTCAACAGTATGTACGCCTTTGGTTACATTAATGACTCGCTCTGGCAATGTTCATTAAATCCATTAGAAGTGCTCTGGCAATGTTCACTAGATTCAACAGATCCAACTGTTCTGGTAATGTTAATGAGACTCGACAGTGCCTACTGTTCTTGTAATGCAAGAGATGTGGCATTTGCAGTGCCAGTACAGCATACTGAATGGAGCTAAAGTAGAGTGGTTGAGTAGGGGTGGGCATGGGGGTGGGGGGGGGGGGGTAGTTGGGAGGACAGCTGCCTCATCTGCCGCTGTGGCACTTGACATTTCTGCGCCATTTTGAATGTTTATTTTTTGGAAGGTTGCTTGTGTGTATGTGTGTGCGTGTGTGTGTGCGTGTTTGTGTGTGTGTGTGTGAAGGAGTGTGTGTTTGGAGGGGTGGAGGATAATTACAGCTGATGCCATTGGAGCACCCTTCAAACTGAATTCAATTTTACTGATAGACACTGGACACAAATGAGAGAGAGAAAGAGAGAGAGAGAGAGAGAGAGAGAGAGAGAGAGAGAGAGAGAGAGAGAGAGAGAGAGAGAGAGAGAGAGAGAGAGAAAGAGAGATAAAGAGAGATAAAGAAAGAGAGAGAGACATAAAGACAGACAAAGACAGAGAGAGAGAAAGAGAGAAAGAAGAGAGAGAGAGAGAGCAGGGTAGAGAGAGAGAGAGAGAGAGAGAGAGAGAGAGAGAGAGAGAGAGAGAGAGAGAGATATTTCAGTGGCAGTGAGGAAAGAGTGAGAGAAAGTAAAACCACAGCCACACTGAACTGGAGTGACAGAGAAAGAAGAGATAGAGTGGAAAACAGCCTCAGGTTGATGCAGCCAAGCTTGCAAAATTGTCAAACATAAATCTTAAAAATTGTCAGAGAGAGAGCGATAAAAACAGAAAGAGAGAGAAAGGGAGGGAAAGATAGAAAGCAAAAGAAAGAAAGAAAGAAAGAAAGAGAGAGAGAGATAGAAAGAGGGAGAGATAGAAAGAGAGAGAAAGAGAGTGAGAGAGAGAAAGAGAGTGAGAGAGAGGAAGAGGAAGAGAAAGAGAGAGAGAGAGAGAGAGAGAGAGAGAGAGAGAGAGAGAGAGAGAGAGAGAGAGAGAGAGAGAGAGAGAGGAAAGAGAAAGAGCAAAAGGACAGGGGGGCAGAGATCTGCACAGATGGGAGATGATCACAACCACAGGATGAAAAGGGCTCGGCCATGTTTTTAACAGCCTTTTCAGCAGGCCATTGCCACTGCAAGCCATTCAAGCCCAGTACAGCTCTCAGTCCAAATGCCCCTGCTGTGAGACACACACAGCTATTCTATCCTAGTGTGAGACACACACAGCTATTCTATCCTAGTGTGAGACACACACAGCTTTTCTATCCTGGAGAGACACACACAGCTATTCTATCCTGGAGAGAGACACACACAGCTATTCTATCCTGGAGAGAGACACACACATAGCTATTCTATCCTGGAGAGAGACACACACAGCTATTCTATCCTGGAGAGAGACACACACAGCTATTCTATCCTGGAGAGACACATACACAGCTATTCTATCCTGGAGAGAGACACACAGCTATTCTATCCTGGAGAGAGACACACACAGCTATTCTATCCTGGAGAGAGACACACACAGCTACTCTATCCTGGAGAGAGACACACAGCTATTCTATCCTGGAGAGAGACACACACACAGCTATTCTATCCTGGAGAGACACACACAGCTATTTTATCCTAGTGTGAGACACACACACAGCTATTCTATCCTGGAGAGGCACACACAGCTATTCTATCCTGGAGAGGCACACACAGCTATTCTATCCTGGAGAGACACACACAGCTATTCTATCCTGGAGAGGCACACACAGCTATTCTATCCTGGAGAGAAAACATACACTTACCGACAAGTGTGTCATGTGCAGCCACAAACACATGTACTCACCAATGTGTGTGCCATATGCACCCACAAATACAAACACACACACACCAATGCGTGTGCCATACGCATCCACAAATACAAACACACACACACACACACACCAATGCTTGTGCCATATGCATCCACAAATACAAACACACACACCAATGACTGTACTATTCACACACACACACACACACGCACACACACACACACACACCAGTGCGTGTGATATGTGCACCCACAAAAACCCACACACCAATGAGTGTGCTCTTCACACACACACAACGAGTGTGCTATTCACACACACACACACACACACACACACACACACACACACACACACACACACACACACACACACACACTTACACTCACACTCACACTGAGTGTGGCATATACACACCTGAACTGAAGAGGCCTTTTGGATGAAAGATGAAACATCTTCAAGCTCTAAAAAGAAGTCCAGTTGCTTACAACTTAGCTCCTTTGACTACCATGATCTGGATGAATGAAAATCGTCACAGAGATTCTACAGAAAGCTTTCTGATTCAAGTTTGTCCAAAGAGCTGAGAGTGAACTCAAACTTTCATCAAAGGATTTGCATCCTACTCCAGACCTACACCATAGGGAAGAGAACAGAAAAGAAAAGAAAAAAAAAGCCACTGCATTCTCAGCTTCCAACTATCTCTGGAGTCAAGCTGAGGGGTATTCAAAGTACTTGGTTCACAGTTACTAACCCAGGCAAGTATATTTTATTACAAAAGTTGCAACTCTTCTCATAGAAATATCCCATGTGTTCATATTCTAGCAAAAACAAAGCCATGGGCTCTTCTTTCAGAAGAGTTTTACTAGTTACTTGGAAGTAACTACTGACTGAGCTAAAGTCAGTAGCGTATCTTTTTGAGGTGTTGGGAGGGAGGTCCGCTCTACACCGAGCTGTGCTAGCTGGCATCCGTTGCACTCACCCCGCTAAACCTCACTCCCATCCAGGTTCACAGCAGCACTGTGACCGAACTGAACTGAACTGAAACTGAAGTAACTACACCACCTTATGTGGAGTGTTTAGCGTTTGTAAACTGCTATTTTTTTTGTTACATTTCTACTGTCTGAGAGACTCCCGCTTCTTTAACTGATCTATGGGGAGATGGGAGATGTTATAGGCCACAGAGCGTAACGAATGGGCCGGGGAAACCCACTCGTGTGTGCTGACCACCTGATGTAACAGCTATATACAGGTGACATTGCTTTTAAGCGTATATATGTGCCCCCTTTATCATCTCTTCATGTCAAACAACTCCATAAATCAAGCTCTCGCATTCCTCCGTGAAACCCGTTCTCTTCAAGACCTGAAAAGTTATGAAGTGCTGACACATCCCGGTGAGTGCAGGATTGTTGAGTACACGAGGACAGACGCTAGGCGTGCGTCTCAGCATGTTCGGAGGCAAGCTGGGAGACTAAACTGTGGCTGACGGGTTTCGGTGGAATCTGGCCGTCTGGAACCCCGTAATCCTCTGACACCGACGCACAACCTTTCGGGCTGTACTGACTCTGAAGGCATCAGTTTGACATTCAGAACAGCCTTTCATCAAATACCGGGATGCTTTCGGCATTCTGGGGGGATTTTTTTTTTTTCCAGTTCTCCTTAGTTGCTATCATTGTTGTTTTGTTTTGTTTTCCCAGCTGAAACTCTGCTTTTTCCTCAAAGCCTCCAGAGCCCATAATGAACTCAGCACAGTAGAAGCAGCACATGTTTCTACCATCCATCCTCTAATTAATCACAGCAGAGGGCTTAAACTACAAATGATTCACGCACTACGCAGTTACTGCATCTATGAATTAATCTGGTGTGTTTGATTAGTGAATCCCTCTCTTGCTTTGATATCCCCCCTCCTTTTCTCTGCATATGGCGCAGTTCTGTGTACTGGGGGCAGCACAATTTCCCTGAAATGAAAGCAAGCTGTCATCACATTCTCCTCAATAGTCATCAAACAAAAGTGCATAGTGTACAGGGGGAAAAAAAAGAAACCCTTAGGTCACGGCAATGCAAATCTAGTAGGCGATATTATATTGCACTGCAGAAGTTGTGGTTTTGCAGGGGAAGTTATTAAAAATGCTCTGTATCGGCAAGGCGTCTTGTTCCGGGCAGTGTGTGTGTGTGTGTGTGTGTGTGTGTGTGTGTGTGTGTGTGTGTGTGCATGTTCCAGATGGGCCGCCCCTTGTATAAAACCATCTCATCATCTTAGTCCCAAGGCAATGTATATGTATGTATGCACGTATGCATATGAAAGTGTGTGTGTGTGTGTGTGTGTGTGTGTGTGGGCAATGTGGCCCCGAGCTGGAAAACCTTCAAAGCGACGTGAACATCTGGCTTCCACAGCTAACATCATGTACACAATTACAGTAACTGCTCTGCTTTAATCTCTACAGTCAGTCAATTTGTCCAATTCCAAAGGGAATAATTAGCAGATCCAACAGTGGCAAAGAGCGAGGAGAGAAAGGGCAACACAAAAGACAAATAGAGGCTAATCAATTCCGTCTTTTTCTGCACTGTGAATGACTGGTTAACTTAATAATTGTTTGTCTGTATGTGAGTGCCTTTTTGTGTGACTGAGAAAGAGTGTGTGTATTAGAGAAAGAGTGAGTGTGTGCGTGTGTGTGTGTGCGTGCGTGCGTGTGTGTGTGTGTGAGAGAGAGAGAGAGAGAGAGAGAGACAGACAAAAAATGTGTGTGTGTGTGTGTGTGCTTGTGTGTGTCTGTGGGTGTGTGTTCTGTATGGGCCGACCATCTTGTTTGTAGACAATATGTCCCTGGACTGGGAGCCTTTAAAACATCTAAGGTAAACATCTTACTCCTCCATCGGTAGCACA
The DNA here is from genome assembly GCA_027475355.1 of Coilia nasus. Taxonomy (NCBI): domain Eukaryota; kingdom Metazoa; phylum Chordata; class Actinopteri; order Clupeiformes; family Engraulidae; genus Coilia; species Coilia nasus. The sequence goes on from CM050217.1 coordinate 24,007,623, forward strand.
ACTACTACACTGTTTCTGTGTGTGTGTGTGAGTGTGTGCGTGTGTGTGTGTGTGTGAGAGAGAGAAAGAGACCTATTCCTCGCTCAGTGACTCACAGTTGCCTGTCTCTTTATTTGTGTGCATGTGCCTGCATCTATATGTGTGTGTGTGTGTGTGTGCGTGTGTGTGTGTGTGTGTGCATTAGAGAGACAGACAGTGGGAGAAGAGGGGAGATAAATCCCTGAATGGATGAATGAGTCAGTAGTACACTGCGCCTGTGTGACTTAGGGGCTGTGAGGACTGTAAAATCTACCAAGCCAGGGAGATGTGTGTGTGTGTGTGTGTGTCTGTGTCTGTGTGTGTTCTGGGGATGAGTTTCAGATTTACACGCACACTAGGAATGTGTATATGGTGTGTGTCTGTGTGTGTGTATTAGTGTGAGGGAGTTTGTATGTGTGCCTGTGTGTGTAAGTGTGTGTGTGTGTGTGTGTGTGTGTGTACATGTGTGTCTGTGTGAGAGAGAGAGTGTAAGTGTCTCTTCATGTGTGTGTTTGTGTGTGTGTATGTGTGTGTGTCTGTGTGTAAGTGTAAGTGTGTGTGTGTGTGTGTGTGTATGTGTGTCTGTGTGAGAGAGAGTGTAAGACTGTGTGTGTGTGTGTGTATGTGTATGTGTGTGTATGTGTGTCTGTGTGAGAGAGTGTGTGTGTGTGTGTGACAAAACCAATTTTACAGATGTTTTACGCCCCCCCCCCCCCCTCCCCATCCCTCCCTTAAACAGCCTCTCCTTCAGCCCAGGGCAGAGGCCCAGCACGCGGGTACACAAACAGACCCGCTGGGGGAGAGAGATGGAGGAGAGAGGGAGAGAGAGATGGAATAGAGATGGAGGAGAGAGGAAGAGAGAGATGGAGGAGAGAGAGGAAGGAGAGAGATGGAGGAGAGAGATGGAGGAGAGAGGAGGAGAGAGATGGAGGAGAGAGGGAGAGAGAGATGGAAAAGAGATGGAAGAGAGAGGAGGAGAGAGAGGGAGAGAGAGATGGAATAGAGATCGAGGAGAGAGGAGGAGAGAGATGGAGGAGAGAGATGGAGGAGAGAGGAGGAGAGATGGAATAGAGAGGACGAGGGAGGAGAGAGATGGAGGAGAGAGGAGGAGAGAGGAGGAGAGAGATGGAGGAGAGAGATGAAGGAGAGAGGAGGAGAGATGGAATAGAGAGGACGAGGGAGGAGAGAGGAGGAGAGAGATGGAGGAGAGAGGAGAGAGATGGAGGAGAGAGGAGGAGAGAGATGGAATAGAGATGGAGGAGAGAGGAGGAGAGAGATGAAGGAGAGAGGAGGAGAGATGGAATAGAGAGGATGAGGGAGGAGTAGGAGAGAGAGGAGGAGAGATGGAGGAGAAAGGAGGAGAGAGATGAAGGAGAGAGGAGGAGGAGAAAGGAGGAAAGAGATGGAGGAGAGATGGAGGACAGAGTAGGAAAGAGGAGGAGAGAGGAGAAGAGATGGAGGAGAAAGGAGGAGAAAAGAGGAGGAGAGATGGAGGAGAGAGATGGAAGAGAGATGGAGGAGAGAGTAGGAGAGAGATGGAGGAGAGAGATGGAGGGAGAGATAGGAGAGAGGAAGAGAGAGATAGAGGAGAGAGTAGGAGAGAGGAGGAGAGATGGAGGAGAAAGGAGGAGAGAGATGGAGGAGAGAGATAGAGGGAGAGAGTATGAGAGAGAGGAGGAGAGAGGAGGAGAGAGATGGAGGAGAGAGGAGAAGAGAGAGGAGGAGAGAGGAGGAGAGAGATGGAGGGAGAGAGGAGGAGAGAGAGGAGGAGAGAGGAGGAGAGAGATGGAGGGAGAGAGGAGGAGAGAGAGGAGGAGAGTGATGGAGGGAGAGAGGAGGAGAGAGAGGAGGAGAGAGGAGGAGAGAGATGGAGGGAGAGAGGAGGAGAGAGAGGAGGAGAGTGATGGAGGAGAGAGGAGAAGAGAGATGAAGGAGAGAGAGGAGAGGAGTGTGTGTGTGTGTGTGTGTGTGTGTGTGTGTGTGTCTCACCGGTATGTATCCCGCGGGCAGCAGGAGTGTGAGCTGCAGGGCTCTGTCGGTGAGCTCTTCCTGACACAGCGCCACATCAAACTCCATCTCCCCCACGTCACCACAGCACGCCACCTCCCTCAGCATGGCAGACACTGCACAGGCTAAACACACACACACACACACATACATATATATATACACACACACATTCATTAACTAAGATATACATATATACACACACACACATTCATTAACTAAGATATACACATATGATCATCTACACACACAGCAGAGACCACACAAGCCACACACACACACACACACACACATTAACTAAGACATACACATATATACACACACATTCATTAACTTAGATATACACATATGATCGTCTACACACACAGCAGAGTCCGCATAGGCTACACACACACATTAACTAAGACATACACATATATACACACACACACATTCATTAACTTAGATATACACATATAATCGTCTACACACACAGCAGACACCACACAGGCTACACACACACAGACATTAATGAAGACACACACACACGCACACACACACACATACACAAGAGGACACAGATACACACATGATCTTACAGACAAATACACACATCTACCACTCAGACACAAACACACACAACAGCACACAAGAGAAAGAAAAGCATACATACACAGACAAATACAAAACAACTCAGATACACATAGCAAACACTTATCTCAAACACACGAATACCTCGGCCATTCCCACCCCCCCAGAAATTTACACACAATTTGGTCCAGCTGATACACACACACATAAACACAGCAACAGCAATACACCACTGCCCCCTTTCCCGCTTACCTCCGACGGCCTCGGTGATGAAGGTGTGTGTGAGGGTGTGTGCGTGGCGGGCGAGGGCGTGGCGGGCGGCGGGGCGCTTCCCGGGGGCCAGCAGGGGCTCGGCGGTGGGGGGTGGGGCGGCCATGATGAGGTTGGGCGCCAGCAGGCTCAGGGCCAAGTAGACCACCTCCACCACAGAGCCGGCGAAGCCCACGTCACGCCGCCGGAACAGCACCTCCTCCAGCAGCCAGCACACCTCACGACACAGCCCCGTCACACGCACGCCCTGGGGGAGGGGGAGAGGGTAGAGAGAGGGAGAGAGAGAGAGAGGGAGAGAGAGAGAGAGAGAGGGAGAGAGAGAGAGAGGGAGAGAGAGAGAGAGAAAGAGGGAGAGAGAAGGACATAGAAAAAAGCAGAGACAATGAGAGGAAATGAGACGAGAGACAGAAAGAGAAGGAGACAGAAAGAGCGAGAGAGTGATAGAGTGATAGAGAGAGAGAGAGAGAGAGAGAGAGAGAGAGAGAGAGAGAGAGAGAGAGAGAGAGAGAGAGAGAGAGAGAGAGAAAGACAGAGAAAGAGAAAAACTACTTCATTTTTGTTTTAACATTCATGGCATTAACAAAAGTTTGACGTATTTTCTTTTCTTTCTTCTTTTTATTCTTAATTATTATTTGTTACTTTTTTACTAATAGCATTACTTGCTAATACATATTAATTAATACTACAAATACTGCATATACATTCATGTCAATAAAGCCTTTTGAATTTAGCTGAGAGATAAGTGGAAGAGATTGAAAGAAACAAAAAAAAGAGAGAGAGAGCAGACAGCTAAAGTGGAATGTGTGTATAATACTATATTGCTAGAGTCATGTGAATAATGTCAAACTAAACTGGCATCGGAACATGTGTGTGCATAATACTATACTGTTAGAGTCATGTGAATAATGTCAAACTAAACTGGCATCAAACTGACAGCATTACAGAGAGACAGACGAAAACAGACTTAGCTTGATATGTATGCCGTGTGTGTGTGTGTGTGTATGTGGCATCAAAAGATTCAAAAAGATTGACTAGTCAGCACAAAAGTATGCCAGCAGGGTCAGAACAGGCAGAATTCAAGGAGGCTGGCATCTTCAAACGCAGAACAGCTGCAGACATTCACACACTCCCAAGACAAACCTCGCAGACCCTTCAAAATCCTGAACCCAGTGGCTCTCACTGATCAAAGCACACAGCTAGCAAACCGGACAATATGGGAAGACAATCTGGCAAAATAAGTAAAAGAAAAGACCGTCCGTTTACACAGCGGACAGAAGAACGAGTCAAAGACGTTTGGACGTGACCACCACAAAATAGAACAGGTGAAGGAAAGGACAGCAAGTGCACGCTTTATAAAGAGAAAACGAGTCGATTTTAGGAACAAAAATCATCATTATTCACTCGTTCCTCGTCCTCGTTCGGACGAAGGAGTGAAACGTCTTTCCTTCAGGCACAGGGTCACCTAGCTCAGCTTCAACCCTCCGCTTCCCACAGCCAAATCCGGCTTTCAGGCCATCATGCACTTGGTACAGCATTTCACCCCACTCCATTTGTAAGCAGCTCACAAGCAAGGACTGAGTCCTCAGAGTCGAGTGCAGTACGTGGGTATGTGGGTCCAAAGTCATCTCTACTGCTGTTCTCTGCAGACACGTCATTAGGGTGACCTTGCAGGGACCAGATACAGTATGACCCCTCTGCACCTGCTGAGCTGTCACGCTTCTGGAATGGGTATGGATGATGTCAAAGCATGCCATAAGGATTCTTAGTCTGTGTGGACATGACTTGAGAATAAAGTATTTATTTTTTATTTATTTGATCGTGCAAAAAATATAGGACTGAGGCTGGTACCCGGTGCATGTGGCACACAATCTCTACTATTGTTTCCCTTCTCCTCTTTCTGTGGAATGGAACTGGAAGATGAGTTTGTGTGTATGTATGTGTATGTATGTCTTTTTGACTTCTGAGCGGTCACTTGCTTGTGCTGCATCGTACATTTAGGTCTCCTCTATCTGATTAAAGAGTGCTTGCCTTAACATCACACTGCATAGAAGTCCTTGAGAGACTGGTGTTAGCCCACTTCAGCCCTGAGGTGAGCACCACCATGGAATCACTGCAGTTTGGCTACCGCAGTGAGGTTAAGTTTAAGAGATGATGAGCTCATTCATCTGCTTGAGCAAGCCAACTTGTCTGGAAAAAGGCTGGCAGCACAGAGTTCCTTTGAGTAATTAAGTGCCCTTTAACCTTTGAAGGTTAAAGTAATTGAACCTTACAATCACACTGTGACAGCAATGTTGGGAGGATGAAAGTTGTCTGTGAAGATTCTCATTTATCCATTGTGTCACTGTAGTCAAAAGAGCTGAGCTGTACATTCCCAGCCTTGACGCAGTAAATGTTCCATTTCATGGCCAACTTCTAATGCAAATATCTTACAGTTGTGCTGTCCAAACTCAGTGAAACCCAATAGGTTTGTAGACATGACTATAATGCTGCTGTTTAAATTACTGTTAAACTTTGAAGTCATGGCATTTTTTAACAAGGAAAACGAGATGATGTGAATTTGCTTTTTAAACGTTTTGACAGCTGTATTGTCACTATCTCTGCACATCGATTTAATTTCACTACGTTTGAACCGCAGAATTTATGACATGTTGGTACCTTTACAGTCAACTAAATACTGCAAGTTCTGCCGTGGGTGGGTCAACCTTCGAAGTAAGATCTTTACTTCAGCGTAAACATCTGTATTCCTATGCTGCCCCTAGCGGCTGCAGTGGTACTGATATTTCTTGGACTGCGTGAATTGCGTGAGTGAAATGAGCATTGTGAACTGGCAACATCTGTATGCAACTGGACTTGTTTTGGAGCTTGAAGACTGTGACCTTTCATCCGAAAGGCTTCTTCAGTTTTGACGTGATGATGGAGAACCAAGAGCTATATCTCTGGACCAGTGGCGGTGGAGCTGTGAGTTGTAGACCACAACCCTCATCATATGACGAGGATAAAAGTTCTAATGAATATTAGGGTCAGCAGAATATAATGTGGAATTTTAGAATCTTATATTGCTGTAGGTTGCAGAAGTGTTCAAAAATCTCACAATAAAGCACTTGCAGTTCAGCAAAATGCTCCAAGCGATGATGGCACACACCTGCACAACGCTCCTTGACGCCCCCCTGACGACCTGACAGAGGGAAGAGTGCCTGCTTAAACCTCAGATGCCCAGTGCAGCAGCAGCTTGGAGTCCAGCCATCTGCAGAAGTTCTCAGGTAACTTTGCAGTTCTGAGGAAAGGCAGCCGGAAAGGTGCAGGGGGGCGAGGGTACCATCAGTCAGTCAGTCAGGGTGTAGCAGACGAGCGAAGGAGTGAGAAGTGAAAAGTGCAGAGCTAACCATGAGGACTCATGCAGGATATAAAGTGGGAGAAGAGAGACCCAGAGGCCCAGGCAGACGTGAAGAGGCGGAGAGAGGAACTGGTTGGTGGTGGTAGGAGTAGGGGTACCATTAACCATCAGATGAGCTTTCAAGAGAGTAAGCCCACGGGCCTGGAATAAAAGATGGGAGAAGAGCGAGTGGGAGAGAGTCAGGCAGAGACCACAGGAGAGGAGATTATTAGTGCCATAGAGAGCGAGAGAGCGAGACAGTGACTGAGAGAGAGAGAGAGAGAGGAAGAGAGGGACGGAGAGAGAGAGAGACTGAGCAGCGGAGCGGAGATAATGAGAGGCAAAGGGCTGAAAAGAAAAGGAAAAAGAGAAACGACTGAGGAAAAGAGAGCATGTTACGGGAGACATCCGCAGCAGACATTAGAGTGTGTCTCCCTATTTGACTTCTTGAGATTCTCTGCACTACATCTTCATACAGTAGGCCAGGCTTGCCCAGAGAGATGGCTGGGGCCCTGAAAAGATCCAATTATTGGGCCCCCTACCCGAAAAAAAACCCCTATGGTTCTCAATTGACTGGGCCCTCCTGGGCCCTGGGAAGCTTTCATGTTTATTCCCCCTTATGGACGGCCCTGTGTCACACACTCAGGCACACATACACACACCACCATACAGCAAAATTAGCTCCTTAACTTCACAGCTTTTGTCATCCTCTAGGGTAAGCTTCCATATAAAAGAGGATCGCCACTTCACACAGTGTCACCACTGAAGGACACTGAAGGAGAGGTGACAGCTCACAGCTCAGCGTGAGGACACTGAACAAACACATAAACACACACACACACACACACACACACACACACACACACACACACACACACACTATTGGGAATGCAGCCACCCACTTGAGCCGGATAAAAAGAGCACAGTATATAGGACAGAGTGATTGAAATGGTAAGCGCACGCAGAAGCTAACGTCTGGCCACAGTGGCAGCCAATGGTAGCGTGGTCTGCAGGGCTCCGGAGGCCTAGCCTAGGCCAACACTGGGACTGCTCCCACCTTGAGGTGTTTGTGAGAGGGCAAAAGGCGGTGGAGACAAGCAGGGGAGATAGAATTTGGGGAAGCAATTAATTCATGACTCTCTTTCTGTGTGTGTGTGTGTGTGTATGTTTGTGTGTGTGTTTTGCGCGTGTGTGTGTGTGTGTCATGAAATGTCCAGTGTCAGTCAATGTCAATGTTATCATTAGTCCAAAAGTCAGTTCTGGGCTGGCAGCACTCTCACCGTGGGGCTGTGTCAGAAAGAGAAAGCATACACCCCACAGACCTGAGGTTATTAATTGGAAGAGACCACTCGTGTGTGTGTGTGTGTGAGTGAGTGAATGTGTGTAGGGGATACTCTTATCTTGCAATGTTTGAGGGGAAAAGTCAAATCAGACAATGAGACAAACTTAGCTTAAGGTGTGTGTGTGTGTGTGTGTGTGTATGTGTGTGCAGGGAGTACTCTCACCTTGCAATGGTGGAGTGGAAAAGTCAAAACAGAAAAACAGATAACAGATAAACTTGGGGTTATTAATAAATATGTGTGTGTGTGTGTGCAATGGGACTAACTCTCACCTTTGATGTTTCATTGTGTATGTGTGTGTGTGTGTGTGTGTGTGTGTGTGTGTGTGTGTGTGTGTGTGTGTGTGTGTGTGTGTGTGTGTGTGTGTGTGTGACAGAGAGAGAGGGAGGTGTGTGTACCCCTTTGTGTGTGTGTGTGTGTGTACCCCTAGTTGTGTTTGTGTGCAGCCCTGCACGTGTGCGTGTTTGCGTGTGTGTGTACCCCTGCTTGTGTGTGTGTGATAGGAGCACTCTCACCTTGCGATGTTTGTGCAGCAGCAGACAGGAAATGAGCTGGGTGGCCATCACAGCCATACAGGAAGAGGTAGCTGCAGAGGAAGACAACACTCAAAATCAATCAATCAATCAATCAATCAAACAAGGAAATCGCTACCAAAGTAAAAATGTTAATCTATAAGGAAAGAGTGCAAAGTGCTATGCAGTAAAGTGCTAAATGTTTCTTGTTGTTGGTATGATACCCTACCTGCCTTTTTCCCTAAACAACTAAGTTGAAATATGATTAACTCTGATTACATTTTTAGTTTAGGTATTTAACACTTTTGTGCAATGCAAAAAAAAAAATATGATTCAAAAACAACAGTGACAGAAACATAGGTAATATGTCAAATGAACAAATAAAAAATAAGTATTGTTTTATTAAAACAATACATCAAAACACACACACACAAACACACACATATATATATATATATATATATATATATATATATATATATATATATATATATATATATATATATATATATATATATATATATATATATATATGAGAGCGAGAGGGAGGGAGAGAGAGAGAGAGAGATAGAGAGAGAGAAAGAGGGAAAGAGAGTAAGATTAGGGTGGATTAGAAGGGAAATGTTTGACTGCATGTCTGACTGTTGAAAAAGATCAGAGAAAAATGTCACTTTACACTTGAATGACAGAGTAGTATGGCCACTCTGGCTCAGAAAGAGTAAAACTAAGAACTACACAGACAAAAAGATCCTTATCTGTGTGGTGTGTAGAGGAAACAGTCAGCGGTTGAGATTAGAGGGCATTAGTGAGCTCTATACGGTATTACAGAAAGTTAAAGATGAAAAGATGAAGAAGAGAACAAAAAGAGAAAGAGAGGGAGAGAGAGAAAGAGAGAAAGACGGGAACAGATAAAGGGGTGGAGGAGATAAAGCAAGAAAAGGCCCGCTCTCAACTCTGACTACTTAACCATGACATATCAGATCAGATGCTAAGCAAGTGTGAAATGGAGAGAGAATGAGAAAATGGGAAAAAAGAAAAATGGAAAATACACATACAGACACACACACATACATACATACACACACACACACACACACACACATACATACACACAGCCAGAACAATAAACATCACATACACTCCAGTGAACACAAACACACATGCACACACACTTACACACACACACACACACATAGACACACAAGGACACAAATAATCCTCCTCTCTCCCTCACATATAAATGAAGCATGCAACCAGACACAGAATGCCAAGCGCACTCAGGCAGGCACACATGTATGTGTGGGAAAAGATGGACATGAGAAGGTAGAGAGAGAGAGAGAGTGATGAGTGGTCCCCTAGGCCGTGTCCCTGAGCCTGTCCCCCTGTGTGACTGACTTTTTGGATAATCTTGTCCAAATGTCAACGTGCCACATAGGTGGGTACGGTGTGGTACAGTGACGTTCGGTCCAAAAACGTCACTATTTCAAGTCCAGAATGCACTGCTTTAAGCCAGCCACTAGCTAGCCAGACGATTTCAAACAAGCCCAGTGTGATCCGGGATGACTATTTACAGTAGATGAGGTGCAGTGTGGTCAGGGAGTATTATTTACAGTAGATGAGGTGCAGTGTGGTCAGGGAGTATTACTTACAGTAGATGAGGTGCAGTGTGGTCAGGGAGTATTACTTACAGTAGATGAGGTGCAGTGTGATCAGGGTTGATTAATTACAATAGATGAGGTGCAGTGTGGTTGATGATCACTTACAGTAGATGAGGTGCAGTGTGATCGGGGGATGATTACTCACAGTAGATGAGGTGCAGTATGATCGTGGATGATTACTTACAGTAGATGAGGTGCAGTGTGGGTGGGGGATGATTACTCACAGCAGATGAGGTGCAGTGGGGTTGGTAATGATTACTCACAGTAGATGAGGTGCAGTGTGAGGGCGACCGTCAGCTGCCTGTCCTCAGGCTGGAGCTCAGGCATGAAGGTGGGCGGCAGCATCCAGGAGGTGTCCTTCTCCCCGTACCCCACCTCCAACCTGGGGGGGGCACACAATATCATTCACTGCTGGTCCTGCTCACACACACCTGATATGGCCTAGCAGACCACTACATCATCCACATACATACTCCAGTCCCAGTCAGTCTACTTTTGATCATCAAACCATCCATACAGTCCAGTTAGTCTACAGGACCATCCCACCATCTATAGACTCCGGTCAGTCGAGAGCAGTGCTTGTTTCAGAGGACCACCTCCCCCCCTTAAAAAACACCTTAAGGAACCCCCAGTGGTCCGTGGACCACACTTTGAGAAATGGCTTTGTGGCTACAGTCTCGTTCCAATCTAGACCACCACATCATCTACAGTACTGACTCTATCCAGCTTAGAAGACCATTCTATTCAGTGCTGGAAGGCCATCACTTTATCACCACACCTGTCACAGAACCTATTACAATACATCTTTGGTGCCTGGTACCAGTAGCATCTGAACGGATCAGCATCAGCAAGGAGATACTTCAATATACTTCAATACTATATACTTCAATACTATACTATACTACAGTATACTTCAATATTGATTTTTTTCAAGCACAGCACCACACTGTGCCTCACACACCAGTAGGGCCACTTTTCATTCGGCATTCCATCTCCCACTCATCTCTAAAGCCCAGCGAGAAAACAAGACCATCCCTACACTCGACGTGCTGGAGCCAACAAACTCCAGACCACTGTGAGTTTCAAAGGCAGATGATCCAACAATGCCCTCCAGCTAATTGACCCTAGAGCCCAACAGACCCCACACCACCTGAGTTTTCACATTAGGATTCAGAACAAACAATCTCTTTAGACAACTTACCCAGAAAGGCCAAATTAATCCAGACCACTTTCATCAAGCTTCCAAGTGTTCTTGCTAAGGTTTAAGCTACCTTTACTGATGTCTAACCCTTGTCTGATTGCTCTGTTTGGCACTGAGATTCACATGAGAACTTACAAGAGATGAGCTATCGAAGTACTGACAGCAACACAGTCTCTTTATTAGCCTGACAAATGTCTTCAGTGCAGAAGAACACAAGACTCTGCACATGTCGGACAAAGCTCAAACGCATAAATCACTTTTTGTGCTTGAGACATAAAAACCTCACATGAAAAGCTTTTTATGACACCAAAAGAAGCAACATGGTTGTTAAAAAATGCCACTAAAAACACTCAAAGCGAAAAAAGCACGACAAAAGAAATGACTGATGAGAAAAACAAATCCTCTTTTGTAACACCAAGTGAGGTTGGCTCAGCACGGGCAAAAACCTAACTTACGCTCGCTCGATCCCTAGGGCCTGCGGTCCCCTCTCCTTCCACTCCCTACTGTCCAACAAAAGACTGGAAAACAAAACTACCTAATCACAGGGTCGGCCTGAAAGAGGGCGAAAAATTCATTTCATTCTCCTGAGTGTGTCGAGCACTCGCTCGCGTTTGTAAAAAGCTAACTTGGGACAATGTCGCATCACAAAACACAATTTCCTTGCCTGCACAAGGGACCGCATTCTGCATCTCCCTCCCACCAGACTGCAACCATCTTTTGCGACTAATAGAGGGCAGAGTGAAGTGGCTGGCAAACAGCGTTTGCCCGTGAGAGACTTCTCTCGGCAAGGAATGCGATCAGAACGGAGCGGGTGCCACGCGAGCATGATTAAGCGCAGAGTTATTGTTTCGCGGCCTCGGTGCGGGTTTGTGTGTTCCGGTGCTGTGTTTGAAGTGCGTACGGCACCGTACGCCCCAAATAAATGAGTTTAGCTGAAGTGTTCCCTTTTCAACGGGAGTGGATTTACAGCCACTTAACAGAGGGACCACAATCAACCGATAAATTGACAACAACACGAGGAATAAACAAATGAATGAATAGATAAACAGATAGAATTAAAAAAAAAGATAAATACCTCATACCCAAGTGTGTATGCCCTACTGAGTAATGCACACACATACAGAAGACAACATGTACCCTGCTGTACGGAGCAATACAGAGCCTCAAGTTGACCTTTGACCCTGACAGAGGGCACAATCTGAAGCAGTGATATTACGTGTGTGTGTGTGTGTGGGGTGTGTGGGTGCACTGAGCAGTGTGTGTGGAGCATCCTTCACAAACAGAAAACAACTAGTTTGTTCATTTTGAAAATGGTCTACTGATGCTCTCTGTTCAAAGAGAATCGCAGGAAAACAACCCGCCCTCACACACACACACACACACACACACACACACACACACACACACACACACACACACACACACACAC
>CM050217.1:24025000-24040000 GCA_027475355.1 Coilia nasus
AGAGAGAGTGTGTGTGTGTGTATGTATGTGCGTGTGTATGTGCGTGTCTGAGTGTGTGTGTGTGTGTGAGAGAGAGTGTGTGTGTGTGTGTGTGAGTGTGTGTAAAAGGGCCCGATATAAGGCGGTACTGTATAGTCAATGAAAGCCAGGGGTGGGTGTTGGTGAGCGTGCGTACCTGTTGTAGGGCGTGTGGGTCGGGGGGCTGGTCGTAGGAGAGGGCCACTGGCACCAGGTTTACGTCGGCCGCGTTGCCGTCCGCTACAGCCTGCTGGAGCCGCGCCAGCCACTGGCCCCCGAGCCCGCTGTCCGCCGCCAGGGCCAGGCTGAGGCTCTCGCCATCCTGGAGCAGCGCGCAGGTCAACTACTCACACACACACACACACACGAACACACACATACACACATACACACATGTACAAACACACATACAGATTAATAACCAAGGGGCAGCAGCAACACACACATGCACACACACAGGCACACACACACATAGACACACACACTCACACGCGCACACACACGCATACACACACACACACACACACACACACACACACACACACACACACACACACACACACACACACACATAGACACACACACTCACACGCGCACACACACGCATACACACGCATACACACACACACACACACACACACACACACACACACACACACACACACACACACACACATGGATTAATAACCAAGGGGCAGCAGAGCTCTACTACACGTGATGGAAGTAATAAAAGAGGGCACATGGGCGACAGAGCCAGAGTGTGTGTGTGTGTGTGTGTGTGTGTGTGTGTGTGTGTGTGTGTGTGTGTGTGTGTGTGTGTGTGTGTCTGTGTGTGTGTGTGGGTGTGCGCGTGTCTAAGCACATGTGTGTGTGTCAAAGCACGTGTGAACGAATATGCGTGTGTGAGTGAGTGCATGCCTGCAATTTGAAATTGGTGGGCACACCCAATACCCTCTGAAAATAAATGTGTGACAGTGATATGAGGAGAAAGACAGAGTGCAAAAACCAATAAGAGAATTCGATAGAGAGACAGAGAAAGAGAGAGATAGAGATAGAGAGAGATAGAGAGAGAGACAGAGAGAGAGAGAGAAAGAGAGGGAGAAAGAGAGAGAGAAAGAAAGGGATAGAGAGAGAGAGATAAGTAGAGAGAGATAGAGAGAAAGAGAGAGAGAAAGGGATAGAGAGAGGGGGATAGAGAGAGTGATAGAGGGGTAGAGAGAGAGATAGAGAGAGAAAGAGAGAGAGGGATAGAGAGTGGGGGATAGAGAGAGTGATAGAGGGAGAGAAAGAGAGTGAGTAAAAAAGAGAGTGAGAGAGGAGTTAAAGGGAGGATGTGAGGGGGGTGAAAGTGTTGCTAGGCATGTGTTTGTGTGTCCCGTCCCCAGTGCGACACAGCCCGGCGGTGCTAATGTGCTGAAGTGTTCTGCCGGAGCGCAGTGCTGTGTGGGGATGAGAGCCACTGCAGACAGATGCTCATGAATGTGGATGTGGCCAAGAAGGGTGTTAGCAGGCGTGCACGTGTGTATGTATGTGTGTGTGTGTGTGTGTGTGTGTGAGAGAGACAGAGAGAGAGAGATGGTGGTGCAGCAGTTAGTGAGTGTGCATAATTATGACCGCCGCTAGCAAAGCTAGCGAAAGCGGTCATTATAGTGTTGCCGCGACTTTTTTCCCTTTTTTTTTCTTTCTTTTTTTTCCCCGATTTTCCGTCAACGATTTCCGGGACACTGGAAGTACGGGGGACATGAATCTTTGTAGGCATGTAGCCCTAGAACTTTTTGGGCCACCCCCCCGCTTTGCCAGGGTCCGTCAAAGAGGGGGAGACCGGCAAAGGTTTTTGCTGAATAACTCAATGAACGTTTCACCCAATGACATGAAATTTTTGTGATATGTCGGTGTTACAGAGACGTATCGACTCAGCCCATAAACACTCATTTGAAGCATAGCACCACCTAGTGATATGGGTAAATGCAAAAATTGGTATTTTGAGTTGCTAATATCTTGGACCGAGAAGGTGGGAACTGCACAAAATACGTCATGCATGATCACAACAAAGACCTCTAACATCACAGCACATGCCATACAATTTGGTCCATAGGGGGCGCTGTAATTGTAGAAAATGTAACTTTGCCTATTATCTAGAGAATGCTAATGTTTACAACAACTTTTTTTTTTATCATGAAATCTATTGACCCTCACGCATTGAAAGCACTGGTCACTTCCAATGAAAACAATTTCCGTGAAATTTTAACATTGCGAAAACGAATTTGAACAAACTCGTCATAGGCCGCTCATGTGAATCTCACCAAATTTGGTATATGTCATCTACAGACAATGCTGCCAAAAAGTTATCAAAGGATTTATCTTGAGATAAACCGTTTCGAAGTTGCACGTCAATGAACATTTAACACGTAGCTTAAAATTCTTCAAAAGTCCATATCTTGGCTTTTAATTGCTCAAATTTGGTCAACGTTGACCTGCCATCTCTAAACAGCTTTCTTTTCATGTGTACTAAATTTTGTGACATTTCGTCATAGGGGGCGATGTTTATTGGCAAAGCTAGGTGTCAAAAAACAGTTTTTGTTAAATAATTCGTCAACAATTTTGCCCAAGACAACGATTTTGTGTTAGTATGTCGATGTTACAGAGACATATCGACCCAGCCCATAAACATTCACTTGAAGCATAGCGCCACCTAGTGATATGGGTAAATGCAAAAATTGGGATTTTGAATTGCCAATATTTTGGACTAAGAAGGTAGGAACTGCATAAAATATCTCATGCACGATCAACACAAAGACCTCTAAAAGCACAGCACATGCCATAAAATTGGGCCTATAGCAGCCGCTGTAATTGTACAAAATCTTTTGCCTATTCCTTTCAGAAATCACTCCTACACACTATACAAACACACACAATGTCATTCATTCAAAACCCACATTCGTGCCCACTTCCAGGAAATCATTTCCACATAAATTCTCACCTCACAACACTGCTCTTCCACACACTCATCATACCAACAGTTCCCACATTTCAATACACTGCGGTGGTCATACCATGTACCGCTATGCGGTACATCTAGTTGAGGAGGTTGTTTTTAAAGACTGCCTGCTGGAAAGACTGAGGGAGCAGTTAGGGAAATTTATCCGCCTGGGAGGGCCGTGACTGAGGGCAGGAGTGTGTGTGTGTGTGTGTGTGTGTGTGTGTGTGTCAGGGGAATGAGGGAGAGAGCTAGAAAGAGATGACAAGAGAAGGGGAGGGAGGAGGCAGAGGGAATAATACTGAAAACGAATTTTGTGTGACTGATTAAACACAAATCTAAGCGGGGGGACAAAGGAGAGACCAAATCAGTAACTGAGTGCACAGGTGAGTGAGAGACTCAGTAAGAAACTGAGTGAGTCAGTGAGTCAGTGAGTGAGTGAGTCAGTGAGAAACTGAGTGAGTGAGTCAGTGAGTGAGAGAGTCAGTGAGAGAGAGAGTCAATGAGTGAGAGAGTCAGTGAGAAACTAAGTGAGTGAGTGAATGAGTGAGTGAGTGAGTGAGTGAGAGTGTCAGTGAGTGAGAGAGTCAGTGAGAAACTGAGTGAGTCAGTCAGTCAGTGGTTGAGTCGGTGAGTGAGTGAGTCAGTGAGTGTACAGGTGAGTCAGTGAGTGAGTCAGTGCCCAGGTGAGTGAGAGACTGAGTGAGTGAGTGAGTCAGCTAGCAAGAGAGTGAGCAACTTTATGAGTGAGTGAATGAGTGAATGTACAGGTGAGTGAGTGAGTGAGTGAGAGACTGAGTGAGTGAGTGAGTGAGTGAGTGAGTGAGTGAGTGAGTGATGGCACAGGTAAATGAGTGAGTCAGTAAGAGACCGAGTCAGTTTGTGATTGATTGAGTGAGTGAGTGAGTGTACAGGTGAATGAGAGAGAGTGTGTAAGTCAGTGAGTGAGTGAGTGAGTGACTAAGTGAGTGAGTGAATGAGTGACTTAGGGAGCAGTTAGGGAGATGTATCCGTCCGAGAGCCGGGGAGGCCGTGACTGAATGCATGAGTGTGTGTGTGTGTGTGTTTGTCAGGGGGAGTGAGGGAGAGAGCTAGAAAGAGATGACAAGAGAAGGGGAGAGAGGAGGCAGAGGGAAAGATGACAGACTGACAGACTAAACACACATCTAAGCGGGGGAACAAATGAGAAACCAAATCAATGGGTGAGTGTAAGAGTGACTGTGTGCACAGGTGAGTGAGTGAGTCAGTCAGTGAGACTCAGTGAGTGAGTGAGTCAGTGAGTGAGTGAGTCAGTGAGTGTACAGGTGAGTCAGTGAGTGAGTGAGTCAGTGAGTGAGTGAGTCAGTCAGTGAGTGAGTGAGTCAGTGAGTGTACAGGTGAGTCAGTGAATGAGTGAGTGAGTGAGTGAGTGAGTATGTGAGTCAGCTAGCAAGAGAGTGAGCAACTGTATGAGTGAGTGAATGAGTGAGTGTACAGGGGAATGAGTGAATGAGAGACTGGGTGAGTGAGTGAGTGAGTGAGTGAGTGAGTGAGTGATGGCACAGGTAAGTGAGTGAGTCAGTAAGAAACTGAGTCAGTTTGTGATTGAGTGAGTGAGTGAGTGTACAGGTGAATGAGAGATAGAGTGTGTAAGTCAGTGAGTGAGTGAGTCAGTGAGTGAGTGGATGAGTGCACAGGTGAGTGAAAGAGCCGGTGAGAAACTGAGTGAGTGAGTGAGCGAGTGAGAGAGTCAGTGAGAAACTGAGTGAGTGAGTGAGTGAGTGAGTGAGTGAGTGAGTGAGTGAGTGAGTGAGTGAGTGAGTGAGTGAGTCAGTCAGTCAGTGAGTCAGTGAGTGAGTCAGTGAGTGAGTGGATGAGTGCACAGGTGAGTGAGAGAGCCGGTGAGAAACTGAGTGAGTGAGTGACTGAGTGAGTGAGTGAGTCAGTCAGTCAGTCAGTCAGTCAGTGAGTGAGTGAGTCAGTGAGTGTACAGGGGAGTGAGAGACTGAGTGAGTGATTGAGTGAGTCAGTCAGTCAGTGAGTGAGGGAGTTAATGAGTGAGAGACTGAGTGAGTGAGAAACTGAGTGAGTGAGTGAGTGAGTGAGTGAGTCAGTCAGTCAGTCAGTCAGTCAGTCAGTGTACAGGTGAGTGATAGACTGAGTGAGTGAGTCAGCTAGCAAGAGAGGTAGTGTATGAGTAAGTGAACGAGTGAGTGTACAGGTGAGTGACAGAGAAAGAGAGAGAGAGAGAGAGAGTGAGTGAGTGGGTGAGTGGATGAGTGGATGAGTGAGTGAGTGAGTGAGTGAGTGTTCAGGTAAATGAGAGAGAGAGAGTGTGAGTGCAAGAGTGTAAGTGAGTGAGTGAGTGAGTGAGTGAGTGAGTGGATGAGTGAGTGAGTGAGTAAATGAGTGTGTGATTCGAGTCAGTGAGTGTACAGGTGAGTGAGAAAGCCTGTGAGTGAGTGAGTGAGTTAGTGAAAGAGTGAGTGAAAAAGGGCAATAAGAGAGAGTGCAAGAGAGGATAAGCGAGAGAGAGAAAACAAGTAAAAGAAAGATGACATTAAATGTGATAAAGAGAAAATAACTGAAAGTTAAAGAAGGAGATGGAGAATGCAAGAGAGAAAGCAAGAATAAGAGAGCAAAGGTGAAAGAGGAATAAGAGACAGACAATGAAAACAGAAGACAGCCCGATACGTCTGTGTGTGTGTGTGTGTGTGTGTGTGTGTGTGTGTGTGTGTGTGTGTGTGTGTGTGTGTGTGTGTGTGTGTGTGTGTGTGTGTGTGACTTAGCCAGTGAACAAATGAGAAAGGCAGTTCTTTTGTGCGAGAGAACAAAGACTCAGTGCATTTATGAAAGATTCAATTGAATTTAATTCTGATGTGATTTTACTCCGCAGCTCAATGAATAAGAGGACGGTCTGCGCCCTGACTGAACGCCGCAAGCGCAGTGCTGCGGAAGACATTCGGCAGTGACAAGAAACACCCTTTTAAAAGTAAATTTCCAGATTAAGTCAAATCAGAACGAAGGGGTGTGTGTGTGTGTATGTATGTGTGTGTGTGTGTGTTGACGGGGGCTGTTCTTGTGCCTACCCAGAGAGAGAAATGAATAAGAAGAGGGTGAAAGCCTAAACAGAGGGAAAAGAAGTGAATAGGAGATGAAAAACTCAATAAAGGCACAATGCAAGCAAGAATCACTTCAATATTGGTAATGATAACGATCATCTCCCTAAGTCATAACAAAAGTGGAAAGATCTGAGTGCAGAGAGGTAGCAGTGAGTGCAACCACACACATAAACACACACACACACACATAAACACACACACACACACATAAACACACACACACACACGCGCACACACACACACACACGCACACACACACACACACAGTAGCAGTGATTGCAACCACACATAAACACACATAAACACACACACACACACACACAGTAGCAGTGATTGCAACCACACACAAACACACACACACACAAACAGCAGCAGTGAGTGCAACCACACATAAACACACACACACACACACACACACACACACACACACACACACACAAACACTGTAGTCAGGCTAGCCTTACGGCCTGGAAGGCAGGACAGCGAGTCGATGCGTAGATGTTCAAGTTGGATTTTTATTTTCCTTCCCCAAGCAGGAAAATGGTCCAGAGGAAAAAAAAAAAAAAAAAAGAAAAAAAAAACTCCAAACAAAATACTCAAGCAGAAACTTAAATAGTTCAAAATGCAAACTAAACTTTCAAAAGATCACAAATCAAAATTCAATAATATAAAGCAAAATTCAGTGCTGCAAAATTCTCTCTCTCTCTGGTTACTCAGGTGTTCACCATAGCTCACCTAAAACCAACTGACTTGCTGGTGGTTTCCCTGGGTTTTCTAGCCCACCGAGTGAACCAAATCATGTGCAAAAATCAATCAATCTTAAAAAGCTAAGAACCAGTACAAAAATATATATAAATACTCTGTTTAAAAACAATAAATATTCCGGTTCTAAAATATATACACCACATGCTCCATAAACCCCAAAAATATTACAACACACAAACACCCCTCTTCCCCACACACTCATGCAACCGGCACATCTCTGACGTGAGCTGTCGTAACTATAATTGACCCTCGAGAGCTCCCGTCGGGTCTTTTCGTCACCATCAGGACGTAGACCTGCACCCAGGTAAGCTCTGCTTGTCACTAGCTCACAAGTTCGCTAGCTAGCTAGTTATTTAGTTATTGTTTGCCAAAGTTAAAATGTTTGTAATGTCCATAGTCCTCTTCTCAGTTGGCAACTCCCGAGTTAAGGCATGTTAAAATGATAAAAGTTCGTTCTGTGTGTTTGTGCTGCAGGTGCTGTGCTCCCGTGACTGCCAGCTGCATGCTCACGTTTGTGGTTGAAAAAACAAAAAAAGGGCTGTGTTTAAAAACGTGTGTTGCCGTGGTGTTTGTTAAAGTAGTGTGGTGTAAAACCGGTAACGGGCTACCGCACCATTACAAACACATAAACACACAAACATTCTCACATTCAAGCACACTCACACACTAGGGGAGTGCAGTGGCGCGGTGGTTAGAGCGCCCAACCATAAATAACAAAACAGTCCGGCCTGTGGTCATTTCCCAACCCTACCCCATCTCTCCCTCCCGCTTACTTCCTGTCACCATCTTCACTGTCCTGTCCCAATAAAGCCATAAAAGGCCAAAAAATACTTACAAAAACACACACACACAGGCATACACACTCATACATGTACATTCTCACATACAAACACAAACACATATACACCCACAGAAACTCACAGCCACAATAACAGGTGGAGTGTGGAAAAAAAGGTTACACAAGCCATTTCTGGTTGCTTTAATATAACCCCTCCCCACCACCAACACCACCACCACCACCACCACCAACACCGCCCCACTCGCACCCCATCCAGGGCCAAGATCTTTCAGTTTTACGGATTGAAGTTTCAGCGAGCCAGTAATGAGCTCCATTACTGAGAAAGAGAGGCTGAAGAAGAATAAAAACAGAAGAGAGAGGGAGTGAATACTGCAGGCTTGGACTCAATCAATAGAATCAACCTGGAAATCTGTTTTTTTTTCCATCCACAGAGAATGGGAGGGGGTGTAATGAGCACTCTTTCAAAGTGATGAGTGTTCCTGCAGAGGAATGCAAAATCTAATGCTGTTGGTGGAGGGTGGGGATGGGGAGGGGGTTTTGAGGGGTGGGGGGGGGGGGGGTACAGAGCTTTGTGACCAGAGCTAGCAAAAGAGTTCTTGATGTTCCAAGTTCTTGTTGCTAACTCATACAGAGTGAGTTGCTAACTCATACTGGTTGTACACACCAGACCCTATTTATTATACTGGGTGCATCAAAAATACAGCACACATTTTAAATGTTTATATCTTGATTTACAAAAAAAGATACAGAGTACCAAATATGTCTGTTTTTAAAGATGACAATCAGAGGTTTTTGAAACATAGGTTAATTTCTCTGGACACGACTCTGGAAGTGAATTGAAGATGTCTTTTATGTAAGGGTACATTTGGAAAACTTTTTTTTTTTTTTTTTTTACACAAACCCAGCCAAGAACGTTTCAAACTATAGGCCTGAATTAGAAAGTCTGAAGAGGTCATAAACATTGTCAATAGAAACATGTTAAAGTTTAAATTTGTGAAACATGAGAAAAATTATGTCCATGATTAAAATTAGTAAAGCTGGCCTAGGGCTGGGCGATATGGCTGAAATCTGTATCACGATATAAGTGTTTCATATCGGTCGATATCGATAATTATTGAAACATTGTGTGACCTATTTAAAAGTAACAGGAGGGAAAAATCTATTCATTTTTATTTTTTTAACTTAACCTTCCTCTGACAGGCAATAAGCATTCAGGCAAAATGACTGTCAAAACACGTTCAATGTTACGATCACAATGAAAACTGAGTGATCCGAGAAAGCTCCGGCTGTCTGAACAGTGTGAACACATTAGGATAAGTGGTTTTGATAAAGTGGTATTGTAGCATCGAAAATATATCGATATGGCGATATAGTGTCAAATACATATCGATATAAATATTACGATACGATATTACGATAATATCGATATATCGCCCAGCCCTAAGCTGGCCTGTATATCCCCATGCTTCCGCTGTGAGTATACTAAGTATGTAATGTATTTTGCATCTTTAATTACAACTTTGTCATATAAACAATACAATACTAGCCATATTGTAAATATATGCGGCAATAAAAACAAATTGAAACTGTTAATGTGGTCAGTGTAAGATGTAGTTGTAGTCGTTAATTGTAGTAGTTAGTTGTTGTTCAGGAAAGGAACAACATTCACTTGCATTTATGCAGCACTTTATCAAGGTACCCAAAGCGGTAAGGTTCCAGTGAAGGGGGATCTCCATTAACCACCAACAGTGTGTAACCCCCACCTAGGTGAGGCACAGCAGCCATAATGGGCCTGAAGGACCACACCCACACCACACACACCCTAGCTTGAGGTGGAGACTGAGGGAGTCTACCTGAGGTTCAATACTCAGTAACAGTCTGGAAACGCTCAGTAGGAAAGCACCTGAGCATGGCAGGCTTTGTGAAAGTTGGAAGAAAAAAATAAAATAAATACAAAAACACTGCACATATCCGTACTGTTTCCAGGTGACAGGGAATGCTGGGAAGATTTTCAGCGGATGGCAATGCAAGGCTGCACACAGTGAAGCTGCAGCATGCCCTGAGCCCTGAGAGTGGCATTTCACGAGGCAAAATCAGCCAAATACAACCTCTCTCTCTCTCTCACACACACACACACACACACACACACACACACACACACACACACACACACACACACACATATACGCACAGCAAAGCTTCAGGATGTCTCTAGCCCTGAGAGTAGCATTTCACGAGGCAAAATCAGCCAAATACAACCTCTCTCTCTCTCTCACACACACACACACACACACACACACATACGCACAGCAGAGCTTCAGGATGTCTCTAGCCCTGAGAGTGGCATTTAACGAGGCCAAATCAACTAAATACAACCTCTCTCCCTCCCTCGCCCCCCCCCCCCCCCCCTTCTCTCTCTCTCTCTCTCTCTCACACACACACACACACACAGCAAAGCTACAGGATGTCTCTAGCCCTGAGAGTGGCATTTCTCATGAGGCAAAACCAATTAAATAAGGCCAATACACAGCTCCACACAACTGCTCTCTCTCTTGCTCTCTGTCTCTCTCTCTCTCACACACTCACACACACACACAAAGATATACACACAAGCATTAAAGCACACATACACACTCAACCGCACACTTATACGCACAGGGACACACACACACACACACACACACACACACACACACACACACACAAATCTCAGCCAAGACATCTTGTGGAGGGTGATAAGCTGAGATCTTCTTTTCCCTCTCCATACACATGCATCCTCACTGGTTCTGGCCGTCCATTTTTCAGTCTGGCATTCTCTACTTGTCTTCCTCTATCCATGCCGTCCTCCTCATCCCCCTCTCTCACTCACTCATTCTTCTCCCCACACCCATTAGCATACGAAGAATACCTCATTTTAAGGCCCAGCGCACGCACACACACACACACACACAAACACACACACAAACACACACACACACACATACTTTTCATACCTTGGCAGCCCACGTCAACACACCGCAGTGGAATCAACTCTACGCTACTGAGACGAAAGACACTTCCCTCACTAAAGCAAATTTGTTTAATTCACCGAACACTGAATCACATTTGAATACACTCGACTGCATTGAATGACACTTAAATACGCCCACATAATCAGCTTTGCAGCAGTGATGCCTAGCAAGGCGTCCACTTGGTGGCGTTAGTTTTGGGCTACCATTCACAGAGAGAGAGAGAGAGAGAGAGAGAGAGAGAAAGAAAGAAAGAAAGAAAGAAAGAAAGAAAGATAGATAGATAGATAAATAGATGGATAGATAGATAGATAAACAGACAGACAGACAGACAGACAGACAGACAGACAGACAGACAGACAGACAGACAGACAGACAGACAGACAGACAGACAGATAGATAGATAGATAGATAGATGTACTTTATTGAGCCCGAGCTGGGAGATTAAAGCATGAGAGAGTGGGTGGTTGAGCCATCTCTGGACTGCAGGACTGCAGGACAGGGGGAAGAGAAGCCTGTGGATGAAGGAGAAGCATTTCTGCTCTTCAGTGGCTCAGTGGCATCTGCATAGCGACACTTTTCTGCACTTCTCTGGGGATTTCCCTTGAATCGGCAGATCTACAGTACTGCAGCTAAACATCCAGCCCCACTGCACTTTCAACACTTTCGGGAAATTTACTCCCACATGCAAACTTTCAAACGAATATCACAGACTTAGGCGAACATCAGAAGTCCGTAAACACACTTTAAATCAACCAATCCACATGCACACACACATTACACATTACCATCAGAAGTCCGTAAACACACTTTAAATCAATCAATCCACATACACATACACACACACACACACACACACACACAATTACCCCCACCTCCCACTGAAACTAGGCATATTTGTGCAACATCCTCAACGAAAAGCATCACTACAAAAAACAAAACAAAAGAGAGCCCCTACAGTAAGCATAAATAAGATGAAGCACCGAAAAACTTTTAGAAATCTTATTATACTCCAACTAACTGTAATAAGTAAATATAAATCATGCTTGAAATCGTAAATAGAGAAATAGTATCTCATTACACATCCTGCATCCATCAACCAGAACACTCCATCTATCAGCCATCCATCATTTGCATTTCTCTGCTTCTCCCAGACAGACGATGATGCTGGTTGCCAGGGCACTGGTGTCTGTCTGCATTAATGAGAGCATGAATGCTGCTTACTGTACGCCTGCCACCCCGTCCAGTCGATAGTCGATGGGCGATAACACATCGATCAGCGCAGGGCCTCGTTGATTTGTTCTTTACCCTCTTTTATGCTGAATATAGATCAGACCATACAGGCTATACACACCATACAGGCCATACTGTGCTGTTCTGATGTCTACATGTAGGAAATAACCAGGGGAATAATTGAGCATCCGTGTGTCAATTCGTTTACACATCATCAACCTGACAGACTTCAATCTGTCTTTTTAAGCCCAGTGTAACCAATGGCAAAAGCCTCTACCTTTGGGGCCGTTAGTGTGCACGGCTGGAGTCAATGCTTTTTAAGCACAGGAAGTAATGCAGTGCGAAGCGTTTTGTTTTGGTGTGGTCAGGTAGGGTAGGATCCTGTGGGACAACAGGACAGAAAAATCCATGCTGCCCAGTCCCTCTAATCCAAGGCCACCCTGATCCTAATAAGCTGTCTGCTGACTGGCAGCATTTTCCAGACACAGTCCGTTAGTCGCCCAATGAACGGATCCCCCGGATCTAGCAGCGCTGATGAGATGAAGCCTCTATGGGCTGGGACTGTGCTTAGAGACCCCCCCCACCCAAACTCTCCATCAAAATAAGGCCATCAGCTCAAGGCACAGGCCAGTCCCTAACCATTAAGATGCCTTCATTAAGGAGAGTTTCAGTATTTCACACTGAGCTCATCTGCCTTTAAACCATTATTTTTATCTTAAATATTAATTGGTAGGAGGGAAAGAAGATTGTAACCTTCACTAACCCACACGGTATCTGAGCACCTTTGTGTGTGTGTGTGTGTGTGTGTGTGTGTGTGTGTGTGTGGTTTCGGGAAACTTACTCAAGGCACATCTATCTCCTTGTGTGTTCCCTCCTGGTGTGAACCCTTGGCTGCTCTAACTTTGCTATGCCTTTGTTTACTCTGTGTTCCTCTACACTTCTGTTAGCTTGTTTATGGCCTCCTTTGGATAAAAACATCTGCTAAGTGCAATGTAATGTAATGGAAGAGGACTAGCTGCTGCAGTACTGTATGTGCTGGTACACAATAGAAATTATTAATGTTGTTGTTGTTGTTGTTGGATCACTTACTGCACTCATGAGTGGTGAGTACAAGCTGTCCGTCTCAGCATCCTCCTCACTGATTGCACCGCACGGCAGTAAGATCACGCCCAGCCTACGGAGTACGGCCCTGTGATTGGACAAAGAGAACAAGAAGCCAGTGAGTTAGGGAGTGACAGAAGGAGAAAGGATGTGTGTGGATGCGAGAGAGAGACAGAGCGAGAGCGAGAGAGAGAGAAGACAGATAGAGAGAGCAAGAGAGAGAGAAGATGGATAGTGCGAGAGAGAAAAAAAGAGAGCGAGAGAAGACAGACAGAGCAAAAGAGAGAAAAGACAGATAGAAAGAGAGAGAGAGGAGGCAGATTTAAGAGAGAGACAGAGAGAGGGGGGGGGGCATGGTGGCTAGAAACAAACAACCCTGAATTTACAACCAGAGAGTCAGCCAAAAAAAGTTCAAAGAGACAAAAAAGTATTTGTTCGGGGATCCTAGTAATCTATTGTTGAACTTAATTTAACTAAGAGAGGGCAGTTAAAAAAAGAGACTTTCATTGGAGCCGATGTAAGGACGATTTTTTTCTTAATCACTCTATTCAGCAATACTGCTGAGCTCACTTTACTTTACAAAGAACCAGAAACACATCCATCTTTTTTCATTTGCAAACCCTGCAGGTTCATCACAGAATGGCTTGTGAGTACCCTTCTTCAAAAAGGCTCGTGATGTGCAACAAGCCTGGTAAAAGACATGACAAAGTGAGCTGAATAGACTTTTTCAAAGGATTTTTAACTGTCCCTTAAACCAAGAAATCTGTTTATTAATATTCAGCATATGGGTTTGTAGTAACAAAAATTACAGAGGCAATGAACATAGTTAAGTAATTAGCAGTTTCATTACAGTGATAACACACGTTCCAATAGTCTTTTGATAGACAGTCAGTGAGTCTGTCTGTCTACCTATCTATCATACACAGTAGTATTTTACTACTTAAATAACCCCCCCCCCCCCCCCTGCCCAATCCAAGGTTCACCATGGAGATGTCCTCTTTCACACACACTGTCACAGCAGCATATTCTGTTATTGACCTCCTTGTGGAGAAATGGTTAACACATGCTCATCAGTCCTGCCAGGGGGCTGATGTATGGCCCTGGTTTGCACGGATACCCCCCGGGAGATATTCACACACCACTTTCTCTTATTTCCCCCTCAGCACTCGTACATCCTGTTCTGAAACACTTCCCCCAATGGACGCCTTCCAAATTGGCTGGCAGAGAGGAAGTTGTGTGTAACTGTGGCTTAGCAGAGGCAAAATACTTTGGAAAGTGCCACAGTCAGCAAAGAAGTTCTTGGAGAAAGGATAGAAGTGTAAATGAATGTGTTCAATACAGTGGCCTTTCCTGAGAGGGAAGCTGTGCTCTTGAAGAGTGCAGGAGTTCTAGGGAAGAAATGTGACCTTGTGGTGGGCTGAAGTTAGGAATCAACGTACTGTATCGCCTTTATAAAGGACAGACCCGCGACGGTCGAAGAATCAAAATTGCCAACAGTAACTCTGTGCCAGACACTGCACTTGCTTTTGGATGGAGCCAGTGGAGTGGAACAAGAGTAAAAACCCATCTAAAATTATAAACTGGAAAATACGCAATTATGAAAATGTGAAATTATGAACACAGGTGCCAATTTTATTCTTCTCTGACAAAGGCACCACTACTGTCTCGTCTTGTGGAAACTGGACAATGAGTAAGAAGTGTTACTCACAACACTTTTTGGAAATGGCCTAAGGATTGCCCTACAAGTCAAACTTCTGTCCATTATCTGGGCAAAACATAAGATCCTACAGTTGGAAGGCTGTATTTCTAAACCAGTGTTTCTCAAACTTTTTCAGAGGACCACTCCCCCCCCTCAAAAAAACTTCAAGGACCACTCCCCCCTTACAAGGCTAATAGGGCTGTGTAAATGCATGAACCGGTGCAGCATCAGAGCCCTAACTAGGGAACGGCATGCGACGATGATATACATGTCCTTTAAACACACTATGCACAGCATAG
>CM050217.1:24042500-24092500 GCA_027475355.1 Coilia nasus
GTGTATGTGTCATATTTATGTGTGTATTTAAGTGTGTGTGTGCAAGCATATACACATACAAATTTTGGGTGTTGGTATTTGTTTGTGTTTGTGTGTGTGTGTTTGTGTGTTTGTGTCTAAGGGCCCTATCATGCCGCCCAATCATACTATTCTGTGCCAGCACATAGTTCGTTTTTTTTTTCCAGCAGAAATTCAGTGTCTAGGAGATGACACTGCTCCCTCACAGGGAAAAGAAGTGGTGTGACTTCAAAGCAACTTGCACGACAGACTTCAGACAATGCGGATATGGTCATGAAAATAGAGCCCTAAGTGTCCTGTGTGTGCGTCACTTGATATGAGGCAGTGATCAATCAAGTCTCTGTCAGCAGAGGCAGGTTGACTGAGCAGAAAATCAGAACCAGCAGGACCACACACACACACACACACACCCAGAACCAGGGACCCAACTGGTCCTTGAGACTGGCCTACTGGACCACTGAAAGGTGAATTGGGGCTTACGTATACAGGTCAGGTTCTGAAGTCTCTCATAGCTGAGATCTTGGACAAACCCAAAACGTTCACTCACTTACTACAAATTGCATTATAGAGTGAGTCAACTCCAACTGACACCCTTTATGGAGCACTACATAGTGACTGAGTGCACATTTCGGACAGAGCCATTGTTTAGTGTCTAGGGCTGGTCACCCTGGGCTGCTCTGCTAAATAGCGGCTAAATGGATTACAACTGGAATAAAGTCTGCCCCTCAGGTCCAAGTGAGGAATTGAGGCAAACTGACCTGATTCTTTCTGTTTGACTTATGGAATGTATTGTGGGTGTGTGTGTGTGTGTGTGTGTGTGTGTGTGTGTGTGTGTGTGGTGTGTGTGTGTGTCATGCAAGCCACTCACAAAGGATACGCCAACAAGAAGGCAAACCCCCATGGGGGCTGCCATTTCATGTTTCTAAGGTACAAGCTACAGTGTGTGTGTGTGTGTGCGTGTGTGT
Organism: Coilia nasus; assembly: GCA_027475355.1. Taxonomy (NCBI): domain Eukaryota; kingdom Metazoa; phylum Chordata; class Actinopteri; order Clupeiformes; family Engraulidae; genus Coilia; species Coilia nasus. The sequence goes on from CM050217.1 coordinate 24,043,484, forward strand.
GTGCGTGTGTGTGTGTGTGTGTGTGTGTGTGTGCATGGAGCAGGTAAACTAGAGCACAGCCAGCAGGCCTCTCGTGTGATCTAGTTCCATACAGGAGCTCATTATCCCTCTCCCTCTCTGCCGAGGGACTATCCGACAGGCCCGCAGAGGCCTCCACTCCTCCACCGGGAAGGGGAGAGGAGGAGAGGAGGAGAGGGAGACTGGGCCTGGGGGCGGCTGCTGTGGTGCTGATGCTGGGGTTAGGATGGAGTGTGGGGCTGGGTAACAAAGAGCACAGATGCGCTGCAGTGAAGCTTACAGGTCATTATTTAGCCTTAGCCAAGCATATGGAGACAGAGGCTTCTCTCTGGAATAGCCCTCGTGTGTGTGTGTGTGTGTGTGTGTGTGTGTGTGTGTGTGTGTGTGTGTGTGTGTGTATGTATGTGTGTGTGTGTTTCTTCCCTTTTGTGCTGAGTCAGGAAGACTCTGCTGTGTCCCCACTGTGTGTGTGAGTGTGTGTGTGGATGTGTTTCTGAGATGCCACTGTGTGTGTGTGTGTTTGTGTGTGTGTGTGTGTGTGTGTGTGTGTGTGTTTCGGTAATGCCACTGTGTGTGTGTGTGTGTGTGTGTGTGCGTGAGAAAGAGAGAGAGATTCTGAGGTGCCATTGTGTGTGTGTGTGTATGTGTCTGTGTGTGTGTGTGTGTGACTACGCCACTGTGTGTGTATGAGAAAGAGTTAGAGAGAGTGTGTGTGCACATGACCTGAGGCTGGTGTTTACCGCACTGCAGCACAGCTCAGGGAGAGATCTATGAAGATTTAGAGACACACAAAACCAAAACAAGCAACACAGGACAGAAGATATGAAAAAACAACAGAGATAAAGACAGAGCAATAGGCCAGCACTGCAGATGTATCCACACACACACACACACACACACACACACACACACACACACACACACCCTATTGGTAGACATCTGGACCTCTGGGATTTTGCCTATTTATTGATGTAATCACATATTTTGTTTGATGCGTGCATGCCTATGCACACACACGCATACACTTGCACAATTCACCTAGTCATAGATTCTCAACCACTAGTAGAGACGTGAACTGAATTAATACTGTCGTAATTTACTTTACCCTCCCGACAATGTGATGTTACAAATGTAATCCTGCTTAGAATTTGAGATGATATTCAGCTTCTAGACATAGACACACACACACACACACACACACACAAATTCAAACACACACATGCACACTCGTTTCTATCTGTCTGGCTGTCTATGAAGCCCTTAGCCAGGTTGTTTGTGTGCTGAATAGAGGGAGGAGGGGTGCACAGCCCTGAGGCAGATGGGATACGCACACGGCTGACGGTTTAAATTCAAAGCGCTGGTTAAATACCTGGATTTCAAATCAAGAGGCAGAGCGAAACAGACAAGCCAGTTTAGGCGTGGATTACTGTCATCCTTCAAAAAGTTGCACTCATCACTCATCGCCTTTTAGCTGTGCGTACGAAATCTAGGATTGAGGGGCTTGGATGTTTTGAGTTGGGAGAAAACACGGCATGAATACTTTCTTGTAAATTTGGTTCATGGGATTTCATGGAGTGCTGTAGTGAGAAAACAGGAAAGCAAAGTCAGTGTTGAAGGATGTCCAAAGGATGTCGTTACAACAGCGGACGGCAGAGGAGGGCAAGGTGGATGAGGGAGGGGGAGGGGATGGGAGAGTAGGGGTGTTGAAATTAATCATATAATCGATGCATCGTGATGCAGACATGAACGATTAATAATCGTTTCAATAGCAGATGATAATCGATTATAATGTATTTTCTTGTGTATTAAACTGTGCTGTTACTTTTTATTTCATAATGTTTTTAATTTGCCATGAATATTGGTGGCTGTTGAGTTTTATTAAATAAAATAGGAAGGTAATATCTGACTGCTTGTGCTTGTTGATGAAATCAAAGCCATGTGCAGTAATATAGAAAATTGATGTGAAGAATCGCGATGCATCGTGATGCATCGAGATATCGAATCGAATCAAATGGCTAGCTTAATAATCGTAATCGAATCGAATCGTAAGATGAGTGAAGGTTCACACCTCTATGGGAGAGGATGGGAGGGGATGGATGGCGGGAGAGATGGATGGGGAGGGTGGTGCTGAGAGTGATGAATGGCTGGAGAGATGGAGGGAGCTGCAGATAAGGAGAGACAAACGAGTGGAGGAAGAAATGAATGGCTAGAGGCGGTGGAGAGGAGTTACCAGCTGAGCGGCTCGGCGCAGGGCGGCCAGCTGGTTGAGGTTGACTTGCAAGCTGCAGTAGAGGATGTCAAAGAGCTTCAGCAGGATCCAACCTCCCAACCTATCAGAGAGAGCGTATGTGTGTGTGTGTGTGTGTGTGTGTTTGAGGGAGATTGAAAAAGAGAGAGAGGGAGAAAGAGAGAGAAGATAGTAATTATGTGGAAAAAAAGTCAACTTATATTTATTTCGCATCTACATTTTTCTCAACACCCAGGAGAACATAGACTTCCTTACGCTAGCTTCACCAGCTCTAAGGTGAGAAAAGAAGCTGATAGAAACTGGTAGATGTGTAAAAGGCTTAGGACAGTGTAAAAGCCTAAGTGATGTAGTGGATTGCCACTGTGTGTCTTGACTGTGTTCACACTGTGTCAAACATTTGACAGATATTTTAGCTGTGTGGAAAATCTGACTGGATGAATGCGCGTGCATGTGGTGCGACTTCTCGTGGTGTGTGTACTGGGTCGTCAGACTCCCTGTGCATATATATCATTTTAGACATATTGTATGGGGATAAGTAGTAGTATTGTAAGGCATAAGCAGGGGGAAAGACTGGGGAAGGGAGGGGGAGAGAGAGGGGTAAGGAGCACTGCAGTGTGTGAGTGAAGGAGAGAGTGAGTGAGTTCTTCAGGAGAAGGAAGTGACAGAGTCAGCCTTCAGAGAGCTGGAGCTGTGAGCAAGACAGACGATATGACTTATTTAGGCACACTTACAACAAAGTTTGGGGTTGTCTGCATGAATAATAAGATGTTTTAGAAATAAAAAAATAAGTATTTGGTGCAGCGAGGATCATCACTGAGAGATCTGAGGAAAGGTTGTTGTTAAAATTTCATTTTATTTTTATTTATTCATTTATTTATTCTTTTTTTTTTTCTGTAGCACCATCAACAACACTGTCAACACCACCAAGACCTTCTGAAGGTGCCTCACATGAACAGGCTCCTGAAATCCCTTCAGAGGAAAAGTCAGAGTGATGGGGTGACCGGAGCAAGGAAGAGACTGCCTTTAACAAAGAACAAACCTTGAGAAAAGTATCTACAAAGCTAACGTGACGAAAAAAAAACAACAGGAGAGAGAGAGAGAGAGAGAGAGAGAGAGGAGTGAGTGGAGAGTGGAGAGAGAAGGGAAGGGGAGAAGAGAGGAGAGAGGAGAGTATCAGAAACGAAAAAAGTAAAGAATGGACACCGAAGGAGCGAAGAGGAGCAGAGATGGTAGAAAACGACGAGAAGTAACGAGAGAATAGAGGAGGAAAGACGTGGGAGGACAGGAGTGGTGAAGAAAGAAGGAAGGAGATGAGGAAAGAGAAAAGGAGTGAAGTAAAGAGAGGGGAGGTGTAGATAAAAGAAGTGAGAATGTGAGTGAAGTGAGAAGAAGAAAAGATAATTGACAAGAACAGAGAGAAGGAAAGAAGCAGAGAGGTGGGAAGAGGGGAAGAGGAAAAGGGGAGAGGAAAGGGAAGGAGAGGAGTGGCGAGAAAGAGAAAGATAAGATGAAAAGTACCAGGAAAGTACTGGGAAAAACAGATCATAACAAAGAAGAACAAGCAAACAAGAGGTTCACAAGCAGGTAGAAGAGCACAGATAAGCGAAACAAACCTGAACGACAGGGGCAAATGAAGATGGAAAATCAGACAGGCCGGAGGAACAAAAAGCCAAAAAAAAAAAAGATAAACAAACAGATGCAATGCCTGGCAGGCTTGGAAAGTCAGTGGTGATTACAAGGTGATTATTAACGGATGAGTTGGCGCGCTAAACTGCATTCCGTGTGTCTGAGGCCTTAGCCCATTACGTGCACATGAGTCTGTTACCCACATGGTCAGAGGCAGCCATCCATTGATACCTCATCACGCGATGTGATGGGTACCCCTGTGTGATGGGTACCCCTGTGTGATGGGTACCCCTGGTGCCTCTGAGATTGCATTATCTGGCATGCTTGTCTATGCCTTTTACAAGAGTTGGGTAGAGCTGCAAAGTTACTGGAGTGTTGATGGATGTTTCCTGGCGCTACTGGACTACAGTAAATCTTGTCTTGTGTGCTTCTGCCGTCTCCGCTGCCAAACTGTCAAAGCACTTGGAGCTGCATACTTTGTATGAAATGTGCTATACAAGTCAAGATTACTATTATTATTATTATTATTATTATTATTATTATTACTAGATTAAATTCATCCTGGTCCTCTGTGTGTGTGTTTGTGTGTGTGTGTGTGTGTGTGTGTGTGTGTGTGTGTGTGTGTGTGTGTGTGTGTGTGTGTGTGTGTGTGTGTGTGTGAGTGAGGGGTTGTGTGTTTGTGTGTGTGTGGTGTGTGATGTGTGTTTGTGTGTCGGACCTAGCTCCTTCCATCGTGCGCTATGGGAGAGAAACCTATGTTACGGTCACCTAATCAAAAGTTGTGTATCATGTACTTGATATCACGTGATCATATATAAATAAAAAGTGAACAGGTAAGTATGTATGTATCTGTCTGCATAACTCTGCATGCATGCAAGCGTGCATGTGTGTGTGTGTGTGTGTGTGAGTGTGTGTGTGTGTGTGTGTGAGTGTGTTTATTTCTGTCTGAGTATGTGTGTGTAAGCTTCAGAAGGCTGACCGAAGAAGGGCAGGAGAGATGCTGGTGGAGGCGAGGCTGAGGATCTGATTGGCTCGGGCCCTGGCAGACACATCCAGATGCTTCAGGAAACTTTCATCAGGAGAGCGCGCCGTACAAGACACCAGGCTCCACGCCCTGGACGCACAGACACGCACACACACAAAGAATTATCGAGTGAGCAAGAGAAACACACACACACACACACAGAATTAGAGATTGAGTGAGAGAAACAAACACGCACGCACACACACACACACACACGCACGCACGCGCACACACACACACACACACACACATACACACACACACACACACACACACACACACACACACACATACACACACACACACACACACACACACACACACACACACACACGCACACACACACAGAGGAGATGAAACAGTCATAGGACTGTCCTCCAAACAAAGATGGTGATTGTGCCTGAGCATATTTAGGACACAGAGACACACAGACACATTTGCATTTCAAAAAGGCTGTCTGGGGTAGCTGCTGGGCTTTGTGCATCATGACTCAGAAAACACAGGAAAATACTGCACTAAATATAATTATTAACAAGTGCAATCAGAGATGGCAACCTGTCCCCCCCTACTGGGAGGTTAGACACACACACACACAGACAGACACACACACACACACACACACAGACGGACAGGGTCATTGCAATACCTGGTCAATCCTCTCCGGGGGACCAGGTAATAAAAAAAGCCTGGCAAACCAGCCCCTCGTACTTCATTTCATTTTGTACAGAGGGTCTGGAACAGAGACCGTCAGAAACGATTTGCTGGAGGTGTGGACTTTTAAAAAAGTGCCTCTGCCTTTACCCAATCGCTAACTCCTGGTCGTCACGTATGCAATTAGCCTACCTACGCACTACAATTCAAATGTAGCACACAAGGTCAACGTCTAACAAACACACCCTCTGTTCACTGATTGGATCGATGTTTCTGGAACATCGCAAATGTACCTCAAGAGATTCTGGTCCAGACCCTCTGCACGAAATGAAATGAAGTACGAGAGGCGAGTTTACCAGGCTAAATAAAATAAAGGTTAGGCAAAGGGTCTTGTCCTGCCTGCTGAAGCTGTGATGACGAGTGATCATGAGAGAACTTCTACTGGTTCCAGAGGGTTCTAAAGGGTTCTGCAGGGTTTGAGGCCCAGCTCACTGTCCATCTTCCAAATGACTTGTTCTACCTCCCTCCCTCCCTCCCTCCTTCCCTTCCCCTTCTCTCCCACTCCGTCCCTTCGTCCCTGCCGCTTGTCATCCTCTCCCTCCTTCTCTCTCTCAGCTTCTCTGCCCTCTCCACCTCTCTCTCGCTTCCCCTCAATAATGGCGAAATGAAGAGGGGGGTGAGAGATTGAACGGAGAGATAGAGGAAGCCGAGGGCACTATATCAACATTCCACCGAGTGATCCGCCGCCCTCCGTCAACATTCTGTCGAACACTGTGTCTCCTTCCGCACAGACGCACACCCAACCCACCCCCCACCCTCCTCCACCCGCCCAAACCCCGCTCACCGCCGCCCCTAACACCCCCCCACCCCGGCAGTTTATCACAGCAGGACAGGATGACTAAAGGGGAGAGGGAAGAAGACAAATGCAGCCATACAGCCGTCCTGTCTGTCTCGCTTTAATGCCTACATTCCTCTCTTTTCACTTTCTCATCTATTTCTCCCTCCCTCCCTCCCTCCCTATCTCTCCACCCTGCTATCTCTCTTCACTTCATCATCGTATACTACCTTCTTTGGCGTGACCTCATTGTTGCCTTGCTGTTGCCCATTACGTTTGGATTAGAAGTCTAAATTGGTGTGCTGACTGGTAAGCAATGTAAGGAGAGCTGACAGAAATGAATCTACAGAAACGTGCCTGAAAGGTCACCAACATCAAGCACGAGTCTCTTATCTGGGGCTTGGAACATGTGAGCTACATGCTATCTTCTTCCCTCTTTCTCTCTCTCTCTCTTTCTCTTAGCTGGGAGTCTCTTATCTGTGACTCAACATGTGAGCTTCACTCTTCCTTATATTCTTCGTTGCTTCCTTTCTTTCCTTTTCTCTACTTTCTTCTTCACATTCTCTTTACATCTCTCCCTCCCTCTTGTCCTTTCCTTCTTACTGTTCCCCCAGCATTAGGCCGAGTAGACTACATGAGATGTTCCGAGCACAATGGCCAGGCTGTGTTTATGCCAAACATGGAGTGGGAAGCAGAAGAATCCTTAAGAGGTGTTCACATCAGAAGCGACCAGAGCGACGGAAGCCATTATTTCTCTATGGAGAGTCAGCTAAATAGGCGAATAAAGCAAATTCGCGGGCAGTGAAGCAAATTGGGCGACCAGAGCGAAAAAGAGAAGTTAAAAGTCAGTTAATTTTATGGTAATGAGCTATGATGCGGTTCAGCGAAAACCAACCAGAATGCATAGATTTGCCAACGTCCATTAATTACTGAGCTAAATCCAACATTCCAAATGAACAAGTGAACAAGTGAACAAGGCGAATTCAACAGCGAAGCTTTTTCAGCAACCTTGGCGACCTGTTCGCTTTGGTCGATCCTGGTCTGAAGGTACAGTTAGGGACTTGATGACACATGTTGTTCAACACTACATCGTTTCATGTTGCCAGTTCATGTTTAATACATTATCGATGGGTATTAGTGTAATTCATCTCATGAATAGAGTCTACTGCGCTTTAGCGCCATCAGGATCCTTTTTCCTTCTGCAAAGCAGGAAGTCCTTAACATGGGGGGTGACTCTTTTTAAAATATAGAAGATAAGACACCGATGTGTGTGATATGTTGGTACACTGTATCTATCTTAAACCTACTGTAGGTCCTCTACATAAATCCAGGGCACTGTATGGTTAGCATCCATGAAAAAAAGGTACAGTATACAGTACTTAGTTCCAGCTATCCAGAAACCAGTCCAATCAACTCAATCAACATATATTACATATATCAAAGTCTATGGTTGGCACAGTGTTTCCTGATGTGGCACCCTGTGGTGGTGTAAAGAGAGGACCTTTGTACTGCGGCCACTGACCCACTGACCTGTCACTGCAGCAGACCCTGTGGAGCCGGTCGTGGGTCCGGCCACTGTACACTCGGCAGCCCCCTACGAACAGCATGCAACACACTCTCCGCACCAGCCAGCCACGATACCTAACACACACACACACACACACACACACACACACACACACACACACACACACACACACACACACACACACACACAGTAAGTAAGCACACAGTCTTGCTTTGGCAAGTATGCAGTTTATTCAGTTGTAGGATTATACTACAATTATGCTTATGTTGCTAAATTGTTGCCAGTGGCACCACATATTTGGAAATGTGTCTACTTTGTGCTGTGCTGTGTGTGTGTGTGCGTGCGTATGCACAAGTGTATGTGTGTGGGTATGTGTTTTTGTGTGTGTGTGTGTGTGTGAGTGAGTGTGTGTGTGTGTGTGTGTGTGGGGGGGGGGGGGGGGGGGGGGGGGGAGCTTTAGAATGAAGAATGCAATGCATCCACTAAATGTATCCAATGAATCCATCACAATTAGTTAGACCTAATTATACTTGCAACAAACTGTAACTTAATGGTGTGGGTGCGATAAAAAGCAGCTTGTGCAAGAGGTATACATTAACAAAGTCCTCTGGTTTAACACTAATTTGCCATTTATCGTTGAGTAGCAGAGCCTTCAATAATTAGCTTCCAGTGGGGAAACTGAGAAGACAAAAGCCTAAGGCGATATGTTTAAATCGGAAGCCATTAATAAGTAGAAAAGTTGCACAGCCATTAATCTTAAGCTTTAAAAAGGAGGGGGCAAAGAATAGCTGGGTGGGCCGGGCTTAATCGTTACACTGAGGCAAAACTGGTTGTCTTATGGCTGCTTATATCTTTGGCACACTTGTGGCCACAAAATTGTGAAAATTCAGCCAATGACCAAGAAATTATTGGAAATGTCAGTGTGAATTTCCTGAGAGAGCAAGGGTCCTGTGATATCCACACGGCTACCTGTGACATAAATAATTAGTGTGTGGACGTTTGAAAAACTAGTAAGTTGTGCAGTTTCTGGCAAATATTTCTTCAATCTGATTCTAAGGCTTCAGATTTAGTATGATGTGTGTATGTTATACAAAGCCTATATAGAAAGCTGCAGCATAAAGCCTACCAAATCATACCTTTTCCGTACTACTGCTGACAAACAAAGAAAGACACAAACAAATCAATTAACAGATGTGGGTGCCAATACAACCTTTTTGTCAGAAGATCTATTCCACATCCAAAGAGCTAGAGCAGAGGTACACACTCTGCCCATCTAGTTGTATATTCGTCACACTAACAGGACAAACCCAAAAGAGCTGGTGGCTTTTTCAGTACTAGCAAATACTTAATTACAAACAAACAAACAAACATGTAATTTTGTGCACCCAGATGCAAACTGCAATCATCAAACAGAATTATTCAAAGCAAAGAGTATTATAATTTAGAAAAAGCCAGCTTAATCCGTTTAGAGATAGTGAAGGCAGGCGGAACACGAGGTCAGACAGGGGTCGATGATCGCGCTCTTGCATCAGCTCACATCAAACACAGGCGGCTTCCGCAAGAAGCAAGGCAGTGGGCCACCGGAAAATTCCACACAGTGTGAAGACCAGCAGATGTGGCTGAATCGAGCTGCACAGAGGTTGCTTTTCTCATGTTTTTTTCATCTGCGTTTGTTTACAGTCAGTGTTGCGTACACTTACAGTCGGTGTTGCATACACTCATTCACAATTTATAAGTATAAGAAACCTGCAATGACAAATCTGTGATTACCACAACAGTTTTGTTTTGGTTGGTTGTTTGTTTACAAGGCGCAAATGTCTTCCCTAAAGAGTTTGAGAGAACTCTGGATCGTGATGTTACAGAAAGAGAAATATTGAATAAAATACATTTGGGCATTGTGTGTACCACAAAAACAAAACATTTTAAGGCATGTTGTCTGCCTGACAATATGACTAATAGTGAAGAGGTCAACCAGTTCTTCTTTACTATATAACAAGTATTGACTGACTAGTCAATAAACAGGTTGAGGGACTGACTTATCCATCTAGTATACATCCATCCTAAAATTCAGGTCCCACTGTGATACACCCATGGAGGTATTACAAAGACCTGGAGCAATTACTCCCACTAACTTTGTTTACCACCACCGCAAAGCTAGCAGTGTGTAAAAGTGCACTGACACATTCACAAAATTACTAACAGATCACATTAATCCATCTAATTATAAAAAAAAAACTGTGTGTATGTCTGTGACACCTCCATAACAACTCCTCCATGCAATATGTATTTGTGCTCGTATACTCCTGTGATTGAAATCTGATTTCATGCTCTTTGAATACAAAAGTAAAAAAGAGATTGCAAACTGCAAACTGTTCAAAACTGTCTCCAAAAGAATTTCTTTCGAAATAAGGCTGTGACGTTTTGATAGTGTGACCTTCGTCAGGCTGAGTCATCTGCAGTAGTGTGCAGATTCCATCTCTTAGAGTCTTCCCTGCATACAAGTGTACCTGGTGTGAGTTTCATTGATGCTCAGAAGGTTCTGGAAGCCGAGGGAGGGGGTGTTCTGCAGCAGCTTCCGGCCCTGGAAGACAAAGAAAGTTTGCTTTAAGAAACTTCATAAAACAGCAGAAGAAATAAAAACAATATTGACAATCATTACTAAATAAAAAAAACACCAAGTTAAGTTTCTCAGCACGCTACATAAAAGTCATTTGAAAACAGGCAAATAAAAAAAAAATGGCTCCCATGTGAAAGGAACAACTCTCTCTGATTGGTAACCTGTTTCCAGTAAATCACAACATTGCTCTGGGTGTAAGGAAAACAACATAGGTGTTATTGAAAATTAAGTTTTATTCAAAAGCAAATATGACTTTGCTGCCTGAGAGAATGAAGCACTTCTGGATAGTACTGCTGCAATACCGCACTCAGAAGCCTTGCTCTCCCTGCAGCTTTTTTGTTTTATATCTCGTCCTCTCTGTCTCTTCCTTTTCCACTTTGTTGTCCCTCTTAGGCCTATTTATGCTACACATGCAGTCTCTCAAGATTCACACACACACACACTCACAAGACTCAAACAAATACACACACACACGCTCAAAAGTCTCATATACTGTACACACACACAGTTCATGCACACTTACAAGGACATACACACACAAACCCACATACAAGGGTTCCCACTCTTTTTCACTTTAAAAAGTTTCCATGACTTTTTCAAGACCTAAAGTGCATTTTCCATGACCTCAATATGTAGAATTTAGCATACTTTTAGGGCTAAATATGAAATGTTTAACATTCAAAATACTGTCAGTGTATTTATTGTCAACTCTAGGCCTAATGATACATAACTTAACAGAATGCTCTAGTTGTGTTAGAAAGAAACTAAAATTCCATGACTTTTCCAAAACTTTCAGTGAATTTAGAAAATTCCATGACTTTTACCAGGCCTGGTAAATAATGAAAAAGTCCACTCAACCAGAAAATATGCTCCCAAGTTTAATAAGGTAAAAAACCGTGTGATGTTTCGGGCTCTCACCCTTCCTCAGACGTGACAATAGTGATAAACGACACCCATACAATTGTCAGGTGGTCACATGACCTCACCTGATTGCAGGTGTTAACTTTGTGATTGACTGATTCACAACACCTTCCCCCAACAGACATAACAAGTTAAACAAGTTAGACACAAGATAGTCAAATCAAAAGATGTACATGAAACCCCATGGGGGATTGCCAAAGTGACCAGTGCAAATACAGTACAAGATATCTGAACCCGGTATCCTATAGACATGTGCAAAATCTAGCTTACGACTTTTGAACAGGCATACTCAGGATATTTACAAATTTGCAGCACCACTTTTGAACAGGCATACTCAGGATATTTACAAATTTGCAGCACCATTGTCCAGTGTCACACATCAAAGCAGCACACACACTCATAGAGTCCAGTGTCCCATTTTGCAACGACGGCACATACGCTTACAAAGTCCAGTGATGTTCCCGTAATGTGGCCATGTGGGATATTCAAACCAGTCACATTTTTGCAGTACAAGAGTCCAATGCAGCATATTTCAAACAGTAGCACACAGCCACATATAGTGATGTGGCAATCTCACAGTCCAGTAATGTAGCAATCACGTACACAGTCCAGAATCGTAATACAGTGGTTCTCTTAAGCGGACACAGGGCTTTGTCCCGGCAGTACCCAAGCAAAGAAAATAGTGAAAATAAAAATAAAAACAACATGAGACTGAAAATATATCTGCTTTTGTTGACTATTTTTTACAACCTTTAGTTACTTCTCTTCCTTCATACGTAAAAGACACTGTGGATTGCATCAAGATGCTACAAACTATAGAGATCTCTAATGACGTGTTTTTAGTGACCATGGACATTGAGTCCTTGTATACAAATGTGCCCTTCATTGGAGGACTACAAGCAGCAGAGTATTTCCTCAACTTGTGCTCTACTTGTATACCTAGCACACAATGTATTGTGGATCTGATGGAGACTGTACTGAAGTTTAACTATTTCCTTTTTGGGTCAGATTTTTATCTACAGATTTCAGGCACGAGTATGGGGTCGAAGATGGCCCCTAGTTTCGCCTCTCTATTCTGCAGTTACTTCGAACAAGAGTACATCTGGAATGAACACAATCCTTATCTCCAATACATCACCCACTGGAGAAGGTATATAGACGACATTTTTTTTGTGTGGAGGGGGACTGAAAATCAGCTAAAACTCTTCCATACATACATGAACACCAGCAGTCCTAACCTCAGATTCACCATGGAAATTAGCACACACCAAATGAGTTTTCTAGATATTCTGATTTACAGGGATGGCAACAAACTGGGAACCACACTTTACCGTAAAGCAACAGACAGAAACTCAATTTTACATGGTCAGTCATATCACCCAGTACCTCTGAAAAAAAGTTTACCCATTTCACAATTCAGTCGCATAAGAAGAATTTGTAGCAGTGATGAGGATTTTCGCACACAATCAGATGACCTGGAGAGAAGGTCCAGGGAGAGGCAATACAAATTGGACTGGATCTCCAGTGCACGCAGACGTTTTGAGGGCATTTCACAAGCAAGCTGTCTGCAAACCTCAAAAAAAGACCCAGCAGAGCAAAGGCTCAATTGCATCGTGCAGTACTCACCATTAGTCCACAGGTTCAAGTCTATTTTGCATAAACATTGGCATATTATAAACTCAGATCCAACTCTTACTTGCTTTTCTTTACCTCCCAGGGTGGTCTTTAAAAGGCCGCCTAACTTAAGGAACTTACTGGTTAGGGCTCACCATCCCCGACAACCTGAACACTTTTTGCGTCAGATCCCCCAGGGTAACTACAGATGTGCTCAGTGTAATTTTACCAGTAAAACTAAGATTTTTCATCATCCCCTTACAGGTAAAAAAATGCACATTAAAGGTGTGATCACCTGCAACACGAACAATGTTATCTACATGTTAAGATTATTGTCAACGGGCTGGCCTACATTGGCAGGACGACCAGGTGCCTGAAAACCAGGATTGCGGAACATCGCTCTAACATCCGCAATCAAGACGACAAAAGTCCAGTGGCAATACACTTCACAAAAGCCGCACACAATGTTTCCACCTTGAGGTATACTGGAATAGAACAGGTCAAGCCTCCTAGTCGGGGGGGAGACACCAATGCCCTACTCCTGAGAAGAGAGGCATACTGGATCTACACCCTGGGAACATTGTCTCCCAGGAGTATGAATGAAGAGTTTGACCTGAGGCCTTTTCTGTGACTATTGTGCATGTTATGGGATTTGCTGTCAGTCTCATGTTGTTTTTATTTTTATTTTCACTCTATTTTCTTTGCTTGGGTACTGCCGGGACAAAGCCCTGTGTTTGCTTAAGAGAACCACTGTATTACGATTCTGGACTGCGTATGTGATTGCTACATTACTGGACTGTGAGATTGCCACATCACTATATGTGGCTGTGTGCTACTGTTTGAAATATGCTGCATTGGACTCTTGTACTGCAAAAATGTGACTGGTTTGAATATCCCACATGGCCACATTACGGGAACATCACTGGACTTTGTAAGCGTATGTGCCGTCGTTGCAAAATGGGACACTGGACTCTATGAGTGTGTGTGCTGCTTTGATGTGTGACACTGGACAATGGTGCTGCAAATTTGTAAATATCCTGAGTATGCCTGTTCAAAAGTGGTGCTGCAAATTTGTAAATATCCTGAGTATGCCTGTTCAAAAGTCATAAGCTAGATTTTGCACATGTCTATAGGATACAGGGTTCAGATCTCTTTACTGTATTTGCACTGGTCACTTTGGCAATCCCCCATGGGGTTTCATGTACATCTTTTGATTTGACTTTCTTGTGTCTAACTTGTTTAACTTGTTATGTCTGTTGGGGGAAGGTGTTGTGAATCAGTCAATCACAAAGTTAACACCTGCAATCAGGTGAGGTCATGTGACCACCTGACAATTGTATATATGGGTGTCGTTTATCACTATTGTCACGTCTGAGGAAGGGTGAGAGCCCGAAACGTCACACGGTTTTTTACCTTATTAAACTTGGGAGCATATTTTCTGGTTGAGCGGACTTTTTCATTATTTACTTATGTTGATTGTCTTTTGGTCCTGCTCCCAGTGTTCATTTGGATGTGCGTGCTTTGTTTGAACTCTTTTTACCAGGCCTGGAAAATTACATTTTCAACTTCCATGACTTTTCCAGGATTTCCATGACCGTGGGAACCCTGCACATACATCCTCGCACAGTCATACACAACATTCTGAACACACAGCACACACTACCAGCCCTTACCAGACTCTCAGGGGCACACTTGTGGCAGCACTGCCCCACCATCGGCCTGGTCCTGCCCAGAAACGGACTCACCGTCTTCAGCTTCTTACGGATCTTCATCCCCCAGGACAACTGGAAGAGGACACAGGCAGGCAGTCACACACACACACACACATACACACACACACACGCACACAGATTACTTTCTTGCATACAGGGGAAACATTAAACTGACAAAAAATACAGGAGCTTCTGTTCCCAATGGCCCTTCTGTCAGCCACACACACGTACACACACACGCACCCGCACACACACATGCGCACACACACACCATTTTCTTGCACACAGGGGGAAAATAGACCTGACAAAAAGACATAAGATCCTGGTCACAGTGCTTTTTTTCTGTCAGCCAATCTTAACACTGAGAGGATGTGATAGATAAGGCTGGGGAGAAGGAGAGACACAGACAGAGAGAGGGAGAGAGAGAGAGAGAGAGACAGATGGGGAGAGACAGGAAATGGAGTGAGAGACATAGAGAAAGACAGAATGAGTGGCAGAGAGAGAGACAGGGGAAGAAACAGTAACAGCTTGTGAGCCTGCTGATGTGATGATGGCGCCCATTTTGTTCAGTCCTCAAACAGGCACCTCAGGGTGACACAGCACACCCATCACACATGATCCACTGCAGCCAGATTTGAGAACGTATCCACGCACACACATACTCACACAAACAGATACTCGCGAGTGTCCACACACACACTCTCACAATCTCTCTCTTTCTCTCTCACATACACACACACATATACACAAATACAAAGATGTACCCAGACAGACACACACGAGTTACAGGCATGGAGGTAGACACACAGACTAGGGCTGTGCGATTTCATGATTGCGATTATATGATCGCAATAAAATTCAGGTCGATTATGGTGATAAGCTTTGGGCATATTTACTCAGTCACATGGGAGAAACATGCGACAGCAACCACTGCAAAACAGAGTCTACCTTTCCCAGCCCCTCTGCCGTTTGAAAGTTGCCAGGGAAGATACAGCCACAGCCACACCCACAGACACACACACACACACACGCACACACAGAATGTAACAGCATTGTGCAAGCACATTGATAGATGTTGTTGGCACAGCACGAAGGGGAGTTAAAGATATTAAGACTGTTTTGAAATTCGGACCAAAATCTCCAGAGGGTCCATCTCCACACACTACAGTACACACTAAATCTCCACTACCCCTACCCCCATGCAGTGTTTTGGGCGACGTGCTCGGGCCCATCCTAATAAAATATCTGTCATTATGAGATTACCGAAGGTGGGCGACGCCAGGCCGCAGGACAAGTACGATCGATCTCACATTCATCAAATGCTCATAGTCGAAGCTGGGGAAAATTACAGCAGCAGGCATTTGTGACAGTTGATGCATGAAATAAATGCCCTTTTTTTAACTGGCTGGAGATGAGACTGAAAAGAAGTTAAAATGCGAGACTGATCACAAGCAAGCAGACCATGGGACAGTGCGCACAAGGTACAAAATTGAGACATCCAATAGAATTATATCAACACAGTTTAAATCTTCTCAGAACAATTACGTTTTAATATAACGTAATATTTTACATTTTATGTGCAATCTGAGTATTCACTCTGCTTTCACAAACAGACAACCGTGAAGGATTTAGTGTTAAACACATGTATGACCCTGAGTCCATCCTCAAGGCCCGGTGGCTTAGTATACCGTATGTCCCTATTGAAACAGACTTTAAATACACAGCCTTGAGCCAGAGATGAACAAACTAAGCTACGTGAGTTCATCAAGCTTAAAATCACGGTGTAAATTGACAGCTAACTCAATCTCTCTCTTGTTTATCAGTGTGACCTCCCAAATCCCACGAGACTAAAGAGCGAGAGAGAGAAAAAGAAGTAAATGAAAAGAGACCTTGGATGGACATTCATAAAAGGCATAATGAGACCCCGTGCATTTCAGTCAGCTACTGAGTTCTTTTCCAGTGACCTTGTAGTCCCTGCCAATGCTAAGTGTCAGAATCGGCCTCCAGTTTTGAATACGGGGTGCATGGACAAGGACTGATGCATGGTCATTGGTTCTTTCTTAATCACGGAATCACAGCATGTTCAGTGCATGTTTGGAAAGAAGCACAAAGAAGGACAAAAACAAAATGAATTCCTTTCTTCCTTACTTTCCGCCAGAGCCCCCTAACCCAGACTGGGTATTCTTTTTCTCTCTCTCTCCCCCACACTTTCTTTTTCCCTCTACATGGACTCTACCCCATCTTTCACTACAGTGTCTACAGTGACACCAACTCTCTCTCATTTTTCGCCCATAAAAGTACTCATTTTTGGGGTATGTAGACATTCCCTTAGTCTGGTTGTTTATCTGAAATCTTATTTTTTTCTTTTCTGCTGGAAAAGGTCATAAACCAATTTATGACGAGAATTCTGAAATAGCAATGACTTTTAAACATCCTTTAAAATGAGTCAGAGCAACCTTTCTGCCAGCTGCTTAAAAAAATGAGGGAATCATTTCCTAAAGACCAAAAAGTGTTTTTTAGGATGTTTTGGGTTCATCGTACTTAATACATATACCATACCTTCAACAACATTAGACCAGAAAAGCCTTCTTTTTAATTTACCACACATAATGCTGATTTGGCCTGGACAGATGACTAAACAATTCCATGCTGTCAAATGACATTAAAATTAAATAGGCTACTACAGCAAGCTGACACTGTGTAATGCACGCCGATCGCACTTTGGCTTCTTTCTCCTAATTCTTGTTTAGAGGAAGACAGCCTTCATCCAGAGATAATGTAGCTCACACTGGAGGTGCCCCTGCTGAAGCCTGTTCGAACACGTGTGTGCTCCTACCCCCTCCACATCCACCTCTGCAGCATCAGCTACCCTAGCACAAGGCATCATCTCTCACTGTCACCCCAACTTCTCTCACTGTCACCCCAACTTCTCTCACTGTCACCCCAACTTCTGGCTGCAACTGGATACTTTATTAGCTCAGGAATGTGTCTAATGGACTGTTATGACCATAAAGTGCCTATACCAAGCACCACAGTAAGAGTGTTTAATGTGTATTTAAATGCTAAAGAATATGCTTCAATAATTCCTATCAAGCCTCCTTCAGGATAGGGTACAGATCATCATCCTTTAGATACAGAGTTGAAGTGCTGCATAAACACAAGTAAACAAGTAAACAGTAAACAGTTTACCCACCTCTCAAATTTCACAAATAGAGTTTATTCACCTTTTAACAGAGTCTATCCACCTATCAATACAGGTTATTCACATCATGATAGGGTTTATGCACCAAATACAACTTTTAACATTCCAAAATCACACTGCCCCATCTATATTTACAATGTGTGCACTGAGAGCCATTTTATACCACTGGTATTGTTTTGAATGGTTTTTTTAAACATCTGATGCCGCACAGCGTGCCCATATCAATGCGATCACCAAAACTCATAGTTTACCTTCCTCTTATCTTATTTTACCACTTCACCCTTCTTTAGGACTGAAGAGAAGATCGTCATTCCCCTACTTCCTTGCAGCGGCCACAACAACTACAGGTAGGCCTACTACTCGGAAAATTAGAATATCGTGTAAAAGTCGTTTCATTCAGGCAATCCAACATTAAAGGTGAAACCAATACATTTTATAGATTCTTTACATGCAAAGCGAGATATCTCAAGCTTTTTTGTTGTAATTTTGCTGATTATGATTTACAGCTTATTAAAACCTCAAACCCAAAAACTCAATCCAAAAAACATTTCACCTCTAAAGTTGAGTTAGAGAAATGCATGCACTTTTTCAGGATATCCTATAACTCACGTCACAAATGCCAGTGCCCAGTTCAGATAATACATAGCCAAGTATAAGTGCAACTGGATTCTCTAGTGCCACATTTGTTTTTTCCTAAATCTTAATGATTTCATTAAGGAGAAGGAATAAAGCAATACATTATGGGATGCTGTATCTGACTGCAGATTTTAAGTGTAAATGTTTCCAAAAAAACAAGCACGCAAGTTAGCAACTCCACTGTGCAGAACTTTCACAGTAGTCTGATCAAAATGTCCTGTTCCTTGAGCTGAAGCTCATTCAGGCTATTGCCCACCCACATACTGTAAAAGAACATGGCAGGTAGGAGAGAGGTGAAGTTATTGATGTATTCAATCAGTCCTCCCACTTCTTGAGTACCAGTACTCTAGTATTTAAGACCCCCTCTTAAATGTGGGCAGTCATGGCTCTCAGACACACTGGAGATATTCATCTCTGGTCAGGTACAGCTTCTCATCCCAACATATTCTGTAATTCATCAAACCAGAACGGACGAAGAGCTCACCAGGCTGCCGTTAGCGAAATTCGTGATGCAACATTTGCTGTGAGCCACAACTGCAAAAACTTTCCACTGGTAATGAAACGAACAAATCAATGTCAAAGAGGAAAGAGGAAAGTAAATTCTCAAAGTAAACAGCAATACCAATGCTTCATGACACATAACTAGTCTGTTGCTGCAAACTGTGACTCAACAGCTCCACCCCCCTTCCCTTTCCAATGTACCCTGGGGCAGAGACAAAACAATTTAATGAACCCAATTCAGACTGAACATAAAACAAGCATTTTTTTTTTCTTCATCTTCGCTTGTAGATTTTATCGTGCCTGTATTAACTTTGTCCATAAGGACTACTGAAAAAAAAAATAATAATAATTTCCTACCTCAAACACCTGCAGAGTTATTTAGTGGAAAGTTTTAAGCATTACTCCAAACATCACAGGAGCAGGTAAACAAGCGTACTTTACTCAGCAGTCCCTAATCTTACTTCTACATCTGTCTGACATGTGCTGCCACTGTCAATGCTGTTGTTCAAAACCACCAAAGTCTTAAATGTCGTCAATAATGGAAGCTTTTAGTGGATTGTTTTGGTAAATCTGACCGCTGGTTATGAGGTTTTATTGTTCATTTTAGGGCATTTGTCAAAAGCATTTTTTTGTGATCAGGAGGAGGTGGAATGAAAGGTACAAAAAGCTAAAAATTTGGACACATACACTTTTCACCTCACTTTCTCTGCACAAGCTTTCATCTAAAAAACTTTGACCCACAAATTCATTTGCTATATGCCATTGTATAACTATTCGTAAAAAATGATGAAACACAAAGTAAGTTGTTATTGTTTCAGTCCCAATTTGTTGTTGTACGACTAACTGGATTTGAGGTGAGCCAAAAAACGTGCCGTCTTTAAATATCCCATCACAAACAAGGAGAAGCTGGGTGTCATGGTAACAGCTGAATAGTGCATCAAGGACTGCCAGCACTGAGAGAACACTGGGGCTTTTAGGGCCTTGAAGCTATCAGGTAGCAATCAGTCCAGGGCTCAAATGGTATCAGTTGCTTACTGGACCCATGAGCTGCCCTTAGCCTTCTTACTGCAATCAAACACAGGGAATTTGCCCAGAAATGGGAGATCCGATCCAAAATAACAGCTCTAGGTAGGCTTAGCTTATACCACTGTAGGCTTTGGAGAAACAATATGATTTGGACCAAAATGTGTTTGTGAGAACAACGAAGTCTAGGGGCATTACAGAAGAAAATGATTTTGTTCTTAGCCTGTGGCTGAGATAATATAGCCGGGCTACTGCCTTGTCTAACTGCTTATCAGTAAATCACTCTGTTTAGCAAAACACTGAGTAGCTGCTGGCCCGTCTCTGTGCTACCAATAATCACTAGACACTTTGCCCTCTTTTACCCTCCTCCCTTTTACAGTTATAGTCTAAACATTTCAGGTTGGTTCCATTCCAAAGTTGATGATGGTTGTGATTGTGATTAATTAAACTTGTCCAAAATCGCGGGGCCAATAAAAACTTCAGATGGCAAACAATTCATTGTTATATATGGGTTGCAAGATGCCTTCTGCATACAAAAAAGCATACACACACAGACCCACACAAGACCCTCCATCTAATGTAAAGCCAGGTAAGGGTGGGTTGTGAATTTGAGCTGATGAAACCTACCGCTGGTTTGCTGGGGGCATCTCCCGCTCCTATCTCAGCTTCTGTGACCGCCATTGCCCGTTTCTTAATTGTCTTCTTAGCTAGAGTATAAAGGACGTCAACACATTTAGCCCATTTATTTGGCAGGTATTCCAATGCATAAAAACAACATGTGAGATGCAGTACAATGTAGGCACCGTAAAAGGGACCTACACCTGCTTTAGTGTTATTTCTACAACGTTTTCAGCTGCAGAGGATAGGACAGGGTGACAGACAGGCCATGTGGTTGCTGCCTTACATCTGCATTACCTGCATGCAAAACAGGTACTTAGTCTACAACCTGTGCACTGACATGTAACATCGGAACTATTAACCTAAAACTAAAAGGCGACTTCAACAGTACCAACACGGTTTCAGTTATCTAAGTACTGTAGCATAAAGACAGCACGCCAACAGCTTGTTGGCTCAAGCATGGCTGTCACTAGCTAGCTAATCACGACAGACATGCAACATGAGCAACAGCGCCACTAAAACGTTAATCACCACAAAACATTTATTTTTTACCCCAATAACTGTTACGCAACTAATGCCTGAACTAGATATCTACAACTTACTGCTTTAAAGTGAACATCCCGCTAATGAGTCACTGCCCTTATCACAAACTAGCCAACATACCATCGGGTAAGTTCAATTCACCCATTACAGTCCTTTGTAACATGCTAAAGCTGGTAAAACGTTACGTTGACAATATAGACATTATACTTTGACACTCATTGAATATGACAATATTTAAATCATCTTCTCACAATCATTTAATGCACAACAACAGCATTTACATACCTTTAACTTAAGAGTCAAAATAGCTTCAGTCAATACAACAGAAATATCATGGTCTACTTTCGACGAAACTTCTTTGTTGACCAATAGAGGGCGCTGGTCGAAACAATTAAAAAGGGATTTTAGGTGTGTGGTTGATAAAACAACAGAATTAATGGTGTTACCAGTTTGGTGTGAACAGAAACTATGGTATACAGCCTACACAACCCCCTTCAGAGTCATGTATCTGAAACAGACTCAATGCATACTGGTTGTAGGCTACAATAAATCCCAAAATAAGCTACAAGTGTGCAGCCAGAGCAAAAACAACAGTGATTTAACACTCTCATCAGTTACATCACGACTTCAAAACAAAACTTGCATCTTGCACACACACACACACACACACACACACCATGATGAGCACTAAGCTACTCCTTCACAACACACACACCAGAGAATATGCGCCTACACATATTCAAGCAACTACATTATGCATGCTTAAACACACATGAACACACACATGCCTGCGCACACACACACACACACACACAAATCGTTCTTGAATAAGCAGACCCAGTGCTTGAAAGTGAGTCAGCCAACGCAGTGCTAGTTGTCTCTGCATATCAGGTATGTCAGTCTTATTTTAGACTATTAGGTAACAACACTTCCAAACAAGGCCTTAACACGAGAGAGCTGCTGTATGTTTTTGAAGCAGTTGTGGAAAGAAGGGACAGGTCTGGAAGTCTGATGATGCAATATAAACTTCATCAGAACTGCAAGAATCTTCTTATAGGGTGCGGGCTAATATTTATAACAGATTTGTTGTAATTCTATTACAACTGGAAACATAGAAGTACCTGGTAGGTCTCTAATATATTAAACATAGACTCCCCCTCACACACACGCACGCACACACACACTCAAAAATGCTTGTGTTTGCTCTCCATCCATCACATACTGCCACAAATATTCTGGAGCAGATGTTTCTTGGTCTCTCTTGCCCTCTCGTCTTCTGCTTGCTTTCCCCATCCCTTCGCCTGGCTTAACATTTCTCTCCAGTCCCCACTCTTCATGTTGTTGTGTATCTCATTAAGCCATGGTGTGGAAGCAGACAAGAACAGATGGCGAGAAAGACAGAGAGAGTGAGAAACTGCTGTCTGTCTATGGCAGCTATAATCCACGCCGGCTGCCAAACTGCAGGAGCTAGCGTTGCGCTAATCCCTAGCTGCTTGGAGGCCTGTGAGAGCTAGCATGGTGCTAATCCATGATTGCTGGTGGGTTGGCGGGATGAATACATAGCTGGCAGGCTGGCTGGTGTTAGCATGGGCTCATGGGATGCTAAGCAGGCGTGACTGGCCTCCCGCGCTCTAAACAGGCTACGTTACGTGGCACACAATGTGTCCTTTCGCCAGTCGGAACAGAGCACGGCTGGTGTGTAACAGGGCAGAATGTAGGTTATACAACCAAAGAGTTTTTTAAAAATGCATCTGGTGATATCATATTTCACTCAGGCAAAAGGCTCATTAATCTGCAGACAGTGGAAAGTATGCACATCAATATTCAGAAAAGTACACACATACACACACTTGCATGCACACACATTTGTGTAAGACCACTTCATCATTCATTCCTTATTCATATTTAAGGAATTAAACATCACACACAAACACACACAAGCCCGCATGCACACGGACACACACACACACACACACATTCAGTGAAAAACGTAGCTTGGTGGCAACTGCGAGCAGACTCAGTCATCCACCTCATACATCATCAACCTTACCCATGGTTAGTCAGCGTGTAATGTAATTTATGGTGGCGTCTCCCCTGCTTCAGTAGACTGTATCAAATACCATTCACATCACATAGCTGCAGGCATGGGCAGTAGCCTACCTCCCAGGATTTACCCGTCCCCAGCACCCCCCCCCCCCCCCCCTCTCTCCCTCTCTTGCTCCCCATCTTTTGATGTTTAACAGGCATCGTGGCCAGAATAATATGGTGTGTCTATATAGACATTTCCTCAATAAAGCAGTGTTTTATTCTGTCTGTAGACACTGGGGATTATATGGTTTTAGAAGAGAATACTAACACACCCTGACAGCTGGCCAAATGCCTGCTGCAGAAGTTTTTGGGAGGCATACTGAAGACAAAAAAGTGAACAAGATAAAAACAAACTCCAGCTCATCACACATCTTTTGTACATCTCTTTACAGTAACCATGTATTTTGTCATGCGAATGGTTATCACTGTGATATCAACCACAGGGTCCTATAAATGGTTCAACACTATTTCATACAAGAGACCCGTTTGTCCCCCCCTATCGGCAGGCCTGCGTATACATTTTATGCAAGACGCTGACCTTGTTCTGAATTGTATGTCATGCTCCTCTAAATAGATAATTACAAATGTATTAGAGTTGTGCTCTAAAGGTTCATTCGAAAGAAATACAACTCATAATACAATTGTATTAAAGTAGTGCTGTGATGTATCATCATAATCTTCGTCATCACCATCATCCTCATCAGCATCATCCTCAGTAGATCGCGGTGACATGGTCGTTTTAAAAGTAGCTCTCGAGCCAATAAATAGTGGGCACCCCTGCTCCAAACAAAGTCACTTTAGTGAAGTCATGGGCATGCTGTCAAGGTCATGTTGTACACCCATTTATTCCAGGACATGCATTTTATCCCAGTCAAGGTATTGTTCTACACTTACAGTGCTATGTTTTGGGGAACAAAATGCATCTGACTTGCAACACTTGTCCGTGCTCATCTCTGCTCGGTTCATGCTTACATTCCCTGATGGGTCCGCTGAATTTCTTTCCAGTGTCAAGGGATGCACGCACATCCAACAATTAGTTGTGAGGTGCCGGATCATATGTTGCAAACATTACATTACATTACATTACACTTGGCAGACACTTTTATCCAAAGCGACTTACAATAGAGGACATAATCACAGCGTACAAAGTGCACAGGAGATGTACAGAGCAATAGGTGCAAATGCCAACTGGGGTTAATTAATTAATTATTTATTTATTTATTTAATTTTAAGTGCATTAGTAAAGGGTCAAGCACACACACAACATGCCTTAGAGTCGATCCCGGGTCTGGGCCAGCTCAGGCATTAGTGCAGTAAGTAGTCGTGGAAGAGGAGAGTCTTTACATGCTTCTTGAAGGTTGAGAGAGATCATGCTAGTCTTGTAGCTTCTGGAAGTTTGTTCCACCACTGAGGGACAATTACAGAAAACAGTTTTGCCTGGTAATGCTTAGAGTGAGCAGGGGGCACGGCTGGCCGGTTTGTGTTGGTGCAGCGCAGCAAACAAAGAAAGAGAATCTACGCACACTGATTCTGCTCCCAGTTTATTCGACACAACGTTTGGTTGGAGCTGCTCTAGATTTCTTCCCCAGGTCGTTACCACTAAAACTCTCATCAGCGCTTGCTTGGCTGAAAAGATGCTGAGAAATCAGATGCGTATTCCTCACACAGGAGTTTGTAGCACAGCACGAACAGCCCTCCTTTGTTCCAGATTAGCAATCAGGGAAACCCTGTACATTTGAGTTGTACTATTCAATTTAATCATTTTTCTACACTGAACAAAGACATGCCTGGGAAATGCTGCACATATGAAACAAAATAGAATAATGAATAAAAGCAGTAAAGACTGATTTTAACCACCTGCAAGACCTGGTTTACTCTATTTACCACATGAAATAGCTGCTGAGAGAAGGTGCAGTATAATTAGAAGTAGAAGAAGTAGTAGAAGTCTTTATTGTCACTATACAAAGTATATAAGAACAGAATGAAATAGATAAAGAATGGCTGGGTAGAGGTAACAATATATTTTCAATTTACAGCAGTAAATAAAATTAAAACTATAAAACAATATGAAAAACAATATAAAAAAACAATATGTACAATTAACTAGATGTACCGCATAGCGGTACATGGTATGACCACCGCAATATATTGAAATGTGGGAACTGTTGGTGTGATGAGTGTGTGGTAGAGCAGTGTTGTGAGGTGAGAATTCCTGTGGAAATGATTTCCTGGAAGTGGGCATGGATGTGGGTTTTGAATGTGTAGTGTGTAGGACTGATTTGTGAAGGCAAGGAATCGGCAAAATGAGATTTTGTACAATTGCAGCGCCCCCTATGGACCAAATTTTATGGCATGTTCTGTGGTGTTAGAGGTCTCTCTAGAGGGCTCTCTCGCTCCCTTACTTTTGGCTTGGCAGCACCACGTTTAGAGGCTGCTCCTGTTCTTTCCTTTGTAACATCCAACATGCATTCACGCCATTACCAACATCCAACACCCGTTTACATTACACTACTGACTGCTGATTAATTCCCACAAACTATTTTGTCTGGTTTTGTTAGTCTGAACATTGTTAAAAATAAATATTTTGTATTGTGCGCACGACTACGTCCTCCTTATTTCCCTAGGATTTCCCTAGGTTTCCCTAGGCCTTGACAATATATGATGTATTTTGTGCAGTTCCCACCTTCTCGGTCCAAGATATTGGCAACTCAAAATCCCAATTTTTGCATTTACCCTTATCACTAGGTGGCGCTATGCTTCAAGTGAGAGTTTATGGGCTGGGTCAATATGCCTCTGTAACACCTACATACTAACACAAAATCGTTGTCTTGGGCAAAATTGTTGACAAGTTATTTAACAAAAACTGTTTTTCAACACCTAGCTTCGGCGATAAACATCGCCCCGTATGACGAAATGTCACAAAATTTAGTACACATGAAAAGAAAGATTTGAGCAATTAAAAGCCAAGATACGGCCATTTGAAGAATTTTAAGCTACGTGTTAAATGTTTATTGACGTGTAACTTCGGAACGGTTTATCTCAAGATAAATCCTTTGATAACTTTTTTTCAGCATTGTCTGTAGATGACATATACCAAATTTGGTGAGATTCACATGAACGGCCTATGACGAGTTCGTTCAGATTCGTTTTCGCAATATTAAAATTTCACGGAAATTGTTTTCGTTGGAAGTGGGCGTCGACCAGTGTTTTCAATGCGTGAGGGTCAATAGATTTCACGATAAAAAAAAAGTTGTTGTAAACATAAGCATTCTCTAGATAATAGGCAAAATGACATTTTCTACAATTACAGCGCCCCCTATGGACTACATTTTATGGCATGTTCTGTGGTGTTAGAGGTCTCGTCATAGGCCGTTCATGTGAATCTCACCAAATTTGGTATATGTTATCTACAGACAATGCTGACAAAAAGTCATCAAAGGATATATCTTGAGATAAACCGTTCCGAAGTTACACGTCAATGAACATTTAACACGTCGCTTAAAATTCTTCAAATGGCCGTATCTTGGCTTTTAATTGCTCAAATTTGGTCAAAGTTGACATGCCATATCTAAACATCTTTCTTTTCATGTGTACTAAATTTTGTGACATTTCGTCATAGGGGGCGATGTTTATCACTGAAGCTAGGTGTTGAAAAACAGTTTTTGTTAAATAACTCGTCAACAATTTTGCCCAAGACAACGATTTTGTGTTAGTATGTAGGTGTTACAGAGGCATATTGACCCAGCCCATAAACTCTCACTTGAAGCATAGCGCCACCTAGTGATAAGTGTAAATGCAAAAATTGGGATTTTGAGTTGCCAATATCTTGGACCGAGAAGGTGGGAACTGCACAAAATACATCATGCACGATCACCTCAAAGACCTCTAACACCACAGAACATGCCATACAATTTGGTCCATAGGGGGCGCTGTAATTGTACAAAATCTCATTTTGCCGATTCCTTGCCTTCACAAATCAGTCCTACACTCTACACATTCAAAACCCACATCCATGCCCACTTCCAGGAAATCATTTCCACAGAAATTCTCACCTCACAACACTGCTCTACCACACACTCATCACACCAACAGTTCCCACATTTCAATATACTGCGGCGGTCATACCATGTACCACTATGCGGTACATCTAGTTGTAGTCAAAGGAGCTAAGGAGACAAAAGTTGTAAGCAACTGGAAGCAAGTCCATTTGCTTAGTTGCTTATAACTTAGGTCCTTTGACTGTCCCTGCCTAGAGTCTAGCACAAGCTCTCTGACTATGCTTGTCTGGAGTGTACACCGTCGCATCCTCGATTGTCTCCTTCACCACTGCATACCACTCATGTCTCAGGCTCTCTTTGATCTGTTTGCCTTCTGACGCTGTCTCCTTCACCCCAGGCTGTCAGAGTTGGAGTAGACTCAGGTGTCTTGCTTTTAAATAAATGATAGTGTTTGCCCTTGGTCCATCTTAGGGGAATAATAAGAATAGTGAGTGCACCCCCCATCCCCCCATACCACTCGTCCCTGTTCACTACCCCCCCCCCCCCCCCTTCTCTTTTTAAATAAATAAATATTCTTAAATAAGACATCAACTACAGACCAGGTGTCTCCTCCTAGTCCACATCCATGCTGCTCTTGGCCAGTCTTGATGTCTTGATCTAAACAGGACTTGAGGATGTGAACTGCATCATACTGTGTGCTCAGAAGTAAACTGTGTAGCAGTTTGCATCACCTGAGAGTACATTTCATCATATATTCTCTACACTGAATAAGAAAAGACACTGTATCTAATAGATGTCTAAAAGGTACACAAAAATGCTGAATGTTGTGCTTTTTAAACAGCAACAGATAATGCTAATATTAAAAGCTATTTATTTTATCCTCTCGATTGTAGTTATTTTTTGTTGCTAATGGGCAAGTACAACGCACAAGAAAAACAGCAACCTGCCTTGGGGATGGCGATAACATCTTGCTTGAATAAGGGTGTTAGGCTTTGGGCTTTGGGTTTTATATCAGATGATGAATGGCCCAATTCCTTCCCCCCACAGACAGGAATGCACTTGAGTCTATAAATGCGCCTTTTATTCCTGTTTTATCAGTTGATGTCACCTGATTTTTTAATTCCCACTAACATACACACACACTGGCCTACATACTCGCTCCCACACACACTAGCACACACCACATGCACATACTGACACACACACATACACGCACACACACATACACTCACAGACACATACACACACAAACAAAAAAGCATCCATGAACAAAAAAGCATCCAATTATGTGCACCAGGCAAACATCACAAGAGAGCAAATAGGACTCTCTCTTTAGAAATTCAAATAAGGCCTACCTTTCTCATCTTTGTTTTATCACAAAAAGAGAAAATATAAAACAGTCCAATAGGACTATGATGTTGACAGAACCAGTTGAGAAAGTAGTAGAAACTTCTGCTGAAACCTCCTCCAAGTGTCAGATTTAGGCAAAGTGTGTGAAGAGAGAGGAGGAACAGCTCTATCTGGGCAATTCAGAGAAAACACACCCGAGACACTAAGTGTGGAGACAAACTCTGTGCCAATTTCCTAATTGAAACTTCAAAGGATTACCGTCACAAGGAGTTTAACAAGCAAGACGACTTCAAAAAAACAAGGTAGAAAAGTTTCGGCTGCTGAGTGAAACAACAAGCAGACAAGTGTGCGTGTGCGTGTGTGAGTGTGCGTGCGTGTGTGTG
Source organism: Coilia nasus (assembly GCA_027475355.1). Taxonomy (NCBI): domain Eukaryota; kingdom Metazoa; phylum Chordata; class Actinopteri; order Clupeiformes; family Engraulidae; genus Coilia; species Coilia nasus. The sequence continues at coordinate 24,072,620 of CM050217.1, forward strand.
TTTGTGTGTGCGTGCTCCTTTGCTTTGCTTTTGCAGGTCAATATGCTGTCAGTGGCTGAGTCACTACCTCCGCCTGTGCACCGCAGGCATACGAAGAAGATAAATTGGGGAACTAAAATCCTTTAATATCGGTGTTTACTCTCTCTCTTTGGATATGCTTGTGTGCTTTTGAAGCTGTAGTATACATATTTGTCTGCAGGTGAAGTTTTTGATTTAGGCGTGAAAATGGTATAGGTAAGGAGTAGTACGTCATAGGTGTAGCCACGGCTGGGCTGGGGTGGGTCTGTGCCCACCCACTTGTCAACCGGACCCACCCAATCAGAAGGCTCTATAAGTTTGATTGACTTTAGAGAATTAGTAATTAAGATAATCTATGTGTTGTGAGCTAGACGCACCTAATTTTTTTTCTTTTCTGGGCCCACCCATTGTATGATTTCTGGCTACACCCCTGACATCATCATAAGTAGTATAAAACCTGGTGAGTTTTAAGATCACTAACCTACCTACCTACTTAGCTACTTAGCTACCTACCTACATGTCTGTCTGTCTGTCTGTCTGTCTGTCTGTCTGTCTGTCTGTCTGTCTATCTATCTATCTATCTATCTATCTATCTATCTATCTATCTATCTATCTATCTATTTCTGACTTTCATTCTCTCTCTCTCTCTCTCTCTCTCTCTCTCTCTCTCTCTCTCTCTCTCTCTCTCTCTACTCTCTCACTACTGATGATAATGATGATGATAATGCTAAGGATGATGTGTTGCATGTCATCAGTAATCCAGCCTATAGCCTTATGATAATATGCAACAGCAGCCTCTTCAGCTGGCTGCTGTCATGTAGTGGGATCTCCTTTAACCCTGAGCTCCACCGCCCAGCCAGGCTCGGCTCAGCTCGGCTTGGCCCGACCCAGCTCCTCTAAACTAAGCTGGGCGGTGTGCGTCTCTGCCACATGCAGGGTGGGGAGGTGGGAGGAGGGTGGTGGCAGCAGTGCCGTCCATGTCCACCAGACCGGCAAAAGGAGGAGGGAAGCCAGAGATGCCAGACGGTGCAATCACCAGCTAAAGAGCTGTGTGACCACACATTAATATAGATACTTAGCCTGTGTGTGTGTGTGCGCGTGCGTGTGTGTGTGTTTGTTTGTGTGTCTGTATCTGTGTGTGTGTGTGTGTGTGTGTGTGTGTGTGTGTGTGTGTGTGTGTGTGTGTGTGTAAGTGTGTGTGTGAGTGTGTATGTGTGTTTGAGATAGAGAGAGAGATGTGTGTGGATCAGTACTGTAGGTGTGAGTGTGAGGAAGAGACAGACAGAAAACGTGTATGTCTGTGTGTGCATTCATGAGAGAATCGTAAATCTATACTACTATACAAGTACACTATACTACATCTATACTACTATACAAGTACACTGACTAAATTACAGTCTAAATTATAGCCATTTATATCGAATTGCTCTTTGAAGAGATCTAATAAAATGGTTGATAAAATATGAGGCGTGTACCCATTTTTGTGATATACTGCATGTGTAAGTATGTACTGTTTGCATGAGCGTGTGTCTGTGTGTGTGTGTTTGTGTGTGTGTGTGTGTGTGTGTGTGTGTGTTTATTTGTGTCTGTGTCTGTGCATTCCTGACCATGTGCCTACAGGAACTTGTGGCCCATCTCCCTCTCCATGCGGAGCACGTGAGCACAAAGGAAGCACTGCCAGGCTCTCCACCAACCTCAGGCAGCCAGTGCAGCTGTGAGGGCAGGGTCGAGTGTGAGCTCCCAGCCGTGGCAAAAACCTGCACGCACGCACGCACGCACGCACGCACGCACGCACGCCTCCGTAGTCCAAAAACGGCACGCAACACAACAGAACACACAACACAGGGGCCACCCGCGTGGGTGCTGAAGTGGGTGATTGCACCACTCCAGCGCCCCCTGTTATTGTCAAAAATAACATGCTGTTCTCTTCTCCTCTTCCTCCTCTCTCTCTCTCTCTCACTCTCTCTCTCTCTTCATCTCTCCCTTTCTACGCTCCCTAACTTTTTTTTTGTTCTCGCCCACGTACCATAACTCTGCACGATTGCCCTCTTTTGTCAAGGCAGCATTTAATTCCAGGTGATGGTGGTCACCGGAAAACCACTGACTACTTAACAAAAGAGACGGCAACACGCATCACACAAACACCCTTTCACCACTCATTAGAAACACTCACAGCATGGGTGTTCCATCATGAGCCAGAGCGGGTGATAGCAATTGAGAATCGATGGAATTACACATCAAAAACGTTGAAGTAGGATCAGTAGACGTATTGAGTTCTTCACAAAGTTTCTGTAGTTCATTTCAGCACGGAGGACATGGTTGCCAAGCAAAGGCCTGCAGGAATTACCTAACTAATGTTTAAAAGCATTGCCCTACAAAGCCAAAAGGCAGTAACTGCATATTTTGTTAAATTAAGTTTAGACAGGAAATTGACTTTATAACACCTCCTTTGTCTTGTGACTAAATCTCTTGCTTCTTCCTATTGAGAAAGTACATAAAAGCATCACCACTATTATACCTACAACATGTTTGACTGGACAGTGAGACAACTTTAAAGGCATTTTTTTCAGTTCCTATGTTCACGTAGTTACTGCACTTTGCCTTTGTAGGACAGGTGTATACCCAGGGGTTAAATTGGGCTGGGGCTGTCCAGGGCTGAGCCCTGGCACGTGCTTACACTGCATCATAGGACACATCACAAGCAAGGAACCCTTTTTCACGATTTTCCATTCTGCATAATTAAACAATATCTTTTTAACAATTAGGAAAACAATGACCTCCGAATGTTTTTTATAGCAAGACCTTCACTATCAAAGTTCTGATTAAACAGTCACGAGCAAAGATTCTGGAGCACTACGCTGATTTTTCTTTCCTCACTAGGCCGTTTTCTCCTTAGCGAGTAAGAGCCATTTTAATTCAGGCTGTCACACGCTCATCTGTCAGTTACACTTGGTTGACAAGGGCCACTGGGAGCTTTGGAGGCAGACAAGGTACAGTATGTGACATTGAAAAAAAATGCATAAAAGAGTAACTGTCATTGGAACTCAGTTGTATTCTATTGTAAGCCAATTTAAGCACTGCCAAAAGGCACAAAAGGAAATTGATTGAGTTCTAATGACAGTTACTCATTTAAGAACCTCTTTTAAAAGCACAATATAACAGTAGGCAACAGTAAAATAGCAATGTTTGATACCAATAAAACAATTTGGCTTTATGATTCTTATCACTTTGGCATAAAGCAAGGCCACTGTACCTCAACCACTGATGTTAGGCAGTCTGTGTGACTGTTGTTTTTTTCATTTATTTAAATTCATTCATTAATGTCAAGGTTACAGTATATATTTATGATTAAACGTGCATAAAAACAGCATGCACTTGACTGGTCCACATTCTGGTAGCTGCCACTCTTGTAACAGTCGAACAACCTTAATTTATATACACACTACACTCGTCTGTTAGAAACAGGCCCTCATTAACTCATGTATTGCTTTTTTGTAATTATTGTTTATTAAGCTGCAAGTTCAACTGGCACCAAGGAACGTATGACCCCCCCAGGGCAGCAAAACACGCATCAACCTCTTCTCGTTGATTTTGACACATCATTACCGTGCTTGTGTAAGCACACACATTGGCATGCATGTGTGTATGCGCGTGTGTTGTGTCTGTGGTTGTGTACGTGAGTGTGTGTTTGCGTGCACGCATGTGTTTGTGTGTTGTGTGTCTGTGGGTGTGTGCGCGAGAGTGTGTGTGTGTGTGTGTGTATGTGTGTGTGTGTGTGTGTGCGTTTGTGGGTGTGTTGGGCTCTCTGAGGTCTCTGGAGATGGAGAAGGAAGGAGAAGGGGATCGATGGTGGTGAATGGGATGTTAATGGTGGGGGTAATTAATGTGGGAAACAAGGGGCCGTGACGAGGTGCCTTTAAGGGGAACGTCGACCCAGGGGGGAGGCATTAAGAGGATTTTAATTAGCTCCGCTCATCTAACGAGACTAATGACGGGGGCGTTGGAGGGGTGGGGGTGGGGTCAGAGCTAAAGCATGGGAAACTGTGAGAATCAGTGAGCTTCTGTCTCTTGCTATCATGCAGTGCAAGTATGTGGTGTATAACATATACCATATATATAGCATATTATGTGTGTGAATGTGTGACATTGAATAAGTGAACACACAATTAAATGTCCAAGTTTGCAGGTGCACATCTGATGCCATGTGTGTAGCTGTGCATGTGTGTGACCATGTGTGTGACCATGTGTGCTTTTGTAGATGTACAAAAATTAAGAGCCAAAATTAAAAGCCACTAGAAAGTGTCCTGTCAATACGGCCGATATGGTCCATTCTTTCCTACTGCTTGTTAATGTGCCCATAAACCATCAAACACTTCCAGAAGACAGAGACCTCTTTTCCCAAAAGGGGGGGGGGGGGGGGCTTACCTGTCTAGTCCTCAGCTACAGGGGAGGTGGGGAACTTTTTTGTGGGTGCAAATGGACCAGTTACAGTAATGTATAATAATAGTGATCATCTTGTCAGTACAGCCAACATTGTTGATGTGTCAGAGGGCAGAGAAGAACGCTGTAAGGGGCGGACTACTTAACTGGCCCAGTCCTTACCTCAACATCCCTGACACCACTTTATCCACAGCCAAAGGGGGCCAGCACGTCTTCCCTTAAGGCAGGGCACGGTTGGCCACCCACCATAAATCCAATGAAAACGCAGTCAGGCCTGAATGCTGATTCTGTGCGTATTGATCAGCGCTGGACGTGAGGCAGTGATGGCCGTGAGGCGTTTCTCTGCCCGCAAGCGGCTACGGCCCACCAGATTGAGACTCCCGCAATGAGTGAGTAATTCCCGTGTTGGAAGACACATGTGTGAGGTAAAACCTTCCTCTCGACTGCTTGTTTAAGACACTGCCTGTCTGCTCTGCAGCATTGGCTTACAGTAAAACAGCAGTGATTGCACCAAGTTAACCACAGCTCCAGCAAACACAGAGGGCAAAACCAATAGAATCAACCATGCATTCTTGTGGTTCAAACAGTCTGCCGATGTTCAGTCTGCCATTGGAGATTAACTTCACTGTACATCAAACTGCAGAGGATCTTAGTTCTTGGCTGCTGTGACCAAGGCAATCCACAACACTTGCGGGTCAACTGAGAGGACCAGGCCATGTGAAAGAGCTTTAAAAGCGCCAAAACCTGAACGAAATGAGCGGGCAGAAGAAACCAATGATGCTCCAAAATATGATTTGTTGTTCCCCCTCTGTGAATAAGGTCACGCTGACAGGGCACTTGACAGAGGCACTAACACCCCGAGCAGCCTTCTCACCCCTCTCTGATCACTCGTGGCTCTTTTCGAGGCTTTCTCGTCTATTTTGGCTGCACCATTAAAGCGCATTAAAGAAGGGGCCATTGTGATGGCAGATGATTCACATGATTCCTGCCAACTGGGTTGGGCATCAGAGCACCCGCAATGAATGTGTGCCTGTGTGTGCCTGTGTGTGCCTGTGTGTGTGTGTGTGTGTGTGTGTGTGTGTGTGTGTGTGTGTGTGTGCATGTGCGTGTGTGTGTGTGTGTGTGTGTGCGCGTGTGTGTGTGTGTGTGGTTCAGGGGGGTGAATAAAGAAAAAAATAAAATGAAGAGAAAATTATCTAGGTCTTCCATGTGACAGAAGCCAAGTGTTCTGAAAACAGGGTCGTCCTTCTCTGTCTCCACTCTTGACTACAAAACAGCATGCCTGACATAAAAAGGGCTGAAAGAGAGAGAGAGAGAGAGAGAGAGAGAGAGAGAGAGAGAGAGAGAGAGAGAGAGAGAAGACACAGTGATGACAGAAATAGCATCAGTTCAAGGGATTGGTGCGTCATGTATACATACTTGCATACTGTTGCCTGTTCTGTCAGTGAGGGTAGGGATAGGCCAGAAGGACAGGCACTGGTCATAATGGTTAAACAAAGAGACAATGAAGTTAAAGTTCACAGACAAAAGCACATAAACACAAGGCTCCACAACGTGGAATGAAGAGCAGCTGGATTCACAGTGACACAGCTGACCCTGTTGTAAAGCTGTCCTGTGCATTGAGATCCTGTCAGAATCATAGGGGATCAACATATCAACCTACAGTATGCCCCGACTCTCATGTGACATAAACTTTTCATAGGAGCATGGCCAAGATGCTGTTACGCTTAGCTATCAGATCAGACTGATCCATATCTTTCAATCTAAAAATTCTGTCTTCACTGTGTAAGGCAAGCACACACACACACAAACACACACACACACACATCTTCAAAGGCTCATTAAGTGGTGCCTTAGGAGTAGAACTGGTCAAAGACAAGGTCATGTTTATTGACATTTTTCTCATTTCAGCATGATTGAAAACAACAACAATGTAAAAGATAGACACAGAAACCACACAGCACTAAACACACACACACACACACACACATCTGTTGAGGAATGTTTTACTCTCACAGTCTAGCCTGAATTTATAGACCCCTCCTGTGGTCAGTTGGTCTATTAATGAAATGGTTTTGGTTACCCCCAAATAAAGAAAACTCTAAATGTCACTCCTGGGCCACTGTCTCATCTGGAACACATCTTACAATAAGGTCCCTGGGAATAAAAACATTAAGACTGACAGTCCTATAATGTCCTATTAACTGGAGCAGCTCACTATTCTCTCTCTCTCTCTCTCTCTCTCTCTCTCTCTCTCTCTCTCTCTCTCTCTCTCTCTCTCTCTCTCTCTCTCTCTCTCTCTCTCTCTCTCTCTCTCTCTCTCTCATTCTTTCTCTCTCCCCACAGATATATGAGAACAATGCATGTAATACTTTTATCAGTACACACGTACACACCATACTGTTTGCTGTGTTATTTATTAGCAAGACAGCTTACAAGTTTTACAGACAAAAACAAATCACATTGCCACTTTTTAATCAAATTAAGGCCCATTGGTTGGTCACACCACACCCACAAAAGCACCAAATAGTTTGTTTTGTTTTGTTTTGTTTTTGTACCTATTCATCCATCACCTTTCTCCAGCACCCTGCAGCAGTTCTCGTGTGTATTCATCTACAAATGAAAATGTCACCATCTATAATGGAAAAAGAACTATTGACTAAGCCTAGAAGCAACTACCTCTTTAAAAACAAAGACTATCCAAAAGACTTTGCTACGCCTTTATCCGATTTCGTCAGAATAACACTGACAATCCTTCCATTTATAAAATCGATTTTTTTAAATGTTAAGTGTGCTTCAGCCCTTTTAGGGAACAGAAGCAAAAAATAAATGAAATGAATGGGTGTTGCTGTGCCTGTGAGTTGTGGGGAGCAGAGAGAGAGAGAGAGACACACACACACACACACACACACACACACACACACATGCACACACACACACACACACACACACACTAACACACACATACGCACACACTATCTCTCTCTCTCTCTCTCTGCCTCTCTCTCTCTCTCTCTCTCTCTCACACATACACACACAAACTCTCTCACACACCCACACATTGGATGACTTCAATCACTTTTAAATCACTTTTCTCTCTGACTACTGTCCTCTGCTGAGGAATGTTTGAAAGGCACAGCAGGAATGCGAAGGGGTTGGTGATGAAAGCCACGTTGAGCTCACATGACGACTGCATGGCCTCCCTTTCCTCCCTATCCCTTTTTCAATCAGGCATGTTTTTCAGACACCTTTGGGGTCCAAAAGGCCAGCAAATCCCCCCAGGCATGTAGACAGCAGGGGAGTGCAGGGCCAACTTCACTCGACAGGAGCAGACGTTGTGTTAAATCATAATAATGCAGTGCTTCGGAGGATATAAACGCATTGTGACAGCAGGAATGTAGATGAGGAGAGGGCAGGACTGAGGAGGTGGATGAAGGGATGGACAGAAGGGTGGAAGGAGGGAGAGAGAGTAGGCAAAAATAAAAGTTAGGAAATGCACTGCTGCTAGGTGAGGCTTTCGGGGCTGCACACGATACTATCGTTGCCCTTGTGGACAGAAATAAATGTACAGAGGAGTGTGTGTACGTACACACACATTGACCCATGCACACACACCCATAATCACAATCACAAACTCGTTTCTGTTCAATATGTGCCTAAAGATAGGAGAGAAATGTGTGTGTCTACATGCAGCCATGTGTGAACTTGTTGGTGGACTTGGTGTTTGTGTTTGTGTGTGTGTGTGTGTGTGTGTGTGTGTGTGTGTGTGTGTGTGTGTGTGTGTGTGTGTGTGTGTGTGTGGGTGTGGGTGTGCGTCTGTGTCTAAGTGTGTGTATGTACACACACACACAACTATGTACACTTAATATAATACTGTGTGTGGACAGCAGAGCAGAGAGTGAAACTATGTGGCAGGGATTGACTTGGCACCGTAAGATTAGATATTCAAGTCGGATCCAAACAGTGCGGCAGAACAGCCCTCTCCAGGCCCCTCCCAGCCCCACCGCCCATGCAGATGAATGTGTTAGAGCTGATATAACTTCTGCTCGGTGAAAAATGGACCGTTATCCCACTGACGGAGGGAAAGGAAGGCAGGGATTGTAGGAGACGAAGGCATCCAAAGACACACCCATAATATTATGTGTATGCACATGCACATGCACATGCACATGCACAGAAACACACACACACACACACACACACACACACACACACACACACACACACACACACACACACACACACTCACACTCACACACAGTCAGACAGTGAGGCACATGTACACAATTACATGTGCACAAACACACACACATACACATACACACACACACAGTTAAAACATGAGCCATATTACAGTCTGTATGTACAGTAGTTATCAGTGCCATTCTAAATGTGGCTCTATGCCACCTGATAAGGCTCAAGCAAACGAGGCCTGTGTGGCTGAGCGCTGAGTGACAGCTATGACTACTGTTACTGACTTGTGCCACCCCATGGCTGGCCTCCAATGTCCTCGGCCTCCCTGGCGAGAAAAAGAGTATTTAACCACACAGGCTCACTTACACAAACAGCAATTCATAAATGCTAACTAGCCTGTAAACTTATTTTTTGTGGTATTATACATATCTATATTGTGAAGTAGCCTGTGTGGCTAATGTTGCCAGAAGACAGGTGTAATTATCTGTCATTTGTGTGAATTTATTAAAGAGGGTGAAGAAATCAGCCAGTTGCAAAACATACCTTTCAAATATTTCAAATGATACTTGTTTACTGTTGATTGAAGATTTATCATTTTAGCTGTGCCACATAATCTTGCCAAAGCTTCAAAACAACAATGAGGGGCTCTAGGGGCAAGGCTTTGTTTAACAAGATGTGTGCAAACTAGGTATCAGGAAGGGTAACATGTAACATGTAACATCAATGTCAGTCCTTTGGCAGGGCTATTGAGCCCGTTTACTATAAACACACAAAAGGTAGCCTGCAAATGATGATATCTCCTACAATAAATTAGAAATGATTCATTGTGTGTATTCCCCTGTGTGTATACTTACTTTTACTTTAACTTTTGTTTTCCCATTATCTTTATTCTGGCTTCAGTGGAGTGTATTTACAATTCCAGAGCTGTGCACACACTACTGACTTTACCCAGCACATATTCTTTAGCACGGTTTGAACAGATTCAGCTGGCACTGGTCCAACACTCGCTGTTCATTCCTGCTTCAGCCCCTTATTCGGCTCTAGCCTACCAGATTGCTGTGTTTTGGACCAAGACGCTGTGAATAACAATGTTCTTCTTCTTTAGCTCTGCAGCTCCTCCACTTCCCTCCATTAAGACGTTGGAGTTAAACAGAGCCAGACAAGTTTAACCTCGTGTTTTCCAGTTCTCTTCTCACAACTTCTCAATCATAGTTTGTCTCTTTCACCTGCAAGGGTTGAAAATGAACAAATGAAGCAGTGGCAGCTCTGTAGATGATCCTTGTTTTGGTGTAATATTGTCACAATGCAATATACTGTAATATACATTTGGTTTCAGTGGTACAGCCATATTCAGTAGTGAGCATTCACACAAGGTTTGTTGTGCTACTGTAGGCTTGGCGTGGTTTATGATGTGACTGGTTGAAACAACATTTTGCACCTCAGGCCTGACTACCCATGACTGTCTGAACGCCGGTGGGCCTATGAAGGTCTGCGCATGATGAAATTGATATATCAGGGGCGCAACAAAAACAAGCTCAACATGACTTTTTTAACATTCGTTCACTTTTTCCAAACACTTGGAGAGAAAGACTTCTAGTTCTCATTCCAGTCAAACGTTGTATGACTTTGAAAATACTGACAAAATATTTTTACTTTTCCCCCCATGGTTAAGTCTGTATGTCTGCATATAAAATCATCTTGTGTGCCGGTGCACAGTACCACAGTATGGTTTATATTTGACTCTGCAGTGTCCTACAGTGCCCCCGTTGTCCCTGATGACAAATGAGGATAGCGGTGGTCTGTCAAACAGTAGCTACATATGTGGGTGATACTCAAGGCCCACAGCGTTATAAAAAAAGCGAAAGTACAATCAGCAGACCCAAAGCCATGTGACATGCCTTAAGACCAGATACACTCTAGTAACCCTGCCACCTCAAAAAAAAAACACAGAAAAAAACACAGAAACCAGCAGTCACACACACTTTTACACTCACACACACTCTCTCTCTCTCTGTTTGTCTGTCTCTCTCTCGCTCACACACACACACACACACACACACACACACACACACACACACACACACACACACACACAGAATCTCTTATAAGTGCTCAAAGACACACAAACATGCACACATGCATATTTGCATGTATGTTTACATGCACTCGCACATGTATATTTAAACAACAAACACACACACATGCACGCAAACAGAATTACACCGACATTTGCCTTCAAAGAAAGACAGACTGTCTATCACAAACACAGTGCTCAAAGAGAGGCTTCTAAAAGAGGCTGGCGGAAAGAACGGTACTCAAGAGGAGACGGAACCAGGAGATCATCAGCGGACAGTGAGACGACCTCTCAGACATCAGAGAAGCAACAAAAGCCGACCTGTGCTGAGGTGGATGGTTGACAGAACGGGACTACACCAACCTCCAGTGCTTGGACTCTGGACTCCATGTTAATGACTGACATCAGGATGGTGGATAGAGTGGCAATGATGTACAGTAATCTGCCTTATCCATCACAGTGGTTGGTGCTCCGATCGCTGGTCCTCGGGCCCTCTTGCTTGGTGCTGGTACGGAGGCTTGTGTCGCAGATGCGGAGTAGCCTGAAAACTTTCAGTAAATTGACACATAAATTGCACTGTTTTTGTTATAAAGTAACACAAATGTAGACCTAGAGGTGTAGATGGGGGGTTGTTGTCTGGAACGCAACAAAGACAAACTTGCATGGGTTTTCTGCTGTCTGGCTTGCAATTGATGGTTTGTCTTTGAATAATAAAAGGATATTAAACAACAATAAACAAGGCTTTGAAACTCTATGTGAAATTAAGGACAACGTTGACAAAAAAAGCATAGGGTTGTTCACATATTTTTACAAATGTGGGCTGTGAAAGCAAAGCAGAATTCATTGTGCATATAAACCACAGCAGGGCTGACTTGTAAGTTAGTTTGTAAATGCTTTATCTACATTTATTTTGATGAAATGGACCCTAATGCAGCAGCATCCTCTGAATTAGCACCATATATCTGACGGCTACAATGAAGGGGAGAGGACAAGACTCACAGCACATCTAGGAACACAAATGAAATTTAGTGGGTTGATTTTCTCGGCGGACAGCCTTGGTCCCGACACAGACCAGTGGGGTAGGTGGCAGAGACGTTATCTGCGGGAGCATCACAATACCTCCCAATTGAATTTAGTGGCTTAATTTCTGTCAGAGAAGCCCTTCTCCCAGTCCCCGAAATCGATCAGATAACTGAGCGGAAAGCCCGACGCAGAGTAACGAGGAATGCCCTGCCACTGCTCCCTAAAACCGATGTGATTAAACACAGATTCATGGCGCCCCTTTCTGTGCATCTATCCCGCTTGTCTGCAGGCCATAACAAATAAAAGTTGTAATACACTTATGCATCTCAGGCCGCAGCACGCATGCCAAGCAGAACACCCCTGGAGGAACCCATCAATAACGGGGAGGAAGAGAAGCGCGAGGAGGATGAAAGAGAAGAAAAAGAGATGACGAAAGAAGAGTGTGGGGATTGAGTTGGCACTGGGAGCTGTGTGATAATGCTGTGTGATCTTTACGCCAAAAGGGGGCCTTTCTATGACTACAAAAAGGACAATCAATAGACTCATGTGTCATTTGGCCAATCGATGGCTGTGGGCGGGGCTATTTGCAGATCCATGCTCACAGCACAGCGGATCACGTCCGGTTTGATATCTGGGCGAAGCAGCAAAGCATGCTGGGAAAGGCTCCATCTCGAACGCCCGCGGGAAGGATCCATGGGGAGGGAGGCCATTAAATTGGCATCAACACACTTTTCTCCACAGTGAGCTGTCAAATCATGACGCTCATGAGCTGACAAGTTAAGACAATAACATCCATCCAAAGAGCCATTTGACACTGGCAACCTGTTGGGACAAACCAGGCTGTAAAAGGCAAATCCAATGCCTGTCCTTTTAGTAACAACAGGATGTGTGTGTGTGTGTCTGTCTCTGTCTCCCTATTTTTATCTCTCACTGTGTATAAAATATGTGTATGTCTCAGAGAGAAAGAAAGAGAGTGGTTTTGTGTGTGTAAACATGAAGAGAGCATGTGTGTGTAGCAAAGGGGAGGAGAAGTCACCCCACCCGGCTTCGAACCTTGGTCTCCGGGGTACCAAACGCATGATTTGACCGCAACGCCAAAGAGCCAGGATCATTGGTATGGTGGTCAGAGCACACCCACAACCCTGGTGATGGTCACTCCATCACACTATGTGTGTGTGTGTGTGTCTGCATGTGAAAGTGTGTGTATGTGTTTGTGAGGAGTGACCAGCACTCACCCTTCCTGTCCCCCTACACATACAGGCCCACCTTGTCGTGTATTCACCTAAAAGCAATGCAAATACTCCAACGGTTCTTAGTATTCCTTTCTTAATTGTGCTAACCAAGATAACATTGGCTAATTTTGAAAACATGAATCAACACGCTGCACTCTTCAGCTCACCTCTTGGTCTGCTCACCGGGCTCCCTCACACGTTTACATATTTATCCACATCAGAACCAATCCCGTGTAAAGGTCAGAGGTCAACATAAAATATCATAATTAAAAGAACAAACATAAAAAACATCTTTTGTGTTGTGTGTGCACCAACATACACTACACACCTCTGGCATCTCCTCTCACCCCTCCAGAGCACGAGCATAGTCCTTATGGGCAAGCCATACCACTTAGCAGCCTCAGTGACATTTGCCTCCAGACAACTATTTCAGGCAAACAACATCAGACTCCCATTTAAGTGAATGGCCATCTTTCATTCGTCCCATTTTAGCTCGTTTATTTCTCCCTATCTCCTTATCTAATGCTATATCTCTGACTACGGCACCAACCTGACCCCTCCCACTACCCCCACTGTCTGCTCTTCATAACAAATAGGTTACTTTTATAATCAAGGTTCTCTGAAGGTGATCTGAGATAATGCTTTACGAAAAATAGACACTTACCTGCCTGATGCTGAGATGCCTGTGTGTGTGTGCCTGTCTATACCATACTGTGTAGTCCCTCCAGTATTCCGTGAGCTAATTATCAGATAGTTGCGGCCTACCTACAATACCTGATATGATGATGGACCAAATGGTGCGGGAATGGTGCGGTGTTTGGTGAAAGTTGCGAGGTCGCAATGAATTTAGATTGATTGGCTGAATTTGCATTGGGAGTTGCGATCGCAACATCGCAAAATCCTGAAGGGTCTGACTGTGCATGTCATCTTTTCTTGTTAAGCAGAACGTGCAGCATAAGGCCTCATTCACACCAAGGACTCTCCGTATACAGTGCATAGACAGCAAGTGCCCGTTTTCTGTCCGTATTCGTTTAAAATGCACATCAACAAATTAGACATGAGCATATTCTGTCACACATACACACATATTGTTCGCGGTTATATGCTGTACACGCTCAAGTTGGTGTGAATGAGGCCTAAGACCCTATAAAGTGATATCTCAGTTCTCCTTCAGAGAACCTTTGTTACAAAAGCAACCTTGTTTGTTCAGTTTTAATCGAAGATGCCACCTTATGAAATTCATATTCAACTAATCTCAAGGCTCATCAATTTCAACTCAGGCTATGTCAAGATAACAGGACTAGTCAGTACGTCCATTGTGTCCTTTTGTGCAACATTAAGAGCCAGACTGATAACAAAGAGGAACATGTTCTTGTCTCTGCCAAGCTGACCTGACACTGACAAATGCTCTCAGTGCCTTCAGGTGCAAGGTACGTACAGAATAAAGGAACCATCTTTGCCAGGCAGAAAGCACTGCTGCCAGGCAGGCATCTCAGCAGCTAAATCAGCAATAGCTAAATAGTTAGCAAAGATTCACTACAGAGGCTGGCTGAACACAGGATGCTAAAGGCAAAAAAGAAGCATGTATTGTTATATGGGCTTAGCCTGGGTGTGCCCATACTGCCTGTGACGCTGCATTTACATTTCGCAAGCAAGTCAGTCTGGCCAAGCTGCCCATCTAAACCATTTCTGCTCAGTCCTCAGATAGGGGGCCAATGAAAATCGAGCATTTCAAAAGGCAATGACGCGGTAGTTTAGCGACCGGAAATCTATCTCAGTCACTGTCTACATGGCGAGTGTGGAGCAACCGTAAGATTTCAATGCATCTGTAGCTGCTGACGAATTCAAAGGGAAGTTCTCTCTGAAAATAGAGCAAAGGGCAGCCCTTGAAGCATTTGTTGCGGTAAAGGGCGTTTTTGCAATGCTACCGACCGCCTTCGGTAAAAGTTTAATTTATCAGTTAGCCCCGCTGGTAGCCAAGTCGATGGGGCTTTGCGAGGACGCTGTTGTTGTGGTCATTTTGCCTTTGATCGCACTGATTCGTTTTTCGAATATCAATATTGAATGACCAACACCAGCCACTCTCATGTTCACCTCACAAGTCCGACAAAAATCATTTAACGCCATTTCTATATGACTACAGGCTACTACTACTTTTTGTGTGTGGATCAAGCAGTTTCTTTAGCTATGTATACATCAGAGGACAGAGGAGTGTGATTGGTTGAAGCTTCGTCCAGTAGCAAACAGAGGCATTTGAAAGAGGCGGGTTAAGGGCCCATTTCCACCGCACTCTCTGCGTGTTCAGCGCGCCGTATTCTGTCCGTATTCATTTACAATGCACGTTAGCAGATGAGACCATTCCCACCGCAAGCGTGTTCTGAGCGTATTCTGTCCCCATACAAACCTATTGTATACGCCCACGCGCTGAACACGGCTACGCGCTGAACGAGGCGGTGGAAATGAGCCCTAAGCCCGCCTTCTGAGAAATGGGTTTACAACACAGCTTGGCCAGACCAATGCTCGCAGAGCATTGACAAGTCGCGATAGCCAGGCTAATATGGGCTAGTTACTAGCCGCTAGTACATACTGTACAAACATGCTGCGGGTTCAAGTGTAGATTGATGCAGGTCTGGACTGCATGATGAACACAACGCTAGTTTTAAATAGCCCGGGCTGAACTGTAAGGAAGATGTTTTCACAGAGAGTGCTGTCAAATCCTGTCTGAGTTGAGGACCAATAACAGGGCCATTAACAGAGCAGTTTTAAGAGAAACCAAATTGGTGCTCACTCTGTCCAGCAGCTCAGAAATTGCTTCAATTTCTAATCCGCCATTACCTTTTGTCATTGCTGTACCAACATCTCTGTTTTTTTTTAAAGTAGCAAAAGTACTGCTACAATAGGATTGATAGATGAGGAATATCTCCCATCAAGCTATCAAATGTGTGTTACTCTGTCTGCAGATTAATTTAGTAGTTTGCATCACATACTACGCAAGGAACACAACTGAATATAGAGAAACCTCCCACTTCTGGATAGCTAAATCAGCAAATCAACAGCATTAAAAATGTAAGAATTGGTGAATTTATGCGGCTGTTTTAGTCATTCTTTACTAGTAATCTTTTGCACAGTCATTGCAAACATTTGATGCTGATAACTCATGAATTGCTGCTCTCGAACTTTCTGACTTGGTCTCCATAGATGTATTGTGGGAACTAATGAAAGTTTGATAGTACAGTGCATGAGGAAACCTCTGACACACTGAGCACAAGGCTTTGAGATGATCTATAAACTCCTCAGGCCAGACAGCTGCAATTGATATGCAAACACATGCACACACACACACACACACCACATTCTCATCCATATCCTCCCATGCCAATTTTAAAGAGTCAATAATTAACTCGAAGGGTAAATAATCAACAGGGACAATAAGACAGCTCATCTCTCTAGCCATCTTCCAGGGCTGTAAGCCCACTCTCCTCTGTGTGTGTGCGTGTGCGTGTGCGTGCGCGTGCGTGTGTGTGTGTGTGTGTGTGTGTGTGTGTGTATGTGTGTGTGTATCACACATCTAATCTTATCGCAGATCTAATAGACCTAGGGATTAAATAATCCACTATAGGCTCTTAGGTCATTTCAGTAGTGCTGACTCCACAAGAAAAAAGGCTTTAGAAAAAGACATGAATTTGTGATTGGAGAAGCAGCAGGCATAAAAAACAGAAATAAATGTGGCCTGTCTAGGGGCAAGCTGAACACATGCGGCAAGACCAATTCTCCTTCATTAGTGTGGTTCATGGTAGCTGCTGTCCCTGCTGGCTGCACACTGGAACAAATGCTGACAAGAAAATCCACAAAGCTCGGAGGTCCCGGTAGAACGGAGAGGAAGGCACCGTCTCAGCAGTCACACAGGCATTGCTTTTTATGTGTATCCAAGTGTGTGGGGCCATATATAAATGGAATTGATGAATTGTACAAGATTTGTATACCTTTTATCTAAACTGGTAAGTAATACAGTATATCACAGTGACCCACATACGAGATCCTTAGTACATTTCTACAAAGAAAAACTAATGTAATTACTTGTATTATTATGTTATATTATTATGTGTTTTAATGCCTGAGAGAAATATGTGAAAATAGCCATAATCAAGAGTAAGTCATACACAGCAACAGACCAGTGTTGAATTGATTGCCGCAAACTTTTGAGGGTTTATTCAGCTCCACACTCTCCAGAGTTTAATCAACACTTTCAGAATGTGAAATAACACAGACTATGGACACCATTTAAATCCAAAAATGGTAAAATTACACTTCAAATCAACTCCCAAATGTTTAACATTCCATTTTGTTCTGTGTAGATGAAGCAGTAAACATTGTTCTAAGGTTTTCGATTTCTTTTTTTTTTTTACATGGGTGTGCTTATGTGGTTATTGACAGTGCTCTCATTATGGCCAGGGAGAAGCTACGCCAGGTTGGAGTGATGCTGCGAAAATAAAGCTTCTGACAAGCAACAGCTATAGCTGGCAGTAGCTCTGGTGAGGTGGTGTAGTGGCAATTAGACAGGTGGGTGAACTCTATTTTGGCCAGAAAGACTCAGACAATAAGAGTTTCAATTAAAGCATTTTAATATGGTCAGAATAAACAACTGAACATTAATTGGAAAGTAGATATTCTTTGGTGTAGGTCCGGTCATCAGCCTGGGTCTTGCATCGTTGGATCCGGCAGAACCAGCCGTTGCCGTTTAGCAGAACCCAGAAATTTCCCCCAGGCGGATGGACAGGGACCAAACTGGTGGTGGTGGGGAGGGAGGAGGATGCAGAACTTTCGCAGGCTTTCATAGGTAGCGTCAAACAGACAAACTGTGTTTATCCCTATAACAGTTATTAAAAAATCTAGTTTTAAAAGGTGGATAAATGGCATTTATGTGTGTTTACCCTCCACTACACTGCTAGTGCGGTACATAAAGCATGAAATGAACCACATTGGGCCATAACAGATGAATATGATGGCAGAGGTGAGAAAGGAAGGGGAAGAAAGCAGAGAAAAAGTAATGAGGAGAGAGAATGTGTGTTTACTGACAGAGGTGGATGATGCAAAATAAGGCTGCTGGGCTGAATCCTTCCCTGGTCCCACATCATCCTCCTGGTTATGGTTGACTGGTGTTCAGGGCCACATTCAGTATGGCAACAGCGAGCATTGTTTTACTGTGGTATCCAGGAGAAACGCTGCATTTCCTGAAAACACGGTGCAGTTGTGTGCAGTGGACTGGGTGGTACGTTTGTTCTTTGTTTGTTGGATAGGTTGAATGTGTTACCCAGTGACATGGCATGCACTAAAACCCATGTCTCTTTGAAAAGGTAGTTTGCAGCATGGGTGCAGTTAAAGTCTTACATCAATTAAATGAAATAACCCACCCTGGATACTATGGGCATCCACATCCACACGGCAGATGTAGCTGTAAGCTGGCACCCACCTCTGGTGTGAAGTAAGTGTTACAGCCCGCTAGGCCTTCTGCTCATTCTGAGTTTGATTGACCAACTACCTGCACGTTTCTAGGGGACCGGACTTGCCTAATTGCTAATGAGGTGCTCCAGGGCCGATTTCAAGATGCATGAAACATAGCAACATGGTTAATTCAACAAAAACATAGGTGCGCCGAACACCCTGTTGTATGACGCAAGTCGTGGACCTATGGCAGCTGAGAAGGCGACTCTTTGTGCCGTTCTGGCGGAGGAAATCACGGGAAACGACTGTACAAAGTTGTCGTCAATTGGATAATAACACGCCTACCAAATGCAGACTGTTGCACTACATTGCGGCCAAACAATTAGTTCAGTCAGGAAACCGTAGCAAACTCGCACCAGGTGTCTGCTAAAAGACTGCTGCCTCTCGCATTCCGGGTGCCATTCTTTCTTTGATTTTGACACAGCAACATAGCACTCAGAACATCTCACATCCAACAACATACATGCATTACTGATGACTAACTTTGACCCATCTCATGGTGTTTGTTTTGTTTGTAATTCAGTTAATAAATCTATTTTGTTACAATCCAACCTGTCGTCTCCCTGTTTTTGTTGCGGCCTTGGCGCAGGGTCGTAACATAAGCTGTAAGAAATGTAACTATATTTAAACGAATAATATTAGGTGTGTACGGTACTTTTTGTTCCTTTCCTCTGTTTAACCATTCAATGCATTTAGGGCCTCCCCCCAGCATTTCACAGAATGGGCCATATAAATTGATGACAGCGCTCCCTATAAGGTGGGATGTGGGCATTCTTAGAGTTGATTTGATACCCACTCTCTCTACAGAGGGCCCTCACAAAACCTGATCGAGTTGAGCAGAAACCAATCTGCTCAACTCAAACTCAATCTGCAGCACAAGTGGTCCCTTCACATGTACCACGTGCAGCCAGCGTGGCTACAGGCACCAGAGGAAACACACCTGCTTCACATACCACCATCCAGACCCCTGTCCCCACCTTCCGTCCACTCCACCCAGTATGTGTCCCTTACTAACAGCACTGCTCTGTCCATTGCACATGGATACAACAAGGACACCCTTCACCCTCCACCCTCCAACCTTCCAAAACATGCACACGCATGCAAGAACAAATACCTGCATACACACACACACACACACACACACACACACACACACACACACACACACACACACACACACACACACACACACACACACATACACACACACATACACACACAAAAGTAAATAGGTAATAATACCTAATTATATAATAAAGTCAATCATAATCAATCAATGAATAAAAAAATAGTCAATGTCACGATGGCTATGGTGTAGATTCTGTCTTTTCAATGTTCTTAGGTATGTTTTTTCTACAGTATGTTTGTACCTGCAGATGGCTTAATAAAACAGGCTGC
>CM050217.1:24102500-24125000 GCA_027475355.1 Coilia nasus
GGAGAGTGGAGGAGAGGAGAGGAGAGGAGAGGAGAGGAGGGGAGAGAAGGGGAGAGTGGAGGAGAGAAGAGGAGGGGAGAGGAGAAGAGTGGAGGAGAGGAGAAGAGAGATGTGAGTGGAGGAGAGGAGAGTGGAGAGGAGAGGAGAGGAAATGAGAAGAGATGAAAGTGGAAGAGAGGAGGGGAGAGGAGAAGAGTAGAGGAGGAGAGGAGATGTAAGTGGAGGAGAGGAGAGGAGAAGAGAGGAAAGGGGAGGAGAGGAGAGGAGAGGAGATGAGAGTGGAGGAGAGGAGAGGAGAGGTGAGGAGAGGAGAGGGGATGAGAGGGGAGGAGAGGAGAGGAGAAGAGAGGAGAGGAGAGGAGATGAGAGTGGAGGAGAGGAGGGGAGAGGAGAGGAGAGGAGAGGTGAGGAGAGGAGAGGGGATGAGAGGGGAGGAGAGGAGAGGAGAGGAGAGGAGAAGAGAGGGGAGGAGAGGAGAAGAGAGTGGAGGAGAGGAGAGGAGAGGAGAGGAGAGGAGGGGAGAGGAGAGGAGAGGAGAGGAGAGGAGAGGAGAGGAGAGGAGAGGAGAGGAGAGGAGAGGAGAGGAGAGAAGAAGAGAGAGGAGCACAGCTTGCTTCCAAATGCAGTCTCTGGGCTGAGAGACACACAATAATGACAGGGGAATGTGAGCTGAATGCTACCTGCAGTCTGTCCGACATCAAACACACAACCATCCATCCACCTATTCTATCCATCTGCTCTCCACTCCTTTTTTATTTTTCCTCCAGGCACCCCCTTTTCTCTCGCTCTTTGTGTAGCTCATTATCTTTCTCTTTTCTGCCACTCTCACTGCTGGCCAGCCAGTGCTGTTGGCTTCCTGATGAGACAACCGAAGCCATTTTTATGGCACCATAAATGTTCAGCCCCTGTTGCACAGACCATTCCCAGTTTGTGATTAATCATTTTCATACATTTCATGTCTCTCCAAGCCCTGTGCTTCAGCTCACAATTACACCTGTGCAAAAAAACACAAACAAATCAACAATAGTGCTTCTGTGTGCTGATTGATAGATATTTTATTCTCTCTCCCTCTGTGTGTGTGTGTGTGTGTGTGTGTGTGTGTGTGTGTGTGTGTGTGTGTGTGTGTGTGTGTGTGTGTGTGTGTGTGTTTGTGTATGTGTATGTACGAGCATCCCTAGGTTTGTGTTCAAGTTTGTGATGAATCTGCTCATTTCCTGTGAATTAGCCCGACAGCCACCCACCACCCCCATCCCGTGCCCCCACCTTTTCCTGCACTGCGTCCTCTTACCCACCCACCCACCCACATCACGCCACACCACACCACGCCACCACCATGACAATGCCAGCAACAAAGTTGTGTGGATGAGACCTGCAAAACGGGGGGAAACAAAAAACGAAATGAAATTACATGTGGAGGCAGCACTGACGGTAAATTAAAATGCATTTGTCATGACAAGACATTACAGAAAAGACGAGGGAAAACACAACAACAACAACGTGAACTGGTCCGAGGGTGATGAGACTGTAGGCTGAAAAGGGGCACACAGGGAGCCATTCTCCCTCTAGGCGCTTTTGACATTAGACACATTAAGCATTAAGACCGTCAAACTCAAAGAGACCCTGTGAATCATTGAGTGAATCATTATTCTGATGGCAGCCTTAGCAATATCATGAGAGAGAACGTCAGAATCTTTTGTGGAAAATGTAAGAGGCCTTTTGTGTATTGATCAAACTGACAGCTTTGAAGACCATAAATGTCTACCATGACTACAAAAAGCCTGATAAAAACATCCCTGATAAACCTTATGAAAAGTTAAATCGATGCAAATGAAAGAAAAGCCTACCTTAGCATAGTCATTGCACTCTGAAAGCAGCTTGCTGAAATCAATGACCCAGGTTCAAGTTTAAAAATTATAAATTTGATAGTTTGAAAGTCTAGAGTAAAATGCTTAGTGGAATACAAAGGGCTGATAGTGGAAAAGTGGATAGAGTGAAGAGGGGAAGAGTAAGAAACACAGCTTCCACTCTTCCATGAAAAGTGGAAGTTGTCCAGTCAATATCATACTGAATCAGCACTAAAGTATTACACAAGATCAAGTGTGTGCATGGAAGCAATGGTAATCCCACAATACACATACAGTGATACCTTGAGATACAAGTAGCTTAACATACGAGCTTTTTGAGATGCGAGTGGTAGCTCGGGCCATTTTTTTGACTGACATGCGAGTTCATTTCTGAGATACGAGTCGTGCTTCGGGAAGCTGCTGCTAGTTGGCGCACGGGTAAAGCATCTGCTCTTTCTCGCATGTTACCCGTACAGTAAAGACGTATCTCCTTCGTTGTCTGTGTTTATGCATCATTTTCACAGCTTCTAATTACACTAAAAAATGTTTGATATACAAGCTGATTGACATACAAGCTCAGTTCCGGAACAGATTAAACTCATATCTCAAGGTATTACTGTATATAGTTGGACCAAGCCAGGAACTCAAGCCTATAGTCCAAGCCTGACCCAAAGCCTACTGTAGTTTCTACTTGTACTGTACATGTGTGTGATATCCATTCCTACTTAAACTGTATGTCTAAATGAACCTGAGGTGGCTCCATGTCATTGTTCCTATGCATTGCTGCTCTGATTACTCAATAGTCTAAAGAATTACCCATTTACCAGAGTCTGAGTGGCCATTGGACAGAAAAAGGTTTAGTGGTCCAATGTCCCGTTAGTCCAATGAAACACTCAACCAGTGATCATAAAAGCCAAACTAAGGAGTGTTTTTTATCATGTGTTCAGTCCCCCTAACGGTAGGAAGTGCTATTGTCCGTTGCCGCTGTTGTAAATAGTGTACCACAGCTCGCCATCACGTAAAAAGCATTTGTTTGCAATCTGGAAAATAATAATCAGCAGATACACAAATCCAATTAAATCTGTTCAATGTTTTACAGTGGATTTTCTAATCATGTATTTTCACAAAACATTGTTCAACTACAAAAAAGGGCTCTTTTAAAATCATACTCAAAAATGAGACTTGTTCCAAACCACAGATCCTTAACAACCACAATGGTGGACAGAAATATTTTGAGTCTACAAATACAGGAAAACCTAAAAAAAAGGTCCCCTGTGTCATTCTTGGCAGTATATATGCCTCTGAAATACAACTTCTCCAGACCTGTTCTCATAACTTCTGACTACAGGAACATTACAGTGTTATTGCAGCAGTTCTTTTTTAAATTATGTTTTTGTCTTTCAGGCACTCACCGCCTTCAGGGGTGTACTTTACTGTGTGACTCATCTGTTATTCCAAAAGAAAAAAAAAAAACAGGTGCAAATCAGCAGTAAATAATGTTGCCTATTCTCTCAAACCTCCCAAAGGCACATGCAACTACTGCCGTCATTAGTTTACGTG
This sequence comes from Coilia nasus, assembly GCA_027475355.1. Classification (NCBI taxonomy): domain Eukaryota; kingdom Metazoa; phylum Chordata; class Actinopteri; order Clupeiformes; family Engraulidae; genus Coilia; species Coilia nasus. Next base: position 24,105,905 of record CM050217.1, read on the forward strand.
CCTTTGTGGCATTCAGGGTTTTATATCGCCTTCCGTGTTACATGTACACACATTTGAAGAAGAAATGTTGCCGCACGCTCCGAGTTGGAAACAGGAGGTTTAATGTGATAACGTTTTGGCTGCTCTGGCCTTCCTCAGATCACATGCGCACACACGTCGAAACCACACCCGATCCAAACAGCCTCCCCAATGTGCAGAACTTCTCTTCGTCACCAATCAGGAATGCTTTTGAGATGTTAAGAGCTTTGTCTCAACAGTTCATTAGGATCAAATTTGTTATCATGAATAACAAATTATTGTTTTTGGCCTTTAATTCTTTTAAAACCTTTGCCCTCACAAATTGGCAAAAATGACTCATAACAGATGTTTCTTCAGTCACCCAGGTCTTTGGCCACAGTACACTTACATACCAATCGGTCAAGTTCATAATGGAGATTAAATGAGCTTTCAACGCCGTATGACAGTTACAAATTAGTTGCAGTATGGAAGTGCTAAAAGTTTCATCATTCATGAAACAGCTTTTATTGCATTACATTTGGGCCAAGGACCAGAGTCATTTTACAAAGTTAAGTGCAAAGATGTCTGTGTAGATTCTCATTCATCCATGTCATGGAAGTCAAATGAGCTACAGTACGTTGTAAGCAACTGGACGTCTTTTTGGAGCTTGAAGACGTTTGACCTTTCATCCAAAAGGATTCTTGAGTTCTGGCCTGATGATGAAAAACCAGGAGCTATATCTCTGGATCACTGGAGGTGGAGCGATAGACCACACCCCTTATTCCATGACAAAGGGTCACACGAGTCACCCGTCAAGGTGTGAATTGGGGTGAGAGTTGTTGTTGGTCACCTGATCCAGAGAATGACAACTGCTCTGATAGTGAAGAGCAGTTAAACTTCCTGGGATGTGACTTTTTTTTTTACTTTTTACCATCCCTTTGTCCTCTCTTTTGTCCCCGCTGTTACATTCATTTTACACCTGTTTGACAGGTGCTTTTATCCAAAGTGAATGTCATCTCCTCATCTCAGTGTCTTATCATCAGTATCTTTTCCCCGTACTGCTCTTATTCAACATATTTTTTCTCTGAGTTCACTGCTAATGTCACTGCATGAATAAATGAAAGTGAACACGGTGGAATAATTGAAGAAAAAAAAAAAAAAACGGAAGATTCTCCTTGTGCTGCCTTGTCCCTGAGTGACGTCTTACAAAAGACCTCGTCCTCGGCATGGCTGCACTGCAGATGAGAGCGGGCAGGCGTAGGCCACACTCAAGGCGATGACGTCAGACATCAGAGCAGAGATAAGCCGAGCAACTGGTGCCTCTGCACAGCAGCAAAAGGAAAATTATGACAGACAAAAAAAGGAGTGCTAATAATAATAAGAAGAAGAAAGGAAAAAGACTCTTCTTCTTATCATCATTATTAAATAATAATAATAATAATAATAATAATAATAATAATAATAATAATAATAATAATAATAATAATAATAACAACAACAACAACAACAATAATAATAATAATAATAATAATAATAACACTAATAATAATAATAATAATAATAATTATTATTATTATTATTATTATTATTATTATTAATAATAATAATCATTATTATTATTATAACAACAACAATAATAATAATAATGATAACAACAACAACAACAACAACTATTATTTTTATTATTATTATTATTATTATTATTATTATTATTATTATTATTTAATAATGAGGATAAGAAGAAGGGTCTTTTTCCTTTCTTTTGTGTCTACTTCAACCTGTTCAATTAAAAAGCTGAAGCTAAAGCTAAGAGGACTTTAAAAATGCTGCCTTGTATGTCCACAATATTGTAACACAACACAGTCATGGCAATAAAGATTGTTTGAAAGAGAGAGAGAGCGAGGGGGTGGGGGTGTCTATCACAGTGTCCTCTCTGCCTGTCCTCACCTGTTCCTAGCGGGTCTTTACCTCCCTCTCTCCCTCCCCCTGCTATGCCATGCCCTCCCCCTGCTATGACATGCCCTCCAGGCTTTTACTGTGACACAAGGAGGCAACACAGAGCAAAGGAGCAAAAGAGGCAAAGGAGACAGGATGTGTGTGTGTGTGTGTGTGTGTGTGTGTGTGTGTGTGTGTGTGTGTGTGTGTGTGTGTGTGTGTGTGTGTGTGTGTGTGTGTGTGTGTGTGAGTGTGTGTGTGTGTGTGTGTGTGTGTGAGTGAGTGTGTCTGTGTGTGTGTGTGTGTGTGTGTCTGTGTGAAAAAGTCAAGAGGATGAGAAGAGACATTGGAGGACCATGCAGAGAAAAAGAGGGGAAGCACAGAGAGAGCAGGTGGCAGAGAAAAGACACAGGGCTTGAAAGGGAGAAAAGAGGAGAGGAGAAGAGAGGAGCAGAGAGGAGAGGAGAGGAGAAGAGAGGAGAGGAGAGGGGAGGAGAAGAGAGGAGAGCAGAGCAGAGGAGAGGAGAGGAGAGAAGAGAGGAGCAGAGGAGAGAGGAGAGGAGAAGAGAGGAGAGGAAAAGAGAGGAGAGGAGAGGAGAGGAGAAGAAGGTAGAGGAGAAGAGAGGAGAAGAGAAGGGAGGAGAGCAGAGGAGAGGAGAGACGAGGAGAGGAGAAGAGGGGAGAGGAGAAGAGAGAAGAAAGGAGAGGAGAAGAGAGGAGAGGAGAGGAGAGGAGAAGAGAGGAGAGGAGAGGAGAGGAGAAGAGATGAGATGAGAAGAGATGAGATGAGATGAGATAAGATGGGACAAGACGAGATGAGACAAGTGGACAGAAGAGAAGAGGAGAGGAGAGGAGAGGAGAGGAGAGGAGAGGAGAGGAGAATAGATGAGATGAGACGAGACAAGATGAGAGAAGAGAGGAGAGGAGAAGAGAGGAGAGGAGAGGAGAGGAGAGGAGAGGAGAGGAGAGGAGAGGAGAAGAGATGAGACGAGACAAAACGAGACAAGATGAGAGAAGAGAACTAGGAGAGGAGAGGAGAAGAGAGGGGAGGAGAGCACTGCAAAGATGCAGTTAAAGAGCAATAAGATGAAGGAGTAAAGGAAATCAGTATTCCCAAAAAGGCATCATTGTCATCTCTGATTAGAGGCTTGGCAGAGGGCTTAGCCTATGTGTGTGTGTGTGTGTGTGTGTGTGTGTGTGTGTGTGTGTGTGTGTGTGTGTGTGTGTGTGTGTGTGTGTGTGTGTGTGTGTGTGTGTGTGTGTGTGTGAAGAGAGACAGGTACAGAAAGAAGAGGGCATGCTCACAGCAGTCTGCGTCATTGTGATCCCCAGAAACATAAGTGTGTTTGTTCAAGCATCATTTTTAATCTTCCATAGACACACTTGCGTATGTCTACACATGACACATTCCCTTTCGCAAATACATTGCATCAACCAAACATTATTGCCTCTCACCATACAGATCATTCTGAAAGGTTTTGCAGATGTAGAAACCCAGGGATTGATGTAAACTGTTAAGTTCTTAATACTACCTTGGCCCTTTCCTCTTTAAAACTGAAATAAGTTCTGGCAAAAGGTTGCCAGCTTGATCTAAACAGCCAATCAAATTACACCCCTCCCTTCGTAACTCCTGAAGCAGTGTATTGATTGGCTGCAATTGTTTATGGGTTGGTCCAAGCCACTATGTTTGTCTCCCATTGGCAGAACCATGGGGGAACACCAGAGTTGTCCTACAGCACACACTGAAGAAACTGCTATAGGCCGACAAGATGTCGTTTGCTGGATTTGATAAAAAAAAGGATAGAATTACAGTTACAGACTCCACCTTTCACTGATTTGTCTACACCATCTACATTTAATTAACTACACAAAAAACTCTTGTTTTTAATTTGTTATTTCATCAGAATGTTGTATCTTTGGTACCATCTCCATTCAAGTGTCAATTCAATTCAAGATTTTTCACTACAATAGGATAAAATTACGAGCACACACCAGAACAACTCTAAACGCCTAAACGTCTTGGGTCCAGCCTATTCAGCAGAGGGCTTTTCAGCACCCAGAGGAAATCACTGTGCAGAAAAAGACAAGTACACGAGTGCTCATCTCTGAGGTAACATCTCCTCGAAGGCTGAGTGCCTGCACTCTTGGGCCTCCAAAGGAGGCCGGTACGGTAGCCTTAATTATCTGCTCACTCCGAAGACACGTCATCTTGTTCCTTGTTGAACCACTTCTCAGCTGATATACAACAGGCAAACTCTTCACCCTTGGTTGTCAGGGCTACAGTCAAAGTCAATACACCAATGACCTGGGTCTAATGTCTAACTGCTTACTGTGCCGGCTGCCAGATCTTCTGCTGTGCTGCAGATGAGGTGTTGCTCCTTACTTGTGAGTTGTTTTGGATGCAGGTGCCCTCTTAAAGCAGAGTAATACAAGGTTTCTTCTTGGAGCTGCTCTATAGTGTCTTTAACACAGCCTATCAGTAACCCCACTATTCTGCATCTTCAAACAGAATATAAACAGTGTGACACATGTTAATGCTGACTACATTACATATTACAAGTAATTTTATTTGATGTTACATCCCAAAGGGAGGAAATGGATTTAATGCACAAGCAAAGCAAGCTTATTTTTTGACTGCTTATTTTGTACATGTGGGCAATTGCTTTACATGACTAAAGGCAACAAAAGCAGATTAAAACAAAACAGATTAAAAAAAATAATTGAAAAGCAGAGAAAATAAATACATTTCATGAAATTTAATTAAAGGGAATTAAAGTGCAAAAATAGCCATTTTTGTTATTAAAGGAATATTGAATAAGCACAAACAACAGCATCCTGGAGAGAAGACAGAGACTCTGAGGAGGAAGCTTGAGGGTGTTTGTAGTCCAGAGAGAGAAGGTAATACATTTTCAGCTGCCCGGGTCTGAAGAGCCTGCATTACATGACGGGGTTTGGAGTAGTCTGGGGCGTGGTATGCGCATTGTTGTGCTGTTGAAATATATGCAAAAGATGTTGTTTTTTTTCCCCCACAAAAGCAAGCCCTATTCAGGATGACAAGTGTGGAAACAACAATAAAAAAACAAACAAACAGCAGTACAAGTCTTTCAGTCTTCCTGTAATGATGGGCTATTCTATCTCTCCAAATATAATACTGCATGTAGGACATTCCATCCTTTCAGTTATAATGTTCATTTATTGTGTGATGGAAATGCAAATAAAGTATTTTCCACAAAGGCAATCCCTATCAAAAATGTCACAAAGCGCAACGGCCTTTTACAATAATAAAAGTATTGCAATTGCTACTGATTCTAGACTATGCTATCTTTTCAAATGCAATACACTACAGGAAATTGCTGTTCACACAATGACACACTATCTTGTGGAATTATACAACTCCAATGGAACTATTTACTACCAACAGAAACAGTACAAATGTTGACAACATTAATTTTTCAAGTACTAAAAACATTTCCGTCTGGAACTTTCCAAACTCCACTAAGTGAGAAATTTCTTCTTACAACTTCTTACAACTCAGTTTGCTCCTTCTGACTGTCACATATCACTAGCCATATGAGAGCAGGTAAACACAAGGAAGCCTTTTATAGTGGTTACATTCCATCAGTATCAAAAAAGGAACAATACAAACAATACAATAGTAAAATATGCAAAAGGCAAGATTTTCAGGATTCACGAAGGTGAAAGTTACCCCCCCCCACACACACACACATACACAGCTCACTGTTATACACACATAGCCTACTGTCACACGCACACACACACACACACACACACACACACACACACACACACACACACACACACACACAAGCACAAGCACAAGCACACACACACACACACACACACACACACACACACACACACACACATACAAGCACACACACACACACACACACACACACACACACACACACACACACACACACACACACACACACACACACATACACAGCTCACCGTTATACACACATAGCCTACTGTCACACGCACACACACACACACACACACACACACACACACACACACACACACCACACACACACCACACACACACACACACACACACACACACAAGCACACACACACACACACACACACACACACACACAGTGAGAGAAAGGGGCAGAACTAACATTGTACTTACCTGGCGGCTCTGACTCTCTTCTCAAACAATCAGCCTGCCCATCTGTTACTGCAGCAGTCAGAGGAGAGAGAAAGAGAAAGAGAGAGAGAGAGAGAAAGAGAGAGATCTTTGGGAGCTCCATCACAGTCTCCTCTTTGCCTGTCCTCACCTGTTCCTAGCAGGTCTTTACCTCCCTCTCTCCCTTCCCCTGCTATGACATGCCCTCCAGGCTTTTACTGTGAAACAATTTGAATCACAGGAGATGCAGCAGCCTCACCATCATCTTTATGGTACCTGTGGCCAGGCCCGGCTCTTTGCTGGGCCCAGGACAAGATAATCTGAGAGTTGGCTATGAACAGGCATTATCTAATCATGACTAGGCATTATCTAATCATGAGCAAGGAAACAGTAATGAGGAATGTAATAATAAAGTAAAAATCCTGCCGGGATCAATTAAAAGACGTTTTGGCATCTAGTTTATGCTCAGTATCCTGCAGAGAACAATTAAGGCTGCTTCATGTAGTCTTGCCGGTGTGATTGTCTTTCAGCCTGCCGTTCCTCTGACAAACTGAGCAAACTGTTCAGATTTATGACACAAAACTAAATTTATTGCAGAGTGAAAGAAAGCGTGAAGGCAATTAGCAATTAACACCCAGCTGACGCACAAACACAGGATTTTGTTACTTGATGACTGCTTTGAGAAATGTGATTTGACGTCGGGTGAATTAACCCATGCACGTGTTCTCCTGATGAGTTTAGCGTTCTTAGATTCGCCTCCAACCCTCAGAGCTGTTCTGGCCTCTCCCATCTATCTCTCCTCCAACACAGACGTGAAGCTGATGCAATAAGAAGCAGCTGTGTATACACTGGTTTCTGTTCTATTCTATTCTATTCTAGTGTGGGCAGCTGTGGCCTAATAGTAAAGGAGTTGGTCTTGGGATCAGAGGATCAGAGGGTTGCTGGTTCAAATCCCATAGCTGTAGGAAGAATGTGGGTGGGTAAGTGAGTCACTAGTTCTCTTCTGCACCCAAACTCATCGCTGAAGAGCCCTTGAACAACCCCTAAATTGCTCCAGGACTGTCCCTGTACTGTACCTAACTGTAAGTTGCTCTGGATAAGAGCGTCAGCTGAATGCAATGTAGACATCCCAAGTCTCCCGGAAGTTCCGGGAGTGTCCCACATATCGATAGTGGTTCCCTGATGCCCGGAAATTGAATAAAATATCCCAGAATGTAGACCAAGCGAGCAAGAGTGTGCACGCAAGACATTAATGCCTGCATGAGTTTTTGGAGGTTGGGATGTCTGGCAATGTAATTTTCACAATCACACAGCAGAGGTACAGCTGGGCAGCCCTTGCCACGTATTCACCCATTCTGGTAGGTGTGAATATTAAACTGCTACTTTGTTGATATGGTATCGCTGGGATGTTTTTACTTGGAAGTAAAGTGGAAGTTACCGGAGACGTTAATCCAAAGCGTCAAGGACTCAAATCTGATTGGAGCCTGGCGGTTAAGGTGACTGCAGGATCGCAGGTTCGAATCCACCAACTGCCCGTAGTGCCAGTGAGGTACCCTGAGCATGGTACAGTACCATCCCCACACACTGCTCCCCAGGCACTGCTCACCTGTGTGATGATGGTATTTGAGTAAAAATAATAATCTTGTAAATAACATTTTAATGTTGCAACATTTTTATTATTATTTCAAATACCTTTTGTTTTTATTATTGTGTGTCAAGTCAGTTAGACTTGAAAAGGGGGACTGATGGTATTTGAGTAATAATAATAATCTTGTAAATAGCATTTTAATGTTGAAACATTTTATTATTATTTCAAATCCTTTGGTTGGTTTTGGAACTCTTGTATTAGGATCAAACGCTTTGTATGTGTCTCTGGCTGAGCTAGGAGGTGTGAACAGCGGGTTTCCTGAACCATTTGGTGGCCTTCTGAATAACCGTCCCTGTCTGGTGGATTAGCATACAGACAATTTGGCCTTTCGTATCTGATTACAAGACACTGTATTAAACAAAAGACCACTGCATATTCATTTTGGGGTGGTAACCTTCTGAAACACCCATTGGGTGTCTACAACATTTAAGTCAGAATAACTACTGTTTGAGTTAGTCTTGTCTTGTCGTGTCTGTCATCGTTCTGTGTGTGTGTGTGTGTGTGTGTGTGTCTGTCTGTGATGTCCTTAATGTTAAGAATAAACCTTGTTCCTGATTCTCAACCACTAGGCTGACTGAGTCTCCAAATTCAACTTAAAAGTAATTTTATTACTTTTAGTGATGGAGTAAACACGGAGCCAATTTCACTGTGTGCTGTGGTGTGGTGTGCCGTGTAATCACAATGACAAATGGGCGCTGTTTTGTTGTTTGTTGGTTTTGTTGATTGACTGGTTGGTGAATGGTGATACGACCTGTCACGGGTTAGCCGTGACGCTCACGCAACAATGGCGTGCAGGCAGCCATTTGCCGGCATTGTACACCATGCTGCCCTGACGCCGGTTGTCTCACTATCCATCCGTTTCTATATGTACTGTTTTAAGTTCTCTGGTTCATTGTTCACCGTCATTTACCACCATTTGCCATAACCTTTTACTACTGTTACGAAGGAGTGCAGGGAAAGGCCTACCGGCATTTTTGAAGTAACAATTACACTTACATTCACTCGCGTTTCAAACATGCATTTCATATCGTCATTTATTACAACATCTCATCTGTTTTAGCAACTATTTGGGTTAAAGAATCACAACTGTACAAACTGGCTGTTTCACATCATGTATATTTATTGGGTTTCAACTTTTGTAAAACATTTCAGTATCTGTACTCACCGTCATTACATGCACTCACGCACTTCCTGGTTGGGGAAACCGGTGGTTGGGTTCACTCACTGTAAATAGGAGGTTTCCCGGGAGTTTTGCGGGATGAACTATTTTAACAGGGGTGTTTTAGCGGTGATGAAGAAAATGTATTTTAATGTGCACAGAAAGGGTTTTGGTGAATGCAGATGGTTTTGGGTGTTTATGTATTTTGTGTTTATTTCTTTAAATTGTTAATTTGTAGTTATAATATTATTTTGGAGTTGATTGATTATTTTTGTGAATGGGGCTAACCTGAGGGAGGGGTTACAGGTAGCCTGATTCTGTATAAGGCCCAGAGCCTCATTTGCAGAGGAAGCGTGGTGGTGAAAAGCTGTCTGATGGTGAAGTCGATTGTAAGTGTTTGTTCAGAGTCTGAGGACATAGTCTGGCAATCTTGCTATTTTCTTTTGCTTTTCTCAGTTTTTGGTTTTGGGGGTTTTTGTCACTGTAAATACTTGCACTTTTAGAAAATAGAAAAAGAAGGAAAAAAAAAATAAAAAGAACGTTTTTAGCAAATACTATCTCTTGTCTGCTCCATCGCTGGTCATCCTGCCACATGTGGTGTCAGAAGTCTGGGTAAAGGAGTCAGACGGAGAGAAGACCAGCATTGCAGTTCACAAAATGGCTACCAGGAGGAAGAAGGCTGCTGAGGGCGAGGAAGATGGAGTGATAGGGGGCGATACAGACACTGAAGTGCCCACTCCACAACCTGCTCCTGCAGATACAGCTATTGACCGCCTAGCCATGATGTTTCAGACGTTTATGGAGGTGCAACAAGCAAGAGATGAGCGACTGGAGAGAGACTCTGCCAGACAAGCCCACCAGGTCCAGGTCCTGTCTCACCAGGTGACGCAACTCCAGCTGGATGTGGAGGCAGGTCGAGCCACACCCCCATCACTGCGGCAGACCCCAACACCTGAACCACTACCAGTGAACACCGGAGGGCGTCCACCAAAGATGGCCAAGCTGGAAGAGGGTGATAACATCGAGCACTACTTAACCACCTTTGAGCGGCTGGCCACAGTCTTTGACTGGCCGAGAGAGACCTGGGCGGTGCATCTCATTCCACTGCTGACTGGGAAAGCCCGCAGCGCTTTTGTTGCCATGGATCCTGAGGACGCTATGGACTATGACTGCCTGAAGGAGGCAGTGTTGAAAAAATATGACATCAACTCAGAGACGTACAGACAGCTATTCAGAGCCCTGGAGACCAGTCCAACTGAGACCCCACAAGAGCTTTACGTCAGACTGAAGGACCTATTCTGCAAGTGGGTGAAATATGACCAGAGCAGCAAGGACGAGCTGATGGAGACCCTGGTGCTGGAGCAGTATCTGCGGGTTCTTTATCCAGATGTGAGGACCTGGGTCAGGGAGCACAACCCGAAGACCGCAGCAGAGGCCGCTAAGCTGGTGGAGAACTTCGTGGCTGCACACAGAGGTCCCCGAGGCTACCGCTACGCAGGAGTGCTGGAACACAATGTGCGGGGTAAGTCTGTTGGGCCTGGGAAGGGAGTTGGTTCTGGTACTGCCACTAGCTATCATAGAGCCCCACCACCCCCATCCACAGACCGTGCTAGACCCCAAGGCATTTCTTGTTTTAATTGTGGCCAGGAAGGTCACACATTACGGAAGACGATCTCTATAAACTTATTAAACATAGCAAGCGGTCAACATGCAGCCTTGACCCTATTCCCACTTTTCTCATGAAAAATAATTTTAATTATATCTCCACACCCCTATTACAGATCATTAACACCTCCATTCTCACAGGTATTTTCCCAAGCGCCTTTAAAACTGCTGTAGTGAAGCCATTGCTAAAGAAACCAAATTTGGACTATAACACACTAAACAACTATAGACCAATCTCCAACCTCCCATTTATAAGCAAAATACTCGAAAAGGCTGTCTTCTTACAGCTCAACCAATTCCTTAATGAAAACGACATCCTAGAAAAATTCCAATCAGGCTTTAGAGCAAATCATAGCACAGAGACTGCTCTAACCAAAATAGTAAACGACCTCAGACTCAGTACAGCCACAAACAAAGTCTCTGCCCTAGTCCTCTTGGACCTAAGTGCCGCCTTTGACACAATTGATCACAACATACTACTACATCGTCTCAAAACTTGGGTGGGCCTCTCAGGCCATGTACTAAAATGGCTTGAGTCATACATCACCAGAAGACAATTCTATATTAGTTTAGGAGATCATATATCTAAAAATCACGACGTACCCTTCAGTGTTGCTCAAGGCAGCTGCCTTGGCCCCCTGCTTTTCTCATTATACATGCTACCGCTGGGCAACATTATCAAAAAACATAATATAGACTTTCATAGTTATGCCGATGATACACAACTTTATATCTCAGTTGAGCCAAACAAAACCACAGCTCTACAGTCTTTAACCTCCTGTTTGTCAGCTGTCACGCATTGGATGAGCAATAACTTTCTAAAGTTAAACGAAAACAAAACTGAACTGCTACTTATCGGCCCTAAAGACAAACGGGAAGCTCTCCTCCCCAGTCTAGGCAACCTAAACCAATATGTCAGAGAACAGGTAACTAGCCTAGGTGTCATCCTTGACTCTGACCTAAGCCTTAAACCACACATCAACAAAGTGACTAAAACGGCATACTTCCATCTAAGAAATATAGCAAAAGTTCGCCCCTTCTTGACCAAGCCAGACGCTGAAAAACTTGTTCACGCATTTATTACAAGTAGATTAGACGACTGCAATGCCTTGTTCACAGGCCTCCCAAAAAAATCAATTGAAAAACTACAGCTTATTCAAAACTCGGCTGCAAGATTACTAACAAAAACAAGAAAGAGGGAACATATTACTCCTGTACTGGCTGAACTACACTGGCTACCTGTATCCTATAGAATTGACTTCAAAGTACTACTACTGGTATTTAAAGCTGTAAATGGCCTTGCCCCATGCTATATTGTTGACGCATTATCCTCTTATACCCCTGCACGAGCCCTTAGATCCGCTGATGCCGGTCTCCTGAGGATTCCAGACGCACCACCCAAAAGGATCGGGGAATCGGCCTTTTCATACTACGCCCCAAAGAGATGGAATGCCCTACCACAGCACATCAGAAAAGCAGAATCCATCGACATCTTCAAGCGACAACTAAAGACCTACCTATTCAACCAAGCCTACACCTAACTACTCAGTCACCGACTTCCCGTTACCAGCCCCGGCAGATGGGCTACCCTGGGAGACGTGGTTCTGCCTGAGGTTTCTTCCTAGAAAAACAGGGAGTTTTACTCACTGATTCCTGAGGTTTCTTCCTGAAATCACGCAAATCAAACAAACAGGGAGTTTTTCCTCACCCCTGTTGCTCCCTGGGGACACTAACAACCGACTGCGCCTAAATGAACTTTCCTCGTGTAGTGCCCCTGGCCCGCAAAGACTGCCGACCTATGTTCACATAAGAGCCCACATTAACAGAGCGTTGCATAGCTCTAACGCCACTGGACTACAAAGATTGCTGACTAGGGCCTACAAGGACTGCCTACCTGTGTTCATGCAAGAGTCAGTCTGCTTCTGTATTTATGTGCTCTGACATCACTGAACCGCAAGAAATGTTGTCTTGCAACAACCCTGCCAAACTGTAAAGCACTTTGAGTTGCATATTGCATGTATGAACTGTGCTATACAAGTAAAGTTTTTTTATTATTATATTATTATAAGAGCCCTGCTTGCCCCCTTAGAAAGTCCAAGTATAGCCATTTATGCTATGTTCCCCACCCCACCCCTCCTTTAAACACCTTGGAGAGCAGAGACCCTGTTATCGCTATTGAGCTAAATGGTAAACCAGTGAGAGCTTTGATGGATACAGGTTGTTCCCAAACATTAGTGCAGGCTGACCTAGTCCCCCTAGAGTTCCGAAACTGTAATGACAAGCTGACCATCGTGTGTGTGCATGGTGATAGTAGTGAGCTTGACACAGCAGATGTGTATGTCCGGGTTCAGGGGCAGACATATATACTTAGGGTAGGACTAGTGTCTAAGCTGCCATATCCTGTGCTGTTAGGGCAGGATCTTCCAGTGTTGCCTGAGCTGGTGAACAAAACTGCTTGGTGTGGTGTGGTGACACGAGCTAAGGTTAGGGAGCAGCATGCAGACCTCACTGAATTGCCATTTTATGGAGAAGATGTCCCTGTTGAGCCCACACTGAGTAGACAGCAGAGGTGTGATAGGCGCAGGCAGACGGTTGAAGAAACAATGCAATGCAATGAAGTGCAGTTGGAGTCTATTGATCCCCCTGAATTGACTGATTTCACTTTTAATGGTAATCTGGCTGAAGAACAGCGTGAAGACCCCACATTGAAGCAGCTTTTTCAAAAGGCAGAGGAAGGGCTTTGCTTTAATTCTGTGTTGGGTAAGGAGGGCTACATGGTGCAAAACAACCTTCTGTATAGACATAGTGAGGATGGGCTACAACTGTTAATCCCCCAAAAATATCGTAGGCAAGTGCTGGAGCTGGGTCACACTATACCCTGGGCTGGACACTTGGCCTACATGAAGACACTGCAGAGAATAGGCAAACGTTTTTACTGGCCAGGTTTGTTTACTGCTGTCAGGGATTTTTGTAAGTCTTGTCCTCAATGTCAGCTGTCTGGAGGTAAAAACCTTGCCCGTGCCCCTTTGATTCCCTTACCTGTGATTGACACACCATTTGAAAGGATAGCGGTTGATGTGGTAGGTCCCCTGGAAAAGAGCAAGTCAGGGAACAGATTTATCTTGGTGATATGTGATTATGCCACAAGATACCCTGAAGCCTTCCCCCTGAGAGATGTAACAGCTAAGCGGGTTGCAACAGCTATGCTGCAGCTCTTCTCTAGAGTAGGGATCCCCAGAGAAGTGCTCACTGATCAGGGCCCTAACTTTATGAGCAAGACTCTCAGGCAGGTGTATGACCTCTTAGGCATCAGGCGTATCAGAACCACTCCTTACCACCCACAGACCGACGGACTTGTAGAGCGGTTTAACCAGACCCTCTTGAGCATGCTCCGGAAGTTTGTGGCTGACTCTGGCAAGGACTGGGACCAGTGGCTACCATACCTGCTCTTTGCTTACAGAGAAGTCCCCCAGGCGTCAACTGGATTTTCACCCTTTGAGCTCCTGTATGCACACCAGGTTCGGGGTCCACTTGATGTGCTCAAAGAGACCTGGGAGGGTGAGACCACGTCCGGGACGAACATCATCTCCTACGTGCTGACGATGAGGGAGAAGCTTGCTGCTGCATCTACCTTGGCACAGGAGAACCTGCAGAGGGCGCAAGAGCGACAGAAGGCGTGGTACGACCGGTCTGCCAGAACACGCAGCTTCCAGGCTGGTGACAAGGTCCTGCTGTTGTTGCCTAGCACTGAGAACAAACTGCTGGCAAAATGGCAGGGGCCCTACACAGTTACCAGGCAGATGGCACCAGTGACGTATGAGGTCCACATGCCAGACCACCGCAAGAAACACCAGGTGTACCACGTGAACATGCTAAAGAAATGGACTGAGCGGCAAGAACAACAGCCAGAGGTGTCTGCCCTGTTCGTCCGAGCCATTGAGGAGGAGGAGGAGTGCAGCGAGCAGTACCTACCGGGCCGTGAGGAGGGATGTACGCTGGACTTGAGCCATCTGTCCGAAGACCGTCAGCAAGAGCTGAGCAACATCCTGCCGGAGGGTCTCTTCATGGAGCAGCCGGGACGGACGGAGCTGGTAGAACATCACATCGTTCTCAAAGACCAGCAGCCGGTGAGACAGCCGTGTTACCGGGTTCCAGAGAGCCTGCTTCCTGTGTTAAAGGAGGAGTTGGACAAGATGATGGAGTTGGGGGTGATTGAGCCATCCTCCAGTGAGTGGAGTAGCCCCATCATCCTCGTCCCCAAGAAGGACGGCAACCTGAGGTTCTGCCTGGACTTCAGGACGGTCAACGCCCAGGCCAAGTTCGACCCTTACCCCATGCCCAGGGTTGATGACCTGGTCGAGCGCCTGGGTAAAGCCAAGTTCCTGACTACCCTGGATCTGTGTAAAGGATATTGGCAAGTGCCGTTGGCTGAGGACAGCAAAGAGCTGACAGCCTTCAGGACACCTTTTGGCCATTACAAGTTTACAGTACTTCCCTTTGGATTACATGGAGCACCTGCTACATTTCAAAGGTTGATGGACAGAGTTCTCAGGGGAACTGAGGGCTTTGCCGCCGCCTACCTGGACGACATTTGCATATACAGCTCCACCTGGGAGGAGCATCTGCAACACCTGCGGCATGTGCTCTCCTTGGTGAGGGAGGCGGGCCTAACCATCCACCCTGAGAAATGCACTTTGGCCAGGGAGGAGACTGCTTACCTGGGCTATGTGTTGGGCCGGGGTGTCATCCGCCCTCAGGTTGGGAAAGTTGAGGCCATCAAGGCTGCTGAGCGCCCCACCACCAAGAAACAGGTGCGCTCGTTCCTGGGCTTGGTTGGGTGGTATAGACGCTTTATACCCAACTTTTCTGAGAAGGCAGTGGCGCTGACTGAGCTCACTCGCAAAAGTCAGCCGAACAAGGTACAGTGGACTGTGGAGTGTGAGGCAGCATTTCAATGCTTGAAGGACTCCTTGTGTAGGGAGCCTGTGCTCCTTAGCCCTGATTTTGAGAAGACTTTCACTGTGCAAACAGATGCCTCTGAGCGGGGCCTTGGTGCAGTGTTGCTACAGGGTGTTGATGGACACTTGCAACCAGTAGCATACATCAGCCGTAAACTGTTGCCTAGGGAATGCAACTATTCCACAGTGGAGAAAGAATGTCTCGCTATTAAGTGGGCACTGGACTCTTTTAAATATTATCTGTTGGGGAGGAAGTTTGTTTTAGAAACTGACCACAGGGCATTGTCTTGGTTGGGGAGGATGAAGGACACCAACTCCAGAATCACTAGGTGGTTTCTAGCTGTGCAACCTTTTGATTTTGATGTTCTGTATAGGTCTGGGAAGCTGAACACGACAGCAGACTTCCTTTCTAGAGTGCCACAAGAGGCATCTTCAGAAGGGGGGGGAAATGTCACGGGTTAGCCGTGACGCTCACGCAACAATGGCGTGCAGGCAGCCATTTGCCGGCATTGTACACCATGCTGCCCTGACGCCGGTTGTCTCACTATCCATCCGTTTCTATATGTACTGTTTTAAGTTCTCTGGTTCATTGTTCACCGTCATTTACCACCATTTGCCATAACCTTTTACTACTGTTACGAAGGAGTGCAGGGAAAGGCCTACCGGCATTTTTGAAGTAACAATTACACTTACATTCACTCGCGTTTCAAACATGCATTTCATATCGTCATTCATTACAACATCTCATCTGTTTTAGCAACTATTTGGGTTAAAGAATCACAACTGTACAAACTGGCTGTTTCACATCATGTATATTTATTGGGTTTCAACTTTTGTAAAACATTTCAGTATCTGTACTCACCGTCATTACATGCACTCACGCACTTCCTGGTTGGGGAAAACGGTGGTTGGGTTCACTCACTGTAAATAGGAGGTTTCCCGGGAGTTTTGCGGGATGAACTATTTTAACAGGGGTGTTTTAGCGGTGATGAAGAAAATGTATTTTAATGTGCACAGAAAGGGTTTTGGTGAATGCAGATGGTTTTGGGTGTTTATGTATTTTGTGTTTATTTCTTTAAATTGTTAATTTGTAGTTATAATATTATTTTGGAGTTGATTGATTATTTTTGTGAATGGGGCTAACCTGAGGGAGGGGTTACAGGTAGCCTGATTCTGTATAAGGCCCAGAGCCTCATTTGCAGAGGAAGCGTGGTGGTGAAAAGCTGTCTGATGGTGAAGTCGATTGTAAGTGTTTGTTCAGAGTCTGAGGACATAGTCTGGCAATCTTGCTATTTTCTTTTGCTTTTCTCAGTTTTTGGTTTTGGGGGTTTTTGTCACTGTAAATACTTGCACTTTTAGAAAATAGAAAAAGAAGGAAAAAAAAAAATAAAAAGAACATTTTTAGCAAATACTATCTCTTGTCTGCTCCATCGCTGGTCATCCTGCCACACGACCACTGCAGCATCCCCATGAATATTTATCAAAAATGCTGACATCCAACCACATGAGCTGCTGTCAGACCTAGCCTGGCTTCCTGAATTTTGGAACCTTTTTTTTGTAAAAGGAAACTTTTACAAAAGTAAAAGTGAAAGGACATTTCTGGACAAGTTCTTCTTTCTGTTTCTGTTCAAGTTTCATCTGCTTTGGTACAAATGTGACAGCCCATTCTCTGCAGAGGTGACGGCAACACAACTCCTAAGAAGGAAACACACAATTTACATATTTACCCACAGTGCACTTTTCCTTATATTGCTAACCAAGCAATACCATGCCATTAATGAAACTTATTCAGTTTGATCAGCTTCACCTGGTATTCACATCCAGTGATATGTTGTGCTGGTGAAGCAAACTGATACTTACAAATTGAGATATACAGACACAGTTTTACAGTTTGTAATGCTTTGTGATATGTTTAACTGCCTTGTGATGTCATATGTGACATCACAAGGGATAGATAGATAGATAGATAGATAGATAGATAGATTTTTTTTTTTAATTTAATTTTTTTTTTTTTCATTTTATTTTATGGTACATGAACAGTTAAGCATTACCAGGCTGTATACACATTGCTACATGGTACCCAATGTAGCAAGATGTGTGATGGAAAGGACTGGATAGAAAGTAAGCAAACAAACTTCTTGCTTGCTGGCATGGACCCAGCATCTTTGAGCAGGTGTGGGAGTAAGTGGAGAGGCTCTGGCCACTGGTAGCGCCCTGCTCTCCACCTCAGCTCCAGTGCAGGTGTTACAAACAACGTCAGTGTCAATACTACACCTGGAGGCACGTCTGAGATACCCAAACTTCTTCACATACACAGACATACACGCACAAATACACACACACACACACACACACACACACACTCCATACAGACTCTTTCACGCCAACATACACACACACACACACACACACACACACACACACACACACACACATATACTGACACGCACACAGGCATATACACACACTCAAACACACACAAGGGGGCACAGACATAGACAGTCTCTCTCTCTCTCTCTCTCTCTCCCTCTCTCTCTCTAATAAACAAACTCCTGTAAAAACACCTGTAAGGACCTTTAACCTCTACCTAGCCCCCAGGAAACCTAACAGTAGCTATTGTGCTCAGCTGGGTATGATTGCTGTTGGTGCTCTTTGTGACCTCTCAGCAAGACAAAGACGATGTGAAAAGAAAGCAAGAGATGAATGGAGCGGATGCACAGAGCCAGTAGGAAATGGAGGCATGGATTGCACAGAGCAAAAACAAAAAAACTTGCAAGCCACAAAACCTGCAAGCCACAAGCCCCATTTTATTGTGCGCCCACACTCACTCAATTCACAAGACATCATTTGCAGAAAATCACTGACAGTAATTACCTCTGGCACTGTATTATTGTCCAAATGTTTGTCTTTAACGAGGGTCATGTTTCTACCTCACTTTTCCATCATCTGTGGATCTGTGTGATTCGTCTCATAGACTGGACGCGCAGCATTTTCAAGGTCAATGTGGAGGTCAAGGTGTCTGTCTCTGTTGTGCCCAAGGGGCAGTTTGTTTTGCAGCCAGCAGAAAACCCTCAACAATGGTGGACATAAATACACTGAACATACATACAGTACATGAAAAACATAAAAGTCATAAGAACATAAAACATTGCAAACATAAAAGCCATGTAGACATATTATAAGAATATAAATGCATTACCAACATTAAAGCCATGAAACCATATCATGAGAACATAAGTACATTAAAAACATAAAAGCAAAAAAAAAGAACATAAATAAAGAGTCACATAAGCCACACATCAGAGGGAGTTTAAAAGGACGGTGACAGCAAGTACGAATTAATTCTTGTATCTGTTTGTTCTGCAACTGCAGGGAAAAAAGAGGTGCTGAAATTACTGTACAGGAAACACAAGGATGTGAGTCTACTTTGATGTGATACTAGATTCTTTAGGGACGTTGTTAGCAACTTCACATGTCACAGTCTCCTAGAAGCTGAGCTTTAAAAACAAATAACACCTAATCCTGGAAATGTATTTATGGCTTCAGTGAGATAACAGACAGACAATGTAACTGGA
>CM050217.1:24137500-24142500 GCA_027475355.1 Coilia nasus
GCCTACTGTATGCACTGCTGGAGGGAAAACAAATATTATTTTATGCTGAAACTATAGTTTTGTGTTGTTGTCATTTTGACTTTTTAGAAGGTCACTGCACAGTCAAATCAATGAGCGCCCATAAACCTATCTACCAGAACAATTTTAGGCAGTGACCTGGCAATATGCACCAGATATTACTTTTGGTATAATGGCCATGATGCACAAATACACAGGAAAAAAGTGAAAAAATGCCTCTATTTGTCCAGAAGAAGGTGAAAAAACTGCAGAAATCGCCCCGGCTGAATCATAGGCTGAATCATAACCCAACTGATTTACAGTACCACCCTCAGCCACCCCCCGTGTCATTTCAGCTTGGCCTGTATGAGAAAGAGGGCCTTTTCAGTGGAAAGTACACACAATTTAAACTTTACTGTGTGTGGGTGTGTTGGAATTCGCAACAACAAATGTTGTTTTCTTGACGGTGACATGTCTTTTGTAATGCTTCAGTGACATGTCTTTTGTGATACCTTGAGTGTGTGTGTGTGTGTGTGTGTGTGTGTGTGTGTCTGTGTGTGTGTGTGTGTGTGTTTGTATTTTTTCATGTATACGTACGTGCTGCAAGGTTATGGAGTATCTACTTTTTTTAAAGAAAGCAATCTATCCAAGTGAGGAGCACTCCTTATGCTTCATGCTCCATGCAAATTCAATTTCTAATTCAGCTAATTCATGAAATGAAGTCAGATCTAATTCATTTCATCCTAGGGCAAAAGCAAATCAAAAAGGAGCTGGACAGGGTTGTCCTGTGGCCTTGCTGACAACACTCCCTCTATTCTCTATCCTCTGCCCCCTCGCTCAGCTCACCCCCTGCCCCTTGGCACCCCAGGAGACCTCTGGGTACTTAGGCAGCATCATGGGAGAGTCACACTGCTTTTTCACACTCACATTCATTTTCTGTAGTCATATCCCCTCGTCCTGCATTGACACACACTCTCATGGGTCTGCAGTGCAGACACCCGTGGGGTAAAGGGATGTCGACAGCAAAACTGCTTGAAGGAGGATAAACTACTCTTGAGGATAAACATGAGTCTAAAAATATTAAAAGTGATCGCCTTTAAAGTCAGCAAGGACACAAAATGATTAAATATTCAGTGAAGAAGATGCAAAACTTTGGTATAAATGGTATAAAACTTGTTTTGAAAAAAAAAAAAACACCCTGCAAAGTTAATTAAAAATGATTTGCGTTGACCTTTTTGAGGGGAAAACAATGTTTTAAATGCATGAAACAGATGAGTTCCCTCACAACAAAACTACCTGGTAGTTTCTAATTTACGGTTTAAGGATATACCATTGACTGTGGAAATAATACAGCTCTCCTCATAAATGTTGCAGCGGTCACCATATTGGATGTTGTTTTTGTGTGTTGTTGTTGTTAAATAGTGTGTGTTGTTGCAGAGCACCCCGCTGTGACACATTGACTCGTTATTGAGTCTGATCGCTCGCATGTGACAGCGAGAGGATTGGCAGCTGTGGGAAATCCCCAGCCAACAGCACAAGCAGTTTTAGTTTTTTTTCACGTGTGTACTGTTCCTACAATTAACATTGATAATAAGCTCTACATATTCATATTCTTTATTTGGACTTCTATAATGTATCCTATAGTGTTTAATGTTACTGAACAATCATGTGTAGATAACTAGCAGACATGTTAGGCCAGAGATCATGCATTTTGCTTTGAGCTGTACTTTACCATGTTACCTTGAGCTGTACTGTACCATGTCAACGTGTTTTGTAAAACCTCTCTGGGTTAGTATACATTCTTAAGCAGATACTTCCCTAAGTTGGCTTTGGATTTGTCCAAAATCTTTACAGTTTTCATAAAAAAACACATATACAGTATAATGTTTTGGAGCTCAAAAATGCTGTATTAGTATTTGTAAATATGCCCCGAATGCAGTGTAAAGCCAAATTAGGTGTGGCATTTAATTTTCTGCTTCAATAAAAACATGAATTAATTACCCATTAATTTTACAGTTTTGTAAGACTTATGTCTAGCAATTACAGCAATCCTTATTGGGATTTTTTTACTTGCACCATATTTTTGTTAATGTTTTTTCTAATGATGATAAGCTCCAAATGCAATCAATCAGTAATCAGTGACAGAAACACAAGTTGAGCTTTTAACAGTACATGTGAAATTTGGGGGCTTGCTGTATGTGGGGGCAATTCTTCAGACAAAAAAACTTTGCAAAGCAACAAAATGTAAGCAACTTTTGTAAGTTGCAAGTTGTAAGTTTCAAGTCTTTGTTAAAAACAAAGAGACAGTTTATCAGACAGCGCTCGCCTCTTAATCAATACCAGCCTTTCAGAAGAACCGTGGCTGAACTCCACCCCCACCCTTCCCTACCCTTTCATGTTTCCCCCCTGATCTTAGTCCCCTTCTCATATAGACTTGATGTAATTCACTTTTTCAGGTGGCTGCCCGCGGATGTCTCGTAATCCCATTAGGATTGAACTTCAGACCTCTGGACATGAGGCAGGCAGGTGAGGAGAGGAGAGTAAATCCCACAGGTGTTAGCACTGATCTGGGTCTCGCCTCTTGAGGCAGATAGCAGAGTCTGACTGCCTCACAGCACATAGCGCTGTGCTTGTGGACAGTGGTGAAGCAGTTCAAAGAAAGGTGGTTAAACTATATATACACATTGAGGCAAAAGGTGGGTAAACTATGTATATCCCTACACATCTTAAAAGAAGGTTTGTAAGGAGTTTGTTATTTAAAGCAACACAAAGTAGGTGGTTAAACTATTTGGTAACACTTTCTATGAAGCTTGTATTCATAACCATATTCATATTTTTCAAAGCTTAATAATGGTTAAAAATTGTATTCATAACTTTTTATACAAAATCATGACTGCACTCATAGGTGTAGCTACAGCTTTATAAACTACAATGGACTGTGTCACTTGAAGTTGGAATAGGGCTTATGAACATACATAGCATTATAATGCCTCAGGAGTACAGTTATGTATGTATAAATCATTATGTCTACTTTAGATAGTTTATGTATGCATATAAGCCTTTATGAATGTGTTTATAAAGTCTTATGAATACAAACTTCATAGAAAGTATTACCAACTATATATATACAGTTGGGGGGAAAGGTAGGTGAACTATGCATATCCTTAACACTAGAGATCTTAAAGGAAAGAGTTTGTAAGGAGTTTTTTTAGTCATTTAAAGCAACACTAGGTAGTTTTTTTTTTTGGTCACCCTACCAGTTGGAAGCAGAATTGTCTCTCGTTCGAACTACAGAGAGATGGCCCGCTCCTCCAAACTTGTGTGGTTATAGCCCATGGAGGGCGACAAAGGGAATTCAGAACTGCCTTTCACCGAGTTACAACTTCACGAACCACTGAAACTATTTTGGAAACATTACTTCAAGGTTTACATGCCCTGGCATGATGATTTCTTAACCATTTTCCAGACGATATGAATAATAACACAAAAACTTTGTTTTCACTCATGGTTAGTGGTTTGCTGAAGCCATTTATTGTCAAACACCTGTGTTTACTTTATTTAAATCATAATGACAAAACTACCCGACTACCCAAATGATTCTCTGAGAAATAGTTAAGAAATCATCAATTCCAGGGTATGTAAACTTATGAGCACAGCTGTACTTTTGACATGGTAAGAAAAAGTTCTTGAATGAATACAGAAGACAAAAAATTTGCTCTCTTAATGGTGTCATTGCATCATTTTTCATTCATTTTGTGATTGTGATTAATGAATGCATTGTGGTGAAAAAAAAATGCTTTAGTGCTCCTGTTTCAGGCCGTTCTAGTTTGGTGGAGGAGATGGAGCGGGGAGAATTACAGGTTTTCGTCTATGCTAGTCACAGGCTACCATCATTCAAAGCCCATTCGGTCATAACACACCAAATAGAAGGGAGTGACACCTTTAAGGCATATACAGTAATGCCAAAATGTACCAAAATGCCAAGATGATGTAACACCATCGAGAGGGTTGTTCAAGTAGCTAAGACCTTCAGCCGTAAAATTAACAGCCAAAATGGCTGAAGCACCACCACGTTAAAACCGTAGCACATTTCATCAGCCTGTTTACCTAGAAAGTGTTAATTAGCCTGGGGATGTGAGGAAAGCAGAGGAGAGAGACAGACAGAGATGGAGAGAGACAGAGACATGGAGTGAAGAAAAGACAGGAAGAGAGAATTCACATGTGGATGAGAAACAGTGTTTGTGTGTATGCGTATGTGTATGTGTGTGTGAGATAGATAGAGTCAGCAAGTGAGAGAGAGAGAAAGATAGAGAGACGGGGAGAAAGACAGAGAAAGGCTAAGGAGAAGGAGGTGACACAGATGTCTGAGTGAGAGGAGGAGGCAGCCTAAGTGTGTTTGATGTCCCCGTAGGTGCTGCGTGTAGCTGGAGGAAGGAGCTGGCGTCAGGGCTGCTTGGCTTCGGTGCTCGCTGTCAAACATCTCTGTAGACTCCAGGCTAGGTACTAGCACTATGGGCCATCTGCTTGCTTTATAGGGGGAGGGAAACTGTAAAAGAGATTTTTCTCTTTCTTTCTCTCTCTCTCTCTTTCTCTCTCTCTGTCTCTCTCTCTCTCACTCTCTCTTTCTCTTTCTCTCACACACTCTCTTTTTTACTCTCTCTCTCCTTCTCGCTTTCTCGCTTTCTCGCTTTCTTTCTTTCTTTCTTTCTTTCTTTCTTTCTTTCTTTCTTTCTTTCTTTCTCTCAGTCTTTCTTTCTCTCTCTCCCCCCCATGTATGTGAGCATGTGTTTGTGATCAACAATGTATGACCTCACAGTGTCAGTGTACATGTCAGTACATGTCAGTCTGTACATGTCAGTACATGTCAGTACATCACTCTTTTGTTCCCTCCTCAACTCTCTTCCTCTTCTTCTCTATCCCTCTCCTTCTTCCTCTCCTTCCCTGCCCCTAGTATCTGTTCGCTCCTGCTGTTTCTATCTCATTCCTACAATCAGAGGTAGCCT
>CM050217.1:24147500-24155000 GCA_027475355.1 Coilia nasus
GAGGAGAAGAAAATGAGAGACGGAGGCAGAGGAGGAGAGGCAGAGGGGAGGCAGAAGAGGAGAGGCAGATTGTAAAAAGGTATTGGCAACCCTGGTCACTATGTGTAAGTGAGTCTTGCAGATTTCTTGAATGAATGTCATTTGTTACTTCATGGCTTTAGACTAGCTCTTCCTGAAAGTGCTCAAATACAAAGACATCAACCTCAAGATGGACTCTGCCACTGTGGCCCCAAACAAAGTCGCCAAAAACCTTGGCGTCATGATCGATGACCATCTGTCATTCTCCAACCATATTGCATCAGTCGCTCGGTCTTGCCGATTCATGGTCTACAACAGACAGAAAATCAGACCCTACCTAACCCAACATGCAGTGCAACTTCTAGTTCAGGCCATGGTTATCTCCCGCCTGTATTACTGCAACGCCCTCCTTGCTGGTCTACCTGCTTGTGCAGATGGTGCAGAATGCAGCAGCACGTTTGGTATTCACTCAACCCAAAAGGGCCCATGTTACTCCTTTATTTATCCAGTTGCACTGGCTACCTGTGGCTGCCCGGATCAAGCACAAGGCCCTGACCCTTGCATACAAAACCATCTCAGGATCAGCCCCAGCTTATCTGAAGGAAATACTAAGGCCGTATGTTCCTGGCAGAGAGCTGCGCTCCTTCAACACAAACCGGCTAGCCGTGCCCCCTGCTCGCTCTAAGCGTCACCAGGCAAAACTGTTTTCTGTAATTGTCCTTCAGTGGTGGAACAAACTTCCAGAAGCTACAAGACTAGCATCATCTCCCTCAACCTTCAAGAAGCATGTAAAGACTCTCCTCTTCCACGACTACTTACTGCACTAATGCCTGAGCTGGCCCAGACCCGGGATTGACTCTAAGGCATGTTGTGTGTTGGTGTGTGTGCTTGACCCTTTACTAATGCACTTAAAACTTAAAACTTAATAAAAAAATAAAAAATAAATAAAAAATGAACTAACCCCAGTTGGCATTATTGCTCTGTATATCTCCTGTGCACTTTGTATCTGCAAGTGTTGTACGCTGTGATTATGTCCTCTATTGTAAGTCGCTTTGGATAAAAGCGTCTGCCAAGTGTAATGTAATGTAATGTAATGTAACAAAGAATTACTACATGGAGAATATGACACAGAGAATGTGGTTGTGCAGGATGATACTTGAGCTGCTCACTGTCAGAAGGGCATAGCCAGGAAAAGACTAACTGAAGGAAGGACACAATGACAGCATACTCAGAGAGCTACTAATGTTGCTTAGACAGCCTGAATTTCGCTGAGATGGCGGATTTTTAATGAAAGTTGCTTTGCTCTGTCGCGAAAGGTACATTACTTATTCTGCATCTCCTCTTTCACACACAAACACATACACAGAAAATATTCAAAATGCTGTCAGACCCATCTGAATTTTTTCATTACATTTTTTTTACATTGCAGTTGTCTGGTTAAATTATGTAAATTCATTTTTTCCACTCATCAACTTGCATTCAATAGCCCATGATGACACAGCAAAAACAGAACTTTAGACATTTTAAGAATAAAGTTGTATCACATTGATGTAATTCATTTAATTTTTATGTACCCAGTCGAGGCACTTTTATCAGAAGATTTGTCTCCACTCTGCTTCCCATTTTTATCAGATTTTCTCCACATACAGTACAGTAGGCGTCAACTTCATGTCAACATTAGAGGGGGCACAATAGCCTATGTCTTTGCAGCGATAATGCTCCACCAAAACAGTCCTGGTGATGTAAGTTGAACTACGCAATTCTGTAGTTTGAAATTGATCGTCTGCTGTGCAACGCAAAAACAACAACAGAAAAGCCCATTGGAAACGTCTGACTGCCATCTGCCCCAGAACTGTTCTAAAACCACACAGTCACAGTCAGTGGCAATTTAATAGCTGTTATACTCAACTTTTTGGTGCGTTGCTATTGGGGTGTTTTTCCTGCCCCAACTTTAACTTTGGGGCGAGGGGGGGGGGCATAAAAGTCACTGCCACCCTGGAGATGGCACCAGTGTCTCTCCAGACCTTTCAGGCAGGAAGGGGGACTGGCACTGCACAGAAGTATGTCCAGAGATGTGATATTGGGTTAAAGTCAGTATTCAGGACTCTTGTCTTGGCTGTGAGCTCAGGGTCTTTGCCCTGCTACAGGCTGCAAGGCTTCGGCCCAGTCTGAGGTCCTGAGCACTCATGTGGAATAGATATAGATGATTTTTTATGTCATTTATCTGAAAGGTACGTGACAGTAAGCCACATACAAGCTCCTAAATAAATGTGCGCACTGTGAAAGTTATGTTATTGATAAACCTTGTATGAAACCTATAAGTTCTTTGGCGTTTGTTGTATAAGAAATATTATGGTGATCACAATTTATCCATCTTTGTATATCATATCAGAAACAACATTTTTTCATTTACTTCCTTCTGGATATTTACTGTTGCTGTATTTTTTTTTAAATTTTTTTTTCACGAGTTTGGACCAGACTCTATTGGCAACTTCCTATGTTCAGCTCTCACTCAACTGTGATTGGTCAGCCAACCCCTTCTAGCGTAAAACATCCCAAAAGCATGAGCCTGCTGTGATAGCACAGGGCAGAGGAGCAACACTTGGTTTCATCCAGACACCACAATTAGAACTGAGGCAAGACAGTTCAACGTTGGGTTCATCACACCAGAGTTTGGAGAGTCTAGTTAGACACTGTGTGAGAGTACTTCAGATAGTTTTTCTCTCCTCCAAACTCCCCCAAGAGGGACTTCCTGTCTATTAATGAGGAATGGCTTTCTTGGATACTCTAACTTAGAGTCTAACAAATTGCTCAGGTCGGTCAAGTGTTGCTGAGATAGTTGTTCATCCGGAAGTTTCTCCAGGAAGAAGTTTCTCCAACACAGGAGAGAACTTTTCTTCTCCCTGGAAGTTTCTCCTTAGCTTCTTCGTCACCTCTCTTACCAAGCCCTTTCACCCCCAGCTGGTCAGTTTGACAGTTTAAGAAACAGTCCCATGTTTTTAACGTTTCCTCTGAAGTATTTAAGTGGTATGGAGGTCACTGTGTTCTTCAGAGCTCTGCAGGTACTTCTTCTGATTGGGGAATTTGCTGTAAAAGATATGCACTGTCTGCCCTGAGACCGGATGTAGGCAAATATGTGACTTTCTAAATCTTGTTCAATCAATTGAATTAATCACAAGACAACACCTGTAACCCTCATGTTGTGTTAGAAACATGGTTACGTTCGTGGTGTTAACGGTCAAAATTGACCGGCCATACAAAAAAGGCAATAAAACATTTAGTAGAAGTCTGATTTTCATATATTTTGATTAATATCTTTTAAACATCCTTTTGAAACATTTCCAAGGCAATTTAAATGACATTGTACTTTTTTGTCCATTGATAAGCTTTATTTTTCTTATCTTGCACCTATTTATTTCATTAAAATTAAGTTCTAATTATGAGAAAATTTCAAATGCAAACAATTAATTCACATTTCAGTTTTATTCTTATTATTTCTTATATCATTGAAAATAAAAACCTCACATCTCATCATAGACATGTTGATTTATTAGTTGTAATAAAGTAAAATTTGCTGTTGCCGTTGTCAAAAAAAGGCAGAAAACAATAAATGTGAATCTGCGATGAACTACTTTAAATGTAATAACTGAACATTAACTTTTATTCACAATAAAAAGAACATTTTGAAGTTGAAATGACAGTATTATAACAATAACAGTATAACTGTTAAAAACATCTGAAAAAACATCTGACAGAATGTCATCTGTGCGGGCGATGGCATATCTGGTAGGCCCTGGTCTCATGTGGATGATGTTTTCTGAGGTGGCTCTACTTGGAGTCACAGTTGCGGATGGATGCCAAATGATATTTCCATTTTTTGATGGAAACAATGTTCCTGCATTTGTGAATCCTTCTTCCTCTTCCATTTCCTCCTCTGAGTTAATGTCCCCATCTGCATGAAATTCGGTGTCATCATCTTCCTCAGACACATCTTCCTCTTCAGACTGTGGTCCATCATCAACATCGTCATCAAATAGTAACAGAAGAGCCTTATCTCTTGTATATCGCTTGGCCATGTTGATGCCGTGGAGTGAAGTGTGGGAAGTGTGGGAATAAGCGATTGTAAGCTGCATTTGTATGGTTTTGTGTTACATCAACATTCTAGAATGTTTGGTTCCCGCAAACAGCAAGAGCAAGATTTAGTAGGTAATGTGTATGATTGCATGTAGAGAAGGAGACTGTCTGAAGAAGAAATGAATATTTTCATTGTCACCATATGTAGAATATGAATTTCAGTATACATGCATATAACATAGTCTAACATGTGTAACGTGTAACATGATGAGCTGTGTGGATCTGATAGATGGCTCTGGACAGGGTTCTCAAAGCTCTGAGATAGAGATGACTTTGGCCACACACCTCAGGTCTTTTTTCGTCAAGCAGTGAGGCTGCATATTGTGTGTGTGTGTTTGTGTGTGTGCGTGTCTGCGCGTGTGTGTGCCTGTGTGTGTATGCCTGTGTGTGTGTATGTGTTGACTGTGTGTGTGTGTGTGTGTGTGTGTGTGTGTGTGTGTGTGTGTGCCTGTGTGTCTTACTTCAGTTTTGAATGTATATTCAAGGTGAATGTCTCTGTATATAAGTCTTGGAGATGTAAGTTAATGATCCGGTCATTTTTGACCGAAACACCATGAAGGTAACAAGTTTGTATATCTTCCACAAATCTTAAAGAATATCATTATATTTCATTTTGTCCATTCCAATAGGTTAGCTGAAAGATATCATGAAGCCTCATTTGCGTATGATGAAGAATGGAGAAGTTATTTAAGAATGAACTTTCAAAACGGTCATTTTTGACCGTAACACAACATAAGGGGTAAAGGTGTAGCGATGTAGCCTGGTAAATCAGCCCATCGCACTTCATTTCATTTTGTACAGAGGTTCTGGCAGTGGATCCATTGACATTGCTGTGTTAGGCAGAATTTCTTCTAGCCAATCAGGAAATAGAGGGAGTGTCTGTGAGTGATGACGTTGACTTTGTCTGCTACATTTGAATTGTAATGTGTAGGCAGGCTAATTGCACATGTCACGACTAGACGTTAGCGATTTGGTTAAGGCAGAACAACTTGTTGTTTCAGTTTGTTCTGGACTATTCAATATAAAATGGCACACACAAACACACACACACACATGCGCGCGCGCACACACACACACACACACACAATTACTCAGTTACTCAGTCTGCTCTTCCTCCAGTAAGATTATGTCTTTTCTGGGTGAGCAATTGTCAAGGCTATGACACCTACCCCTCTCTAAATTATACCAAATGTGGACAATAAATCACACAGAAAGTTCACCTAGTAACATTTTGTTCTCATGAAAATGAATAAAGGGGCTGTGTGCATTCACAAAACACAAAACTCAAACAACTCCTTAAAGACATTAAACAGAGAGGAACTTTACAGCTGACAACAAGTAAATCCCAAAGTTACAGCGGTCATTCTCAACCAGGGGAGCCATTTCAAGTGGAACGAAGCATTAATAGGAAAAAAAATCTGCTGAATGATAGAAATAGGAAATGAACAACAAATGCCATTGACCTTAATTTAAATTAGCGTTAAAGTGCAAATTCGGGGTACACAGCCAAAATGAATCAAAGGTGAGTTAATAGTTTGGCAAAGTCCCTTAAAAAGCTCCTTAGTGAAAACATGATTGGGGTAATACAATCTTTCACATGTCACACACAATAGCCTTAGTTTCTGGCTGAGAGACTTTACACACTGCTGAACTTCACCCTTTGTCCATTATTTATAATAGGGGACCATTTTCCTGGCTGTTTCACCTGTCAGAGGAAGGATTAGTTTTGGCAAAGGGATACATACTATACAAAAGGCCTTGGGCAACACATAATTTGACTTATGTTTTTGCTTGTATTTCTTTTTTTCTCTCAAAATGACAGTGTGCTCAATCCACAAACAAAGTGTTTAGATTTCTGAGGTATGGGTGATGTTTAGTTCAAGGACACAAATTGTCAAGAAAAAAGAGAAAAGGTGTCTCAGACCAAGGCACTCTACAGACTAGTACACTAGTTAAAAAAAGCATATGCATAGCGGCATGAGGCCTTCTTCATGGTCATTATTCTCTGAAGAATACTCGTGGGCTTTTTTAACTAGTCCGTTCTAGGACATTTAGGTCACTTTAAACGAAAACATTTTAATCAAGGAGTGCCTTGGTCAAGAAACCTTTTTCTCTTGTTATGTTTTCGCTACTTATGGTTGTATGTCTTTCATCCATGCTTTCAGCCATGATTAACTGCAAGTCATCAACTGCAGGGATCATTTTAATCACAAATCAGTAATGCCAGACTGTACACTGTAGTCCTCTTAAGGAATGTAAGGTAGTGAATAATTTCCTTTGTGTGATTTTTTATTTGAATCAAAAAATGTATATGTGAGATATATTTCCTACGTGTTTAAATAAAAAAAATTATATGTGAGATATATTTCCTACGTGTTTTGTAAAAATGTTGAAGTTGTATGCCAGTTCAACCACATAGTCACCTCCTCCGGGGAAGTGGTGGCCTATAGCAGTTAAGGTATCGGACCTGTGAACACAGGATTGTAGGTTCGAATCCCTGGTCGCCAGTAGCGCCACTGAGGTACTCTGCACGTGATACCATCACCATGCACTGCTCCCTGGGCGCCGTTGTCATGGCTGCCCCCTGCTCATGTTACATTACAGTACATTACATTACACTTAGCAGACGCTTTTATCCAAAGCGACTTACAAAAGGAGGACATAATAGCAAACAGATGTGTAGAGAACATCGAAGGTACCTATGTAAAGAGATGGTTAGTAGAATTTGGTTTTGTTAAGCAGTCTTGGAAAAGAAGGGTCTTCACAAGCTTTTTGAAGGTCGAGAGGGAAGTTGCTGCTCTTGTAGGGACTGGTAGGTTGTTCCACAACTGAGGGACAACAACCGCTTTTTCTTGGGAGAGGGTACGGCCAGGTGGTTCGTATTGGAGGATCGCAGCGTTCTGGACGGGATGTAAGCATTCAGTATGACGTTGAGATAGGTGGGGGCAGATCCAGAAGTGACTTTGTAGGCTAGAGTCAAAGCTTTGTGTTGAATTCTGGCAGCCACCGGGAGCCAATGCAGGTTGATGAAGAGAGGAGTGACATGCAACCTTTTGGGTTGATTGAATACCAGTCGTGCTGCTGCATTCTGAACCATTTGCAATGGTTTGATTGCACAAGCAGGAAGGCCAACCAGAAGGGCGTTGCAATAGTGGAGGCAAGAGGTGACCATAGCCTGAACCAGGAGCTGAGTAGCATATTGGGTCAGGTACGGTCTGATTTTTCTAATGTTATATAGCGCATAACGGCACGACCACGCTACGGAGGCAATGTGGTCAGAAAAAGATAGCCGGTCATCAATCACGACGCCGAGGTTTTTAGCAACCTTGTTCGGAGCAATCGTGACAG
>CM050217.1:24167500-24180000 GCA_027475355.1 Coilia nasus
TCTCTTTCTCTCGATCCCTCTTTTTTCTTTCTTGCTCTGTCTGTCTATCTGTTTCTCTGTCTTTCTCTCTCTCTCTCTCTCTCACACACACAGACACAGACACACTCTCTCTCTTCCTCTGTCTCTTGCTGTCTTTCCACCCTACCCCCATCCAGCCCTCTATCCATCACTTTCATTCTCTTTCCATCCAAACCGGCCACTCTCCACTGGCTCTCACTTTATGTGTCTCTGTCTTTGTGCATGAGGGTGTGTGTGTGTGTGTGTGAGAGAGAGAGATAGAGAGAGAGAGAGAGAGAGAGAGAGAGTGTGTGTGTCTTTCTGTCTGTCTGTGTATGTGTGCATGTGGGTTTGTGTGTGACTTACACAGAGGCAGAGAGAATAGGTGAGCAAAGGAGGGAAATGGACAGAGAAGTGGAGTGGGTCAGAGAGCTCTGCTGGTGAATCTCCTCATCGGCCTCAGAAATGGAAATATGACATGACAAGAAAAAAGGAAGAGAGCAGCACTCCCCCATACACACACACACACACACACACACACACACACACACACACAAACTATTAACTGATCTATCATCCAGCCCTCTCTGAAAGGGGGGGGGGGGGGGTTCTAGGCTGCTGTCAGCAGTGTTGGAGCCCAAGCCCGGAAAACCTTTCAGAATCAACTCAGCAACTCAGACACATCACATTCTCTGCCCAACAAAAAATCTTATAGTTTACAAACATCACAGCAACCGCGCCTGATAATCTTTAAGCAAATGGCAGGGCTTTTCAAGACTCTACATAACGAAATTCTGCTGTCGCTCCAGCAGCATGTGTGTTCTTGGGTATAATATGTGCCTATACGTGCAGTGTTTTTAAAAGGATCGCCACACCAAAGAAAAACTGTCAAAAAGAATTGAAATAGCAGGAAATTGGCTACAATGACCCTTAAGTGAAGACATTCTAGTTCTAATCAACAGTGCTAGTTCTAATCATCAAACAATTTGTTTATAATAAAGGCATCCATATAAGCTGATGACCAGAAGAGTGATTTTTTTTTTAACTTCCCAACATTTCAAAGAGAAAATTCAGGCCCTGCGCATTTTATAGGTGTTATCAACATCAAAATGATGCAGATATGACGTATGATTATGGAGCACTTCTTCCCAATGCAACAACCAAGCAATTTTGTGGGGTAAAAAACACAGGCGGGATTTCTGTTATGTAGACCAGGCTGCGTCAGCAAATGCGTCAGAGACAAGAGCAATAAGGACCAAAATGTGTAAAATGATCCTTTTTAATGTGTTTGTCACTGTAATGTTTCCAGGGTTGTGCTGGCATTTCTGCTACATACTGTAAAACAACTGGGCCAAATAAAATGCTGATCACAGTGAGTGGTATTCTAGTAAATGTGCTAGTTCAGTATTTCTCACACGTTAAATGTTTAAGTAGCTGTATCAATACCAAAGAGCAGACGCATCTATCCATCCATACTCTTCTTCCGCCAGGTGTTGTGCAATCGTCTTTTCATTACCTCTGCCAGCGGAGGTTATGTAATCATCAGCATTTGTTTTTTTGTTAGTTTGTTTGTTAGTTAGCAACATAACTCAAAAAGCTATGGATGGATTTTGATGACATTTTCAGGGTAGGTCAAAAATGGGCTAAATAAAATTGATTAGATTTTTGTGGGGATCTGAGCTACCCTGACGGAGGTCTGCACTCTCTGAGTGCTTTTCTAGTTTTACCTTTTTCTTCTTTTGCCAGTCTGTGCAATGGCCCTGCATCTAAACGCATTTCTACACAGTCTTTCTTCAAGCCTTTTTTTTCATTTGGCTTGACACTATAGCAATATGGAATTTTCAGCCAATGACTTGTGTCACTCGGACTGTATATGGTGAAACCACACAGCGTGACTCAATCATCCGTGGACTGCAGAAAGGACCCCATACTTCCAGTTGACTTCTGGCTGCCACCTTTAATTAAGGGCACCTGACGAAGGCACAGTGCCTGCACCCACACATGCGATCGATGCTTTATTCCTCTGTTCCTTCATGACCAGCTGCATGGCTGTGCTGTGCTATACGGTAACTGTCACATTGACTGAAGGACCACTCTGGTGGCCACCACAATGCCCGTATAGCTCCATATGTTTGCGCCCCTTTCTGCTGAGCCATGAACCACATTAAATATGCACACATGCGGGACAAACGGTACACTTGAAATAGATGTGGTTAGGGAGTCTGTTCTCTAAAAGAATAAATATATTTAAAAGGGTATGATTTCACCAGTACATTGGAAAGTGAAGCAGTTACAGTTAAAGCAAATGTATGATGCCATTAATGGCTATGCTCCAGTTTATTGATGCTCTCATACAATATGGTTTGTACACAGCATACATGTAACAGGGCAAGTATACTGCATGCTGCTCAACTGTGTAGAATCAACGGTGTATGATGAATTCAGTGAGATTTTCTACCTTTGTAGGGAAGAAGTGTTCTCTTTTATATGTTAAGTCATCCTCTTTGTTCGACTAGTTGTGTGTAGACTGTTTTGTTTTTAATATTTTGAAATCCGTGTCCGTGTCAAGTTTGTGTCTTTTACATTTTTTGAAGGTCAACATCAAGGGTCATGTTGGAAATGAGTTTTTTTTTACTTCAACATCTTTTGGATTTTTGTGATTGTTGCCACTAATAAAATAAATCATTTATCCATTTTTTTTCCATTTGCTTTTTTTCATTTCATTTTTATTCAGTTTTATTCATATTTTTGTAGTTTTTATAAGTTAATACTTTTAATGACAGTTTTATTACAGTTTTATGGTGCATACAAAAATAGTCATTTATACACTAGTACATCATTATGAGGTATTTCTTTTTGGTAATATTTGTTGATTTATTTATTTACAATTAGTTTTTCCATGGCAGGCCACTCTGAGGGGACTTTGCATTAGGGAAGTGATTAGGAAGGGCTGGGAGATTGATGGCCACATTAGCAACAACAAAAGGAGGCTGACGCCATTTAGTGTGTGCTGTCTTTCCTGAAACAGAGCCCAAAGAACCGGCTCTGATGCAGATGTTAAAATGGGACACATGCTTTGAAGAGAAATGACCTATGTGGCTACGACTATGTTCACATTAATGCATTTCCATTTCAATGCAAATTAATCTGCAATACTATTGTTACATTTGCACCTGTCGTCCAAACCACTCCAGCTTCTGAAATGCAGTAATCTGGAAACATGGCCACCCAAGACTCATTTGAAAACTCCTGTATTGCATGTTGGTGTACACCTATTGAAAATGAAAACTTTTGTATAGATTGACGTAGAAACTTATGGTCCCATCCTAAATTGATATCCTACGACATCCACTCTGTCATTTCAGTGAAGACAAAGGAAGCTTTTGCGTCTGGAAGTAAGAACTGTGTGTGTGTGTGTGTGTGTGTGTGTGTGTGTGTGTGTGTGTGTGTGTGTGTGTGTGTCAGTTATAATAAACTGGTGTTGATGTAGTGTTATAAATAGGTGTGATAAAATGTTCTTCTTGTTCTGGTAGCATCTAGTAATATTAATAAATTCCTTATGCCTTCTGTTTAAGTCTCTTTAAAGGAGAACTTCGTTGTAAAATGAAAATTGGCATGTTAAAACATCATACCGAGTTGGTATGTGTACTGAGGAGCAAAATTGATTTAGCCTGTTGCATTCAGAGTTTAACTATTTTTTTATTTGACCCAGAAGGCTAACAATGGAAGTGGTAGGTGCCCTTAGACGAAGCATGACGACTACGCTATTTTTAAACCATTAAAACAGCTCGAAGAAACTCCACATTCCATTGGTAGTACAACAAAGGCTCTGGCATTCAAAACGAACCACTGAGAATATTGTAAATATACACAACGTTTATTTAAAAAGCTGTTCTTACATGCAGTTGTTTCTCGTTGCCGCCATGATGAAAGTCCAAACAAGTTGATTGTACTACCTCTCCTCCTATTCTTCCTGCTGGTTCGTGTTCGTCAATCGACCTGTGCAGACTTTCATCATGGCGGCGACGAGAAACTACAGCAAGGTACTGCTTGTCAAAACTGTTTTATTAATAAATGTTGTGTACACTTACAAAGTTCTCAGTGCCTCGTTTTTAATGTCAGGGCCTTTGTTGTATTACCGATGGAGTGTGGAGTTTCTTCGAGCTGTTTTAATGGTTTAAAAATAGCGTAGCCGTCATGCTTCGTCTAAGGGCACCTACCACTTCCATTGTTAGCCTTCTGGGACAAACGATAAAAAATAGTTAAACTCTGAATGCAACAGGCTAAATCAATTTTGCTCCTCAGTACACATACCAACTCAGTATGATGTTTTAACATTCACGACATGTACTGTAATAACACTAACATTCCATTTACTAACATGCACGCTGTGATCACTCTGGATAAGAGCGTCAGCTAAATGTAGTGTAATTTAGGCCACTGCCTAAAATTAAGCAGCTGTATAGCTGATCCTGGTCACTGTATGTCTAGTGGATTAGATCTAGAGAGGGTCATGAAAATGGAGTGATTTCCTGTCCAATAACAAGATCTCTCTACTTCTGCCAAAGAGATTAGAGTTTTGGTAAAGTTTGTTGATCTGTCTGTCAGTTTGTTTGTATACTAATATAATCAGTTTCTGGGAAAAAATGTTTTTGGTTGCATCCTTCTAATGTTTTGTTTTTATTTTGTAGTATCTCCAGGCTTGGTATGTTTACTTAATCTTGTAGACGTTACATCAGCACAGTGTAGTGTACAAAGCCTATCAACTGATGCTACCGTCAGCTACACCAAATCTCACAGTAAATCTTAGCCATATGTTCCTATAGTTTAAATGTGTTGATGTTGCCATTCAAGCTGTAATATATTAAATAAGATCTATGAACTGAAGCATATGGCATTCATCTCTACGCTTATTAAGGATAAGAGCTTTTCATTAAAAATGAATCGGTTCATTCTGCTCAGCAAACATGTCCTGCTTTACATATCCAAAAGCCCTCATGCACTGTTCATATAGCCTTTCCTTGCAATTAAGGACTGTAAATACTGAACACATTCAAGAGGCTGTGTGTGTGTGTGTGTGTGTGTGTGTGTGTGTGTGTGTGTGTGTGTGTTCATGTGCCTCTGGCACTGGCTGTTTTCTGACCCAGTCGCTGCACTCACATCTGCCCTCTAATTATGAGAAGTCAGATGGGCCACACATACAACACACACACACACACACACACACACAACACACACACACACACACACACACACACACACACACACACACACACACACACACACACACACACACACACACACTCCCTGGACACACACACATATACACAGCAGGCAGCCAAACATTAGCATTTATATACAGTAGCCCTTTCGAGAGTTTCTCTTCTGTTCAGTTTCTATTTCAATCTATAATTGTAGCTCAAATTAGGCTTCATCTCTAGCTCAGGAAATATTCAGCTCTTGACACTGCAGTTTTCAACTCCATATTCTGTGCTTTGTTACTGCTAGCTCGTTCCACACCGCAGCATAAAGAGGGACACAACAGCAGGGTTATAGGTTTAAACCAAAGCTGTAGTTTATTAAAGTAAGAATAATTAACCAAAGTCTGGGGAATAGTGAATGTATGGGTGCAATGTAAAGCATCAGTATGTTACAGGGAGAGAGAGACAGAGAAAGTAAAGACAAAGAGAGGAGGATAAACAAGAGGGTGCCTACACAAATAAAGAAAGGTGCCTAATGAGAGGGAGAATGAAACCCCTTTTATAGCCCCACCCCAAAGACAGGTGCACTCAATGATTGCATTAGACAACCAGGCCCAGCTCTGCCCATGCACTGGCAGAGAAAACCTAAAGGGGGCACAGGGGGCCGTCACAGCTTTCATCTGCTAAATACAGTACAGTAGGTTACGTTCAACAGCAGCCAACCCGACCTGTGGGTCTGTTAAGCACTATATTGTGTAACATCCTTGAAACACACATACACAGACACACACACAAATATGCACACATACACACATACACACAGACACAGACACACACACACACACACACACACACACACACACACACACACACACACACACACACAGCCATGCACACAAACAGGCATGCACACACACATTCACACATGCACCCACATAAACACACACACACCAATTTTAGAAACAATTTCATACACTTACCCATACATACACACCGTAAATCATTAAACATAATACAAAATAATTCTATATAAGTAAAATGTCAAGTGTGTGTGTGTGTGTGTGTGTGTGTGTGTGTGTGTGTGTGTGTGTATGTTGGAGGCAGGGCTGTAGTTGTTTGCTATTACAGAAAATCTTTTATTTTATTGTATGTATTTTTTTATTGACTTCTATCGTACAGCCTAGACAGGGTAGTTTGCTTAGGCAGCATACCAATAAAGCTTCTAGACTAAACCTGCCATTCACATGCAAGCGAGATAAGGGTGGAAACACACACACATGTACACACACACACACATGTGCACACACATTCACGTGCACACACATGTACAAACACACACACATGCAATTATCAGCAAGGGCATGCATGCAGGGGCAGCAAGACTACACTCATTCCCACTCGGCTGAGAAAATGGTGATTCAGATAGTATACACACACCCATGGCCAGACACACACACACACATTGACACACACAAAGGCACACATTCTATCTCCCCAGTCCTTACGCAAAACCCCTTTGATACTCGCAACACCACTCGGGACCTTGGCAGAGATGTAGCTCTGTGTGTGTTAGTGGATGTAGTGCAGGTATGCATGTGTATGACTGAATGTAAATGAGCAGTTTGTGCAGCAACAGTTATGTGTGTACCTGTGTGTGTGTGTGTGTGTGTGTGCGCGTGTGTGTGTGTGTGTGTATGTGTGTTTTTGAATATGCACATGTGTATATGAATTCCTTCATACGTAAATAGCAATAGAATTTGTCCGTGTGTGTGTGTGCATGTGTGTGTGTATATACACATGTGCATGTGCATGTGTAAATTTGTGTGTATGTGTATATTTGTCGGCACACACATGAGACCCCTGTGACCACAGATGTTGCAGAGTTGGCTGGCATATAGCCAGAAATAAGATAGAAGTAAGAAGAGTAGGCTGCTGTTAGCAAAGAAAACAGTAGTAAACACACACAAAAACACACACGCACACACACACACACACACACACACACACACACACACACACACACACACACATACGGAAGCCCTGAACCGCACAGAGGTAAAAAAAAAATGGAGATATTATCTCGTTATTTCGAGATACTATCTCGTTATTTCGAGATATTATCTCGTTATTACGAGATACTATCTCGTTATTTCGAGATACTATCTCGTTATTACGAGATATTATCTCGTTATTTCGAGATACTATCTCGTTATTTCGAGATATTATCTCGTTTTTTTCGAGATAGTATCTCGCTATTACAAGATAATTTAATGCATTTCTGGAGGGCATATGATGACCATGGACGGCCGATACAACACCTATGTTGTCAATGGAGGGGGCCTTATAGGTCTGCCCACATAAACTTATCATTACGCAGGGGTACAAAAAGTCAACGGGATGCTCTAGGAAATCAAAACTTCTGTTTGCTAGTTAGCGCCTCTTTAGTTTGCCACGTTTAATCTCAATGAAGATTAACGTCTTGTACTACAGTGAGAGGCTCTTTCAACTCAGTAGAAGCATATAAATGGAGATTTACCTCAATAATAAAGGGACTGACACCACACAGTCCAATTGGACATATTGTATTTAACAGTAGCTTACTGTCTAGCTGGGGGTCATATGTTCCCCGGGTCCTATGTTCCCCGGTATCATAGGACCCTCTTTCCAAAAAAGGGTCCGATGTTCCTCGCTCAATCCAAATATACTGTGGCCACGCATAGGCGTTGCTTGTTGTTGTTGTTCTGTGGTTGGTTGTCAAATGCACTTCTGGTAAGATGCGCAAGCGATGCTTGTTCAATGGCTACTTTTATGCGTTGCAATATGCACTAGTTTTCTTTTTGATGATTAGTCCATATCTTTTCTTACAACTTGCCACGCTGTTTATTAAATAAACTGCAGAACATTGCAATCGCTGTTTATTTAAAACGACAAAAGAAACTGCAGAACATTGCTATAAACTGCAAAACATTGCTATACTCTTATTATTTGTGCCTGTTTGCTTACTAAAACATAAACATAAATGGCTATACAGGCTATACATGTTGCAACATTTCTGCCAGTTCAGCTCGCCCCTCTGCCGCAGCAGCAGGTGCATCGGGGTTCAACGCGTTGTGCGCTGAAAGCGGTACAACAACGTTAGAAGACGGGAAACAAAAGCCAAGCAAAAGCCAACAAACTCAAAGGAAACATCAAAAATAAACGGAAGGTATAGGTCCATCAAACCATTAGTCCACTAGTTTTCTTTTTGATGATTTGTCCATATTATTTCTTACAACTTGCCACGCTGTTTATTTAAAACGATAGGCCTACAAGAAATGGTAAATAAACTGCAGAACATTGCAATCGCTGTTTATCTAAAACGACAAAAGAAATCGTAAATAAACTGCAGAACATTGCTATAAACTGCACAGCATTGTTATGTTCTCATTATTTGTGCCTGTTTGCTTACTAAAACATAAAAATACATGGCTATGCAACACGGTCTCACCCCCTTGTGCTATACAGGCTATACATGTTGCAACTTTTCTGCCAGTTCAGCTCGCCTCTCTGGCGCAGATGCAGGTACATCGGGGTTCAAAGCGTTGTGCGCCTCTAAAATAGCTTTTCAACAATGCGCCAGTGACGAAAAAGGGACCTTTTTATTGATCAAAGTCGCAAATGGTTTATGCCTCCTCATAATAGCATCTGGTGCGCTTTGCGCCAGATCACACCTCTTCTTATTGCTGACCCGTTCAGCTCGCCTCTCTGCCGCAGCAGCAGGTACATCGGGGTTCAACGCGTTGTGCGCCGAAAGCGGTACAACAACGTTAGAAGACGGGAAATAAAAGCCAAGCAAAAGCCAACAAACTCAAAGGAAACATCAAAAATAATTCCCGCTAACGGGGAACATAGGACCCTCTTTCCAAAAAAGGGTCCGATGCTCCCCGCTCAATCCAAATATACTGTGGCCATGCATAGGCGTTGCTTGTTGTTGTTGTTCTGTTTGTTTGCCACTGTTTCGTCACATGCCTAAATTTTATTCAGACAATGGGCCCTATTTTGCCGCGGCGCATTGTGTATTCGCGACATGCGCATGCTGTCATTGCTATTCTGTGCCAGCGCAACGTTCATTTTTTCAGGCAAAAAATCACATGGTCTAGATAGCAGATGACATTGCGCCGTGACGGCGGGTCAGCAATAAGAAGAGGTGTGATCTGGCGCAAAGCGCACCAGATGCTATTATGAGGAGGCATAAACCATTTGCGCCTTTGATCAATAAAAAGGTCCTTTTTTCGTCACTGGCGCATTGTTGAAAAGCTATTTTAGAGGCACACAACGCTTTGAACCCCGATGTACCTGCATCTGCGCCAGAGAGGCGAGCTGAACTGGCAGAAAAGTTGCAACATGTATAGCCTGCCTGTATAGCACAAGGGGGTGAGACGTGTTGCATAGCCACGTATTTTTATGTTTTAGTAAGCAAACAGGCACAAATAATGAGAATATAACAATGCTGTGCAGTTTATAGCAATGTTCTGCAGTTTATTTACAATTTCTTTTGTCGTTTTAGATAAACAGCGATTGCAATGTTCTGCAGTTTATTTACCATTTCTTTTGTCGTTTTAAATAAACAGCGTGGCAAGTTGTAAGAAATATGGACAAATCATCAAAAAGAAAACTAGTGGACTAATGGTTTGATGGACCTATACCTTCTGTTTATTTTTGATGTTTCCTTTGAGTTTGTTGGCTTTTGCTTGGCTTTTGTTTCCCGTCTTCTAACGTTGTTGTACCGCTTTCGGCGCACAACGCGTTGAACCCCGATGTACCTGCTGCTGCGGCAGAGAGGCAAGCTGAACTGGCAGAAATGTTGCAACATGTATAGCCTGTATAGCCATTTATGTTTGTTTTAGTAAGCAAACAGGCACAAATAATAAGAGTATAGCAATGTTTTGCAGTTTATAGCAATGTTCTGCAGTTTCTTTTGTCGTTTTAAATAAACAGTGATTGCAATGTTCTGCAGTTTATTTAATAAACAGCGTGGCAAGTTGTAAGAAATGATATGGACTAATCATCAAAAAGAAAACTAGTGCATATTGCAACGCTTAAAAGTAGCCATTGAACAAGCATCGCTTGCGCATCTTACCAGAAGTGCGTTTGAACCAACCAACCACAGAACAACAACAACAAGCAACGCCTATGCGTGGCCACAGTATATTTGGATTGAGCGAGGAACATCGGACCCTTTTTTGGAAAGAGGGTCCTATGATACCGGGGAACATAGGACCCGGGGAACATAGGGATGACCCCCAGCTAGACAGTAAGCTACTGTTAAATACGATATGTCCAATTGGACTGTGTGGTGTCAGTCCCTTTATTATTGAGGTAAATCTCCATTTATATGCTTCAACTGAGTTGAAAGAGCCTCTCACTAGTACAAGACGTTAATCTTCATTGAGATACTATCTCGAAATAACGAGATAATATCTCCATTTTTTTTTTTACCTCTGTGCGGTTCAGGGCTTCCGTACACACACACACATACTGCTGCAGAAGGGATGATGGACTGCATTTCCCTAAGGCCACATCACAGAGCCTGCATACATTTCACCGCTCTACCAACTACAAAGAGAAGTCTTATGATCAATACAACTTTCTCTTTTAAGAAAATATTCTAAACTCTATCAAACATAAGGGTTGCTGATGCTGATGCTATGCTGATATGGTTCAAACAATTTACACCACCAAC
The DNA here is from genome assembly GCA_027475355.1 of Coilia nasus. Classification (NCBI taxonomy): domain Eukaryota; kingdom Metazoa; phylum Chordata; class Actinopteri; order Clupeiformes; family Engraulidae; genus Coilia; species Coilia nasus. The sequence continues at coordinate 24,178,421 of CM050217.1, forward strand.
CATCCCAAAGTAAAGTAAAGTAAAAGAGAGAGACGGGGTGTGAGTTCTGAAACACACCTCAGATCAGACTCAAATCTGGGTCCCCAGGGACACTTCGGCTTAAACCTGAAATGCCACTTGCACCAGACCTCCCCTCGAGCCACCCCTCTCCTGACACCAACTATGGCAAATGCAGACAACAATTTTTTTTTTTTTTTTTAAGCCCAGACAGGTTGCAAATTATAGCCTTTAAGGGAAAGAACCCTGTGCTGTGACAGGAATGCTTTGATGCCATAGCTGTACTAAAAGCACCCTGCCAACATTGTAAGCGCAACCATATGTGTCCCATTCAGCTTCTCTTTAAGGTACTGATGGCCAGTTGGCAAGTCTTGGACACTTTTGTGCAATGAGACATACCTGTACCACATAACACAAAGGCCTACTCTATGAATCTAGTATTCATAACAACCTATAAACACATTCATAGAGGGTTATAATGCATTCACAAAGCTTTATAATGGTTGGCATAAGTATTCACAACTATTTATATAGACTCATAACTGCACTCGTAAAGCATTATAAAGCTATGTTATAAGCCTTTACAACTTTAGGTGATACAGTGCATTATAAACCTTCTTTGACCTTTTTCACCTCCTCATGGCATAAGTCAGTCATGAGTATGTATAGTTGTGAATAATTATGTCATTATAAAGCTTTATGAATGGGCTAGGGCACTCCATGTCTTTAGGGCGTAGTATGAGAAAGCTGCTTCTTTAATCCTTTTGCTGGAGGCACATTTATGTCTGGGTTCAGTTACATAGAAAGCTGTCATGTCATCATTTCATGTGGAAAGTGACTCCTACTCCCGGATGTGCGTTCACCTTTAAGGACATTAGCCCTCTAGTCCAGCACTATTAAAAATAGACAGACAAAAACAAATGGCAGCGTTTCACATGGAATGAAGACAGATCGCATAGCGTGGGCTGAAGGTCACACGAATAAGCTGCTCCTCTTTGTTATATCTAACAGACATTTGTTTATATCAGCTTAGTCTAACTCAGCATCTATTTATCTTTGATGAATCTCACATGCGAAATGTAGCTCTAATGCTACAAAATTAATTAAAAAAAGGTCACTTAAATGTAGAAATATTTGTTTTTATTATAAGTCATTCTAATAGTCTGAAATGGAATGTACAGTGGCTTAAGGGGTTTTGCGAGGCAGACTAAACGATTAAAAAAAAGGAATAAATTAAATTTCTCCAGTGACACAGGAAAACCCCACGTTTCAGTATATTAGGCAGAATTATGGACAATCTTGCTGGGCTCTTTGATCTTCAAACTATCATGTCTTTGTGATCTGCTTGTTTACGCAAGTGGCTGGGGCAGGAGCTTCACACTGTGTGCTGCACGGCTCATCATTTTGCACATTTCCCAATGCTCTACCCAGCACAACGCACAGTGTACAATAGCATTAGCAAAACATTAGCAGCTAATGGGCTGTTAGCCTCCTGCTTTTCAGAAGGTGCGACTGATTATTATTATTATTCCACTGGATATCAAATTTGATATTGGCAAGTGACACAGTGTGTGACATGGTTA
>CM050217.1:24182500-24202500 GCA_027475355.1 Coilia nasus
CTCCACAACGCCCTGATGGATTTCTTCTGGCGTCACTGGGCTACAACAAAGCTTGTCATGTGTATTTCTGTCCTCTAAAGCCCTTGAAAAAAAATGACTGCTGCCCTTATATTCTGTATTTCATTTGTAAGCTTTTTTCCTCATGTTTAATTTATGTTTTTCCACTTGTCCATTTCTATGGAGGTTGCACAATGACCCTTCCCCTCCCTTTCACAGACTCTCTCCCCGTCACTGTCACTCTTCACTGGCTGTCCATAGCTGCAAGCGTTACATTTACATTTAAATCTGTAGCCCCTGCAGTTGGTCGCTGGACAGCCACTAAAGTGGTACACTTCTATTTGGTTGTTGTTGTCCTGCTTGACCATTTCATTGCTCCCATCAATATTTCACACCTCTCCACAGTAGGAGATTGCCATGGTTGACACTCTTCACATTCACACTAGCTTGGTGCAGCAATGATGTTCATAGTAATGTGTGGTTCAGCAACAGTCTTGGTATATTCAAGCCAACTTTAAAGGTCTCATTCTGCGAGAAACTGTTTAGTACTTGCTCTTTTTGAAATACGACAGGTCACTCCAAGTTGCATATAGCCTGGGTGTGCCCATACTGCCTTTAACGCTGCATTTACATTTCGCGAGCAAGTCAGTCTGGCCAAGCTGCCTATCTAAACCATTTCTGCTCAGTCCTCAGATAGGGGGCCAATGAAAATCGAGCATTTCAAAAGGCAATGACGTGGTAGTTTGGCAACCGGAAATCTATCTCAGTCACTGTGTACATGGCGAACGTGGAGCAAACGCAAGATTTCAATACATCTGTAGCTGCTGTTTAGGACGAATTCAAAGGGAAGTTCTATATGAAAATAGAGCAAAGGGCAGCCCTTGAAGCATTTGTTGCGGGAAAGGGCGTTTTTGCAATGCTACCGACCGGCTTCAGTAAAAGTTTAATTTATCAGTTAGCCCCGCTGGTAGCCAAGTCCATTGGGCTTTGCGAGGACGCTGTAGTTGTGGTCATTTCGCCTTTGATCGCACTGATTCGTTTTTCGAATATCAATATTAAATGGCCAACACCAGCCACTCTCATGTTCACCTCACAAGTCCGACAAAAATCATTTAACGCCATTTCTATATGACTACAGGCTACTACTACTTTTTGTTTGGATCAAGCAGTTTCTTCTGCTGAGGTATACGTCAGAGGGCAGAGGGTTGTGATTGACTGAAGCTTCGTCCAGTAGCAAACAGAGGCATTTGAAAGAGGCGGGTTAAGCCCGCCTTCTGAGAAATGGGTTTACAACACAGCTTGGCCAGACCAATGCTCGCAGAGCATTGACAAGTCGCGATAGCCAGGCTAAGTTGCATATGCATGCTGCACGTGAAAATGTTCTTCTACCCCGATTGCCTCCATTAGTCAATGACAGAATGTAGGTGGTAAAACAAGCGAATAAGGAAAAGGCCAACAAAGTGACATAAGTTTGTTAAATAGAAAAAGCCATGCCACAGTTGTGATTATTGGAACAGTCTCGTTGCAGCACACATTCACTTAGCGAAATATAGGTAAGTATGTGTGTTTGTTTAGGAGGTTTTAATGTTCTATTGGGTGTGCTAAGACTGAATGGGCTTTGAATGATTGTAGCCTGTGAACCTGTCATTCTGCCTGCTCCATCTCGTCCACCAAACTAGAACAGCCTGTAACAGGAGCACTAAAGCTTTTTTTTCACTAAAACCAGCTCACAGTGCATTCATTAATACTAGAGACCATTGCAAAATTAATGAAAAAATGCAGTGCAATCAGACCTTTAATGGCTCACCTCAAATCACTGTCTTACTAATTGCTGTCCTGAATCCTGTATTTCGTACAAGTCCTGCAATTTTAATTTCATTCTAGTCCCTTGAAGTGTGTGTGCACACATGGGTACTTGTTTACTTATCTATTTTTAAACAAATGAATAATTTTATGTTTAAGCTCGTCATTTGGTTAATTAAGTTGTTTTTGTACAAAAACAGAAACAAAACAAAAACATTTATATGGCATAACCATTAGCTACACTCAGAGTTACTATGCACTGCTTTGCACTTGTCAGGCTCATTGTAGAATTAGTGATTAGCACATACTACCCAGGCCTTAATTGTTCTTCATGAACTGTGTGGGAATTAAAGCATTTGGCTAATGAAGAAATGCAAATGCAATCATTAGACAACACACTCTTGCTTCAACTTCCTTCTGCGAAAACTAATTTCATTATGTCTGACAGGCCATGTCATCATGACGTTCTAAATTGTCCATGTTGTTCTCATTAAATCCGCTTTGAGTATTACGTCTGTTTTGTGAAGTGTTCTTTGAGGGAGGTAGCTGAGGACTCATCTGAAAGTGTAATTTAAAATTAGTGTTGGATTGTTCTTTAGTTGAATAGTGTTTAGACGGCCTCCACTGGCACTAAGTGTGAGAAGTAACTGGGGCAAAATATCTCTCATGCAGTTGAAGATGTAAAGGCAGACAACTTGGCAGTCGTAATACTGTGGTGAAGTGTGTGTGTGTGTGTGTGTGTGTGTGTGTGTGTGTCTGTGTGTCTGTGTATGTATTCCTGTGTGGGAGTGAGTTTGGAAAGAGGGGTAAGCAGCAAGTGCTTAGCAGCAGCCCCTCATGTAATCAAGGACTTCCTGTAAAAGCCAGTAACCTTCTGGATGGTTCCACAGGCCATCGCTGATATGGAGGCAGCGCTGATTATATTTGAGAAAATTCTTATGATCAGTAAACAAGAGTTATGTAACCTATTCACATACAACAGGCTGCATATGTTCTCTTTCTCTCTCTCTCTCTCTCTCTCTCTCTCTCTCTCTCTCTCTCTCTCTCTCTCTCTCTGACACACATACACACATACACACACACACACACACACACACAATCACAGAGAGAGTCAGAGACAGAGAGGGGTACGGAACAAATGTGTCCATGCGGTCAGGCAGATTGCTGTAGACAATCACAAGAAGGAGGCCAAACGACATATAGAAACATGTAATCAGCAGACATTCCATTACTCACATGCCTCGATACTCTACTAGTACACACGCGCACACACACACGCACACACACACACCTTTCTCTTGGTCCGGTGCCCACTTCAGACTGCATGTGTCTGCGGCTACCGTATCAGTGAGTGCTATTCTTGCCCTGTGTCTGTCTTTTTGTTTCTTTCTGTCTGTCTCTCTTCTCCGCCTTTCTTCTCTTGCTCCTGTATCTGTTGATTACGCATCGGGGTACAGACATGGCCGCGGGCCCCAATCAACAGTGAACACATCAGAATGCTGTGTGAGAGGCATGAGCCAATCATTAATCATCTGCCAGTTGATTCTAGAAGTTTCCATCAGCAACTTCTCTGACTGTGTGTAGCTAAGGGTAGGAGAGATCACCCCACCCAGCTTCGAACCCTGGTCTCCGGGGTACCAGACTTGCACTTTTGATCGCATTGCCAAAGAGCCCAGCTCCCTGGTATGGCAGGCAGAGCACACCCACAACCCTAGTGATGGCATTCCATCACACTGGGACACTAGGATGACTGCCAAATGTCTTTGAACCCCCAGACACACACACACACACACACACACTTCACCAGAGTATTATGACTGCCAAGTTGTCTGCCCTTACATCTACAACTGCATGAGAGACGTTTTGCCCCAGTTACTTCTTGCCTTTCTCAACACACTTAGTGCCAGTGGAGGCCATCTGAACACTATTCAACTAAAGAACAATACAAAACACTAATTTGAAATTACACACATCCAATTACGTTTTCACTTCACAAAACAGACGTAATGCACAAAGCAGATTTAAGCAGATGAGCAGAATATATATTTCCTAAAGAAGCTAAAGAGATCCTTTATTGTGTGCACCAAGATATTGGAGATTTTTTTACCAGTCTGTTTTTGCTAGCACTGTCTTCTTTGTGTGTTGGGGCAGTAGCATTGGAGCCAGTGACACTAACAGACTGAATAAGATCATCAGGAAGGCTGACTCGGTACTAGGCCTCCGCCAGGGACTCTTTAGAGGCCATTGTGTAGAGAAGAACGCTGAATAAATTGTTAACCATCATGGACAATGATAAGCATCCTCTCCATCACACTGTGGAGAGACAGTGGGATGTCTTCCCTCACAGAGAGAAATCTTCCCTGCCATATGCCATTACACTGTACAATGACAGATATATCTATGGGCAAGACACACCTAATGTGGTGTGTCTTTATGTGGTATTTAGTACATTGTTTGCTGCACTTTGTCTCAAGTGGACTCTCTGGTCCACTGTGCCTTATCCGTGCGAAACAGGCATCCAGCATTTATGGGGGAATGAAACGGTCAAGCAGGGCAACAACTTACCAAATAGAAATGTACCACTTTAGTGGCTGTCCAGCGACCGACTGCAGAGGCTACAGATTTAAATTTAAATGTAAATGTAACGCTTACAGCTATGGACAGCCAGTGAAGAGTGACAGTGACAGGGAGAGAGTCTGTGAAAGGGAGGGGAAGGGTCATTGTGCAACCTCCATAGAAACAGATAAGTGGAGGGACATAAATTAAACATGAGGAAAAAATATGGTCAAGCTTACAAATGAAATCCAGAGTATTAATGAATGCCCTGTGAGGTGGTTTTGCTGGAAAAAAAAATGCTTAAGTGCTGCCATTTCAGGATGTTCTAGTTTGGTGGAAGAGATGGTGCGGGGAGAATGACAGGTTCTCAGCTATGCTAGTCACAGGCTGCCATCATTCAAAGCCCATTCGGTCATAGCACACCATACAGAAGATCTAAACGGTCTAAACAAACACACCTACTTACCTATATTTTGCTAGGTGAATATGTGCTGCAACGAAATTCCTCCGGTAATCACAACTATGGCATGGCTTTTTCTAATTCACAAACTTATGTCACCTCGTTTGCCCTTTTCTCATTTGCTCGTTATTCCGTCTATTTTCTTTTATTGACTGATCGAGGAAATCGGGGTAGGAGAACATTTTCACATGCAGCATGCATATGCACCTGTCATATTTCAAAAAGAGCAAGTACTAAACGGTTTCTAGCGGAATGACACCTTTAAATGTAAATATAATGCTTGCAGCTATGGAGAGCTAATGAAGGGTAACAGTGACAGGGAGAGAGTCTGTGAAAGGGAGGGGAAGGGTCATTGTGCAACCTCCATAGAAATAGACAAGTGCAGAAACATAAATTAACACATGAAAGAAAAAATATGGTCAAGCATACAAATGAAACACAGATTATGGGGCAGCAGTCATTTTTTCAAGTGCCTGAGAGAACAACAGCTTTGTTTTTTATTTCGCCGTTGTTGTTGCTGCTGGTGGTAGAGCAAGGCCCTGCAGAGCAGTGCCTTAGAGCAGAGGTCTTGTTCTGCATAAGAGCACTTGTGACACTGGCCATTTGCCCAAACTGACAAACATGTGGTGATGGCAAGCTCCTGACATGAAGCAGCATGCATTGCTGTACTGTATGCCTTAGTCTGTAAATTCCCCAGCCAATTAAAGATAACGGTACACACAGCAGCGCTGCCTGTGATCTTCATTATCAGCAAATGAACACCCAGAAATACACAGCCCTGCTCTCCAAGGCCAGGGATACGACCTTGCCTTTTACATCAACACCGGCACAGTTAGTTGTCCAGTACCACCGATGACATAACCCCTAGGCTGTGAACAGCCTTTGGAACATTCAAAGGGTCAGGCTCAGTGTGTGTGTGTGTGTGTGGCCCTGTCGTATGACCCGAATAATCTGCTTCTTCTGGGAATCTGTAACACCGCCTGGGCCCCTTGCTGGTAGTAGTGGCCAATTCCACGTTAAGCACTAAAATAAATTTGATTTCCGCACGACATGTCAATCAAATTAATAACCAGCTTTACACAAAACTCTGTGGGAGAGCGGGTGATTACACTGGACTATGACGCTCTGAACGAGGGGGTGGGCGGCTTCAGAATAAAGGACTTATAAATAGTATGTGCACATGATGGAACTAAATAGCCCTTATGTAATCTAATGGATTTGTGATGCCATTACAAAATGCAAACCTGCTAAAAGAAGCCATCTAGCTGCTAGGTACTGGGGGAGTGTTAGCATTGCAGAGGGATGCCTTGTTTCATGTCAAACAAGGAAGAAGCTCAATGAGACTCACACATGATTGTGGTTTCATCATTCTTGTGAAATACACTGCTGGTGTAAAATGTGTTCATAAGCTTGTTTCAATGCCAGTGGTAAATAAAGCATAGCAGAAGAGGTCTTCATGCCCTGTGGCAAAGTAGGATGCTCTGAGGTTTGCTATTACTTTCATTCCATTCAGAGCTCTGTCAGGCAAATGGAACAGACCTCAATGGCCACACAGACTTAGCCTGGCAAATCCGCCCCTCGTACTTCATTTCATTTTGTACAGAGGGTCTGGACCGGAATCTCTTGAGGGTCATTTAGTCGGCCCCAGCAAGACCGATCCAATCAGCGAACAGAGGGTGTGTTTGTTAGCCATGACGTTGACCTTGTGTGCTACATTTGAATTGTAGTACGTAGGTAGGCGAATTGCATACGTCACGACCAGGCGTTAGTGATTGGGTAAAGACAGAGGCTTGTTTTAAACTTTGGCAGAGTCCACACCTCCAGGAAGAAATCGTTTCTGATGATGTCTGGTCCAGACCCTCTGTACAAAATGAAATGAAGTGCGAGGGGCTGGTTTACCAGGCTACTTCCCACCCCCCTTCCCACATGCAAAAGTTTCAGTGCCCACTGCCCGCCAGCTTGTATACTGAGGCCAGGGACTGTGATCCCACTGGCCCCCAACAGTGTGTGTACCCGCTTGCTCAAAAGCTGCTGTGGTTGGCACCACCATCAGTAGCTGCATTTACATGGACACTTTTAATCCGATTACAAATGGAATAACTACTCAATCGGAATAGAAATGCACATATAAACTCCTCGATCGGAATAAAACTGTGTGATCCGATTAAAATTTTAATTGGGTTGGAAGGGGAAATACAGTCTGTTACAGCCATCATGTATACACTTATTTCACTGGTTTCTGGTGTGGTTCTATGATGTGTTCAGGTCTGACTGACGATAAGACGTCCATCCTTAACCTGCTACCTGCGCGCGGCAGTGGTCATTCGAGTGTATTTTTTATATAATTATTGTAACTGTCATGTACACACTACATTTAGATTAAACGATTAGATTAGATTAGATTAGATGTTTGCCCTTGAAACAGCCCTATCTGCAACAGTGCTACTAAATGTATGATAATTTCTGGTTAAAAACCCATTCTGAAACCAAAAAACAAAATACATATTTATCAATGAGTTCCCTGACTGACACGTAAGGCCTGAGTCGTGTGTCAATTTTAAACTGGCAGATTATGTGTGAAACAGACTGTTTGCAATGTGTGTTTTTGTTTTTGGAGGGCCAAGGGGAACAAACGAAGCCAGTCTGCCAGTAACGGGGCTTATGTGTCTGCTCATGTGTATTTATATGCTGCTGTCTGTGACACAGGGCCAAGGCAGATTTACCTGAACTTTTGTTTATTACACAGCAGATGGCTCTGATTCAAGCTCACTTTTCATCTTTCGGTTCCCGCTACTGATGTTAGTTTGTGCTGTTGTAGCTCCTATGTTTACTGTGTGTAGGTCAGCCACACTAAACCAGATGACTTACAGACTGATGGATCCTACAAGCTTTCTAACAAAGCGTTAAAGTACCATAAGCAGAAATAACACCAGTGACAAAAAAAATTATTATTATTATTATTATTAGTAGTAGTAGTAGTAGTATTACCATTATTTTTACAACAGCAATTATTATTATTATTATTATTATTATTATTATTATTATTATTATTGTTGTTGTTGTTGTTGTCCTTCTTCTTCTTCTTCTTTTTCTTCTTCTTCTTCTTCTTCTTCTTATAATAATAATAATAATAATAATAATAATAATAATAATAATAATATCTACTACTACTACTACTACTACTACTACTAATAATAATAATAATATCTACTACTACTACTACTACTACTACTACTACTACTAATAATAATAGTAGTAGTAGCAGTAGGAGTATTAGTAGTAGTATAAAATACAGTGTTAGTTCCACCTAATGTCTTCTGTGTTGTTCTCTCTATGCTTCCTATGACTAAGCAGTTGAAGGTCCACTAAATCAAACGTGATGACGTATAAACCAATTCATCTCGTCTAAGGAAATAGAGTATAAAAATCCAAACAAATGCTGTCATTACAATAGCTGATAATGTCAACCAACAGAACAAGCAGTGAAATGGATTAATGTTTCACTTAGGCCTTAAATCTGCGAGCCCCAACATTATGAATAGCACCGGCAACTGGCATGGCCCGAGAAGCTGTTTGTCTTCCAAGAAACTGATTTCAAAACTTAGATGGATCGCTCAGCAGTTCCAATTACCCTTTCTGGAATAGGGGTTTGTGCAAGATGGAAGATAATTGATGCTGGCCCCCGGTAGTCACAGAAACCTAAGGAGCTCCTTGGAACCGACTTCCCACTAGTGTAGGACTCCAGGGTGAGAGTTGAGCTGGGATGAGATGGAGGTTTTTCTTTCTCCTGACAGTCTCCCTGAGGTGTTCACTATAGAGCTGCCAGGGAGTGTGGGCTGTGGGTGGCGCAGCAGCTGCTGACTCATAGCCGCGGGTTTATTTTTTTTTGTTTTTAATTTTTTTTTATTTATCTTCCTCAGGAGCCGAGAGCAACATTTACACAGCACCATGCCATGTAATTAATCTCATTCGCTCCCAAAACTAGTGGGAAATTCTACACAGGATGCTGTTTTGCTTTCTTGGTGTAGCCACATCTTCATTCCGTGCTTGGCTCAATTTAAGGCAAAAAGATGGTCACACTTTCGTTACTTTATAGTACTTCAAATGTTTTTTCACCCCTCTAATGTCATCATTGTAAATTGACATCAATTACATAATAATAATAATAATAATAATAATAATAATAATAATAATAATAATAATAATAAAAATAATAGTATTAATAGTAATAATAATAATCAGCATCATCCTCATTATCATCATCATTATTATCATTATCATCATAACAGTAATAATAATAGTAATAATAATCCATTAAATTTGTTGCATGGTGCCTTTTAAAGCACCCCAGGTCAACTTACAGATAAAAGTCAACATTAAAAAACATAAATGATAAGAGCATTAAAGTAGTAAAAGCAAGTGGCTTAGAAATGTTAATTTAAAAAGGTGAGTTTTCATTGTAATCATTGTCATTGTCATGAGGTAAAAACTGGAGAATGCATTGTTATACTTCAGGTTGTGAGGGATTGCACTTAACAGTGCAACTCTTTATGAGTAGTCTTTTGTCATAGCTACATTTCAGTGGTTTTGTATTTACTTGACGTCAATCATTATCAGGCATTATGAACAGTTTATAACCATTTATGAAGGTGTTGATAATATTTTTAGTGTGTTTTCAGTGACCTCACTGATGACATTTTGATACTGTGAGGTCAGGCTTAAAATGTATAAACGGTGATTTAGACTAGTCAGTCATTATTAAGCCTTCTAAATAATGTAAAACTCTTTATGGTACTGTGTTTATAGCACGTTTGAAAAAAAAAATACTATTGTGATGATGATGTTATTTTAATCCAATACACAATCTAAACTTTCTTTTGGCTAAGCTACAGTTTCATTGTTTATTCATTAGCCTTAACCTAAGAATTCACTATTCCATCTCTGCTTTATGGGCTTATATGCACGTAAGACTATATTCTTATTTTCTTATTTAACACCTGTTCCAATGTCTGCCTCTTCTGGGAGCTCCTCGGCGTGTCTGCGTTGGCGGCAGCAACGGGCAGCATTTCCAAGCCTCGTGATTTTATCTCTGAGGAGCACCACTCACTCAGTCATTCATCTCTAAAATTACACTGACCCCATATGCTGTCTCCCTGGGCCAGTCCCCGCCGCCGCCACCAACAGACACAGCCCATAACTTTGTAACAGCAATATACAGTCTAATCTCATTTTCTGCGGCCCGGCCCAAGGCTGAACCCACAGTGACTCAGGCCAGTGTGATCTTAGTCATAGTCTACATAATGGTACACTCTGAAACAGGGCTGACCCTGAACTAGCAAAAACAACAACATGATGCTGGTCAATAACAGCTGATCTATGTATTGAGCAAGGGCAGATCGTTGTGCTTGTTTTTATGTCACTGTGTGCTGGTGGACGTGCAGAAGCTAAAGCTAGCGTAAGGTTCTGTGGTTGGGTGAAAGTGATGTTTTAAAAAGACATAAAAAGACCACTTAATCTTTTAAGCCATGTTACTACTTCTCCCACACAACCGCACTCCCTTAGACACACAGAATAAAGAGCAGCGGCTTTTTTACGATCAATATGGCATTGCGTGACGGGTCAAATGTGGAAGAACCATCTGATTCGCTGTAATCCCATGGAACATTCTAGAGCTAGATGGCTAATCTGAGCAGGCACATTTCACCACCCTCTCTCTACGATGCCAATCAGCCTCACGGCTATTATTGATATGTTATTTATCCTTCATCATTCATCTCACTTCTATCCACTACCGAAGTTTGGCAAATAAAACTACATACACACTATTGCATAAACAGGCCACAGTCAACATCTTTACAGAGAATGGAATAGATCAATACCGTAATACGCGGGTGTAAAAATGGCCAGTATGGTGTCGGGTGTGCAACTGAAAATGGGACTTATGGAATGAGATTTATGGTGGTAAAAATTTTTTGTTGTTATTTATGTCATTATCTGTCTGCATTCCATTCCATCCCATTGGGATTTGGGATGTATTACCCCCATAACCCTGCAGGACTGGGTAATAAACTTTTCAATCTTGATTACTGTCTCAACACTTAATCTGACATTACTGTCTTGTCTTTTTTTAAAAATGGAAAAATAAGACCAAAGACCAAGTGTATTATCTGATCTGCTGGATTGTTAAACATACCAATTCATGTCTGGCCTGTGAGTTGATTGCTCGTGAACAGACAAATGTGATATCAGATGAAAATATTTCCTGTTTACTGATGTCTGGCGTTTCAGATCACCTTGGCAACAGACGTCTTTCATCTATCTTTTTCGTTGCCTGCTCTGTAGGCGGTACGCCACTGTAATGAGATACAAGATGGAGAAGACACCTAATCAGTATCAGGCATGATGAATAACAAGTAGAAATATGTTTGCAGAAAATAAACCGCCCTACAGGTTCAAGTCTCACATCTTTGCTGTCAGTGGTTTCTCAGACTGTGACTGGGTCTTTATCCTGCACGTGGAGACGTGACTTGTTAGCCAGAGCAGCCATCACAACATCAATCAGTGACTCGTTCCTCCCTTGCTGCGCTCTTGTCTTACCCCTTGGCCACATGCTGCCGTGGCATTTATCCATTTTCCCCAGTGCTCTCCTACTTCCCTCCGGTTCCCACTGCCCTCAGCTCTTCTTATTTCCCTCATCCATCCTGCTGACACCCTCCATTCCTCTTGCTCTTCATCTACAATTTCGCCATTCTGTTTTCTGTTTTCTGTTTCTTTCTTTTTTTTTTGTTGTTGTTGCCTTTCTCTTTCCCCTTGCACCTTTCTTCGGTTTACCCCTGTTGTACTTCATGTTGGCTGAATAAAAATGACTTTGTGTTTGTGTTGTCCTGAGGGAACCTGTAGACTACACAGGACACATTTGCCAACTTCTTCCCCTTTAAAATTAAATTATGGGACTGTGTTTCCCCCCTACCATCAAATCATTAATGATAAGCTTCTCATCTGGGCTTCCTGCTTCGTAAAATATCAAAACAAAAACAGCCTTCTGAGAGTAAGAGAAAGAATTCCCTCTGCATCCCCTGTGATAAACATCAGCACAAAGTGAGAGAGAGCCACAGACTAACCGAGTGACAGGAGGTGAAATCCCATCCTGCACAAAAACAAAAGGTCCAGTGTTTAATTGACTCCCACGGAGTTCATTTTAACACTTGACTCTGCACACCATTTAAATCTGAAAGTGTTAAAATTACACTTTAGGAGTTAAAATCAACTCCTAAATTTACAACCCTGAAGTTGCTGTGTGCTTAGATACCAGTCTTTCATTTCTCACAGTGTTCATGTTTTGGATGTAAATTAGGAGATACTGGCCAGACAGCTAGCAAGACAATACGTGATGAATGTGCAATGCTTGCGCCCGTGTACTCTATTAAGACCCCTTCTGTCATTCCTCTCAGCCTGGACGAGTTGCTCAGACACACTGCAGACATCTGAGCTCTCTCATTGCACTCAGCCTGGATGAGTCTCACAGACACACTCCAGACATCTGAGCTCCACGGCAGTACATTACTGTAATACAGCATGTGTTTCAGGGCCTTTGGGACAAATCACACATCCTGATGCTGTAGACACTACGTCTAATCCTTTCCCACGCAGTTGCCTTATATCCCAAGACAGAGACACACACACACACACACACACACACACTCACACACACACACACACACACACACACACACACACACACACACACACACACACACACACACACACACACACACACACACACACACACACGCACACTGTGTACACTCAATTTATTCATTGACTTATTCAGTGTCCATTTACACTGATGTTTTAGGTTGTCCATTTGTAATGACTCGAAATAATCTGAAAGACAACCCATTGTAATCAATGGTCTGTCTGGGCTTGGGGGCATTTAGCAGTTACCCTTGTGTACAACTCGTAGAGTCCCATTAGGACATCAATAGAGGACATCAACTCAAATAGCCCGCAATGTACTGGCTATAGCATACAACCAGCTAACAAAGGGCCTGTGCTTTGTGTGGAGCCTATTACAAAGCGAAATGAGCAGGAAGTCCATTTCAGTCGTTCAATTAACAACACTGAAACGCAAGCCCCTATGGGATTTAATGAAGCTTGTCAGTCATTGGATTTGTGCCCTTTTTATAAGGTTATTTATTTATTTATTTGTTTATTGATTTATTTATTTGAACTTGTGAGTTATGGACATCCTCACAATAAAAAGTCATCCTCACAGTAGTCATTAACCATTCAATATCTTTTTTTTCTATTCATCATTAGTAGCCAGAAAGGGTTTTTAATCAAACTTTTGTTTAGTTTCATTTCATAGAGCATACACAACCACCCCCCCCCCCCCCCCCCCCCCCAACTGTTTTTGATGTGCTGGTTTCCTAAATGCTTGAGTGCACTGATAAGATGCTGTTTGACACTGATGACATGAATGTTTAAGCAACTTGTTGATTGTTTACACATTTGTCCACTGTTTGACTACATCCACTCTAGTTACAACAGCACAGACCTTGAAACTTTGACAGTGTCTAATATGGCTTTGGACATGGATGTGATGCTTACTAATGTGTTTGGACATGCATTTAATGGAACAGCAACAAACACAAACACAAACACCCAACAAATGAATATTTAAATTGTAAATAAGGTGAGTACAAGCATTAACAGACTGCACTACAGGTACATGCTTATTCATGCATACACATCGTTCAGAATTGATGACAGCTTTAATTAAAAATGTTGATGGCCATTTTGGGAAGTGTCCTGATTATTTACACAGTTTGAAACAACTCTTCTTTAATCGATGCAGGTCATCAGTGTTTGGCTGGGCGGGAGAGTGCAAAGCGGTGTTTGTTGTGTGCCTGTTGATTTATAGTGTGCTGGTTGGTTGATCTGTAAACATCCTCCATCTGTGGCAATCTTGGCCAAGCTCAAACCCCCCCCCCCACCCCACACACACACACACACGCACACACACACACACACTCATTACCCCTTGCTGTGATGATCAGCCATCCCAAACTCCATCTCCGTGGTGAAATATGATTAATTGAATCTAAACTTTGTGGTTCGTTGATCAGCATAATTGCCTTAGAAGCTGCCATTCCCCTTCACAAAACACCCCAGTTATGTTTATTTTTGCCGTGTTTATTTGTTAAGTGAGGGAGACAAAGTGATGACAGACAACCAAAATTGGCCCACCGTTCACTGCCTCACTTGGCTACAGTAAGTGAGCGAAGCAGCATCTGGGACTGTGCTAAGTTGGCATAAACGATCCCCATCTCCCCTCGTGCCTGTTTTATATTAATGCAGGTTAAAGGCCCACTCTGCCAATTAGTCTTTTCCTCAGTCACTTACCGAGGGTGATGGAGCACATTCCGTATACTCCTGACTATTTAAGCAGTAGTCTCACTTGTGGTCCTGGTAAGGGGGTGGTGGTGGTGCCTGTAGCCAACACACAAACACACACACACACACAAATACACACACACACACACACACACATCTGCGGCTACCGGGTTCCGCAGTTTAAGTCAGTCGGTGGAGCGGGGAGAGATCTGAACTCATGTAATATTCAGCGATTCCGGATCAGCATCAGGAACCCAGCATGTGGGAGAGGTTTTTAGTTTGTTGCCCTGACTAACTTTCTTCTGAGGCCCCTTGTGTTTGCTGAGAGATATCTGCAGCAAACAGGCACTCCCGCGTTCAGTGTACTGTAGCAGGAAGAAATGGCACAACTGCTCACTCACCTGTTCGTTCTCACATTACATTACATTACATTGCACTTAGCTGACGCTCTTATCCAGAGCGACTTACAGATATTTACAGGGTTTTAGTTACAGTCCCTGGAGCAGTGTGGGGTTAGATACCTTGCTCAAGGGCATCTCAACCATGGGTAGGGCGGGATTCGAACCAGCAACCTTCCGATTGCAAGACCAACTCCTTAACCACTACGCTACAGCTGCTCGTGTCTTTCTCGTCTTTTATCTCTCTACCGCAGACACGCTGGCTGTGTCGGCTCTGATGTACATCAAGTTCATTCCTAAAATGTAATAAACAAAAGTACATTTCAGCAGGAGGTAGAGATAAATATTAACACAAAGAGCAATAGCAACTGAAAAAAAAAAAAAACTCATATTGCCATACGAGCATGTTGTTTATAGCTGGGTCTTTGGTCAACTATGGCACTCGTTTTCACAGGGGCAATCTTCTTACACAATTAGATTATCCAATAAGTCAAAAGAACTCCTCTTTCAGAGATGCAGATATGCATTAATCTTCCCATCAGGAAATAAATACATTTTTATTCAACTATTAAATAATTGAGTCAGCCCCAGTAAAGAAAAATGATTCAATAATGTCAGCAAGCCCATATACTTACACACATACAGGAGCACTTTGACATGCGCATGATGACAATCACATTACTGTAATGTCAAACCCATTTACAAGCAAATAAACATACTATTATACATGAAAGACATGCAAGCACATTCTTTCATTCTCCGTCTCACACGCTGTCTCACTGTCATACACACCCACACAAGAACACACTGTCACACACACACACACACACACGAACCCATTGTCACACACGCAAGAACACACACACACAAACACACCGTCACACACACACACGCACACACACACACACACACATACACAGTATAAGGCCACTTCCTTATGATGTCCTGATAAATTGTTTTTCCATACTGACAGAGGGCCCAAAGGGCAAATGAAACTTACCACCAAAGCCTCACCACAAAGGTCAGATATGACGGCAAAAGCGGGCTGCATAAACATTATGGAGATGGACCGAGGTCAAAGGTCCATATACAAACACATGAAACATTTATGTCAGCTGAGCTTTCCACACAGTACTGGTTCCAACTGGATCCTGCGGTAGACTCCCATGGACTGTCACATTCACATCAAACCAGGGAAACTTAAGTCTGAAGTCCACTATAACCCACAACTGCAGAGCAGGGTAGGTGATGACAGAAAAGCTAGGGAGAATAAGATTGGTTTTAAAAGTATACTTTGGGAAGAAGAAGCAACTCATCTTGTATTTCCCTCGGATCTGAATATGTGCAATAGGTATCATGAAGCAGAAAATATATAGACTGGCAGGTTTTTTTGGGTCATGATTGTAATTTACACAGACTGTTTTTGTTGTTATTGATGATCTTATGTCTGATCAAATGTCATAGCTACAGTAACCGAATGTAACTTTCAAGATTTTTTTTTACAACTTTAAATGCCCTACCTATATGCTGTGTGTGTGTGTGTGTGTGTGTGTGTGTGTGTGTGTGTGTGTGTGTGTGTGTGTGTGTGTGTGTGTGTGTGTGTGTGTGTGAGTGTGTGTGTGTGTTTGGGTTGCTGTAAGGCACTGCTGTGAGCACAGCAGCATCACTGGGACGAAATGGAGCTGTCAATCAGAGCTGTCAATCAACAGGCAAACAATGCAGCTGTACACATGTGAGGGGACAAGCCTGTGAAATGAGCTGACAAGGTAAAGGGAAGACAGTTCTGCACAGCAGGCTCATGGCTTCACTCTAACTAACATGACTGACATGGCCATGTAAGTACAGAAATTGGGAGCCGTTGAGCAAAGTGTGTGAAAAAGTATTATACCATCACCTGTCAGTAAAGCCAGATTTGTTTATTTTGAAACTAAGTTTATACATAATTTCTCAGTTGAGCGGTTCAATCATTCTGATGAACTACACATTTATGTGAACTTTTAAACTACGTTTAATCAATGACCACATTGCTGACAGTAAAGTAATAGACTAGTACTGTATGGTGTACTCTGTGTCTACGTGTCCTTGATACAGAACAGATAACCTTGATGCATTTAATGCCATGGCAGTGCGGTGCTCACTCATGAATGTTGCGCACACCTGGCATACCACAGCTGCTGACGGTGGGACCATCTTCATTTTTCTCCTCTCAGGAGTCTGTGAAGTTGACATGCAGTCGCATGAAGTCTGTCAGTCAGTCACACATTTCTACTAAACACCCCAATCCTAAAGGCCACGTGACAGCTCATAATCTTTAACAGAAAAAAAGAAATTTGATTTTTTTAAATGAACGTTTGCTAGGGTGCCAAAATGCTTGTGACAAACATCAAAGCACCTGAAGGGGCTAAATATACTGCTGTGCGCTAATTGCATAGCAATACAAAGTTCAACACTGGGGGTGGTTGTTTTTTTACCTTAATTTTGTAGTAAGACGTACTATTGCAGAATCTAAACAAGCATTAGTTACACTTCATGATGTAACATTAGTAAAAAAAAACAGTGTCATTGTCATATCTCTGGGGTACTGTTTTTAGGGTCAAACCGCACTTGTCACCTAGGCTATTAATTAGTGCCCTAATTGCGCTGGAGCCTGACACTGTACCTGACAGCCAGTGCCATGCCGTGACGTTGACAGGTAGGCTAGCAAAGCCAAAGGGCCAAGAGGCTGCCTACCAAGGGCCCGGAGCATGCGTTACTGACAGGGTTCTTCCCAGTGTACCAGTGTGTTATAAAACAAACTTTCATCCAGTCTGTTAGTTAGAAGAAGCAAGTAGTTAAGTGAATTTCACTGTAAGTTGCTATTCCATTGTCATTGAGGTTCTTGCAGGTAAATAGGAGTAAATTGGAAAATCTATACGTCATAACTTTGACAGATGTTTATTATGACCACCGTTAGCATAGAGTTAGCACGGTTTAGTCTGAGTTTTTTTTTTTTATTGGCTTTCTTTCTCTCTTTTTTTTTAAAATCACTGCTTGTCTTTGTTAACCTGACAGTTCACCACAGATGCAGGCTTTATTTGTGTTTGACTGCTTTGGACTTGATGGTTGGCAGCTGTTTGGCACCACTGTCAGCTATTTTCAGTTGTCCATCGCTGAAGGACAGTAATTCCCACTGGCCTAGTTCTTTTGACATCTTCTGACAGATTTAGCCTTGCTGCTGAAGTGCCACACAAATGACTTACACACATCCACTTTCGCTGTTTGAATCCCTTCGCTAACCAACCACACATCATACACAATAGAATCTACAATTTGCATTTACCATAAAACAAGAAAGAAAAGAAAAATATTTCGCAGCACAGAAATTTTCATTATCAGCCTAAAGCCATAACAACCTTGACAAGCAATGACAAGCAAGATGACGATAAGCTACACAACGCACGGTGATTAATGCCTGAATGTGCTGATCACCATGTGTTTACACAGCAGCTGTTCTGTAGAGGCTTAGAGCCATCCTTCTGAATTCAGATCACATGTCCAATTTCTTTCGTCTTCAATCATGGGTAGCATTAGAATTAGCCTAGGGTCGCATGCAGCAACATGACTAATCTCCAGGATGGCACTTGGAAAAAAGCATGAGTTATCCACTACCTGCCAAGCCCATAAGGACCACAGCCAAAAGCCATTTATGCACAAGATTGAGGTTCTATGAATCATATCTTTATGTAGGTCCCGGGCTAATGTGGGGAGATCATTCACATTCTGATGATAAATTATCGCCTTGAGTTTATCAGACACTCGTGCATTTAAGTGAAAGCCTCACTGAGGAAGCCAGAGTAGTGTGGATGGGTAGCATTAGCACTCTGAGGAGATGTGGTAGCTGGAGTAATGTGGATGGGTAGCATTAGCACTCTGAGGAGATGTGGAAGCCAGAGTAATGTGGATGGGTAGCATTAGCACCGAGGAGATGTGGTAGCCAGAGTAATGTGGATGGGTAGCACTAACACTCTGAGGAGATGTGGAAGCCAGAGTAATGTGGATGGGTAGCATTAGCACTCTGTGGAGATGTGGTAGCTGGAGTAATGTGGATGGATAGCATTAGCACTCTGAGGAGATGTGGAAGCCAGAGTAATGTGGATGGGTAGCACTAACACTCTGAGGAGATGTGGAAGCCAGAGTAACGTGGATGGGTAGCATTAGCACTCTGTGGAGATGTGGAAGCCAGAGTAATGTGGATGGGTAGCATTAGCACTGAGGAGATGTGGTAGCCAGAGTAATGTGGATGGGTAGCATTAGCACTTTGAGGAGATGTGGTAGCCAGAGTAATGTGGATGGGTAGCATTAGCACTCTGTGGAGATGTGGAAGCCAGAGTAATGTGGATAGATAGCATTAGCACTCTGAGGAAATGTGGAAGCCAGAGTAATGTGAATGGGTAGCATTAGCACTCTGAGGAGGTGTGGTAGCCAGAGTAATGTGGATTAGCCTTGTGGCTGCCACGGAGACGTATGCCATCACTCCACTGAATTCTAAATTCAGGTCGCGTGTCTTTTTTTCACGTCACACTCACACATCACTTCTTCCTCCTTTGGCAGTGCAATCGTTATCACATGACAGTGTGAAGTTACATGACTGATGGCTGTGGGGCTCCCACAACTCAAAAGTTACCACTACCTGACAAACAGACAGACAGCGCAGACACAAGCCAGGAATGCCAGAGATAAGCAGTTGACAAATTATACGTCTATGTGGAGCTCTACCTCTTGAGAAGGCCATAAGACTCTGAGGGCACTTTCACACCACTAGTTTGATTATTTGGCCCGGACCAGGCAGTAAAATTGTTACTATGTAGCATACAGACTGTGATGTGGTCCACTTTCACATCAGCTAACGTATCAAAATTGGTCCGCTCAACGTTCCACATCAATATTTATCTTAGCTACCTATAATGCAAGTCCACCTCTTTTTGGAGGTCTCGGTATGCTTGATTTAGTGCTCAATAGATGCTTTCACACCAATGAAAACGAACCGAACTATGAGCTTTAGGTGCAAATAGACTGTTTGGTGCACAGCAACTACTGTTGGTGTGAAAGCACCCTTAAGCAGTGCCTGTTAAGACAGACCTTAATACAAGGAAATGTGGAAGCCAGGGCAACACAGTACATGTGCTTCAGACTCTGAGTGGCTTTCCTTAGCTTTGAGTTACTGCATGTTACTGTTGTAGAGTATGGGACTACCCTCAGTCTGTCAGTCTCTCAACCACTCAATATTAAATCAGGACAGATATACAATTAATTCATTTGTAGGACCATGTTGAAGTAAGTGTTCTTCAATTTATCACATTACTCTTTAGATTATACTGTCAATCGATCAATCAATCAACCAATCAATGAAA
>CM050217.1:24207500-24252500 GCA_027475355.1 Coilia nasus
CAAATAAATAAATATGGGGTAGGTGATTGACAGGAATAATTTGATTTAAGATGAGGTGGAGGTACAAATTTGTGTCACGGGGACCGGACAGACAGACAGAGAAACCCAAATGCGTAACCTCAAAAACAGTTTATTAAAGGGTTGGGGAAAGTGGGAAAAAGTCAAAGGCTCCGGAGAGCAGGTAATTATCCACCAGCGGAGCGTCGAGACACCCAGGCAGGCGGCCAGGAGTAGACAACCGGCGGGCTGGAGAATCTGGGAAAACCAGGGACGGACCAGGGGCGAAACCAGGGGCAGGTGAGTCAGCCGGGCCGGGGTCGTTACCAGGGCAGTAGAGCAGAGCAGAGTCGAAGGCAGGCGGAGGTCGAGACCAGGGACAGGTGAGTCAGCCGGGCAGGAGTCGTTACCAGGGCAGAAGAGCAGAGCAGAGTCGAGGACGGGCAGGAGTCGTTCACCAGGGCAGCAGAGCAGAGCAGAGTCGAGGACGGGCAGGAGTCGTTACCAGGGCAGAAGAGCAGGCGGAGTCAGGCAGGCAGGAGTCGGTACCGGAGGACTGGAGATTCAGACAGACAGACAGGGGCGAACACAGGAACAGACGGAAGACGAGCAACACCGGGAATACACAGCCAAACAGACGCAGAGAAGTCAGGAGTCAAATAGCTTGCCGAGGGAATACACCGTGGTTCGCAGACGGACTGACAAGGAGGGAGTGAGAGAGGCGAGTCTAAGTAGTGGAAACCCCGGGAAACTAAACGAGCGTGAACGAGGAGGGCAGGTGAGTAGAATGATTGAATAACTCGTGATGATCACAAACCAGGAAATGCAGGTGAGACGGATGATTACCGTAATCGTGAAACGAGGGGAGCGAGTGAAAGAGATAATCTAATGAGTGTCTAAACAAGGGAGTACAGGTGCCGTGAACTAGCAGATAACCCGGGGAGTGAACCTAATTGACTAACAGGTGAGAAACAGTGACAAGGAAACATGAATATATCCAACGCCCAGCGTAACACCGTGACAGAACCCCCCCCCCAAGGGACGGCCCCAGAAGTCCCAAAAAACAAACAAAACAAAAACAGCGGGGAGGGAGGAGGAGAGGGAGGGGGAGAGGAGGAGAGGAGGAGGAGAGGAGGAGGAGAGGCATCAGAACTCCTCAGAGCGATCCGACAGCTGGGCGTCATCATCCCGGACCACCCCAGCGACCCCGGCGGGAGGAACCGGAACCGGGAGCCGAGGTGCCCGACCGGGCCGGGGACGACCCCTGGGACGACCCCGACGGAGGGACGGCTGGTCAGGGTGGTCCCGGTGGAAGTCGGTGATAAGGGAACGATCCAGGATCCTGCTGGCCGGGACCCACGACCTCTCCTCAGGACCGTATCCCTCCCAATCCACCAGGTAATGCAGTCCACGACCCCTCCGTCGGGACCGGAGGAGACGTCGCACCGTGTAAATGGGGTCACCGTGCAGCAGTCGCGGAGCGGGTGGCGGAGTCTCCGCAGGAGTACGGGGGCTCACCCTGACTGGCTTAATCCTAGACACGTGAAACGTGGGATGGACTCTCAGAGTGGTAGGGAGCCGCAGACGGACCGCCGTGGGACTGATGATCCGCTCCACCACAAAGGGACCCAGGAAGCGCGCTGCCAGTTTCCGGGATTCCACCCGGACAGGTAGGTCCTTGGTGGACAGCCATACTCTTTGTCCAACGCGATAAACAGGAGCCGGAGTCCGGCGACGGTTAGCCCCGGCTGAGTACGCGGCGACGGCTCTCCGGAGAGCCACCCGTGCCCGAGCCCAGGTCCTCCTGCAGCGACGGGCGTTGGCAAGAGCCGAGGGACAGGATGCCTCTCCTTCCTGGCTGGGGAACAAGGGTGGTTGGTAGCCATAAACGCATTGGAAAGGAGACATCCCAGTCGCAGAACAGGTAAGGGAGTTGTGGGCGTATTCGACCCACACCAGCCGACTAGCCTAGGAGAGGGGGTCCCGGGAGGCCACACAGCGCAGAGCCTTCTCCAGTTCCTGGTTGGCCCGTTCTGATTGCCCATTAGCCTGAGGGTGGTATCCAGAGGTGAGACTGACCGTGGCCCCCAGAAGACGGCAGAACTCCTTCCAGAAAGTCGAAGTAAACTGGGGACCACGGTCGGAGACCACATCAGTGGGGATGCCATGGAGCCGGAAAACATGCTGCTGGACTGCCTGCGCTGTTTCCTTTGCTGACGGGAGTTTGGAGAGTGGAACAAAATGAGCCATCTTGCTAAAACGGTCCACTACCGTCAGGATGACGGTCTTCCCCTCCGAGGCAGGCAGTCCAGTAACGAAATCCAGGCTGATGTGGGACCAGGGACGAGAAGGAACGGGCAGAGGCTGGAGAAGGCCCGCGGGTGGTCGGTTGGACGACTTGTTCCGGTTACACACCGGGCAGGCTTGAACATACTCCCGGACCTCCCTCTCCAGATTGGGCCACCAGAAACGCTGAGCGATATGGAGGCTGGTGTGGGTAGCTCCGGGATGGCAAGCCAGGAGGGAGTCATGCCCCCACTGCAGGACCTGGGCGCGGAGGGCTTCGGGCACGAAGAGCCTTCCCTCGGGGCAGGCGCTGGGACCGGGTTGATCCTGGAGGGCTCTCTGTACCTGTCCCTCTATGTCCCAGGCGAGCGCCGCCACGACCCGGGACTCTGGTAGGATGGAGGCTGGACCCTGGGGACGGTCGTCGTCCTTCTGGAATTGACGGGAGAGGGCGTCCGGCTTGAGATTACGGGAACCTGGGCGAAAAGACAGAGAAAAATTGAAGCGTGAGAAAAACAGTGACCACCGGGCTTGCCGGGGATTGAGTCTTTTGGCAGATTTGATATATTCCAGATTTTTATGATCGGTCCAGACGAAAAACGGCACGGACGCCCCCTCCAACCAGTGCCGCCACTCCTCCAGGGCCAGCTTTATGGCGAGGAGTTCCCGGTCTCCGATATCGTAATTCCGTTCCGCAGGGGAAAGGCGCCGGGAAAAGTAAGCACAGGGGTGTAACTTATTGTCCTCAGGGTGCTGCTGAGAAAGCACAGCCCCGACTCCTATATCCGACGCGTCCACCTCCACCACGAACTGTCTCTCCGGGTCCGGCACCTGGAGGATGGGGGCAGACGTGAAGCGAGTCTTTAGGTCACAGAAGGCTTCATTCGCTGCGGTAGTCCACGAGAAGGGGTGTTTGGTGCTGGTGAGGGCCGTCAAGGGTGCTGCGACTGAGCTATAATTGCGTATAAAACGTCTATAAAAATTAGCAAAACCTAAAAACTGCTGGAGCTGCTTGCGGTTCTCAGGAACTGGCCAGGCGGTGACAGCAGATACCTTGGTGGGGTCCATCTGAACGGCACCCTCTGCCACGATGTAACCCAGGAAGGCCACGGTCTTAGCGTGGAAGTCGCACTTCTCGGCTTTCACAAAAAGCGAGTTCTCCAGGAGGCGACGGAGGACTAGTCTGACGTGCTGCTTATGTTCCTCCAGACTCTTGGAAAAGATCAAAATGTCGTCCAAATAAACAAACACGAACCTGTCCAACATATCTCTCAGCACGTCATTAACTAGTCCTTGGAAGACGGCAGGGGCATTAGTGAGTCCGAACGGCATGACCAGGTATTCATAGTGTCCGTTGGGGGTGTTGAATGCCGTCTTCCACTCGTCGCCCTCCCGGATGCGAACAAGGTGGTAGGCGTTACGCAGGTCCAACTTCGTGAAGACCGTGGCCCCCTGGAGTGACTCAAACGCAGTAGCGAGCAGCGGCAGAGGGTACCTATTCTTAACCGTCAAGTCGTTTAATCCCCGGTAATCGATGCAGGGACGAAGAGAACCGTCCTTCTTCCCCACGAAAAAAAATCCAGCGCCTGCCGGTGAGGAAGAAGGACGGATAATGCCTGCCGCCAGGGAGTCCGCAATGTACTCCTCCATAGCCCGCCTCTCAGGACCAGAGAGGGAATACAGGCGACCGCGGGGAGGAGTAGCTCCAGACACTAGGTCAATGGCGCAGTCATAAGGGCGATGCGGCGGCAGAGAGGTGGCCTTGGCCTTGCTGAACACCTCCTGCAGGTCGTGGTAACACTCCGGGACCCCGGAGATGTCAGGCGGTGTCATGGATGGAGCTGGCGGAGTAGAGGGGGCTGCAGACCGGAGACAGGACTGGTGACAATCAGTACCCCACTCAACTACAGTTCCAGTCCGCCAGTCAATGCGGGGATTGTGAAGGCGGAGCCAGGGTAATCCAAGAACGATGGGTTCACTGGGAGAAGAGAGGAGGTGAAAGCGGATCCTCTCCCGGTGATTTCCCGATGATAACATGCCCACTGCCTCAGAGATGTGGGTTATCTGACCCAACAGGTGACCGTCCAGGGCTCGAGCGGGAACAGGTGATGGAAGACGGTGGAACTCTAGCCCCATCTGCCGGGCCAACGTGATATCCAGAATGTTGGCCTCCGAGCCAGAGTCGATGAGAGCAGTGAGTGAGCGAGACAGAGAGGGGAGCTGGAGAGCTACCCGCAGGAGGGGTCTATTTCCCCGGGGAGCGCTCATGGAGGTCGAGCTCAACCGGATGTTCCCTACTTCCGGTGAGCTCGATCCTTTTTCAGGGCACGCAGAAACGCGATGACCCTCTCCCCCGCAGTACAGGCATAGTCCTCCCGTCAGACGCCGCTGACGTTCAGCGAGAGAGAGGGACGTGCGATCGACCTCCATGGGCTCCATAGAGGCCTGTCGGGTGCTGGCATAGCGACTGGAGGACGAGCTTCCCCCATCAGAGGAGCGGCGAGGAGGCTGGCTGGACCGGACCTTCTCCCGGCGGCGCGCCTGAACTCGCCGATCTATGCGAATGGTGAGGGCGATAGCTTCGTCCAGAGTCGCCGGAGTTTCATGGGCAACGAGCTCGTCCTTAATGTAATCCGCTAGGCTGTGAAGATAGGCGTCAACAAGCGCCTCTGTATTCCAGTGGCTCTTACTGGCAATGGTGCGAAAGTCAATAGAGTAATCCGCCACAGTTCTTTTCCCCTGACGAATCTCCATCAGTTCGCGGGAAGCGTCAGTTGCACGGGTCCCAGCGCCAAACACTTTTAGTAGTTCCGCCGCAAAGGCGTCAAAGGACCTGCAGGCCGGCGATTGACGCTGGTATTCAGCAGTCCCCCACAGCCTGGCCCGTCCAGTCAGAAGGTTTATGGCGAACGCTACCCGTGTCGTTTGAGAGGAAAAGTTCCGTGGCTGAAGGTCAAAAGTGAGTTGACAGTTCGTGAGAAAAGCGATTACCTCCTCTGGGTCCCCCCCAAACCGCTCCGGCAGCCCGATCCTGGGCTCAGGACCGCCTGCGGCAAGGGGAACGCTTGACGGGCTCGACGACGGGGCAGAGTGTCCAGCAGATGGAGCCTTAGGATCACCGACTCCCGGGGAGGTGACGAAGGCGGAGATCTGGTCAAGCTGTTGAGCCTGTTTCGTCCCCTGCTGCTGGAGAAACAACACCAGCTGACGTATATGCTCCGTGGTGCCCCTCAGCGAGGCCACGTCGCCAGACACACGACCGAGCTCTCTCTCTGAAAGTTCAAGCCGTTGTAGGGCAGACGACGGCTCAGGAGACTGATCCAGGTTCATAGCGAGGTCCGCTGGGTCCATATTATGGTCAGTCCGTTCTGTCACGGGGACCGGACAGACAGACAGAGAAACCCAAATGCGTAACCTCAAAAACAGTTTATTAAAGGGTTGGGGAAAGTGGGAAAAAGTCAAAGGCTCCGGAGAGCAGGTAATTATCCACCAGCGGAGCGTCGAGACACCCAGGCAGGCGGCCAGGAGTAGACAACCGGCGGGCTGGAGAATCTGGGAAAACCAGGGACGGACCAGGGGCGAAACCAGGGGCAGGTGAGTCAGCCGGGCCGGGGTCGTTACCAGGGCAGTAGAGCAGAGCAGAGTCGAAGGCAGGCGGAGGTCGAGACCAGGGACAGGTGAGTCAGCCGGGCAGGAGTCGTTACCAGGGCAGAAGAGCAGAGCAGAGTCGAGGACGGGCAGGAGTCGTTCACCAGGGCAGCAGAGCAGAGCAGAGTCGAGGACGGGCAGGAGTCGTTACCAGGGCAGAAGAGCAGGCGGAGTCAGGCAGGCAGGAGTCGGTACCGGAGGACTGGAGATTCAGACAGACAGACAGGGGCGAACACAGGAACAGACGGAAGACGAGCAACACCGGGAATACACAGCCAAACAGACGCAGAGAAGTCAGGAGTCAAATAGCTTGCCGAGGGAATACACCGTGGTTCGCAGACGGACTGACAAGGAGGGAGTGAGAGAGGCGAGTATAAGTAGTGGAAACCCCGGGAAACTAAACGAGCGTGAACGAGGAGGGCAGGTGAGTAGAATGATTGAATAACTCGTGATGATCACAAACCAGGAAATGCAGGTGAGACGGATGATTACCGTAATCGTGAAACGAGGGGAGCGAGTGAAAGAGATAATCTAATGAGTGTCTAAACAAGGGAGTACAGGTGCCGTGAACTAGCAGATAACCCGGGGAGTGAACCTAATTGACTAACAGGTGAGAAACAGTGACAAGGAAACATGAATATATCCAACGCCCAGCGTAACACCGTGACAATTTGTCCATTTTCTTTTTTTCTGTTTTTTTGTAACACATTAGCATCTCTCTCTCTCTCTCTCTCTCTCTCTCTCTCTCTCTCTCTCTCTCTCTCTCTCTCTCTCTCTCTCTCTCTCTCTCCACATGACTGCTGCCATTTTAGAGAAGTAGTTCAGTAATGACAGCATCTTTAGAGTAGCAGTACAATAATGATAGCATCTCTGAGCATCTCTCCGAGTGCTGGACATGTGGCCATACACACACACACACACACACACACACACACACACACACACACACACACACACACACACACACACACACACAGGACATGTGGCCATCTCACTTCATCGCTACTGTGGTGTGGCGGTTCCATTATGTCTCACACACACACACTAGGGTGCACACACATATGTGCACGTACCTACTCACACACACATACGCACACACACATACACACACACACACACACACACACACAGCCACACACACACACACACACACACACACAGCGGCAGAGCAGACACACACATATGTGCATAGACCTACTCTCACACCAGACACACACACACATACACGTTCGTACATACTCAAACACACACACACACATACTTAACAGCTGCTGGGTGATATTCCACGGCTGCCAGGCTGTCGGAGTAGTGGCCCAGTGGCTGTGAGATGGGGGTCCACCATGCTGCTAATGTGCCTCAAAGTGGCCCACAATTACTGCTGCTGACTCCTGATGGATGTGCCATATAGATGTTCACTCATATCCACACATACAAACACACACACACACACACACACACACACTTAGACACAATGCACACATACACTTAAACACACATACTCTTTTCCCTGGAGCTGCAAACATACACACACACACACACCCCTGGAGCTGTGAAAGCAGGGCGCGCTACACATATGCCTGTACACACAGAAAGGGTGGAAAACATACATTTACATACATACATTTACTGCAGGTCAAGTCATGGACACACAAACACAACCTGTAAACATGCATGTATTCACAAACAAACACGAGCATGCATAGGCTACCCACACACACAGTCACACAGTCACACACTGAAGCGTGCACACAGACATATACACAGTTACATACAAAAGTGGTGTGCACACACACACACACACATCCACACACATGCAGAACAGCCACACACACACACACACATACACACAAACACGAAGTGGGCAGTATAGATTTACACACACATAGATATACACATTTTCTGTCTCCCTTACAAACATACACATACAGTACTGATGCACACATATCTCTGTCTCTCAGTCCCTCCTTTTCTCTCTCTCTCTCTCTCTCTCTCTCTCTCTCTCTCTCTCTCTCTCTCTCTCACACACACACACACACACACACACTTGTAGCTGCAGCGGCGGTAGCCATAGCCAGTGTGGCTGGCATGGAGGGGGACACCTGCCCAGTCATTGAGGGAGTCTTTACCACATCTCCATCTGTGTGAGCTGGCATCAGTGCTCTCCATCTTCATCTC
Organism: Coilia nasus; assembly: GCA_027475355.1. Lineage (NCBI taxonomy): Eukaryota > Metazoa > Chordata > Actinopteri > Clupeiformes > Engraulidae > Coilia > Coilia nasus. Next base: position 24,215,607 of record CM050217.1, read on the forward strand.
TGTCTCTCTATCTTTTTATCCCCTCTCTATTTTATATTTAGTATATATATATATATTAGTCTTTATTTTTCCTTATTTTTTCTGTTTGTCAGCAGGCAGTGTCAGAAACTGACTGCCAGATGGGAGCCACTGGGAGGTGCTGACTTTACCTCTTCCTGTCTTTTTGTTTCCGCTCTGTGTCTCAACACATAAGCACTAAACTGGAGTCTGTATTTAGGCTGCCTTTTTTTCTAAAAAATGTCCCATTTTTGTCATTGTAATCACACAGCACAACTCTGCATTTAACCCATCACACACACGTGATTTAAACATCTAATAGAACATGACGTCCTGTGGATTCTTATTAATTCTCATCGGCTAACAGTGCTTTTATAGTTCATAAAGTCGCTCTGAAAGTGCGCTCAACGGTACCATTCAGCCTGTTGCCTTATCTGGCTATATTAGAAGCTGCAATTATTTATAAATCCCTAAAATCACCGCAAAGATCAATGTCCCACAAACGGCATCTATTACATGGTAGTCTTTTCTATCACACACACACAGACGTACATTCTCAAAGTTCAATAAGATAAATGTGTATCGCAGATGTTCTGGACATTTCCACTTGCAGGTAAATATTGGGTTGGGGGTTGGGTTGTTGGGCTAAGTGCACCTTAGTTATATTTTGCTTGACTGCGCCTGGACAGGTGCAATTCTGTATTGCTATACTGACGCACTCTGGATGAAACACCAACCAGTCAACCACAAACACTCCTGTTTGAACACACACACACACTCACATGCACACACACACACACACACTCACACACACAATTCTCAAGAGTACCACACACCTAAAATGAAAGAAATCAGATGTGTAATTTCTCTCAACTTTTAATTACTTCTGAGGGAAGTGATACATGTATTTCCCTGGTGCAAGCCACCGATGAATAAATAAATGATAACCACTCATATTTCCCAGAGCACACCACATAAGGGACCGATGTGTACATTTATAAATGTGTTTGTGTGTGTGTTTGTGTGTGTGTTTGTGTGTGTGCGTGAGAGAGAGAGAGAGAGAGAGACAGGGAGCGAGAGAGAGAGAGAGAGAGAGAGAGAGATAGCATGGGAGAGAGGGTGAGAGCAAGAGAGAGAGACAGCAGAGAGAGGAGGGGAGATAAAGAGAAAGAGAGGAGAAAGAGTGAAATACAGAAAAGATGAACTCTCTGCGCTGATGAGGGAAATAAGCAGAGTTACGGAGCGTAAACCAAACTCATCTATTGCCTCAACCTGAAGGGCCATGCTAAAAAGAGACAGAGAGAAAGAGGCAGAGAGAGAGAGAGAGAGAGAGTGAGATAGAGAGACAGTGAGAGACAGAGGGGGGAGAGAGAGAGAGAGAGATAAAACGGCTTTATTCGAGCACCATCTACCAATCATACATCAGTGAAACAACCAAACAAACAGCAAGCCACCCCTCTTCTTATATTCTGAAAATCAGCTCCCCGTCATCTCCAACCTCAAACAGCAATCCTCTCACACACCAAATACTTGCAGAAGTCGTAACATCATTAATCGACTTATAATATAATATAATATTCAACCATGCCCCTGAACCCCTCTAGAGCAGTGGTCCTCAACCACTGGGACATTCCCAAACGGGCCACGTGACATGAGAAATAAAAAGAAAAAAAAATAATAACAATAAAATAAAAATAAACGGCAATGCTGTTGCTCACTTTGCTCGTTTACATGCCATAAGTCTATGTGGAGATTGCATAGATTGCATGTTGGGCAACTTATGTTTTTCAGTCGTGACTGTCTGTCTGTCCCGCCCTCAACATGTACTGCCTACTGCTGCAGCGCAACCTCAGCTTCCTTCTCTAGATCTGTTCATGGCCAACGCTAGCATCACACGTTAGCTAACATGACCAACAAAAAAACAGACATCGTTACAGAATTTCTTTGGAAAGGATAGGGGCGAAAAACGGCCCACTGACGATGCAACTCAACCAGAAACCTACAAACCGGTAAAATTGTCAAGCGTTGACCAGTCCGCAGTGATAAAAAGGTTGGGGACCACTGCTCTAGAGGATCCACTGAGTCTATGCCCAGCATAGAAAGACACAGGAAGTGACATTAACATCACCTGTTATTATTTATGACTGTCAGCAATGCTGTGTGATATTTTAACGTAATACATGGGCACTGATCAGCGCTTTATCGTGGGGCCACAGTGAGAGGAGATGGTGATGAGAGGCTGGCAAAGATGGGGAGCACCAGGAAAAGGCTAGAAAGCAGCCATATTTTAAAAAAGCCTCTCTGTGGAAGCGATTACTGAGAATGGAGGGAGATGGCCTCTCTCAAATCCCTGCTCTAGGAATGTGTTTCATTTTATTTAAAAGAATGGAAAATGGTTGGTTTATCTATTTATTGATGGCAATACAAAGACTGAAACAAACAAATACGCATAGTCACACAGACCCACACAAACATACACACTTATGCACACATACTGTACACACACACACTCTCATACACACACACACACACACACACACACACACACACACACACACACACACACACACACACACACACACTTCCATTTACTGTAATGCTCTTAAAATGTGGGCTGCATTAGATACTGCAGGGGCAGAAAAACAATGTGCCTGCCAAATAACAGATGAGTTATATGTGTGTGTGTGCTTGTGTGTGTGTGGGTGTGTGAATGTGAGTGTTCATGTGAGTGTGCGCATGTGTGTGTGTGTAGGGATGTGACTAGGGGTGTGTGCTTGTGTGTGTGTGTGTATGTGTGTGTGTGAGTGTGTGTGTGTGTTTGTGTGAGTATGTGTGTATGTGTGTATGTGTGAGTGTGCGCGTGTGGAGATATGAGCAGGTGTGTGTGTATGTGTGTGTGTGAGTGTGTGTGTGTGTGTGTGTGTGTGTGTTTGTGTGAGTATGCGTGTATGTGTGAGTGTGAGTGTGCGCGTGTATGTGCGCGTGTAGAGATATGAGCAGGTGTGTGTGTGTGTGTGTGTGTGTGTAAGACAGAGAGACAGAGAGAACAGAGTGCTGCTGATATGGAGTAATGGCAGCTCCATTAATGAGGCTGAACTGACCTCCTCTGTCCCTTTATTCCAGTTCTCTAAATTGTGATTCTCTCCCTTTCTCTGCCTTTTTTCATATTGTTTAATTGCAGCACTTATGGCAGTGCACTTCAGGCAGCAGACTAAATTAACTCAAGGACCGGCACTCCTTTAATGCAACAGCGGAACGCGGCGTCCACTCTGCAGGGTTGTGGTAATTGCTCCCAGCGTTACCGTGCTTATGGCGAGCGCGCCTCATCCACAAAGACAGCAGGAGAGTGCAGCCAACAACATCTGGCCCAAACGGTTCCCCTATGTGCCCCATAAAATGTGTGTGTCGGTGTGTGTGTCCCGTAGGCCCAGGCCAGTCAGAAGTGGACAGAAGTGTTATGACCGGAGTCTGTGTTGGCCAAGGACACATACATATATGCTCCATCTGTATGCTGTACGAACGGGAGGAGGGGCGTGGATGAAAGGGTGAGGAATAAAAATTAGTAGTTATTAAGCGATAACAGCATTATATATATATATATATATATATATATATATATATATATATATATATGATCTGATAATATGATGATATGATATATATGATATACTGTATATGATCATTTACAGTCACATATATCACATCAATTTCAGAGACAACATGAAAAATTTGTACAGCTCATCTGTTATATGTTCTCCATATGCCGTTTCAAAGGGGAGCGAGATCTGTAAGGCGAGTCTCTTTGTGGGCATCCATCTTTGTTACATTATGCTCTAAAAGCAGTCAAAGTGGTCTTTTTTCTGTCAAAAGTACAAATGAAATAACAACAAAATAAACTATATGCTGACATCGAACAAGTTTAATTAAATTAACAGCAAAACATTACATTCAATTCAGCTTTGCCACCGAATAGGAACTGATTGCTGGTAAGCGTTATTGCATACCTCACAAGTTCCTTAAAGGTGTACTTCCACGAGAAACCGCTTACTACTTGCTCTTTTGAAATATGACAGGTCACCCCGAGTTCCATATGCATGCTGCACGTGAAAATGTTCTTCTAACCCGATTGCCTCCATTAGTCAGTGAAAGAAAGTAGGCGGGAAAACGAGTGAATAAGAAAAAGGCCAACAAAGTGACGTAGGTTTGTAAATTACAAATAGCTATGCCACATTTGTGATTACTGGAGAAGTTTTGTTGCAGCACACATTCACTTAGCGAAGTGTAGGTAAGTATGTGTGTTTGTGTAGAACGTTTAGATCTTCTATTTGGTTCGCTATGACCGAATGGGCTTCGAATGATTGTAGCCTGTGACTAGCATAGCCAAGAACTTGTCATTCTCCCTGCTCCATCTCCTCCACCAAAATGAACAGCCTGAAACAGAAGCAATAAAGCATTTTTTTTCACCAAAACCAGCTCACAGGGCATTCATTAATACTAGAGACCACCGCAAAATTAATGAAAACACGATGGAAGTACACAAGTATGATTTTGTGATTGAGTTTCTATTCTACAATTGATTCTGTGTCAGCATTCTGGAACAATGCAAGATGGAATGATATGAAATGGTTGTCGTGGTGGCGTGGGGAGTTGTTGCGACTAGTTTTCGACTGTTACACTCTCATGAGCTGCTTTTAGTGTTACGTAAGAGGCTTTGTAAATTATACTTCGCCAAGATTTTAAGAGTTTTAAAAGTAAAGCCCAAAAGGAGCCACTGTTAGTTTTACCACGTTTTGAGAACAAAGGCTCCGATTTTTATCTGTACATTAACCATAACACACCCAGCTGTTCTTGAGAACCTCTTGACCTCTCTGTCTCTCTCTAACACACACACACACACACACACACACACACACACACACACACACACACACACACAACACACAGGCAGGCAGACAGACACACACACACACACAGAGGATGAGAGGAGTGTGACCCGCTGAAAGGAAGGGAAGACTGTAACTGCTTTTGTTCCCGCAACTCAGTGCCTGGGCATAAGGCAAACACTCCAATGTGTGTGTGTCTCTGTGTGTGTATGTGTGTGTGTCTGTGTGTGCATGTGTGTGTGTGTGTGTGTGTGTAACAGAAGGTAAAGGTTTGATAACATTTAAAAAAATCCCTGCGTATATACACATTGTGTGTGTATGTGTGTATGTGAGTATGTGTGCATTGTGTGTGTGCGTGTTTTAATACTTAAAGTAAAGCAAGTACTTAATTCACCTTAAGATAATTCTTTCGGCCAATGTGTATATATTTAATCTGTGATACATAATGAAAGAAGAACAGTCAATTCATATTAGACCACGAGGATCACTCACTGTGAACATACATAAAAGAAGACTGGTTGATTAAATGTCTATGTGTGTGGATGAGTGAGTGTGTGTGTTTAAGAGAAAAAAGTGTGGACGTGTGTGTGTGTGTGTGTGTGTGTGTGTGTGTGTGGTCTGAAGAGGTAGCCCAGATTTTAATAATAACCCATGATCCCTGTGGCTGCCACCTCGTGACTTGTCCTTCAGACACCAGCACAGAAACACCCACAGTCTTCTCCAGTATATTTATGCCTGCTGTGTTCATGTGGCTGTGGAAAAACTTACCACTTGCAGCCTGACCCCACGCACCCAAGGGGCTGTCTGTTTGTTTGTGTGTGTGTGGGTGTTAGCATGTATGTGTGAGTGTGTGTGTGTGTGTATGTGTGTGTGTGTGCATGTGTGTGTTTGTGTGTGTGTGTGTGTGTGTGTGTGTGTGTGTGTGTGTGTATGTGCGTGTCTGTGTGTTTGTGTATGTGGTTGTGTTTATGTGTGTGTTCATCATTTACATACCTCCTTGCACTGACTTCCGGTGGACACGTGCCAACTCGACATACATTATGGATAATAACAAATAAATCAGTTTAACTGTATTTTGCACTAGCCAGGCTTGTGCTGTAGTACCTCAGTGTTCAGTGTTGTATTTTGCGATACTTCTCTGTCAGACAGCTCTACTGAGGCGCTTACTTGCATCAACCATTTTTGGTTTTTGGTTTTAGTTTGGTAATGCAATGTAGGATGAACATAACATTATCTGTTAGGATCTTCTAAGATGGAGAGAAATCGCAAAGGAGGCGCAGAGAGACGGTGAGAAAAAAAAGAAACTTGCTTTTCAAGCAAATGTGCCAAAATTCCAGACATGCCATGGCCTTCATCAGCTCCTGTGGCTGATGACAGCAGTGATGGTGGCGATGGCAGTTCTGGCAGTGGCACTTACAGTGAACAGGATGTAGTAGAACCTGTGGTAAGCTGGGCTGCTTACCAGAACTCAGAACACTTAGGCTATATAATGAGTAGACTCAAGCAACCCAACCCATTTGTTAATCTGATAAAATTATTTAAAAAATCTAATAATTTTAGCTAATGTTGTATGGCCAAATTAGTCTGTATTGTAAACACAGGTGAGATTAGCTAACGTCCTTACCACTAGCAGCTATTTATAAGACATTGTGTACACTGAGTGCATGAGAAAATAAACCTAAGTTAGTAAGTTTAAGTGTTTCATCCTGAACTAGGGCACCAGTGCAGCTGTATGCCCCTTTACAAGAGAATTCTAGGCATATTCGTAAATGTAAAGCCACCACTCACCAACATGACAACTGTGTCGGCAGGCAGCATTCTGATTTAAATAGTAGTCTATTAACTAGTAGGCCTAGGCTAAGCTATTTTAAGGCCTGGAAAGTAGCTTTGCTGAGTTTGGGGCAGTTTTTATGTAGCCTAGATGGCTAAAGACAATCTGATCCATCCATTTCCCATCTCTCTTCCCATCTGAAACACACAGGCAAACCCAATAGCATCAATCCTGCCGTAAGATTCATTACTTTAATGGAGTGGTGGAGTATACATTTTTGTAGTGTTAATAAATAACACTTTTTGGAAGTATTTAATGAGCCCACTTGCACTGATTCCCATTCAGTCATTGCATGACCTAAGGTAGGTGGTTTTAAAAGTTGCACAGTTGGTATACGCATTCAAAAGACCGAAAAGGTGTGCACTATCGATTGTGGTGGGCCGGTCTGGTCCCAAATACTATGGCCGATATTTTGTCCTAGTCCGCTCCTGGTACAGGCATATGTGTGTGTGTGTGTGTGTGTGTGTGTGTAGGGGTGTGTGTGTGTGTGTGCGTGTGTGGGATGATTCTTTCTGCCGCCATATAGGCCATCTGCAGCGTCCATCTCTCCCCGACATAGTGTGTTTGGCATCTACATGGCCCTCCCTCAGCCCTGCAAAGCCACTCCCAGACACATGGCTCTCCAGAGGGCTCTCACTCTGCGCTGGCCTCTACACTCGCCAGGAACTACATGTGGGGGTCTATATATCTGCAGTGTTACACACACACACACACACACACACACACACACACACACACACACACACACACACACGCACACATACACGTGCACACACACACACACAACTAATGAAAAGGATTTATTTTCTGCACTTTTACTGACATGGTCACAGAGAAACACACACATGCAAGGGACCTACTTTTCTTCACTTTGTCTTCAACACACACACACACACACACACACACACACACACACACACACACACACACACACACACACACACACACACACACACACTTCAGAGGACTAGCCTGAGACCCAGAGAACGCAGTCCATCATTTCCATTTTCACCTTCCATTTTCAAAGCAGTGCTATTTGGTTGGACCTGCTCTACTAATGACTCATATACGCCACATTTTTCAAACAGCTGCTGCAGCTCTGAACGCATTAAGAACAAACAGAAAGACACATTTTCCTTCAAGCAAGTCTCCAAAATGTAACAACACAACATCAATTTGAATGTTAGTGTGTCTTGATCAAGTAGAAAGCCTGTTCCTGGCAGGTGGTGTTGTAATGAGCCAAAAAAATAAATAAATAAAATAAAAATCAGGAGATAAAATCATGCCACGTTCTGCAGACTCGAATGTTAACCCAGAGGACTCACTCAGAGAAGTAGACCACAGCACTTGTTTTCTAACTCCTAAAAACGCTGCTGTAGTGAAGGGGAGGAGAAGTCACCCCACCCTGCTTCCAACCCGGGTCTCCGGGGTATCAAACAGGGGGCTCTGACCGCAATGCCAAAGAGCCAGGGTCGTTGGGATGGTAGTCAGAGCATACCCAGAACTCTAGGGATGGGTACTCCATCACACTGCTTTCCCCTTCTGGAGGCGCAGCCATGCACGTCACACATTCAGGTGTCCCTCACGCATCTCCCACCATACAGGGGCTCTGACCACTACGACAAAGAGCCAGGCTTGTTGGGATGGTAGTCAGAGCACACCCACAACTCTAGGAAATGTAAGTAACATCAGAAGCCGGCACACCGTCTTTGTACGTCTCTAAAGAGTGCTGTTATACTGTTAGGTGTTGAACTGTGGCTGAATGTCGTGTTCGTCAGTTCCGCAGGGTGCACCACCTCTGTGTGCGACGTGAGACAAATCTAAACCATCAAATCCCTGGTGCACTGTACGTGTAAGTAGATAATGCAGACAGTGCACTTTAATGAAGTGTCGGCAGTGCAGTGCCCAATTTCAGACAGAGCAAATGATCATCTTCTCTACCTGGCTGAAGAGGTGTGTGAATTAGAATCAGCTGATTAAGTGAATGGCTGGAACATTCACATTTTCCAAACAGCTGCTGCAGCTCTGAACACATTAAGAACAAACAGAAAGACACATTTTCCTTCAAGCAAGTCTCCAAAATATAACAACACAACATCAATTTGAATGTTAGTGTGTCTTGACCAAGTAAAAAGCCCACACATGCATGTTGAAATAATTTCTGTGGTTAATTTCGTTCTATCCCACTATGCTTCCGTGGTGAGGGACTAGCCTCTTCCTGGCAGGTGGTGTTGTAATGAGCCAAAATAAATAAATAAATAAAAATCAGGAGATAAAATCATGCCACGTGCTGCAGACTCCGATGTTAACCCAGAGGACTCACTCAGAGACGTAGACCACAGCACTTGTTTTCTAACTCCTAAAAACACTTCTGTAGCGAAGGGGAGGAGAAGTCACCCCACCCGGCTTTGAACTCGGTTCTCCGGGGTACCAAACAAGGGCTCTGACTGCAACGCCAAAGAGCCAGGCTTGTTGGGATGGTAGTCAGAGCATACCCAGAACTCTAGTGATGGGTAGTCCATCACACTGCTTTCCCCTTCGGGAGGCGCAGCCATGCGCTTCACACACTAAGGTGTCCCTCACACATCTCCCACCATACAGGGGCTCTGACCGCAATGCCAAAGAGCCAGGCTCGTTGGGATAGTAGTCAGAGCACACCCATAACTCTAGTGATGGGCACTCCATCACAGCTGCATAACACCTAGGAAATGTAAGTAACATCAGAAGCCGGCACACCGCGTTTGTACGTCTGTAAAGAGTGCTGTTATACTGTTAGGTGTTGAACTGTGGCTGAATGTCGTGTTCGTCAGTTCCGCAGGGTGCACCACCTCTGTGTGCGACGTGAGACAAATCTAAACCATCAAATCCCTGGTGCACTGTACGTGTAAGTACATAATGCAGACAGTGCACCTTAATGAAGTGTCGGCAGTGCAGTGCCCAATTTCAGACAGAGCAAATGATCATCATCTCTACCTGGCTGAAGAGGTGTGTGAATTAGAATCAGCTGATTAAGGGAATGGCTGGAACAAAAATGTGTATGAAATAGTTGAAGCATACTTTCTAACATAATTTCTCCCTCACACACTCGCACGCTCACACACACACATACACACACACGCACACACACGCACACACACACACGCACACACACACACACACACACACACACACACAAACACAAAAGAACACACACACACACACACACACACACACACACACACACACACACACACACACACACACACATATATACACACAAACACACACACACACACATACACACACACACACACACACACACAATGTATGTACATTCTTGCAATAGCCATGGGGAGGAAAGACATACAGACACACACACATTCTTCAAATGGTTTTCTTTGTCATGAGGCATGTCCACATCTTCTTCTTAGAAATAGCCGTGGGGAAGAAACACACATACACACACACACACACATACACACACACACACACACACACACACACACACACACACACACACACCCATGCACGCACATGCAATGTGCATTCTTGTATAAATGACTGTCTTTGTTTTAACATACAGTTTCTCTGAACCTTCTGGAATAGCCATAGGGAATAGCTATGCCATCTCTGCAGCAATGAGGTCAACGAGGCCATGCTGTGATGGTCACCGTTACCTGCACAGCTGGACTGTCGCCCACACACACACACACACACACACACACACACACACACACACACACACACACACACACACAGGAGGCAATCCCTCCATCGGATGGAGATGCACGCCGTTGCTAGGGGCTCTCATGTAGCGTAGCAACATGCGCAGCCATTTCTCGGCTCTCGCTTTTCACTTCATGCATGAATGCATCAGAGGCGGCTGGTGCACGTCTTTTTTCCCCTCCTTTCCTCTCCCACATGTCCAGTGCATCTATATATGCATACGACACATGAATATATAAACAGCCCCCCCGCTGTCACTCTCAAAATATGTGGTGTTATCGTATAAACAAGCAGGACAAACATCACAGTTCCCAGGGTACACTGGGAAATGCTCATGATTGTAAACAAGTCATTTTACCGAAACAACATGAGGTTTCAGTGTACATATTAAGATATTAAAACACTAATTGGCCTTCTTGGTAAACTAGCTGTTTATGTGACGGGATCAGCTGGTTGAATCAATGCTTGGATTAAATATGCGGCAAGGCTTTGTACTTTTTTGAAGCTGGTATAGCCTCCTTTGGTGAATAGACGTAAAAGTTAGTTTCCTAAATACTGGAGTAAGTTGAAGGCACTGGCAGTCCTCCATTGAGTTGAGTTGTTTTCTTCATCCCATTGCACATCGCATATGGCGATCATGGTGACAGCAGGAGCAGCTGAAGTGACAGCACATCTGGCCAGACCTTCAAATGGCTCGACTGAAACAACTAACACGCACAAACAAGCATTCTCATCTCCCGATGTCGCACGCCTTCGCTGAAAGAAAAAAAAAAAAAAACACACGTTACACAAAGCATGTTATCCGGCCCCTACGGATGGCCTGTTTGTCAATGGTAATGAAATGTGCATTTGGAGAGCAAGAGAGAGGAGGGAGAGAAGACATGACATGCCACGGGGACGTGAAGTGGAGGAAGGCAGGCTGTAACACGTACAGGGACGCAGAGAGGGATGGAGGCAGAAGGGATAGATGGAGAGAGGGAGAGAGGGATGGGGTGGGGTGGAGGGGTGAGTGCTCGTATTTGATCAGGAAACCCAAGGACAAGCCTAATGAAGGAATGAATGGATCTGGCATTCAGCAGGCTCCCATAGGAACAGCACTGTAGAAAAGGAGAGGAGGGGGAGAGATGGGAAGGACAAATAGGCAGAGAAGGTACAGAGAAAAGGATAGAAAGAGAGAGAGAATGAAACAGAGATTGTACTTAAGGGAAAGAGAAGAAGACAGAGATCAAGATAGAGGGAGAGAGAGGGATAGAGTAATTTAGAGTAAGAACAAAGATGGGGAGAGCGAGGGAAAGAGATGGAAACAGAAGGAAATCAGAACAAGAGAGATGGAGAGAGAGAGAGATAGAGAGAGAGAGAGAGATGAAAAACAACGGTTGTAGAGGTTTATCAGATGGTGGGGGTTGTTCTTCACATGCACAGCACAGTGCACACCTGGAGTGGAATCGAGTGTCTTTTGAGGCGAATTGTTCCGATTCGCCTTCAACTGTTCCAACCTCCCGGTGACAAAAAGGTAGCAGCAACAGTGGCTCTGCAATCAGTTTGACCTTCACGACCGCCAAGAGAATCTCTGAGTGCTCTCTCTCTCTGTCATCATTAACACCCACAGCCAATCTGTGTCTCTATGACGCATTAACCATGAAATCAATGCGCAGGAGCACGTGTATGTGTGAGTGTGTAAGTGCACATCGGTATGCGTGCCATGCACTCTGAGCAACTGTGGATTGCGGTGCTTGTTGGAAGCCACAAAGGACATTGTTGTGCTCAGCCAACAATGCAAAAAGCCACAATACTTGACACAATAGCTAACCTTTTGCCCTGTAATTAATGACTCACTGCTTCTCACATGCTGCTCTTGGGCAAAGGGGATTCCAAAGATGTTGTGGATCTTTCTTACAACTTCGCTTGCATGCTGTGTGCTACTTCTTGCAGGGAGGGGGGGGGGGGGGGGTTAATAAGTTATACACTGTGTTTATGTTGTGTTTTTTATGGCTTCCCGATCTTTCTGCGCTTTCCAATAACACTGCCTTAAATGAATGCACTTTGCCTGGGGATGCTTGCTAATGCAATGCCTTTGGCAAACTGCTTTGCTCTCCATCTTCTAGATAGCTGTCATCAGTCAATGTACATCCACTGAATTTTTACTGGAGTAAGTAATTTTATGCCTGGATTTTAAACTGTGTAAGGTGCCTGCTTACTACATATCGACAAGTAGAGGCAACTTCTAGGGGAAGGTCAAGTATATTATTTATCACACAGTGTATAATATATATTTTTGCAATGTTGTATATATATATGTCTGTCTAAGCATGTTAAGGACTGTGTTTCTCAAAGTTCTGCCTGTCGCTTCTGAGTGGCAGATGGGAGAGAGGTGCTCTGTTTTCCAGGCTCTACATTTCACCTCTCTTTTCAGCAGCGCTAATACCCAGCTACACATGTCCTCCTCTCCGTCAGACTGATGATTAGCCATTCAACCGCTTAAGCATGCTGCCATCCAAAATCAAGAGATAATGGGAGCAGGGAGGGAATCAGTGTGTGTGTGTGTGTGTGTGTGTGTGTGTGTGTGTGTGTGTGTCTGTGTCTGTGTCTGTGTGTGTGTGTGTGTGTGTGTGTGAATGTGTGTGTGTGTGAATGTGTGTGTGTGTGTGTGTGTGTGTGTGTGTGTGTGTGTGTGTGTGTGTGTGTGTGAGTGTGTGTGCGTGTAAGTGTTTGTGTGTGTGTATATATGTGCGGATGTGTGTGTATGTGTGTCTGGGTGGGTGTGTCTGCATATGCGTGTGTAAAAGCAGCAGTATGGCTGTTGATAGCAAGAACAATATGGTGAGCATGAATGTATATGTCGGGACACAAACTCCCTGCCACTGTGTGTTCAAGAGATAACAGATGCTGAGTGTGTGTGTGTGTGTGTGTGTGTGTGTGTGTGCGTGTCTGCGTCCGTGTGACTGTCACAGAACAGGAGAGTGATAGACAGAACAATTGTTGTGTCTTTACAGTATATCACAACCCTTTGACAGACAGACAGACACACGCAGACACACACACACACATATTTATATATATTCTCTCTCTCTCTCTCACTCTCCTCTCTCTTACTCTCACTCCGTCTCTTACCCTTTCTGGCCAGACGAGCAGTAAAACCATCCGTGACTAATTCAGGGATCCACAGGATTTCTCTAACGCTGCACTTGTGCATCTATTGTGTGGCTCTCAGACCTCAGCCAGCCCAGTTTCACATCTTTTCGCTTCCCCCTTCTTCCTGTCTCTGTCCTCTGTACACCATTTTAATCACAAAGGACCAGACAAGGAAGTGCTCTGTCTGCATCAGCTGCAGCCTAATCTGCTTGGCTCCAGTGGACAAACAAGGTTTGGGGGGCGAGGGATGGAATCCACCAGGCTGGGATATTTCTGTGTGGTTCTTGGAAGAGGTTTCATATCATAGGTGTAGCCACGGGTGGGCTGGGGTACGTGGGCCTGTGACCACCCACTTATCAATCAGGCCCACCCAACTAGAAGGCTCCACAAGGTGGACTGACTGTTTTAGTAATAATAGTAACCTATGTGTTTCGGGCTAGGCCTATGAGAATTTTTTCTGGGCACACCCATTTTATGATTTCTGGCTGTGTGTGTGTGTGTGTGTGTGTGTGTGTGTGTGTGTGTGTGTGTGTGTGTGTGTATGTGTGTGTGTCTGTCTGTGGAGGATTGGGAGTTAAAGCATTTGCTTTCCTTTGAAGCGAAACAGCATCATTAGCATTGCGCTAGCTACTAATGAAGCCCGTGGCTACTGCTGGGCCGGAGGGCTGACAACAGATGCAACAAGTCATTAGGCCCTTTGCCGACTGTCTCATAATTGTACTATTCTCACTTAGGGGAAAGAAAAACATAGAAACAAGTGAAGGCAACAGTCGGGACTGATCTTGGCAGTAATTGTAGTAAGCAGCAATGCAATCTTAAAACGTATAATTATCATCATATACAAAAAAAAAAAAAAATCACTTCTGTGTAAGGAATCAGTTCTGCTTAGGGAAAAAAAACATCTTGACACTGACTTCTTATTAATGTTCTGCTTAGTCCAAATGCTCATGAGAACAGTTGTTGATGTTTATGCTATGCAAGGATATTGTAAATTCACTGATCACCCTTTCATTTTTTTTTAAAATCTATGGACACAACATGGGCTGTGAAATAAAGAAGTTTATCCACACTAAACAACAGCCATGAGAGCCTAAAAAAGCTGTGTGTAGCCTTTAAGGCGCAACAAATGAAGTGGGAATGGGCAGCTTTAACTTAATTACAGTATGGGAGTGTGAGAGTCTTGCTGGTGTGTCTAAAGTGCTTAATTAAATGTAGCTGCTATAGCGGCTCAGCTTTAGCGGCAGGCTAATTCGTCAGGGCTAATTGTGCAATTAGAGCGCCGTATGTGACTCTCACACAGTCAGATGACACGAGTATCCTCTTGTACTATTTGTTTGTGAAGCGAACAGACACAGAGAGTGGGGCAAGAGAAGGCGTTGCTTGAGCACACTACAGCATTAGGAGTGCGGGCTGTGGTTAGGGCTAGGGTTAGAGTAAGAGTAAGAAAAAAAAGCGAAGTTTTCTCTGAAACTTTACAATCTTTTCAAGCTTTGCAGTTTCTATGAACACACACACGCACAAGCACACACATGCAAACACTCACACAGACTCATACGGAGATGCATGCACAAAGACACACACACACACACTCTCTCTCATGCACACACACACACACACACACACACACACGACCACCATGAAAAAAAAAAAATCTGAAACAGAAAATAAAGAGTTCGGAAGTCACAGAGGTCTGGGTAACACTCCTCTTTTCTTAAAGTCCAGCAGTTGGTGACTTTTCTTCTAAATTCTCGATTTTTCTAGCACTTACAGAATAAAGGCTCCACTGGTCAAGATGCCATCTGCAGACACGGAACCAGGCATGCTCTTGTCTCCTCAGAAATGCTCTCATTATGTGCAAAGACGGTGAACTCATCATCAGTCAGCGTGACCCAAGGGATCCTCTCTTTGTGCAAAGGTCCAGGTGTCGTTCATTAGTTCCAGTAAACTCAGAAGGTGTTGAGGGATTGTGGGTACAGCGTTTAAATAATTTCATGAGGCCAGGGGCCGAGACATTGCTAAGAGACAGTTCTGAGCTCATGTGTTAAACATAAGATTAGGTAAAAGACATGACTTTAGGGCAGTGCTTCTCAAATAGTGGGGCGAGCCCCCCTGGGGGGGCACGGTGCGATGCCGGGGGGGGGCACGTGTGACTTTTTTGGCTGTACCATAAAGGTGCACATTGACCACAGTACAGACTAAAAAACAATGTTAATAAAGTTATTCTTTGTTCTTAAGTTGATCTGTATTTCTTTCTGTATTTCTGTATTTGTAAGAATACAGTGTTATGCAGATGTGCATATTACAGATGTGCATAGACAAATGATGCTATTATAGTTACGGTGGAGATTAGGGGGTGGGGGCGCGAAATGTTTTCTTCTTCCTAGGGGGGGCGTAACAGAAAATATTTGAGAAGCACTGCTTTAGGGTAAAGATGCGCAGTAAAGTAATGCACACTTATACTCAATCAACTGTCAAATTTAAAAGCCAACATTTACAGTAACAACATTGCCAGTGCTTAGTTTACAATTATTTTGCAATTAGTGGAAGCCACACTAATTATGGTCTTTACCACAGGCTGGCTCTATGTAAACTGCTAATGAATCACTGGCCAGGAAATTATAAATCATTTATATCAAACTTCCTTTTGGCATTAGGGATCAGATTGTTTTGCTGCAGTGAATATGCCTAAATGAGTATATAACAATTGCGCAAACAAAATCATACAAAATAGATTAGTACTCTGCTAAAAACGATTTTTGAAACGTTCCTGGGTTAACTAGTGTGTATACAAGACAGACCACGTCCTGGAAAGGCCTAGACAGGACAGATGGACATTAGTCGAATAAATATTGAAATAAATAAAAAAATACTGCATTGTGTTCTAATCTTCTAAGATAGACGTTAGATAGAGTAGGAGCATTTCCACAGCAATAATAAAGAGAAATAATGTTTTTCCAGCATTATATATGACACTATTAGCCCTATTTAGATTACAGTGTCTCTGTGAACCCCCAGTATTTCAGTCTTAGTTATCATCATCATTATATTATTGTGTTTCAACAATTCAGTGGTTCAGGGAACATTATCTCTTTATCTCAGAATTTCTGCAGTTGATGCCCCTTATCTCATAAGGCATTGACATATACTGTATGATTGTTAAATGGTGACTAACATTTCCTCATGTCCTATTTTATTGCTTACTTTATAGCACATCCTTAATATATTCTTGGCTTACGTCAGAATTCAAGAACAAAATCAACTGAGACAGTGAGGATACGAGGTCAGACAAACAGGGCCCCAGGGAATGACTGTGTGCCACATTCAGGCAATCAGGTAATGAGGCAGAATGCAAATGAAACACATCAGCATAATCTGAGTCAATGCACTGATAAAAAGGGCTGAGTAAATGCATGGATTAATTATCAGGCTGTTGTGCTGTGCTGTGATCAGATGGCACACACTCTGCACTGGACCCCATCAGTGCTTGCAGAGGCTAGGGAGTGATGCTGCTGGCTTTGGTACCAGTGAATCTGCAGATGAGGGAAAGGCAGCCAAAGCCCGTTGGAGAGAGGAGGGCTTTTAAAGGCACGTGTAAGCCATTATTCTCACTGTTTTTGGCAGTGTGGCACGTGTGTTTGTGTGTGTGTGTGTGTGAGAGAGAGAGAGAGAGACACATACACATACACACACATACACATACACATACACACGCACACACACACACACAAAAGATGAGAATTACCTTCAAAGGTTACATAAAACATAAAGATGATGTTCTGTCTCTTTGCCACTGGACTTTCCCATTGACTCTGATATAACATGTAAATCAACTCATTATATATCATGATCAGGTAACAGGTTTAAAAGAAAAACTGCAATGCTGCTTTCAGATCGTTGTACTTTTATTTTGACAAGTTAGTGCCATTCTGTCTTCGACATTTATGAAAGGGTTGGGAATGAAGAATGTTGTGTCGTGTTATGAAACAGTCATGAATGCTTTGTGAGCAATTTATGACAGCTGCTATGAATGTGTAATATACTCACGCAGCAAATAAAGTGTTACCACATACTTTAAATAAATATATTGAAATATATTCTCCTCAGGCTACAGCATTTTAAAAAATGTAATTCCAATATTCCATAAATTTGATTGAATGTTGCCATTATGCTGGATTTCTTTAATGTTTTCTTCAAATCCCATCGCATTAAATCAACCTAGTCCCATTAGGCTGCAGACAGGCATAAAAGACTGATATCTACAACTGCCTTGACATAAAAGCTTCAAAGTTCAAAGAAAAACATTCTCTCTCTCTCTCTCTCTCTGTCTCTCTCTCTCTCTCTCTCTCTCTCTCACACACACACACACACACACACACACACACACACACACACACACACACACTTATACAGACACACATGCACATGTTTACTGGTGATACTACATCAAGCCAGAATCAGCAAAACAGTTTTATAAATGTTTAAAAAGCTTTCAGTACAGCCTCAGTGTTGTGACTAGTCTATATCACTGGTATGGTCAGTTGTTAGCCTGGTGGACAGTGATCACGGCCTGCAATAAGAAACACCAGGTGTTTGTGAGTTCATTTCCTTGGGTCCGCAAACACTGTGCCCCTAAGCTCCATTTTGCTCCAGGGAGACTGCCCATGTTGTTAGTTCTCTCTTGATAAGACTGTCTGCTCAGTGACAATATAGTGTATTGTAATCAGTGTTTATAAATAGACATGAGTGCATTCCTACAGTATTGAGATGTCTTTATATAGGCCCCATACAACCACTATTATGAGAGCTTGCAGAGTCACACGTCGCCTAATTAAGACCATTTGAAGATTAAACATTACATTATATGACATTACACGTTTTTTATCCAAAGCGACTTACAATAGAGGACACAAATCAACCTACAGATACGCAAAGAAGAACAGCGTAAGCAGGAGCATAACAAAGTTAGTGCAGACAGGGCACAGGACAGTGTTTGGAAGATAAGTACTCCCTTAAAGGTAGAGAGGGATGACCCTACTCTTGTAGCAACTGGTACTGTAGCTTGTTCCACAATTGTGGGACAGTAACGGAGAAAAGTTTCAACTAAACAGTACTGAGCATAAGACAGCAAAGTTATTTCAAGCAATAGAGGCGTAGCTTGTCAAAGGCAACACAGACAACACCTTGAGGCCCCAGGCCACTACAGGACCCATGAGGGCTGCCCAACCTTAAACTACGGTAATACAGTTTTCAGTTTCAGCTCTAGAGTCTCCTCTGACTCCAGTACCATGGACATTTAATATCTAGCAGGAAATCCATCAGACTTATTTAGGGATCAGACTGGCTATATTAAATAAGGGAAATGTCTGACTGGGACTTAATAGGTGGTCATATTGTATGCATGTACGTAGTAGCATATTGCCTTACTGAACTTACAGCCTAATTTCTTCACTTGTGTCTCAGACCTCATCAGCTGCCACCGTGGACAAGAGAAACTAAATTAGTCCCCATTTTCACAGCCTGCAGCATGCACTTTCAAAGAGGCAGGGGAAGTCTTAGATAATCACCCTCTTTCATTAGTTATCCCTGAGTCCTGCATTATTCTTCAGAGTGTTCCAGTGCTCACCTCTGGTGCACGGTACCACACATTAAACAGCTGGGACTGTGAAGGGATCATTAGGAGCAATTAGCACCCTATGGAAGATCACCACCTCCCATCGCTATACAGCAAGTGCCCAAGATTTACTGCCACAATTCATCACCCACCAACCCCGATCGCCCTCTTCCACTGCACCCCTCATCACATCACGTATGCCTTGATCTACTAAGACCACGACCTTTGTGTACACTCTAACTCATAGACAAACATAAAAACTCATAGATCCCTTCATACACAGCAATGCTCACGCTTATATACACACATGCACACATACACACATACATAAGCATGCACACATACCCACATACACACATGGGCACACACACATGCTCATATACACACACACACACACACACACACCAGCTCAGAGCTGAATAAATTAATGCTGGCAGATTAACAGATTAGACATGTTAGAATTGCAGTCACATCCTGGCTGCAGCCACAGCTCTGGAGATGGGGTGGAGATGTGGTGTTGGTGGAGGTGTTGGTGGAGGTGGTGGTGGAGAGAATGGAAAAGCAATGAAGAAAGAGCCATTTTGTGGCAGACTCAGCATGTCTTCATGTCGCATCTCTCCCATGATTTATCTGTTGGATTACACGTGTCACCTGCTGACTGAACAATACATGAGACTGGAGCAATCACGGCCAGAGCAGGGGCACGTGATGACAAAATGGCCGCCCCATTCGAGGGGGTGGGGAGGGGTTGGATGGGAGGTACATCCCTGCAACAAGCACATGCTTCATATGACCAGCAGCAGGGAGAGGGAGGGGATGGAGGAAGTTTTTTTCCCCATCAATGTGCAATTCTCACGCCCAGACGCAACGTTTCCGCATCCTGTACGGCTACAGACCGCCAGGACTTTCCAGATGCGGTGCATTCGAACTCAAAACCTCCAATCTAGTCCCGGGGTGTCTGCCCGCAAATACATCATGTATAGGGGCCCGATCCCCAAGGGACTAGTGTTTTATAGCTTACAAAACAGTAAAAGGACGTGTTTGCTTTAAGAAAAGAATGGGACTTTACAGACCATGGCCTGGGAATATGAACTTACATTGGCAGTTCAAAGCAGAGAGAGAGATGCTGAGAAGAAAACCAAGCAAGCAAGCACAGCACATTGAGAAGGAAATGAGTTTTCTCTTGCTGTGGCAAATGATTAGATACTCATCTTTGTTCAGCTGTCAATATTTCAAAATTGAATACGGGGGGCAGGGGAGGTGTTTTCACCGTGGGGCACTCTGATACGTTTTTTTGGAGAGGAACCAAGCCTGCAGATACAGGAGCACATGGAACAACATTTACTTTGTCAGTGATTAAGCCCTGCAGACAATATTTTACGCAACATGGTGTTTTTTAATGGGTTTTCAGAAATAACTGTCATCATTGTTTTTATCGTTGTAGTGCGGAACTTGAGCATGGCCCAGAATTGAAAAATAAGGCAAGTGCATGAGTAGTCATGGGTTTCCTGAATGCATGACTGTGAGTGTGTTTTACAGAGCACACATTTAAACAGTAGCCATTCCTGTTTTGTCATAGCAGCTGAGTCATTCCTGTGCTCACTTTTACTACAACTAGACATAGACTACATACCGTACATGCACTCACTCTAAATCTGAGCATAGGATTAACGCTCACTGCACACTTGCAGGAATAATGTCCAGAGGGGAATAGCACATTTTGCAGAAGTTCTTACTTTGTAAAATACCACAGAAATGCAACTAACATCCTCAGGTTTTAGCAAAACAACACAAGAAACAAGCCCGAAGAGTACCAGGCCACAGACAGTATTTTTATTTACACACTGACAGATTTTGTTTACAACATAATAATAATCTTTACTTGTAAAGCACAATTTATACAAGATGCAACTTGAAGTGCTTCACAGATTGGCAGGAAAAACACAAGACAACATTTCTTGCAGTCCAGTGGCACCGGAGCAGATGAACACAGTAACGCAATGATGCAATGCCCCGTTGATGCGTGCTCTTGCGTAAAGACATAACGTCATCAGGACACGTGTAATAATGTCCCAGATATAAATTGCAGCATTAGGCAGCAATAACACATGAGATGCCTTATGAGATGCCTTATAGATTAATACTAAGACATGAAGCACTGCATTGTATTTGATGTCAGTAATTCAATTCGTTTTGCTGTCATAACAGCAGCGACGCATATCTTTAAATTTCAACCTCAGTTAACTTGCTAACTTGTGTGAAGCCATGTCCAGATACTCATATACTGCTTAGTAAAGTGTGGAAAAGCTGAATTCCCAATTCACAAGTTTCATAACCCTGCATATTTCCAATTCTTGGGCCACTTTTGAAGTTAGTTCATGCAGAGAGGATTAAAGCAAGGTAAGAGGTGCCAATGTAATCAAGAATCTTTGGTTCGTGCCTGTGCTTAAAGGGTTTTAAAAATATTGCTTTTTTTTTTTTTGTAATTTTATACCCGAAGGAGCAGTGTTTCTCTTCTCTTACAGTGTCTGCGGATTGTGATTGTAACCTACTCATCTAGTCGGGACATTTTTAATTACCTTCACCTGACAGGTCCCTCTTATGGCACCAGTGTGGAAGAAATCTCATGCTGAGTTAATGCTGATAGACAAAGGCACACTGTCAGACTCTTAGACAGGGCATTTGACAGGGCATTTGCACTCAGGTCAAGTGGAGCTGAAGGAGACAATGCCAGTTTTTATACATTAAAAGGTGACAGAGCTGGATTCTATAAATTGGCAAGAGCCCATGGCAGAGGTGTGCCCAGTATGTCACGTGTGGGTGGGCATTTCGCTTGCAGAACGTAATTCCATGAATTGCAAAGAAATTCTGAATAATTAAGGTGTATTTAACACTTATGCTTGGAAACACAGGGGGTGCTGTGGCTCGGTGGTTAACACACCTGACTATGTACAGTATGTGTAAGTGCCAATGGGGCCAATGGGTAATTTCCCAGTTCCACCCCATCTCTCTCTCCCACTCCCTTCCTGTCAAACATTCACTATCCCTTCCTAATGAACCTATAAAAAGGCAAATAATGCCTAAAAGAAAGCTGCATATACTATATATGTGTGGGTGGGCATTGGCTCAGCTAGGAGGGAAAAGTAACTGAAAAAAAAACCTTTCCTAACAGACAGACAGTTTCTGTCTTCTTATCACTAGAAGGGCACTGCCCACTCCGACCCACCCCTGGTCACCATCCTGTCGCCATGGTGACCCAGGCTCGAGTCTGGCCTGTGGCCCTTTCCCAGTCCCACCGACAACTCTCTCCCCCACTTCCTTCCTGTCCTGTACTATGAAATAAAGGCAAAAAAATACTGTTTTTAAAAAAGTGTCAGTCCCAGTGAAATTACACATTATTACATTTCAGTTCTAGAGAGTATATCTATTTTTGGCGCTCCATATTTTAGTTCCTGTCCCATGACAGGTGACAGCTGCACCATACTGCTTCAGAAAAAGACCCAGCAGCAGGTCACGTCACGGCCCAGCTTTGGTCCTGCGAGAGAGAAGCAATAAGGAATTCTCTGTTGAGCCATGCGCAGTGGGGATCCTGATTTACAGGGGGGAAAGAGCACCTAAATGAAAGGCAAGGTGAACATAAAATAAGAACAGATGCTGCCACATAGAGGAAGAGTTAGTGGAGGGAGGAGGAGGAGGAGGAGGAGGAGGAGGAAGAGGAAGAGGAGGAGGAGGACATAAAGAAAGAATGTGTCATCACACCCAGACCTTGTTCCCAGGCAGATGGCTATAATCCTTTCATATTCTGACAGCAAGTGTCCACTGTGGCTCCTTGCAGTCCCACAGCACTTAGAGGAAAATCCTTTGTGAGAGTGTATGTGTGTGTGTGTTGTGGGTGTGTTTGTGTGTGTTTGTGTGTGTGTGTGGTTGATGATGTTCGGCTTTTAAGAAAAGAGTTCTTTGATCTCCACCTGCAGAGTCCCACCACAGCATGGGCAGTGTGTTGAAAAGGCACCTACCTCTACGCCAACACTTGTAATGGCAAGAGATGGAGCTGAGAGCTGAAAGGTGTTTGCAGTAAACGACTCCCCACAGTGAGCCGCTTTTCAGTTACTCCTGTGCTGGGCTTGTTTATCATTTCTCACCTAAACTCCATACACCTGTTCATCTGTCCAAGGTCTAGGACCTCATAACACCCACAGACTCTCTTTCTCTCTCTCTCTCTCTCTTTCTCTCTCTCACACACACACACACACACACACACACACACAGACAGACAGACAGACACACACACACACACACACACACACACACACACACACACACACACACACACACACACACACACACACACACACACACACACACACACACACAGACAAAGAAGATAAAAATGTCACTTTAACCTTACACACACCATTCTTTTTCTCAATGCACTGACACCCACTGAGCCCAAAAAAAGTACGCGTTTGCCTACTAGGTCACAGCACCATCAGTCTTTGAGGGTTATGAAAAGCCTGCTTCTGTATTAACTCCACATGGGTCTGAGCAACATCTTTGACCTCTATGGCCGTGTGTGTCCTATTGTTTGACACAGGTGGTCAGGTTAAGAGGACAACTAGAGAACATTAAGAAAGTCTCTCACAGAGTCTTGTAGTCGCTGAAGTAGCATGCTGAGTCACTAAACTCACCACTGAGTGTAGCACTGTGCTATAGTGGAGAGTAAAATGCCTGCTGAGGTAACATTTTCTATGAAGCTTGTATTCACAAGACTCTATAAACACATTCATAAAGGGTTATAATGCCTTCATAAAGCTTAATAGTGGTTGGAATTAGTATTCATAACTATTTATACATACTCATGACTGCACTTGTAGGCAGGTAAAGCTTTATAACCAAGAATGCAGTGTCACTTGAAGTTGGAATAGGGCTTATGACATAGCAATATAATGCCTTAGGAGTACAGTCATGAGTATGTATAAATAGTTCTGAATACTTTACATACTTTATGAATGCACTATAAGCCTTCGTGAATGTGATTATAGAGTCTTATACATACAAGGTTCATAGAAAGTGTTACCAGGGTATGAATAGTTTAATCACCTTTGGTACTGCAGGTATACTTTACTTACCATGGTCTGTAATGGTACACCACGGAGTAAAGCATAGTAACAAGGGTTATGTAATGAGCTGAGTCGGGTAGTCTACACAGTGCCCATACATTCACTGTCTGGAAAACACAGTCACGAGATTCGATGGCTAAACATCTTTTGTTCGGCCCATAAACATCGCTGCAGCCCCTCAGCAATAAATAGGCAGGCAACATGCCACTAACTCAGCTGTAGGCTGAAGGGTCTTTCCTCAATGTCTGACTCATGAATCGTCTATTGATTTTAAATCTTTTCAGTTCACAATCTTTAAAAATATATGCTTTGTGTTGTTGTTTTTTTTTTTTTCAAAGAAGTCTTTACTATATCACAATGCCTGTAACCTTTTTAGTAACTATTTCTTGTCCAATCTCACAGCTTACAAGACCTACAGGGACTATGATCCTATGACTATGACCTATAGGGAAAATGATCACAGATATACCAAGAAAGCACAGCATTATGAACTGAGTCCAGTACCATGTTTGTCAAAGAAGTATGTTGATGTTGATAACTTTCTTGGAAAGCAGGCAGGCAATTCTGACAGAGTGTTCCATCTGTGAATGCCAATTCTGCCATTTCTGAGAAAGAGTTCAATCATTCCACTCGATTAAGTACCATGTCGTCGTGAATAGGCGTCATGAGCAAAAGGCTATTTTGAAGGCTGTTATATTTTTTCGAATTGCATCTCTTTATGTTCCGTGCCATGCGATGAGATTCTAATTGTAATATGTGGTACATTTTCAAACAAATAGCACGTTTATCATGTGCGCGTCTATATAAGGCAACTGGACTAGAACATGTCAGTGCAGACAGACACTTTAAAGACAATAACAGCAGAATAAGCTGCAGACAGAAGGAATATATTGACATTTCAGTAAATCTGACAACCACGATTCTGTGCCCAAATGCATATTTAATTTTAATCACTTGAATTTTCTGATGAACTCTTTATTATCACAAAGTTGTAACTCAAAGTCTGCACAGCAAAAATAAATAAATAAATAAAATAAAACAAATATTGTTCGGGACTGTGTAAATATTTGAGGTCTGACCTATTTGAACTTCTAACCCTTTCCTGAAAACAACTGCAAGCAGACTGCAGGCACTTGCCGAGTCATCCATCTGACTATGTGTGTCAACATGTCATGCGAATGCCTTGTTGTCCTTCTGGGTCACCCAGTGTGTCATTTCATTTTCCATCTCCCTTCTGGCTACCGCTGCTGTCTCCGTCATTTACACTCTCATCACGCTGTCACCCCAACTGCCACTGATCTTTGTAGCGAGACCGTCGTGTCGACACAAACACACACACACACACACACGCACACACACACACACACACACACACACACACACACACACACACACACACACACAAACATGGGCATGCATGCCTGCACCACATGCACACAGACACGTGCATACACACACAAACACACACGCACACACACACACACACACACACACACACGCACACACACACACACACACACGCACACACACACACACACAAACATGGGCATGCATGCCTGCACCACATGCACACAGACACGTGCATACACACACAAACACACACGCACACACACACACACACACACACACACACACGCACACACACACACACACACACACACACACACACACAAACACGGGCATGCATGCCTGCACATGCACACAGACACGTGCACACACACATACACACACACGCACACACACACACACACACACACACACACACACGCACACACACACGCACACAAACATGGGCATGCATGCCTGCACATGCACACAGACACGTGCACACACACACACACACACACACACACACACACACACACACACACACACAAACATGGGCATGCATGCCTGCACCACATGCACACAGACACGTGCATACACACACAAACACACACGCACACACACACACACACACACACACACACACGCACACACACACACACACACACACACACACACACACACACACACACACACAACACGGGCATGCATGCCTGCACATGCACACAGACACGTGCACACACACACACACACACACACACACACACAAACATGGGCATGCATGCCTGCACATGCACACAGACACGTGCACACACACACACACACACACACACACACACAAACATGGGCATGCATGCCTGCACCACATGCACACAGACACATGCACACACACACACACACACACACACATACCAACCACACGCACCATCATCAGTATTACCTGTCATCAGTATTACCATTAGTATTACCTGTGCTGTTCTAGCCAATTATCTCTGCAATAAGACTCTCATGTCCACACACACATGCATGCACATATACACATGCATACTTTCTAACACACACATGCACACATGGACATTCCCACATGCAATGACACAGACACACACATCAGACACATGCCGTCATGCGTGCGTCCCCCTATCTTCCTAGCTGTGCCTCATTTCTTCAGCAAAGCTGTCATGTTCACAGACACACACACACACACACACACACACAGACACACAGACACACACACACACACACACACACACACACACACACGCACACACACACACACACACACACACACACACACACACACACACACACACTCACAAGCACACACACAGTATACAGAGAGAGGGAACAAATACACTCTACTTAAAATAAATCCCCTCAACACACAAAAGAACATCTTGGAGTACATGTACAAGGCCGAGCTATTATATGTATGCCACGGAAATAGCCTTACTAGGGACCGCTAATGACCAGCATTGCAATCTTATTGACTGGACAGGAGGCGTATGGGGCATAACAGGCTACATCTGGTCACTCTTCTCCTTAGGCCTGACCAGCTGTCCCTCTAGTGTGTGTTGCTTGGCAACCTGCAACACTTTAGATGGAATTCAACTGAAAGTATTTTTCTCTGCGGAATTGAAAATAAAAAGAAAAGCAGATTTTAGTGTATATGCCCATGCAGATAGTCCATATGTTCAATTCAATTGAGCTTTACTGCCATGTGTTACGAGTGCATGGCTCAAAGCAAACGTAACATGAAAGGGGAGACCACACCGGAGTACAATAATCAAGATATACATTTATTTTAGGAATTACAGCAGTGTAAATACGGTGCGTGCAGTCAGTATAAATGGAAGCTTAAGAACTGAAAATATAGATCAGTCAAAGTGTTCAAAAATAGCGAAACAACAAGAACGGCTGCTGGAGAGCTGGAAAAACACAGGTGCCGGTGGCCAAGGCAAAAGGAGGCCACGGCAGGACTGGAGAACCACCCCCTTATAAAGGAACGCCCGCATCAGGCAATAATTGGAACTGGATTCCAATCAGCTGCAACACTTAGGACCTACAAGAGACAGGTGACACACAGAGGGAAGAGACAGACCGCAGGCAGCCCCAACAACCAAGCAGGGTCGTAACACATGACAAACATTTTTGCTTTGCCAAAGCATAATAGCATATGATGCATACAGTGTACATACGTGCAGTGTGCATATATACAGTACAGTGTGTGCGTGTGTGCGTGTGTGCGTGTGTGCGTGTACGTACCCACATGTTTATTTTTTTACCAAATAGCACTTACATCAAAATCATGAGCCTGCTTTCAACCAGTGCTGCATCTAGAGTGACTTCGTCACACTACCCTCAGTACAACATGCCATCATTGCTGTCTCTATTTGACTGTTTGTCCTGACGTTTGTTTCTCCTATCTGTCTGTTTCTCTATAGGGAATGGGAACGGAAGTGGGCTGCGCAGTGCATTCTGGGGTGAAAACAATGTGTGCCGCCATTTTTGTATGCTCGAAGAACAGCTTACCAATACAAGGGAGTGAGACAGTAGGCCGAGTTGCAGTTTAGTATATTTAAAGTTTTAGTTTAAAAAGAAGATGCTAAATAAATTATTATTATTATTATTATTATTATTATTATTATTATTATTATTATTATTATTATTATTATTATTATTATTGCTGTTCTTATTATTACCATGACATGCACTCCATCCTTGAGCTTAAACTTCAATTAGGCAATCAATACATGTTGTTGTTTCAAAGGAGGAACCCTATTCACTCTCAGAAGCTTTTGTTATCTGGCCTTGTGGTCTGTATCTATGTAGAGAAGTTAACGGATGTTTGGAATACAAGACAGCATAGACAGCCATAGACAATGTGAGCCAGCCATAGACAACGTGAGTAAGAGTATGTTTCCGACATAAAAGTATTAGCCTGGTAAACCAGCCACTCGTATTTCAATTCATTTTTTACAGAGGGTCTGGCAGTGCTGTATTAAGAAATGATTCCAGGAGGTGTAAACTCTGCTGAAGTTTAAAACAATTGGCTCTGCCTTTACCCAATCGCTAACGTCTGGTCGTCACGTATGCAATTAGCCTGCCTACGCACTACAATTCAAATGTAGCACACAAAGGCAGCACTGCCAGTCCCTCTGTACAAAATGACATAAAATACAAGGGGCTGGTTTACCAGACTGTAAAAGTATTGCAACACAAAGAAAAAAAAGCAAGGCTCCTTTTGTCTTTGTGACCCTGTGCTAAGGGTGATGCTCAGGCTCAGCTGGGCAGTGCAATGGACCAGTCAAGACAATGTGAATCAGCGCAGAACACAGATGGTGCAGCGGGCAAGATGACAACATCAAATACTTCTTAGTCTCTGCAGTGTTGTGTGTTTTGTGTGTGTGTGTGTGTGTGTGTGTGTGTGTGTGTGTGTGTGTGTGTGTGTGTGTGTGTGTGTGTGTGTGTGTGTGTGTGTGTGAGTGTGTGTGTGTGTGTGAGTATGTGTGTGTGTGTGTGAGAGAGAGAGAGACAGAGAGAGTGTGTGTGTTTGTGTGTGTATTTGTGTGAATTGGTGTGTTTGTCTGCGTAGTTATGTGTGTGAAAGACATAAAGAATGAGGGAGAGTGCACATTTGCCAGTTCTGTTAGCCTAGGGCATAATAATCGCAAGGCTCATCATTAAGAGGTGATCTGATTGGCCACAGCCATTGAGCATCATGAGATTCACGTGTGTGAGTCTTTCTCTGTGTGTGTGTGTGTGTGTGTGTGTGTGTGTGTGTGTGTGTGTGTGTGTGTGTGTGTGTGTGTGTGTGTTTGTGCGCGCTCCTACGTGTGCAACTGCGAGTGAATGTATGTAAGTATAAAGGGAAGAGGAGGAGAGTAACTCTTTCGAGAACCACAGTCTCACATTAAGCTGCCAAGGCAAGACAATTCATTGTATTCGGAGACCTAATGTGCCGGCCCTCTCGTGCACAAATGCCACACTCTCAAGTGTCTGACTAATAGAACATCCGGCTCACTTCAATCCCTTTATGATCTGTGCTGACTTGTGCTGATACCAAATTTCCCCTCGGGTTGTCCAGCTCACAGCTCAATGTGGAACTTTAATATGGATTTGACTTCTTCTTCTCCAGTAAAATAAATGACTGCTGGCCGCTCCCACTCACTTTGCATAGCTTTGTAAAAGCCCCTTGGGAGAGCCATAAAGGACTAGGCTACTTATAAGTTATTGTAATGCACTATTAAGTTCATTCTTGTGCCTTATTCATTGCCTAATGTATAATGCATGACTTGTAATGAATTATAAAGTAGTATACTTAGAAATTATTAACTATGTTACATCCCGACATACGAGACAATAATTTTTACAGTGTTACCCCATTCCACATTGCGTCAGTGTTGACTCAGAGACCAGAGCATGAGGCAAAATCAAATCTATTTTTATTTTATTTTATATATTTTATTTTATATATTATGTGTAACTAGAAAAAAGACCAATATGTGGAGAAATGCTTGGAACATGAGGTAATTGAATCCAGAATAACCATTTAATTGGATAGCAGTGCTAATATTATGATACCATGCCTCCATTCAAAATGAAATACATGAAATATTAGATTAATATGGTGTTTTTTTCCCAAAATAATAACAATATTCTCTTTTGTAAAAGGAAAAGTGTAGATTTATATTTTTATTGGACACAGGTGGCTTATCTTCTTGGGCCAAACTTGAGTCATCATACCAGAACACACCAATAGATCCTAAAGTATGGAGAACAAGACTGAAATGTACTGAGAGTTGAAAGCTCTCTGTTTTTGTTCCTGTACCTCTGTTATAACAACAGTTCCTGCAATCACACACTTCTTTTTCTTTGCCATATTGACAAAATGGTGCAATCGTTTGCTTCTGCCATGAGTAAATGGGCTTGGGTGAAGGGCTGTAGCCAGGATTTTCAGACTACTGAGGTCCGTTATGCGCACACAAATTTCAGTATTCCATTAAGGTACCTGTAAAGCTAGATCCTTAAACAAAAGATCGTAAGGTTAATAAATCTTGCTTGCAGAATGGGCAGTGTGTGGGAGTTCTTATTTCCCTAAGTTAGACCGCGGTCATTTCCAGAGATGTGCAAAAAGCTCATTTTCTTTTTTAAGTTTCCCATTAAAAACTTCCTTAAAAAATGCAAACTGTTGCACAGTCAATCTGCTGACTGGGGCAAAATCTGAGAGTAAAAAGTTGGACACACACTCCAAGTGCACTTTGGTGCTTGAAGACTAAACTCAAGGCTTTAACGTAGTGATGACCACGCAGCATAAAATCTGAGCTCGATCTCCCCTCTTTTTGCGGTCGGATGAATTAGCTCACACCGGGCTGAACGGCAGAATAAAGACAGGGCAAGGCCAGGGCTGATAAGGAGGTGCACGCTTCTGAAGTCATCACGGCCCTCAGAATGTAAATTAGCATTACTCTCACTTTTGTAATGATGACAAATCTATTATTTCACATTGGGCTTTGCACTGTCAAGCATGAAACATTTCATCCAGTGTGCCACGGATGCTAAATGAAGACAATTATGCTATATTAAGAGGATCATTAAATGCAATACAAATAAAGCTGATGATATTGATGATAATTATTGTTATTTAGCATACATAATGATCTATTGAGCATAGCATCAATGCTAATCCAATAAAAAACGGCCATAACACATGCCAAATCCATGAGTGTGTTCGTATGTATTTCTATACTTGTACTAATGTTACGACGCAGGCTCATTTACATGTACACGCCGCAACATAAAAGAGGGGACACCACACAAAGGTTTACCTTTGAAACAATGATTTCATTGACCAAATGCAAAACTGTAAATAAACTAAAATGTCTAGGGTGTAAATGCAAGTGATGTCATGCCTGAATGGATGTATGTGTGTGTCAGTGGGTGGTCAATGTAGAGGCAAACAAACCAAGGGAAAGTGAGAAGGGGGAGAAAGAGCAAGAGAGCGATCAAGAGGCCAAAAACGAGAGAGAAAAAGACATTGCGCCTACACACAAAAGAAAGAAAGTGCCTAATGAGGGAGGGACTAGGGTCCCTTATATATCCACATTCTTCCACAGGTGCATGTAACACTCAATTAACCTTAATCAGGCCAAACCTGCCCGTGCACTGGCAAGGTGCAGCCTGAACAGGGCTACAGGGTCGTAACACTAACATAATTATAGTACTAAGATTGTTGGCTATGCAGGCCTTTCCTGCAACATTTCTTAGAAACACGTTATGTCATCACTTTTGGCTGTTTGTCTGGCCACACTGAATTATGATCGAGGGAAGAGAGTGTGTTTTGTGTGTGTGTGTGTGTGTGTGTGTCACTGAAAGGTCATTCTTTTAAACTTTGCAAACTGATGCTCACCCTGCCTTGTAATGACTACCTAATGGCTCTGTCAGTAAGGAAATGCGCAGCTACGCAGATGGCACCAACATATCTGTTACCACATAACGGAAGAAACAAACCAAAAGTTTGACAGTTCACTCTAAAGTGGCCTACTTTCTGATTTATAAATAGTCATTGAGAGCTGGAGATTGCACAGTGCTTACCTCTTCGATCCTCTTAACAAATGCAAAGCTAGTGTCAAGTGTCCATTGGCGGAAATTCATTTGATGCTTTACTCAGTTCTCATAAATCAACATCAGTTTAATGCTGCAGGGTGGAACATGCTGCCCATGCAATAAAAAATCCATTTCACTGTTGATGAACTTTCTGTTGGTTAATTAGATAAGTTTTATGAACTACTGAAGAAGCCAAAAAAATAGCTATAGTCAGATGTATAGTGACTCTAGTGAGATATCGCTTTCAAATCTTCAATACATGGCTGCTCAAGTCATTAAACTCATTACTCATCATTGTCTATTTACCACAGTCCTTTGATCATATGATGTGACATTTACAGCTGTGTAGGTAAAACCTAATTGGAAGTTAAATATGTAAATGGGTTAAGATGCTGCAGCAAGTAGCCACCTATTTACACTACTAAGCAGCGTTTCTGTCACGTTAGCTACTAATGGGTGACTGATGTACACAGGTGCCACTAATGGGGATAGGTCAGGATGATTCAGGGGGACCAGAGCTTCACAGGGCCCACAGAGGACTATGATATGGTTGGGGTGGGGCCCCAAAATTATTTTCTTTCAGGGAGCCCACAATTTCTAGTGGCGTCCCTGCTGATGTACCCAGGACTGAATTAGCAAACGGGTCAACCAGGCCATGCAGCGGCCAAAGGGGGGGCAAGGCAAAGGCTGTAAAAGTAAAACCATGTATGGGTAATTAGCTCAGTGGACACATGTTCTAGATTTAGTACACCATTTATGCAAATGTGCAGCTCAAAAGCAGACCTTCCTAAAAGGAAGTAATTCCCATTTGCAACTGTGATCACACAGCACACCTAGGCAGCAGACAGTACACACCACAAAAGTGAACCTCTGCTTTTAATCCATCGCACGCGCGAGCAGGGGGCAGCCATGACAACGGTGCCTGGGTGTGCAGCATGTGGAAACGGTGCCATGCTCAGGGTACCTCAGTCACAGGGAAGGATGGAGGGGAGTGCTGGTGAGTGACTGTACTGATGTGACTATTCGTCAATTTTAACATTCAGTAAAGCCTGATTCAGAAGGTGTTTTTATTGTGCCAAAAGTAACTATTCAATAGTTACTTAGCTACTATAAAAGATCAAAAGGTAACCCTATATATTAACAGACTGTATAGAAATAAACTGTAAGAAAACCTATGCACTGTTCCTCCCAAATTAGAAGCTAACTTTGTTCCTTTTATTTTCCAGGAATGCCTTCGGTCATCGAATTGCTGCTTAATTCCCACAGGTTGGGTATCAGTTTTACGAGTCATTAAATAAATGGTATGTGACAGGATGGATTTATTATAATTTCGAACATAATGTTAGCTCCTTTTGGCTCAGTGGCTTAGAAGCTTTTTAATTGTATTTTAATTCGCTCCTATCTGCTTCGGTGGCACGTTGCTGTGTGCTTACAGCCAGTCACCTGACTGGTGCTTAATTTGTGTAGACAGACAAAGCTTAGCCCGGCCACAAAAAAATAGTGTAGCAATTTACCTGGGTAGTCTACAGAGGCGTAGGTATATGCTGCGTTGTATTTCCACCCACGCACATGGCAGCAAACATGCAAACTGCGGATTGTGTGTGCTCTGACACCGGGGCATACTTGTTTTCCGTTGTCTCGAGCTTGCTATAACCAACAGCTATAAAGGCTTATAAACTGCCTCCATAAAGGGCTCTGTGTTTTTTGTCGTACAAAAATCAATCATTGTGAAGTACAATGACAATAAAACTAAGGAACAACAAGTAATTGTCATACAGAGATTATGTTTGTATGCAATCTTTTTACGTTTGTATGACTAGCTGTGACATCCATTGTTAAAAATATACAAAACAAAAAAACATATTTTCATGTCCTCCATTGGAAGTATTTGCCATTTGTCTATAACTCTCTTCTTTCATATCAACAACTGACACCCATAAGTGCAGTGGCGCCATTACAGTAGATGGCCGAGGTCACACAACATGCCATCAGGGCGACATGAGTGTCACTTAACCTCCATTGCGGTTTAGTGACCAGTGACTATCTCCTTTCCAGTGCGTATTGCAGTAGCTAGCAGACAATAAATTCTCTACAAGTGAGAGGGGGGAAACAGAGAGCTTTCAAAGCAAAAAGAAATACATCTGCAAGATTCATATAATTGCTTTTTTCGCAGCTTTGCATCAGCAGAATAAATAACAAACTAAGGTCGCGATGACTAATGCTTTTGTCAATATTGCCACAGTCTTTAAAGGCGACGAATAAGGAGCAAGCCCATTCAGATAACTGTGAGTGATTTGGCTTAGGTCCCACTAGTCAAATGCCTTTTACAAGAGAATCACTCTTTGGACAGGCCAGCGTGCACCCCTGTAATTGGTATCTATTTCATCTGGACATTGGTCTAATTTTGTTTGCTGTCCGCACAGAAATTGCCAATTAAGTTTTGCCTGCTGCATGTCTCTGTGATGCCATACTAAGCAGCATGCCAGTAAGAGTGCCATGCTATCCCCTGCCACTTGTAGTATACACAGTACACATGCAAGCACACACACATGACACACACACACACACATCTGTATATACACATACACACACACACACCCCTCATCCCACCCACACATTCAAAAACACACATACAAACACACACACACACACACACACACACACACACACACACACGCACACACACACACACACACACACACACACACACACACACACACACACACACACACACACAGTACTCTACAGTACATCACAACAATTATCACGACTGAACAGGGTGCTAATGCAGTATTTACACTAATTTCCTGTCATTTGTAGTTTCCATAATCATACAGGATATGAAGTAATTAACCTATAGGTGCTCGAAAAGGTTGTTAGTAGCTGTAATTACATGCTATATATATCAGCCCCATTGCTTGGATGCAGGCAGCCAGCTATGACTCAAGGGAAAGACTCGTGACCTGAGCATCACGATACTGTGCTGTGCGCTGTTGACGTGTGAGAAATTCCCTCATCATGTGTTTTTGTTTTTTTCCACACTCTATGTATGAGTTTTTTTTTTCTCGAGACTAAATATATCACATACTGCAGTCATCTAATCGCCTGACTGGGTTTTCCAGAAAATGTAAGAATTTTCTTTCTCTGTTATGTACCTCCTACCAATTAATGTAAACAATGGAAACGGCTCTGGCTTTCACACATCTCACAGAGCATTCACAGCATGTTACACATTCATCTACTGACTGATTTATAATTATGTTCTATTATAAGTGTTCCTTAAGTCAATTATGTCTGTAATTTACTGTGTCCAAGAATACGCCACATGGTATACACAGCATTTTACACATATACCTACTGATTAACTGGGTAATTACATCTGTTATGTACTGTGTACAAGAACACATTTTAACGTTGTGATTATTTGTGATTAGAGATAGTTAACTGTGTGTGACATGACGCACATTAAAATTGTGTGTGTGTGCTCACACACGTATTGTTTGTGTGTGTGTGTGTGTGGCGTGTGTGTGTGTGTGTATGTGTATGTGCGTGTGTGTGTGCATGTGTATGTACATGTGGCGTGTGTATAGCCATGTTTGCCTATAGAGAAGAAGGTGATTGCCTGCGTGGTGTGTATTGAGTGTGTGTGTGTGTGCTTTGTCTGTGACTGAGCATGGATTTGCCTGTGTAATGAAACTGTCTGTGACGAATGGAAACAGAAGCTGAGAAAGGACTCATGCCAACGTGTGTTTGTCTTTATAAGCCCGTTTGCATTGCTGCAGCACCTTGTGTGTGTGCTTTCTCAAAGACCCTCTCTCTTCATACGTGCCACTGACACCCTACCAGAGGCGTCACTTGACCTATTACTGTACTGGGGCACAGCTGGGGCACACATAATTAATGCGAGCGTGAAAAGCGCGCGAATAATTTTTTTAGCACTTATTTATCATTTAAAAAAAAACATAAACAGTGCTTTAAACTAAATAGACATATCAGATTAAGTTGATATGCTCATCAAACATCATAGATGTCAGATAGCAATCTCCAGAAACCGAGTGTGGGAGCTCACAGTGCTAGGCTAACTGTTACATGAATCAACAACGATAATAGGCATATGCCAGTTAGCTAAAAGACAGCAGCTAACGACTCCAGTACGCTACTTTAATTTACAGCCAGAACAGCTTGCATGACAGCTGCCTCATACATTAAACGTAAAAAGTAATGTTGTAATATGTAAATCCACATGGAAATGGCGACACAGAGGTGAAAACAAACAACAATGATGAGCAATTTACCCGGTACTAACCTGTAAGACAGGTGGAAAGACATAGCGCTCAGACACCGTTGTTACACGTTATGTCACAGCCAAAGTCGCGTGAATAAATAACGATATTAAGTAGCCATGTGCACATTGTTTATGGAGTGAATAAAGTAGCAATGAGTTGCCATATTAAGTAGCTATGTGCGCATTCTGTAGATTATGTAGACCTAAAACTCGAAAGTGTTTTTTTTTTAACTGGTGAAATTTATACTGGGGCACTACAGACCAATACTGGGGCACGTGCCCCAGTAAAATATGTCTGGCGACGCCCCTGCACCCTACATCTGTCCACCACAGCCCTGGGATTATGCTCCCCATCCCTCTGCTTACAGTTCATCTCACTTACTCAGACACACACACATACA
>CM050217.1:24255000-24265000 GCA_027475355.1 Coilia nasus
AAGTCAGTCTCAGAGTCTCACTCAAGAGTTCAGGTCGGGTCACACTTGACTTAGCAGAGCTCTGAGCTCTGAGGAGACATTGAGGTAAATTGCAACATGCGCCAAATAAAGATTAATACAGTAAATTAAATTACAGTAAAATACATCATCATGTGTAATCATGTACATAACAGCCAGTGCCTACCCCCCCCCCCCCCCCCACTCCATTACACACATACAGACAGAAACACGCACACACATAAACACGCACACACATATAAACACACACACAAAAATGTGCACACCCACGCACACAAACAAACATACACACATAAACACAGACACATACACACGCATTCACGTGCAGTAAAGAAGAGAACCTCCAGTGGGTTGGACTCCATCAGGAGTTTGTTTGGCTCATGAGCAGAGGAGATATCCGCAGTGGCGTAGCTGTGATGTGATGGAAGCAGATTTGGACACGGCAGCAGGATCCACAATTTAATTATAGAACTGTAAAGCACAAAGTGGATTAGCACCGCTGTGAAAAGAAATTAGCTTTTGAATATCCTCACCGCACTGGGTTTTGGTTTGAGATGTGTGACTATCTGTAAGATTTGTGAAGAAGCGTTTGTCAGTGTGAGTTGTACATTGTGTGTGTGTGTGTGTGTGTGCATGGGTGCGTGGGTCTTTGCAGGCGTATTTTGTGTGTGTGTGTGTGTGTGTGTGTGTGTGTGTGTGTGTGTGTGTTTGCCTGTGTTGTTTGTTTACATTTTACTGCAGAACTTTCTGTATGTGTATGTTTATGTATGTGTGTGTGTGTGTGCATACGTGTGTGTATGTGTGTGCACGCGTATGTATATGTGTACGTATGTGTGTGCATGTGTGTATATGTGTTTCACACAAGGGCAGCTGCTCAGTCCAGTAGAGACAGTGAGCAGAGCACGACACAGGAAGTTGAATCATGACCCTTGCGTCCTGTCACCATCTTTCCTAAGTTATTACCCTCCACCCCCCCACCCCCCAACCAGCGCTCCTCCTCCCCCACCACTGCCTCCTCCTCTGCCTACTCCTGCTAGCCCACCTCCCCTACCACCCGCTCCTCCTCCCCCACCACCCCCTCCTCCTCTGCCTACTCCTGCTCCCCCA
The DNA here is from genome assembly GCA_027475355.1 of Coilia nasus. Taxonomy (NCBI): domain Eukaryota; kingdom Metazoa; phylum Chordata; class Actinopteri; order Clupeiformes; family Engraulidae; genus Coilia; species Coilia nasus. Next base: position 24,256,126 of record CM050217.1, read on the forward strand.
CCACCCCCCAACCCCTCCACCGCCTCCTCTGCTTACTGCTGCTCCCCAGCACCCCGCAACCCCACCACCGCCTCCTCCTCTGCCAACTCTTGCTCCCCCTCCTCCCCCACCACCCCCTCCTCCTCTGCCTACTCCTGCTCCCCCACCTCCCCTACCACCCGCTCCTCCTCCCCCACCACCCCCTCCTCCTCTGCCTACTCCTGCTCCCCCACCTCCCCTACCACCCGCTCCTCCTCCCCCACCACCCCCTCCTCCTCTGCCAACTCTTGCTCCCCCTCCTCCCCCACCACCGCCTCCTCCTCTGCCTACTCCTGCTCCCCCACCACCCCCCAACCCCACCACCCCCTCCTCCTCTGCTTACTCCTGCTGCGGGATCGGCTGGATGCTATGTCGGGCCGCGATCTTTATTCCTGGATGTAAATCTGCAGCATAATGGCCGCTCACAGGAGCGCCGTGGTGCCGGCCCGCAGATGGACATTAATGAGGTCTGCACGCATGGGTGAAGCCCCATTGATCTCAATTAATCGGCCGGGAGAAAGGATCAATTTGCTTCGGTGACACAGCAGATCTAAACGAGCCTGTTGCAGGGGCCTTTTTTTTCCAGCAAAGCAGAGCATTTTTGTCTCTAACAGAGGTTGCTATTAGTCATTTGGCTACGTATTGACCTTCGGTTATGTATTGGGTGACTTGGTAGTAAGGGTATAGTGATCAAAGCTGAGCCCCATTCCCCTCCTGCACACTTCAAAAAGGATGGTTTCCTGTTATAATGACAGTAATTATGCTTCCTATCTGGAAACGCTCAGAGGAAAATGGATGAGCATTAGAGCAGGAAGCAGAAATGCAGTGTTTGTAGCTGTAGGCCTCTGATAGTCATTGTTGCAATTGAATCACACAGCTGTAACACTGTCTTAACTGCAAGCGACGCAAGTAAGCAGTAGTGACAATGTCAGTTTAATAATGTCATTTTCAGTTGGAATGTGTAACATGAACTGTGTGAAGCAGTGCTGTGCACCACAATGTTACACAACAGAATGCTGTGCAATACAGTGAAACACCATGTTTTATTTTATGTTTGTTTGTTTGTTTGTTTGTTTGTTTGTTTTTTTCTTGTTTAGTAAAAATCCATATGGTGAATACTCGTGCCATGACAGGCCAAGCAGAAACCTCCAGGATTCTGGCTGGTCTTAAATCATTTGTGTGGGTGTATGTACTCGTATGTGTTTCCGTGTTTTTATGTGTGAATGTGAATATATTTACTTAGAACTATGCAAGTGTATTAGTATATTTTTTTATAAATAATACTGGTTAGACTATGTTTAGCTCTGATTGGGTTATGTTTTAATATCATATCTCAGCTGCACTGTAAAAGACGGCTGCCCTCGATGTAATTCCCCAGAGTTAAATAACCTTTTCAAGTCAAATATTATTCTTTCTCCCTAAACAGCATAGCTTAAATATTATTCTTTCTTCCTGAGCAATTGACAGTCCAGTGGAGGCTTTAAATGTAATGCAAAGCAGGGCTGTGCCACGTGATGCTGCATGACACAATGTTTGACAATGATGACAATGACAATGACAATGACAATGATGTGATAGTGTTTTAAAAGCAGTTTTTTTAAGGCACAGTGTAGGAGACTGTGATGGCATGAGGGCCAGGTCTATTAGTTTGTGCCATCTGCACGCATTTCTGTGGCTAGAGAGACAAAAATATTAAATATATGCATCACTCTTCATTACAAAAGAGGATTGTGATGGTAAGTTACAGTATTTATGTGCTTCAAACAATTCATAAGTTTATGTTTCTAAACATTATTGATGAAAGTTGTGTATGTTTTCCACTGTTTGCATTCCTAATGCATTCCTTTATTGTTATTACAGCTGTATAAGGGCTGCTGCTATGCATGGAAGAAGAACAAACAAACAACAAAATGTTATTAAAGAACATAACTTAGAGTTGAATTCAGTTAATGCTTTGTTATCCAGGGGACATCCACTTATGAGACTAAAGACAGCATTTACTGGCATTATGTCTCCATTACACAGTCATTGGACAAATAAATTCGATTTCACAGAAAGCCCACTGGCCGCAAATTGTATGATCAAAGTTACGTCACCGGTTGTGGCTTGTGACCTTTTGGCAAATTACAGAAAATGAGAAACTGTGCCAATTTCTTCCGCTTGTGATTTACATGACAGTTTTGCCTTTTACAGAACATCTGCGAAGTAAAAAAAACACAGAGATCATTAAAAAGACAGATCACCATTCTATATCTCGCAGTTAGTCCCTTTCCATTAGAAGACCATGGAGCTTTTAAAGTCCCTTGGAGTCTTCTAAGAAACAAATGGTCTATTGACTAGGTGGTCTATAGGACTGCTGGTCTGAACAGCATCTATTTCTCCTTAGTTTTGCACAGCTGCCCACCAAGTCTTTTGGGTTGAGGACTTGTATCGATGTGTTTACAGCTCATCAGTGCTAGCGATTGATCCAGGTCTTGCTGGGAGGTCGCAGTGGCATCACTGCAAAGCAAAGCAAGCAAAGCAGGCGAAGCCCCCGTGGACCATTTTTTTTTTGTTCCTGTGCCCAGCCAGGCAATGACCAAGGATTCTAAGCCACACACAGCAGCAAGAGCCTTTAGAGAAGCTACAGAGCACTCAGGGCATCATCTGGCATGTTTATAAAAGGGCTAAAAACCAATCGGAGCTGTCCAAAGTGTGCCAGATGTAGCAGATGCTTTTAGCCAAAGTGACAGGACCTCCTGAGGCTCAGCAATGGGAGCGAGGTCAACCATTTACCAGACAGCAATGCTAACGCCTCTCTACTATGCCCCTTATATTTGACTGGCATTTGGCCAGTTATTAATTGCATTTAAAAGCTAACAAACTGAGACTGAATGCGAATGAGAGGCATTCTAGAAGCAGTAAACAGAAAATGCATTAAGTAAAGAGGAGTTGAATTCTGGTAGCCTTGAGATCTCATTCTGCACCATAGTTCACATAGTTGTAGTCATGTACATGTACAAAAAGGCTAAGTAGCAAAAATTAATAATTAAACATTCAAAGGAGCTAAGTTGTAAGCAACTGGACTTCTTTTTGGAGCTTGGCGATGTTTCATCTTTCATTTAAAAGGCTCCTTCAGTTCTAGCCTGATGATGGGGAACCAGGAGCTTTTGGATGAAAGGTGAAACGTCTCCAAGCTCCAAACCGAAGTCCAGTTGCTTACAACTTAGCTCCTTTGAATGTTTATTTATTTATTTGTGCCAAGCTCTAAAAAGAAGTCCAGTTGTTTACAACTTAGCTCATTTGACTACCATGACCTGGATGAATGAGAATCGTCACAGAAATAAACAAGTATGTTTTCTCTAAATTACCATATGGTAAATACCTGTGCTATCATAGGCCAAGCAAGTACTTCCAGTGGGATGATGGGTGGACTCTCACTGAATCTCTTCAACATTATTTTTTTTCTTCCTCCACAGTTGGCCCAGTGAAGGTTTCAAGAATCGGCCGCCAAAGAACTGCACATGCCTCTGCAATCAGTATGGAAATTGCTACACCAGAAAACAAATTACATGGATCCAACACATTCTCACGTGGCTTGTATTTATGCACAGACAACGCCTGAGAGATAACATAGAGATGTGCTGAAAAAATTATGCGGCCTGCAGATGATTTGTGTTGCAAATGATAAGAGCTTGATTTACCTAGCTTAAAGGAGAACTTCGGTGTAAAATGAAAATTGGCATGTTAAAACATCATACCGAGTTGGTATGTGTACTGAGGAGCAAAATCGATTTAGCCTGTTGCATTCAGAGTTTAACTATTTTTTATCGTTTGTCCCAGAAGGCTAACAATGGAAGTGGTAGGTGCCCTCAGATGAAGCATGACGACTACGCTATTTTTAAACATTTATTAATAAAATAGTTTTGACAGGCAGTACCTTGCTGTAGTTTCTCATTGACGCCATGATGAAAGTCCAAACATGTCGATTGTACTACCTCTTCTCCTATTCTTCCTGCTGGTTCGTGTTCGTCAATCGACTTGTGCGGACTTTCATCATGGCGGCGACGAGAAACTACAGCAAGGTACTGCCTGTCAAAACCATTTTATTAATAAATGTTGTGTATACTTACAAAGTTCTCAGTGCCTCGTTTTTAATGTCAGGACCTTTGTTGTACTACCGATGGAGTGTGGAGTTTCTTCGAGCTGTTTTAATGGTTTAAAAATAGCGTAGTCGTCATGCTTCGTCTGAGGGCACCTACCACATCCACTGTTAGCCTTCTGGGACAAACGATAAAAAATAGGTAAACTCTGAATGCAACAGGCCAAATCAAATTTGCTCCTCAGTACACATACCAACTCGGTATGATGTTTTAACATGCCAATTTTCATTTTACACCGAAGTTCTCCTTTAATATTTACCGTGTCTCTATTTAAAACATGACTCACAAGCAAAGAAAGTTCAACCATTAGCATTTTATTTTGGTTGATTTTTTTTTTCTTTTCTGTTCTTCTTTGATCTGAAAGTTCACTTCTGCTGTATGTGGGGAGAGTTGACATGGAAATGGTTTCGCTTGTTTTCTCATTCCCCTCCACTGTTACATAAGTCATGAGCATATTTACTAACTGATTTATGGTCAACCTGTGGGGAGAAAAACGCCACCAGCACACATTGTAATTAAAGAAGAGCAGGCCAAGGAGGTTGATGGAGAGTGCACAGTGTGTGGAGATAGAAAGAAAGAACAGGCTTAAGCAACGCAGAGCCGTCAAAATGCAAAACCCTCTCTGCCCTAGAAACCACATCATCAGGCACACAAACACACAGTCATACACACACACACACAAACACTCTCTCTCTGTCTCTGTCACACACACACACACACACTCTTTCTCTCTCTCTCTTTCTCCATCTCTTTCTCTCTCTCTCTCCATCACACACACACACACACACACACACATATCTGTACATATTTGCACTTGCATGTCAGCTATGGCTCTGGTACAACTCACAGTTTAAAGTACATTTTGAAAGATACATTTTGTTCTTTTTTGTTCTATTACAGCAGAAAATAAAAAATAAAACTAAGCATTGGCCCACGTCAAAATAATAAATATGTACCGCCGAGAACAGAGAATCGCCAAATAAATACATTTCACAAAAGCATTTACAGCTACAAAGAAAGCATGTCACTGTCTCATCAGATGGTCCAAAAACACCAGGATAGTTCTCATCAGATCTCGTCCAGATGTGGACACACACACAAACACACAAACACACACACACACGCGCACAATTCAGTAACAACAGCTATGTCTTCTCTCTCTCTCTCTCTCTCTCTCTCTCTCTCTCTCTCTCTCTCTCTCTCTCTCTCTCTCTCTCTCTCTCTCTCTCTCTCTCGCACACACACACACCAAACTGTTGTACTGAACCCGTGGGTTTACCCCAGCGGTTCTCGCCTTGGGGGCTGGCTCTGTTCCTCACTGGCGATGTCCACACAGAGGAAGTGGGATGACAGGAGTGGAGCAGTGCCAGTCACTAACACACACTGGTCCTGACACCAGCCCAGAGGCCATGCCATTCTTCTTCATATTAATCGCTCACTCGCTGGCTTACTCGCCCCTTCGGCATTGTGGGATGGCTTGAATGTAAAGGCGAAGGGGAGATGCCAGGAGCAAGGCAGGGGGTCAAACATCCGCACACTCAAGCACACCAACTATCTCCTGAAGACACACGCACACACGCACACACACACGCATACATGCACACACTCACTCAACCGTCCCAGACGTACACACACTCACACACAGCACACACTCTGAGCTTTGATGCCACAGCCGGCCAACACAAACATATGTGAAGCAACACTCCACATACTCTCTTATACAGACACACATACACAACCACGCGTAGATGCACAATCACTCACACCATTCTCTCTCTTTCTTTTTCACACATGCACGCACACACTAACACACACACACACACACTTAGAGAAACGAAGAAAAAAGCATCATTGCCATCAGCCCTTAGTCCCATAAGTCTAGCCTGGCTAAGCATAGCCTTTTACAGCCAGGTGGGTAGAGAGGGGAGAGGAGGAGGGGAGAGGAAGCCATTGCTTGTATGAGCAATCAACAGTTCACAAGGATGCATGACTTGCAAAATAGTTATTTTGATGTTGAAGAAATTGCCCCCCCCCCCCCTTCCTCTTCTCTCCTAAAAATGGAGTTAATACACATTGAAAGCAGACTTTGTTTTTTTTTTTAAATGGCAACTTGGTCATGTCTTTCATGCGGCCTTGAGGATTGGTTAATCATGTTCCTCCAAGCAGGTAAAGGGCCTCTGGTTGCCTGGCATCTGCCATCTGTTTATGGTCTTTATGTATTTGTATGAGGCATGGCAGCAATCTGCCGGGGCATGTCCCCTCAACAACCAGCTGTCCAATGCGCCCATTGTGTCCACAGAGTGCCAGTGTCCCTTTTACACAAATCACCTGAATCCACTTAAGTGTTGTTTGTGACGTGAACCGGCCTTGTGCTTGTCACCTGCTGGGGCAGGCTTTTGCGTATGACACACACGCGCGCACACACATACACACATGCATAATCACACACACACACACATCCACACACACATACACACACACACACACACACACATGCATAATCAGACACACACACATACACACACACGCACATAATCACACACACACATCCACACACACACACACATACACACATGCATAATCACACACACACACATACACACACACACACACATAATCACACACACACACACACATGCATAATCACACACACACATACACACACACACACACACACATACACACACATGCATAAATACACATTGTTCGTGGTTGTTTGTCCCCTCACAGTGCAGTGCAATTCCCAGGAAGGAGCATGCAAGAGGGAGAAGTCAAGTCATGGGGAGGGTAGCACCCAGCACACTCTTGATATTCACCTTGTCACTAGTCAGCGCTGGAGAAGAGAGGGTTGCACAAAGGCTTTTTTAACATCAGCCGTCTGTGTTTTGCACTAGAAAACATTAAAGCTGTGAGGATACCAATGTCATGACTCTGTGCTCTGTATACATGTAAGATTTTTCTGTTTTAAGTGACATTTTAGCAAGAGAAAAAAACAGCTAATGAAATCAGGAAAACACAAAAAGAAAAATCAAGGCTGCGTTTGTTGGGCTCTCGTCAGGATAAAAATCTTACAAGAATGCATGCCTTTGATATCCCTGAGGCCAGCATGTCTCAAAAGGGCAATCATGATCAACAACAACAACAACAAAAAAAAGGAATAGTCTTGTAATCCGGTCTTGTGCTGTTTTTGCCTTCAGAACAGTCCCCCTTGTCCCTCACCCTGAACAAAGGTGTACGTGCCGTTCTCCTTCCATAACCTACAACCAACTCCTTGTCTCATTGTCAGACCTCTATGGGCCTTGTTCTCTGATGGAGGAAAAACAGCCCCTCTTTATTGCAGTCCACAGCCACCTCAGTGGAGAGAAGGTCAGAGTGGTTCATCATTGCCAGTCAAGTCAGAAAAGTCCAGTCAGTTTAGCGAGGGTTTTTTTTTTAATTGTCACCCATTCGTTCATTTCCAGATGGTGTTCTGTTTTGTCTTTTTTGAATCACAAGGCTTTAAGGTGTTCTTTTGCCAGTTTTGTCTATTTTATGTTGGAAAATGCATTGTCAGAGAGCTGGGGATATTTTTATTTTGCTTCTGTTGCTGTTGTTTTCTTTTAGTCAGTTGGGAAAGTGCGAAGTTCATGAAGAGGCCTGACTGACTGACTGACTGACTGACTGACATGTTAGAAAAATGTGCCCTTGGTGTTCTTGCACAAGATCTTCTTGAAGGCCCTGCGGAAGTCCTTGTTGAAGATGGTGTAGATGACGGGGTTGAGGCAGCTGTTGCAGTAGCCAATCCAGAAGAAAAACTTGAAGAGGGGCTCTGGCAGAGCGCACGTCTCCGGGCAGATGGCCTGCAGGCTGTAGGAGAAGAAGAAGGGGAACCAGCAGACCACGAACACGCCGATCACCACGGCCAGCACGAAGGTGAAGCGCTTCTCGCGATTCACCATGGCCTTGCGGCGTGTGGAGTTGGGCGTGCCCTCCTGCTTGGATCTGCGGGGCACCAGCTTGGCGCCCTTGGCTGTGGCGATCATGTCCCTGTACTTCTGGATGGTGGCGGGGGAGTGCAGGCTGGGCGTGCCGGCCATGCTGGGGCTCTGGTTGCCCTCCGGCTCGCCACCCTCGCCCCCGCCACCGCTGCTGCCGACCCCGCCGGGCTCGGTGTCCGAGTCGGAGCTGGACGTGTCGCCATTGTTGTTGTCGGCCCTCCTGCCCATACCCTTGGCCTTCTTGTCCTTCACCGGCGTCACGACAGCCTCGTCACAGCGCTTCGTGGTCGGTGCACTGTCCTGCTGCTGCTGCTGCTGCTGAGGCTCCTGTTGCTGCTGGTTGGAGGCCACAGAGGGGGACTTCACCGGCGACGGCCCCAGGGGAGTGGAGGGGGTGGTTGGGGTCTGGGTGAGAGCTGGGGAGGGCGAAGGCGGCTGGAGCAGGTTGTTGGCCGAGGGGCTGGGAAGCTGCTGCCTCGATGGCGTCTGAGGCACGGCGAGGTGATGCGGCCTGGGGGTGGCGTTGGCCGGCGGCTTGTGAGGGGTGACCGGGGTGCCGGGGTCGCCGCCACCCCTGCCGTTGGGCTGGTGCTGGGCGTGAGGCTTGGTCAGGGGCGTCGGCGCCGGCGACGACACCTTGCCCTCCTTGCGCGGCTCCCCCGGCGGGCACCGCGTGCGCTGCTTGGCGATCTGGTAGATGCGCATGTAGACCAGGATCATGATGAGGCACGGCGCGAA
>CM050217.1:24270000-24285000 GCA_027475355.1 Coilia nasus
CAAAAAATACAGCATTTTCATGACTGAGGTCAACAAAAGGTCAGGATGGGAGGACAAGTACAAGATTTTTCCCTTACAAACAGTACACAGAACCTCTCTATGTTTCTCTACCAGCTGGTCGAAAAGTTATCTTACAGTAAGACCAGAGGTGAGAAGGGAGGTGTGTACCTCCAAGGACCCGCAACCCTATACACAACCACAACACAAGAACATACCATACATGAAAACAATCACACAAATGTACAAACGCAATGTACAAAATTAAGAATCTTTTGTTTAAAATTGTTGATGTGCATAGCATATTTGACAGTACATTATCCCTGCTGACTGTGTATTTATGTGCAAACACTACCACCTAGTGGACATTATTTGAAAGGGACAGTTTGCAGTAATGGATGCTGCTTATCTGCCAATACAAATTTTCTTGTAAACTAGACTAGGACATTCCTGACGTAGATTCTAAGAATTTACATGTCTAAACCTATTTTTCAAAACTTTACAAAAACAATAAATGGATTTGGATTCAGTTCATTTAAATGAACTGATATTTTTAGTATTTACAACTTCAGTGAAATTATTAAATATCCAACATATTTGACTTTATACTTGACTTAACTTCACATATCCAACTATGCTGAATATTTAATATTTACCCATTCCTCAGCCGTAAAATGACAAAACTTACCTGAATGATGAGTACTCTCTTTATCGATTTTATTGTGAACGTAATATCACAAATATCACAATATCACAAAATCTATAAACACTTTCACAATCAAAACTAATAATAATAAAAAAGATTAACAACGTAGAAATAAGAAATTAATAAAATTACTGTAATAAAAACAATGCCATTTCTCTTCAATAATGGTTTTATATCAAGCTCTCAAAACATGCTTGGGCAGCTGTGTTTTAGGGGTTAGAGAGTTGGTCTCTGGGATTGGAGAGTTGCAGGTTCGAATTCCCCTCTACCCATGGCTGAAATGCCCTTGAGCAAGGCATCTAACCCAACACTGCTCCAGGGACTGTAACTGAAACCCTGTAAATAACTGTAAGTTGCTCTGGATAAGTGCGTCAGCTAAGTGTAATGTAAATCATCAAACGAGTCCAGAAGTGTCAAATTACGGTAATTCATTAAATATCCAAAGCAATTATCCTCCTACTCCACAGGCGCTAGCATGCTTATTCATATCCTAATGACTGTCATGTGATGTCTGTTTACTGTCATTTCGACCTGAAACTATTTAGAGTTCAGTGTGACCGGCCTGGCTTTTGTTTTCTCACTGTGACTTTACAGTAATTACTAATGGCTGAAGAGTGATTAGTCACTGTAGTGGGAGGAAATGGTGGGTGGGAGGTTTCATGTTTACCATTAAAAATCCCAGCAAATGCACAGCATGGGAACTGGCGGCTAACTGGAGTGTGCCGCTGTTCTGCTTGTACAGTACAGGGTGTGTGTGTCATGTTTACATCAACCACAGACAACTCACTCACATGACAGACAGACAGACAGACAGACAGACAGACAGACAGACAGACAGACAGACAGACAGACAGACATATAGTCAGTCAGTCAAGCAGGCGGATAGATAGATAGATAGATAGATAGACAGACAGACAGACAGACAGACAGACAGACAGACAGACAGATAGATAGATAGATAGATAGATAGATAGATAGATAGATAGATAGATAGATAGATAGATAGATAGATAGATAGACAGAGGCAGGCAGGCAGGCAGACAGACAGACAGACAGACAGACAGACAGACAGACAGACAGACAGACAGACGGACAGACAGACAGACAGACCGACAGACAGACAGACAGATAAATAAATAATGGACAGGCATACATATGGACACACAAAACAAATGGACAGACAGACAACATGTGGACCAATACTGGTAGGGAGCTTTTGGGGATGCTGTTAACTGGTTAACAGTTATGACTTCTCAGATGGTTGATGAGTATTTGATGTTCTGGATGACTAATATTTAGAGGATGCTTTGGCTTTTATGTCAATTGTGTCACAAAGGCTGTTACTACTACCCACACACACTCATAGAAACACACCCACATACACCCAAATGCAGTCACACACAAAATACACAAACCAATCAGTACTGAAGAATTCATTTTGATGTATTTAATGTACATATTTATTTATCATAATTAAAAGAAACTTGTAGGAACGTGTAGATTTACAGTGTATGTACATGGTAGCTTATAAACAAACACTTCAGTAAGTAAACAAAATAAATTACTCTAATAATGTTCTAATTATGTACATTTAAAGTGCAGTGCTGGCATACCTAACATAATTGCTGTCAGAGCAGTTACACATAAAAAAACATTGATAAATAGAAATAAGGAAATATTTAAAAAGTACAATTCGAACAGTGAGATGACTTCTTTTAGTTTGAGAATAACTTTCAAAAAAACGTGGACTGTGTAACCTGTGTGGAACGGATGCTACAAACTCAGAGTGTAACCTGGATGTTTTTATGTGAAGTCTTTGGAGTTTTTACTAGTCTGCGTTGTTCAACGTAACACACACACACACAAACATGTATCCTAAGGCTCAGGTGTACCCTACACAAGAATACAAGCGTTGACTGCATAGAAACACAACATCATTCTATGTGTGCATGTCTAGGTGTGTGTGTGTGTGTGTGCATGCGTGCATAGGTGTATATTTGTATCAACTGAACGCTACAATAATGTGTATGGTCACAGTGTTAACTTCAGGAGACATTCCATTTGTCAGAGTTTAGAGCTCGTATTGCTTTCTGCACATCCTTTTGTGTTTTATCGATAGAAGATTAACAATGTGGCCCAGATCAACTGTAGCTCTTTGCTGTAAGGGTGTTAATTATTGTTATTAGAGGGCGCATGCTGCTAGCTAGCATACCACTGACCACTGCTCACATACCCTTACTAAGCCCTCAGATACCTTCACACTGCAAGATGGCAGCCCTCATGTGAAGGGCGTGTGTGAGCCGTGAGAGAGGGGAGTGGGCGAGTATGTGCTCTCTCGGCGCTCCAGCACTACTAGGTGAAGCTGCTGGTGTCACCCAGTGCTGTGTGAAAGTGTGAAGTGTGGGCTGTTTCTGAGAGAAACAAAAAATAAGACAAAAAGAGAAAAACACACATGGACACACTTCCTCTTTCATGAGTAACCTGAGTGCTTGGGTGAGTGTGGGCCAGCAGTGGGCGAGCGGTGAGCTCCCTGCCCTCACAGTGTTCGGACTTCGCCACGGTCACACCGTTAAATCGTTCACTCGCCGCATCGTGTCATTGTCCTCCTTTTGACGTAACATATGGCTCAAACTTAAGTTCAAGTTTACTGGTTGAGTGTTAAGCAGTGGATCTCAGTAGAGACCGACAGAGTCTGGCCTGGACGTTCTCGTTCACGTTCAGTCCTCAGAGCAGAGGACCTGGAAGGGTCGTGCGGTGCGCTGCACGTCGGTTTCAAACTGCAGCAGCTGGCCCATGAAGGCCAGGTTGGGCGAGATGACCTGGCGCCGGCACTTGACGAAGTCAAAGGCCTCATCCAGGCTGACGCCCAGTGTGTGGATGAGGTAGGCCAGGCAGATGGTGGCCGAGCGGGAGATTCCCGCATGGCAGTGCACGAGGACCCTCCCCCCGCTCGCCTTCACCGAGTCTGTCAGGAGCAGACAGAAGAAAACAGGACCACGGTTAGTTTTTCCACCTCAGCAAGACACCCTTTGTCATTTTCAAACATACTAAAAAAATGGTAAAGATTATGATACACTGCACAATGACTCACCAAAGAGACACACTATATTTGTGCTAATGTCGTGTAATATCCAACCTGTCGCTGTCATGTTTCTAAATCTCTAAGTATGTGATCATTATATGTACATTTTTCAATGTGTGTAGGTATACAGGGCTGTGCAGAATTCAGAATTAAATTAAACTGGCCCTCGACATTCAGTTTAATACTTCTAATGCTTATTTTGTACTAAGGAAGGAAACAAGTTGCAAATTTGAAATTTGAATTCCTTTTTTCCAGATTAGACATATCACGCCACTCAAGTGTCTCTGGGCTTGTGTGCCTGGGTTGCAAACTACAGTAAAGTCACCTGATTAAGTCACGGGACTGTATTTCGTTGTTGGACCTACGACCCGTGTCTATGTGTATGCACAGAGTGTGTACTTCTAAGAGTGTGTGTTTGTGGAGGGGTACATACAGCACAGGATGTGTGACTGATGTGGACTATGTCGACGACACTCACCGATGAACTGAATGGCCTCAGGGAATAGCACCCGTATGTCTGCGGCGAGGCTGTCCTCCACCCTCAGTGTCTTGTAGGTCAGCTCGGCCTCGAAGAGGTTCGGACAGGAAGAGGAGACGTTCAGCACTGCCGTAATACCGCGCGATGCCAGGGCCTCCCGCCGCGAGGAGTGGTGGGCACTGCCCAGGTACAGGAAGGGAAGGATCTCGACAGGGCCATCCTTTGGACAAAACACACACACACATTCTGAGGTTAGTCACTGCAGTAGATAGGAGCCATAAGGAAGTAGGGAGATGGGGGGTGGACAGTAATGGTTTAAAATTACTTCCTTAATTATGGCACTTGGTTCCTCTAAGAGTTTCAAGTTGTTAAAGGGCATTTTTTAAACACAAATTGGACAAATACAAACAATACCCCATCTTTCCCAAAAATAACTTCTTCTCTATAACATCTTTAAATAAATGTTATATATATGTGTCTATAAGGACATAGAAATCTGGCCTAATTTATCATAAATGAATAACTGGATGTCGCATTATCATTACATTATAGATGTGTAAAATAAAACCTCATTGTGAATAATTGTCTATGATGTTTTGACTTTTGTGTAAGCCCACATATGAAATGAATTGTGCTTTACCTGGTCATACAGAGGAGTTCGTCTTCCTGAGATAACCTTCTCGGAGTCGCCATATGCGGGGTGGTTAACGGGTACCACTGGCGATTGAAAGCATAGCTCTGGGTACATGGCAAAGAACCCGTCAAATCCCTCTGAAAAAACATGGCACCAATAAATGTGAGTTAGAGAATCAATAAAAATGCTATTACCTGTTCAAATGAGCATTGTACTTCAAACAAATTGCCCAGACATGGTAGGGAAAAATAATAAATTAAAGATTTACTAGCTTAGGATGCGCTATGATGTCAGATATATATAGAATACATGGGCTTCTATGAATAGTACTCAAATGTCATAGGATAAGAGTAAAAATAAGTCTACTTTTATTTGTTCAAAAAATATGTGATCGAAACCTTGATATGGCCCCATTATGTTCATGTTTTCTACATATATATCACCACATTTTTCCTATTTGTGATGTTTGCGCAGAACAGTTATTTCGTTGTGAGGAGCTTGGTTAAATTAAATCCTTAGGCTATACATTTGCCCGTGGCCCGTGGAGAAGTATTTTATGTTAAAATGATAGTCTACATACCTTGTAAAAAGCAGATTTCTGTACTGCACGGCTGAACCTCCGACTGGAGCGCACTGAGGAGCAAACTCGCTAGACTTTCACTCTTCAGCTCGGACACCGTCCTGCTGGCCTCATCCAGCACCACCACTAGCGAGAACTCTCCGTTGCGCAGCCGGCCCAGCAGCGACTTGTCAGGCACAAGCCATTCCAGACTCACTGCGGAACTTTTGGATCTCCGTCTGAGCATGGAGTTCCAGTTAACGTTGCGAGATTCGTGAATGTGAGTCCTTGAAAAGGCGAGGAAAGGTCGGCAGTCCAACACCACACAACCGCCAGAGGTGAATAGCTCAGCAGGGGTTCCAAGGATGTGCACCAGCTCACTTGCTGAAATCTCCAACAAATCGCCATTACCCATGGTGGAATTTAGTTTGTGTTAAACTCTTAGTAAACTCTTAGTACCGAAAATGAACACGGCGATAAAATAAGTTATATTTAAACAAAATACAAATATTTAAGACTTGAGTGAAATACTGAAAATATACCACACGTTTAGTAGGACTGAAAGTATACCGATATTGCCTTAATGGTCCTTTAAAGTGCTTATGCTATTTTTGAATTTCCATAATCGAGTTAGAGTACTCAAACAGACGTCAGTTTGCTATTGTCCTGTAATGTCAACAGCTGTGATTCTACTAGAGAGGCGGGGTTGGAAGTATTTGTACTGCGAGAGCTATGATACTGCCCCGCCTCATTTTTCCACATAAGGAACCTGCGTCACAGGCGGAACGCCATATATGGCCCAAACGCTTGCGCCGGCATACCTAATTTGGGTTTTGACGTCCTTATTTTCCTATTGGCACGTGGAAGTGGGGGTTACCCCCGTTTTTTGGCAGTATGACGTGACAGGCACCCACAGGCAGCACCGAAGGCAACACACACACACACTCTCACACAAAACCTTGCGGCACATGATAACTGACAAGCAATATGAATATAATTGTTAGTTTAGTTACGGATTTAATGCTTAATCCTTATGATCATGATCAGGTCACACAGAAACATGTCAGATGAGACCGAAAAGAATGCAAACACAGTAGCCTTACGACGGCCCACTCCATCATTGGCCAGGGCAGACAGACTCTTCATCTAAGGTTACTCTTGTGTGGGCAGCAACAGCAGAGCAGAGATGGATGAAGGCTGACCACACAACACAGGCAACCGTCACTACTTGCTGACATGCGGCCAGCCAAATGAATAGGAGTGAGTAACTGCCACACAACAGTGACCAACCCCCTCAGCTCCGCCACATTCAGTTGTGCAGTGCTGCCTGCAGACACTGTTTTTCCACAGCCCTTGCCAGTGAGCCTGCCTGTGCAGAGCGCCAGCTATTGATCCCTGTGCTGAAGCCGGTGCATTAATTAGTTCAGACGGGTGAACTGCCCCACTAGTGATCTGTGTTTGCTGTCGGCCCCAGTCGTATCTCATTCAGCTGCTGGCACTGATGTAGTCTGGCCCAGAGAGGGTTCGGTGTAGGGCAGTGGTTATCCTGGCCCATGCGCGTATGGGGCTGACAAAGACCTCCCTGTGCCACTAAGCCAACATAACCATGTAGGACAGGGCCTGTGTGAGCTTTGTATAACTGCAGCACAGCTTGTCATGTGTTAAATTTGTATTTTTGCTAAGGACTTTGAGCTACTTACTTGGTAAGAAAAGCACTTTATAAATAAAATGGGTTATCAGAGTTACCATTGTTATTATTATTATTATTATTGCTATATAACTACTGCACTAAAGGACCCTTCTATAAGTACTGCACTAAAAGACCCTTCTATAACACTGGACAATTTTACTGGGACACTGTAATCTATCTACCACAAAGCACCTTATCACGACACTTGTTTACCTCGTGGAATTCTTATTACCTTACTTATTATCATTACAATTTTTTTTTCTTCCCTCAGTTCAGTGAATGTTGTATTATGCAGACGTGTGCAATAGGTTTGATCTGTTTTTTGCAATATGTATTATGTGTATGCTACTGGACACCTTAATTTCCTTCGGGATCAATAAAGTTACTCTACTCTACTCTACTCTACTCTACTCTATTATTGTAGAAGCAAGAGAGATAGAGAGGTTATAAGAGAGAGAGAGATGGAGAGAGAGAGAGATAGAGACAGAGAGAGAGAGAGAGAGAGAGAGAGACAGAGAAATACAGATTTTTTTGTATTAAAAAAAAACATTTATTACAGTTCAGAGAGAAATTACAAAAACCATCTCACAGTACCTCACCTCACCTCACCTCACAAATACTTCAAGATTTCCCATTGTTTTACTGTTTTATTTGTTTTTTGACAGAGAGAGAGAGAGAGAGAGAGAGAGAGAGAGAGAGAGAAGACAGAGAGAGAGAGAGAGAGAGAGAGAGAGAGAGAGAGAGAGAGAGAGAGAGAGAGAGAGAGAAGAGAGAGAGAGAGAGAGAGAGATTGGGGCAGGGTTGAAAAACAGCGTGGAATGTTTGGGATTATGTTAGGCATTATCCAGTGCTGTGGGGTCTGGTAATCTTCAACAGCAATCTCTAATCTCGGGTCACATTCACAAACCTCTGTTTCTCTCCACCTTTCCTTCCACTGCTCTCTCTTTCTTTCTTTTTCTTTTCTTTCTTTCTTTCTTTCTTTCTTTCTTTCTTTCTTTCTTTCTTTCTTTCTTTCTCTTTCATTCTCTGTGGTCTATCATTGTCTGTAACGTTAACATTTCTATCCCACCCTGTGTATAGTAAGTTAAGTATTTTCTCCCCTTCCTTATTTTTGTTTTTCTTTGTTTTGTTTTCTTTCTTTTCTCCTCTCTGTCCTGGCTCCTCATCTCATCTCTTAGTCTTGTCTCATCTCCTCTGGCAACCTGCAGTGGTAAACATCTGCTGGAGCGTAACCATTTAGTTATTTTTGTACCCTTACCTCACAGTACACCACCTTTGTTCATGTAGGCGCATCAATAATGTGGGGGAACACTTCCCCCCCATAGACCTGTGACAATGCAAGTCAGGAAAAAACCATGATGTAACTCATGCATGTTTGATATGGCTGCCACAAACACAGGTTTGTGCCAGACACCAGACCGACGCTTGGTTGAGTCTGTTGGGTGGGCGACAGGCCTTTGTAGCAAGCCACCTAATCCTGAGCAAACCTACAGACTGTCGAGATTTCATTTAGTAAAAATTCTCGTTTCCTTTTACTGTAATATTTTGTTTAAATGTGATGAGGAAAAAAAAACAGAGAAAGTGGAGGAGGGGGGGATGAGAGAGAATGAGAGAGACAAAGAGAGAGAGACACACAGAGATAGAGAGGCAGACATAGAGACATAGAGACAGAGACAGACTAAGAGAGACAGAATGAGAATGAGAGATAGGGAGAAATATTGACCCTGGAGCCCTGGAGAAATACAACATGCTGGAGAAGACCTGGCAATCTCTTTGACTGCAGAGTTTTAGGGAAAGTTGTGGTGACTAACAGTGTTGGGCAAGTTACTTCAAAACTGTAATGCGTTATTGATTACTTGTTACTGACATTTTAAAGTAATTGGTTACATTACAATATTACTGTATTATAAAATGTAAGGCATTACACTACTATTACATTACTTTTAAGTTACTCATCAAAATAACTGTAAATATGGATTTGGCTATCTAAATGTAGCTCATAATGCTCAATTAGCTCATTACACATCCAGTGGAAGGTGATGTGGTATCTCACTGAGCTAGGCTTATGGTTAAAAACATTAGCGTATAATAGCCACAATGATGGCTCATCGTACAATCCAAGGACTGGCAAATTGTGACAGAAATATTGTAACTTTAGGCCTATTCATATTAAAATTAATTGAACTGAAATGAATTGTACAAGATACAAAATGTCCATGCTTTTATTATTTAAAAGTTTACAACATTAAGCACAGAGAAACAGTTTATGCTTCATAAAAAAGATGGCCCCATCATTTCAGAAATGTAACTAAAATACACATTATGAAAAACTGTAGCCAATACAACTAGCCTGAGAAAAAAACACCAGGCTTTTAAATCACAGCTTGACAATGACTATTAGCTAGGCTATATGAGGCTACCCAGTCACATTTTGAAACACAGCATTAGAAATAACAAAATGAAAGTTCTTAGGCCTATTGGCCCTCAAGGAAAATACAACTTAATCACTTTATTCTGATTTTTGACCAGAAATAAAAACTCATTTATACAGGACAAAAATGTAAACAAAAATGGCACTACCAAATATACAAAACAGACGCAGCATACAGTTAAACAAAGCCGGCAAAATTGATTTGGTGTGTCTATTTAAAGTTGGTGGGCAGCTAATCTATTTCATCACCCACTTGACTGAAATATCTATTAAAGCACATCAGAAGAAGGCTCTGAAAGCTTCACAGCATTAAGCATAGTTTATGCTTCAGAAAAAAAAGCAATAAGGGATATGACCCCATCATTTCAGAAATGTAACAAAAATAAACATTATGGCAAATCGTAGCCAATACAACTGGCCTGAGGAAAAAAACACAGGCCTTTTAAATTACAACTTGACTACTAGCTAGACTATATATGTGGTTACCCACACATTTAAAAAAACAGAATTAGAAATAACAAAATTAAAGTGCTTTTATATTGATATTAAAGTGCTTAGGCCTATTGGCCTTTGAAGGACAAAAAAAAAAAACACTTGACAAAAATGTAAACAAAAATGCCACTATCAAATATATAAACAGACAGACCTGAGTGTGTGTTTAAGGATGATGGGTAGCTAACCCATTTCACCATCTCCTTGACTGAAAAATCTGTTAAAGCGCATCAGAAGAAGGCGCTGAAAACGGCCATCACTAAGACGGTTGCGTTTTGGGGTGAGCACAAGACTGCCAAGACTGAAAAGTCTTTCTACTGGTGCGCTCGATGGTGTTGGTGCATTGTACCGCAGTGCAATTTTTTTAATCCTTGGAAACAGATGGAGACTTTCCATCACAGGGGCAGAATTCAAGTAAGATGTTACCTCTGTTTCCACTGACATGGGTGCATCAGCCGAGCCATTCACCTGTTCCTCAAAAGAGAAAAAGTCCTCCTCACTTGGGGCAACAGCAGCAGGTTGAGGTGGATCAGGCACCACAGCTGCAAGTTCTTCTGTTGTTAGGGTGCGGCACTCCGTTGTAAGGAGGAGAGTGATGTGGTCTCTTCTGGCTTCCTCTTTTACCCAGCGCAGCTTAAACTTGGGCAGCGAGACAGAAGCCAGTAGTGCAGTCTTGGAATCAATTATTGCAGCAAATCGAGTTTTGATTGCTCCCACAATAACCTCAGGCAGCCCCGTGGTCATTGGTGATAGACCATTTTTCATTGCTAAGGTTTTGGCCATAAGAATTTCTAGTGTAGGTTGAAGCGTTCCATAAAAACAAGTCTCCTCTCCCTGTAGGATGTCCAGTGCAACTGTGAAAGGCTTCATAATGGCACAGTATTCCTTAAGAAACAGGTATTCCCTGTCATTCATACATTTAATCTGAAACTGTGTGCAGAGATTATTAATGTCAGTGAGAGACATTTCTGTGATCCTTGAATATGCATCATAAAATGAGTTCCACCTTGTCACTGTGGGGACAATCAACTTCCTATCACTAACCTCTTCCACACACTCAGCTGCAACTGTGGAGCGGCTGGACTTTGTCCACAGCGAAGAACATTTGGCTGTAGCACTACGGTAGACTGCTCTTGATTCTGGATTGGTTGCCAGCCATTTATCAACCTCATTGTTTGCAACTAGATTAAGTGTATGAGCTGCACACCTATGGTGAGGAGGCAGTACACATAGCCCAAGCTGGGCATCTTCATCATCAGCACTAAGCACACTGTGAAGGTCTACAAAGTGCACTTCCCCTTCACCACTCTCCTCCTCCCCCTCCCCCTCTTCCTCTTCAGACTCAACATGCTGATACTCCCGAAATGCCTTCACAAAGTTGCTACCATTATCGGTCACACATGCAGTGATTTTTTCAGGAGTAAGGCCATATTCTGAAAAAATGTCCTCAATCTCTGTGGCAATCCTATCGTAAGTATGGCGACCCCTGAATCGTCTACAAGCGATTGCCGCCTTCCTTCGTTTCAAACTGACACTGTCGATCCAGTGCACAGTCACCCCAAGGAAGCTCCTGTTATTTGAACTCCAAAGATCAGCGGTGGTGGACACGTGGTTCTGGACTTCAATGGTCTTTTTTAGTTCTCTTGTCATGACTGTGTACGCCTCATCCAAGTCCTTGGTGAATGTCTTTCTGCTTTGAAGTACATGCTGAAAATATAAGAAAATAGCCAGATATCAAATTCAAGGGCCAAATAAACCCTGTCCATTAGTGAAAGGGCCTTACAATTTACACCTCTAATGAAACCAACTAACTTCCTTAATTTCCTTCGAGATAAATAATGTATCTCCATCCATTTTTGTAAAGTATGCGCTGAACATAAACAATGAACATTGCAAAATTGGACTAGGCTTCCTGTGCCATGAGAATATTTATACTACATTGAAAATCAATAATGTGTCAAAAACTTTAGGACATGTATGTATGTCTTTTAAGGGAAAGCTAATGAACCCATACAATAGGCTACTTTCTAGATAATTTCTTGCAATTAAACAAGCATAGACATGTCTCACCTTAGTCATGGACAATTGACACCTAGAAAGTGGCCTATGTTACTGTAGAAGTTCATTCTATGCCATATGTAGGCCTAACGTTTTTGACACACATTGATTTTCAGTGTCAAATGTTCTCACAGGACAGTAGTCTACTGTTTCATACATTTCTACCCCAATCTTTCAATGTTCATGTTCAACATGGCCAGCTCTTACAAAAATGTTAACAATAGAATAACGTAGGCCTAATCCATATAGGGCATACGCATAGCCTGATGCATCTGCTTTCATCAGGCTAGCAGAAACAAGCAGTGCATCCCACATTTTTGATATTAACCTTCAAATTCATGTTCAGCACCCAGGGCCTGAATTTGGGTGCGGGATTGCGAGAATTGCGCATATTTTTTTTTATCCCCGCATCTATAATGATTGTAATGCGGGGGATTCTCGCGCACACTTAACAACATGCCTAATAATGGACGTCAATCTAACAATGGATCAGAGTGAAAGCGCCACTGTATTCTGTCCACAAGGTTACTTGAACAATCCTTATGTAGACTAGACTATTATTGACCCATCTCCCCCACCGTAGCTCAACAACAAACAACAGTTTTTTTCTCACACACACACAGGCAACGCGCGCCCTTTCAGTCACTTCTACTGTCTATTTTCCCCTCTGTCTCTCCCTCGAACTTTCGCTGTAGTCTTCTTAAATTCTTCAACCTTTTACCGCGATGCAATCATGGACAGCTGGCTAAAGCGTGCAACACCAGTATCAGACTTTTCCCCCGCTAAAAGGAAGAAATCTCCAGAATCCGATCCAACTGGCAGTAGTGTGAGTGAAGACGCAGTTGATAGTACTGTTAGGACCAGACAGCTAACGTTAACATTCAGGCTTAGCGCAAAGACAAATTTCAGTCAAGCTGGCTTAAAATATATCCTTGGCTCGAATTCAATGGTGATGAAATGAGCTGCTCGATTTGCAAGACTCATGGCAGTGCAACATTTACAAGCAGGTGTTTTAAGACGTCAACCTTAATTCGCCATTCAAATGGTGTGTCCCACACCGCAGCAGTGAAACGCAAGCGTGAAGCAGAGTTGTCAAACAATGCAGTTGCTAAGGCAATCGAAGTCGCTCAATTACAGTGTGAGGACGAAACGAAAGCGCTTATGAAAGCTGCATACTTCTTTTGTAATTAGGCCTACATGAATCAGTGACACTACGGCAATAGTCCATGAAGATAAGGAAGAAACATGTGTAAAGTAAACTAAAAGGTGTTCAGCCTTCCGAACACTTCTTAGATCCTTAAAGGCTATTATATTGGTATGTTTTGGTATATTGATGGTATTACTTGATGGCAGTACAGTCAGTCAGCAGTGTGAAACTGTAAAAGATCTTTCATTTTGTGGCAGTGTATTTCCCTCCATCCGAAGATGAACAGGGCATATCTTAAGAGATGGGGCAGATATTGAGATGAACAGTACTAAAATGGATGCCTCAAATGGTGGCACAAGGTTACAAACTTTAGAGATCTTCAATGTGAGTAGTGGAAGAAGGGTAAAGCATAAGCAATTTAAGCCTGCAAGAAGCGTTCTCCAAAAAACGTATAAATCCCCCCCAATCTTAAAAAATCCCCCCCATTTGAGTCACCAAGGGGGGGAACTCCCCCCCTTTATGAAAAATGAAATTCAGGCCCTGAGCACCGTATCTTGTGGTTTACTGTATTAAACATGTTTTTGTAGACTATGTTTCATTTTAATACATTTGACGTTATGTTACAAATGACGTTATGTAGGCTATTTAGTAGCCTAGTTCAGTAAAAATGAACGTGTTGAGGCAATGCCTTGCTTACCTTATCAGTGGTGCTAGTCACAACAGGGATCTTGCTGACAAGTTTTCTGAAAGCTGGCGATTCCACTGTTGAAAGCGGTAGCATATCTTCAACGACATACTCCGCCACAAGTCTCCTAACCTCTTGAGGCTTAAGAATCTCGGGAGGGCGAGAGAACGTTAATTTTGGCTGCTTTGTTTTATCTAAGGTTTTATCACCACTCTCGTTGTCCGCTTGCTTCCTTGCTAACTTCATGTTACTATGGCATCTCTGTAAATGTTTCGTTAAATTACTGGTGCTATTTCGCGAAGTGGACAGTTCTTTAGGTTGTGCACACAAAGTACACTTGACGACTATATTCTTAATATCCTTATTTTTAACAAAGTTGAAGTAATGGGCATATGCCCATCTGGAGAATGTACTGTCTAAGGTTTGGCTATCTGAAGGCTCACTCGTCATCATCTCACTCTTCTTTCTCGGACCAACCTCTAATGGAAAAGGAAGTGGAACATTTTGCGCGGATGTTAACCTCTGCTGATCTCGCGGTGGTTTTGGCGAATTTGTTGCCAAAGCAAGAAATACCACTTCACTGCAGGATAAAAAAATGCATTGTAACGCGCGTTACTCACATTTGTACCGAGTAAATATTACCATTTTTTTTCCTGTAATGCCTTACATTACTGCGTTACTGCAAAAAGCAATGCATTACAGTAATTCGTTACTTTAGTAACGCGTTACTCCCAACACTGGTGACTAATGGGGGACTCTCCAGTGGAGTTTTCACACATGCAGGCATATTCATGCTCATTCACATTCAGCACCGACACCACGCCGTTCTTGGCCCTATCCAGCCCGGAATGACATCAGCATAGCGGCAAGCCGAGACCATTTCAGCCGCCCCTCTCTCGTGACCATAAAACCAGCCCACTCATCACCCACCACTGAATACCCACCCACCCACCCGGAAAAAAAAAACCCTCCCTGGCTCAGGGGGCATCACTTCCCTCTTCCTCTGCGGCCCACGACCCCCATACTCCTACTCTCCTCATT
>CM050217.1:24290000-24300000 GCA_027475355.1 Coilia nasus
TTCCTCCTCTTCCTCCCTTCCACTCCTCCACTTCTCTTTTCTGTGACTCTGTCATTTCACCATCACTACTCTGAGGAGACAAAGAACAGTGTGACACTGATGAAAACATCCACGGGCTCATTCATGTACTTGTCACCATGTGACTTAGACTGAGTTCAGAGTTCAAGTTCCTGTTCCCTCCCCCTCTCTCTCTCTTCTCTCTCTCCCTCTCTCTCTCTCTCTCTCTCTCTCTCTCTCTCTCTCTCTCTCTCTCTCTCTCTCTCTCTCTCACCAAGGTTTAAGGCTCAGTCATCCTTTGGCAGTCTCTGATTCAAAGAAATTAAAACATATTCCTAGCAGGTTTTTATGGCTATTCAAACGACACCTAGTGCTGAAGAAATTCCTCCTGTATTTTTTCAAGTTGCTAAATTGCTTTAAATAATAAATAACAGTGGCTAAGAAAGAGCAACAGTGGACTTTGCAGACTCGTGGCAAACAATGTCTAAGAGTGAGCCACATTGTACTTTACAGACACAACACGAGGCAAGGACTACACAGGAGTAGGAGCAGAAAGCAAAAATACAAGATTCCTATTATAACACACACACACACGCACGCACGCACGCACGCACGCACACACACACACACACACACACACACACAATCCTTTATTACTTCAGAAAATAAATAATAACATCAAACACTGTATATTACAGATTACAGAACATTGGGTATAAATCCACTTAGAAAAATATTCTGTCGACCATATGGTTATACATGCATGTTATTCAGGCTTTTCTACATAATAATGCAAAATTGTCTTCTTCAAATAGCCTAATATGCCATCATACAGTTTACATATTACTACCAATAGGAAGGAACAGTTACTACAGTTACTAATTCCTCACACTATTATACCAATATGGAGCATGATGCATGAAACCATTCCTTTTCAGTCCTCACAGCTACACAAGTCCAGAATAAGTCCAGATACAGCTACTGATTATTCTTTCCAATTTGACCACCCTTGGGTTGCAAGAAAAGGCTTTCCTGTATACTGTATGTTGCCACTATAGTACTACTGTAGCAACCCATGCGGGTACTTACAGTAAACGTAAACCCCACCATGACAGTGCAGAGTTCTGTGGTGTGTGGTGTGGTCAGTAAGGCTAAACACTGTGTGTGTTTAGCGTGTGGGTGGGGACACGTGAGGGACAATGTGGACACTCATGAGTGGGAGAGCATGGAAAGAAAATCTGTGTTTATGTTACTGAACAAAAGTGGGGTTAGTCAAAACAAAAGGTCACCAGGAAGCTCTCTTAAGTGGGAATGAGTGCTCTTCAGCACAGTTCAGTGAAGCACTACGTACTTCAGTAGCATTCAGTACACACACAGTAGCATTTAGCTGACGCTCTTAACCAGAGCAACTTACAGTGAATTGGGTACAGGGACAGCTCCTGGAGAAACATAGGGTCAGATGCCTTGCTGAAGGGCACTTCATCTGTGGATGAGGGTGCAGGAGCGCACTGGTTATCACTCCCCCACCTACATGTTTTCTTACTGGCACAGGATTTGAACCAGTGACCTTTCAATCCCAAGACCAGCTCTCTAACCATTCAGGAACCCAGGTCTACACTGTTGCCAGGAGAATTGAGAACGTTCACTATTTAGAAAAAGTATTTAGCTG
Organism: Coilia nasus; assembly: GCA_027475355.1. Classification (NCBI taxonomy): domain Eukaryota; kingdom Metazoa; phylum Chordata; class Actinopteri; order Clupeiformes; family Engraulidae; genus Coilia; species Coilia nasus. The sequence goes on from CM050217.1 coordinate 24,291,667, forward strand.
AAATGCACAGCTGGAACATTCTCTTGGAGTCTTTACATTAAATATAGTTATGTTTGTTGTAAGCACAGGGCAGGTACATAGGATAATGCTGACTGCGGCTGTTGGTTGAAAGTAAGAGTCCTATTAACAGTAATATATGTGTGGTGGGGCAGCATATAAAAGCTAACTGTAGGTCTTTATACTGTCGCTGTATCTGCACATGTTAAAAATAATATACGTGTTGTGGGCGAGCAAAGAAAAGCTAACTGTAGGTCTTCATACTGTCGCTGCATCTGCACATGTTAAAAATGGAAAACTGTCTGCAAAACAGCTATATGCAGTCACCAGTCAGCCTGTTCTCAGAGGGGGGAAAGGCAGTGGTAAGTTGCGTGTGAATGTGTTTCCTGGTGTGTCCCCATAATGCGAAGCTGCTTGTCAATGCCAGTGCTGCAGCAGCGGCCTGATCAGTATTCAGCACAGCTCTTAGGCAATGCTGCTAGAGTGTGCTGTGCTGTGCTGTGCTGACGTCATGCAGACAGTCATGATGCCAGTAGTAGATGCTATCTCAGTCTCTCTGTGCTCCATTGCTGCTGCTGTGATACTGTGGGGTTATTGAAAAAGCGTCATGCAGGGGTGCATCTGATGACACAGGCAGGATTGCAAAAACTAATCGTCAGCAAATGAGAGGAACTGCATACGACACATCGGCCCACTCCTTTGGACTGGGTTAGAAACTGGTGATGGGAATGTTTGCTTTGCTAACCCAAACAAAACAGAAGAGTAGGGTTGGGAATCGAAAACAGGTTCTTGTTGAGAACCGGTTCCCTGTGCTTCAATTCCTTGGAATCATTTGCCAGTTTTGCGATTACCTTATCGATTACCTTATCGATTTCAGCGGGCATGACTAACGTCACATATCTTACGCAAGTTACGCAACGTGCGTAGCGACATGCAGTCAGCAGGAAACACGGCACTTCACTGTTGTGTTTGTAAGGTCATGTAAGGTAAGGTAAGCTAAACAAAGTTGATGCTAATCGACCTGTTTGTTCTCCTTTTTTCCAAAAGAGAATCGATAAAGAACCGAATCGTTGAGCGGAATCGAAAATGCAATCAGAATCGTAATAATCTTGTCAATTCCCATCCCTACAAAAGGGTCAGCAAAACACCAGTATTATGCTCTCAAACACATTTTTACTTCCGCCCAGCAAAGATTATGTAATCATCTGTGTTTGTTTGTTTGTTTTTTGTTTGTTATTTAGCAACATAACTCAAAAAGTTGTGCATGGATTTTAAAGAAATTTGCAGGGTATCATAAAAATAGGCAAACTTAAAAGTGATTAGATTTTGGTGGTGATCTGAGCTGCCCTGGCGGAGGTCTGTGCTCTCTGAATGCTTTTCTGGTTTAGTTTTAATTAACATGACGTTTTGGGCATGCACCCTTTATCAGCTGTCTGATAAAGGGCGCTCCCCAGAAACGTCAGGTTATGTAAAAAGTTGATTGTGAGCGTAACACTCGCACAACGTTTTTTTTCCACTTTTTTTGTTTGATTTAGCTGGTGTTGCCCAGCACCCAGTTGTCCAGTAGCCATGCACTCTTTAGGCCACTACATTAACTTTAACTAACTAGCTAGCTAGTCATCACTCCTGCAGTGTGTACTTGTGTTGGTTGTGCACCCTTTCAAGGCAGCTCACAAAGCCTGAGTAGTGCACTCATGACACTGGAGGCTAAAATGGAGGCTAATTTTAAAACTTAGGTGACATTTATAGGTTAGCAGAATTGTTATCACAAATAATTGTTTAAAACAAAAAAAAGTGTGACATGACATATGTGCTTTTAGAACGGAACATTTCTCTTCTGCAGAAACCGTGTTTTACACAACTTTTTGTCAAGTAACAGCTTTTGCCAGAATTCAAAAGTAGCCTTAAGATGTGCTGGATGTGTCTATAAATTGTCACAAGCTTTGAACAAGTATGTATACAGACGTCTTATCAAGGCAGAGAAAGTGTGAAGGGATTTCATTCCAACACGAGAGTCAAGAAAAATTGTTGTAGGTCAAATGAGTATCTTTTTATAGAGAGAACTGTGATTGCCTGAAGCATTTTGACATGAAGCACATGGGTATGGTGGCATATATATGTGCCTAGAAAAGGCGAATGTGGCCTTTATTAATGCCCTTTAACCTCAAAAGGTTAACCAAGGCTCTTGCCTTAGACCAAATAGCCTGTTTGTCACAAATGCTACCCTCCCACCTTGCCCCACTACACACACACACACACACACACACACACACACACACACACACACTCATATTCATACTTGTTTCCATATGATATTATAGAGGCACATTTTTCTAATCACACTCACGGCAGTCTCTCACAAGTGCCTTTGTATTCATACACCTTATACACAATTATGAATAAACTAACACATTGACATGAAAATGTACCCACCCCCATCCACCGACAAAACAAAGACATTGATTCACATAATGTGTGAATTCCATAACAGATCTATATTTGGTTTGCCATTGTCAGGCCAATGGCTGTGGCTTTAAGGTAATTATTCATGTTTTAATGGCGTCACATTTCGCAGCACAGCCCCCAGGAGGCACGCACAAAGGCCAGTGGGGAGGTATGTATAAATACCTTTTTTCTTTGGCCTACAATTATAATTAAGATTTTTCTTAATCTTTCTTTTTAATAATTTTTCTTAAAATTTCTTCTTTTTTTATTACCTTTCTCTGATCCTATGTGTTTATTATGATTGTATATTGTATACTTTGTATTTATTATTTTATTGGGGATGTAATTTGTTTGATATACCCTTGTCTTGACTTCTTATCAATATATGTACACACACACACACACACTCTACACATCTGTTAGCTATTATGTCCTCCTTTTGTAAGTGGCTTTGGATAAAAGCGTCTGCTATATATATATATATATATATATATATATATATATTACATTACACTTAGCAGATGCTTTTATCCAAAGCGACTTACAAAAGGAGGGCATAATAGCTAACAGATGTGTAGAGTGTGTGTGTGTGTGTGTGTGTGTGTATATATATATATATATATATATATATATATAAATATATATATATATATTGCACTTTGGTCAGCTTCTGTTGGATAAATTGTGCTATTTAAATAAATTGAACCTGAACTTGAACGTAATGTATGTGTGGGGACGGACGGATGGAAAAACCTGAAGAGCTCTTCTCACATGCAGCTGGTGTTTTGCAGTGCTGCTGCCTGCTCAGGCATTAGCAAGCATGGTGCAGTCTCACACAGTGTGTGTTGTCTCCATTACAGCACCTTCACCACCAGTCACCCACACACACAGGCACTTACAGACGACACACACACACACACACACACACACACACACACACACACACACACACACACAGGCACTTACAGACGACACACACACACACACACACACACACACACACACACACACACACACGCGCGCATACAGTGAGAGAGAGAGAGAGAGAGAGACACGCACACAGAGAGTCAGAGACAGAGAGAGAGAAACACGCACACAGACACGCACACACACACACTCTCTCTTTCTCTCTTTTTCACACTCCAACTCTCTCTCTCTCTCACACACACACACACACACACACACACACACACACACTGGCCCTCCTACACTCCCCTTCCAATCCACTTTTACTTCACATCCGCCTGATTGCTTTGACTGCGTGGTTGCTTTTGACTGTGACTGGCATTAAATTACCTCTTTCACTGAGTGAACCCATCTGTTCTCTCTCCCTTTCTCTCTCTCTCTCTCTCTCTCTCTCTCTCTCTCTCTCTCTCTCTCTCTCTGTCTCTCTCTTTCCCTCTCTCTTTCTCCATGTACATAATGTACATACTTGGACATACTGGAAAGGCATGATTTACATTGTGCTTTGCCAGAAATCATAAAATGGGTGGGCCCAGAAATAAATACCACAATCCCCAAAACTCATAGGTTACTATTACTACATAAACAGTCAATCAAACAAAAAGAGCCTTCTGATTGGGTGGGCCTGATTGATAAAGCCTGCCCATGGTTATGCCTAAGGCATTGTGGATGTCACAATTTCCCTTCCTTTGCTTCTCACATTATTTGCAAATGTGAGATGCAGGCACATGAATGGCCACATGAGTATGCAGATATTTGAGCCTAGGCAGCTTTCATTACCCTCCGTCCCTCCATCCATCCATCCATCCATCCATCCATCCATATACATACATACATACATACATACATACATACATACATACATACATACATACATACATACATACATAAATCCATCCATCCATCCACCCATTCCATATATGGCTCAGGCTGTTAGTATCACTATGTGCCTGCAACCAGCATGTCCCACTCCCTCTCCACTCTCCCTAACAGTACACATTGCTACACGTGTGTGTGTGTGTGTGTGTGTGTGTGTGTGTGTGTGCATCTGGAACATTCATAACATCCGTCCTTCCATCTGTCACATATTCCTTTATCTATGCGTGAACTGAACATACATCTGCCACCCTGCTTACCTCTCTGTGTCCTCATCACTCTATCCCTCCTCTCCCTCCCTCCATCCCCCCCCCCTCTCTCTCTGTCTCTCTCCCTTTGTCTTTGCCTGTACAGACATTTCTGCATGAGTTTATGTTATTACCTGGTCCCCGGAGGGATTGATCAGGTATTACAACAACCCTGTCCGTCTGGGTGTCTGTGTGTGTGTGTGTGTGTGTGTGTGTGTGTGTGTGTGTGTGTGTGTGTGTGTGTGTGTGTGTGTGTGTGTGTGTGTGTGTGTCTGTCTGTCTGTCTGTCTGTCTGTCTGTCTGTTCATATGGGGGACCAGGTTGCCATTTCCGATTGCGCTTGTTAATATTGATATTGTATGTGTGTGTGTGTGTGTGTGTGTGTGTGTGTGCTTGTGTGTGCTTGTTCATAACTCCTATCGAATTTAACCATCACTATGTATTTGTACTCCACTAGTGCAAGTATTACCCAATAAAGCAAGCTGAGTTGAGAGAGTGACAGACAGACAGACAGGCAGACAGGCAGACAGACAGACAGACAGACAGACAGACAGACAGACAGACAGACAGACAGACAGACAGACACACAGACAGACAGACAGAAAGACAGACAGGAGAGAAGGGAGAAAGTGTAAGGGATGTAAGGGGAAAGAATTGGGCAGACAACAGTTAGGATTGAATATAAAGTAGAAGAAGAAGGAAAGAAGAAGTGAGAATGTTAGAGGTAGCGAGAACGAGGTAGAGACAGATAGAGGTAGAGGGATGAAGAGGGAGTAGGTGAGAGATTGTGAGTCATACCGAGAAAAGGAAAAGACAGGGAAATTTGCATGTGTGAGCGTGTGAAAGGTAACACTCTGAATACACATCACATTTAGTCCCCAAAATAGGCCCATTAGCCACACACCATTTAAAACAGCTACATAGCTACATGATGAGAAATCACAAGTGAGCTTCCCAGAGGTGTAGATGCAATGTCTCCAGCACACAGGCTCGGGAACAGCAGTGATCAGTAATGAAACCAGCAATACTGAGGGCTTAACTAAACAATTTCTATTACAAACAAAATAATTACAACAATGTAAACTAAGTGCTTTTTTGACAACACTAGTATTCTTCAGAAATACTTTGAGGAGAAATAGGCATGAAAAGATTTTTAGTGCTTCTGGGCACTTTCACTTATTTTATCTCCATTGACAATAGAATCTCTCTTTTCTGATTAGCTGATAAGGTGGGAATTAACTTTGTATAATTGGCTACCTTTGAAGTAGTTCACAATTCCATATCAGTGCACTTATGAATGGTAACCATGACAACTCCTGTAGCCAAATGAATGGTTAAATGCTCTACTTTTTCCTAACGGATGCTAGAAAGTAGCCTACCTAAATTAACTGTTTATTTAGGTAGTTTATGCATATAAAATTAGATTATAAATACAAATGGGAGATAAAAGAGATAACGGCCTTCGAGGTGGTCAGTTCCACTGAAATAATGACTTGGCAGAGGCAACTCCACTCCGCTTCACATCGCGTTCTTTTCCTCCACCTCACCATTATTTCCACAGAAATGGTCACCTCGTCGGCCGTTACCCCTTACATATCGGTAGCACTACATAATACCTACTTCCTAATAAGCATTTATTTTGCTTCATATTTAGTTTCATTTTTTTAGTTTCAGTTTTATTTAGTTTCATATATTTATTTGTTAACTTTTACTTAACACTTTGTTCATCATCTGGTACCTATTCCTTTTACACTATTTCTCATTCTCATCAGTAAAACATTTATAAACATATCGAGACAGAAAGGTAGCAGGCTGAGAGACAGATAGCAGATAGACTAAACACAAACAGTCAGAAATACAGACAAATAGCCAAGCGACATCCAGACAGATGTGTGTCAATATGTTTATAAATACATGCATATTGGGAAGTAGTTATTATAAAGTGATACCCTTTTATCTTCTGTCATCTGTGTGAATAATGTGAGGTTGAGTGAGTGAGTGCGGGAGAAGACAGTACCATTTCTGTCCTGTAGGAGGCAGAGGTACACACCCTGCTCGCCCACGACCGCCAGCTGGTTTAGGACTATGTGTGTGTCGGATGTCACCACCAGGACTTGAAAGTCATTGTCAGACGTCACCTGCGAGACAACAGGAAAGTCTGAAAAGTTCAGTCATTTAACTTCTACATAAGAGGAAATATTACAAATGATTGTTCAACAGTACTGCACTAACACACAATTGGAGCGACTCCACTCATAAATGAACTAGTTTTTGTTGGTCTATGCACTTGTACTAACATTCCATTGTGTCCTATGTGTAATCAAACACATAGTTTCCTTTTATTTTCACTTGACATCTTTAGAGGTTGTTGTTGCTTTCATGTCTTGATTGGTTTCATTGGGAGATTTCTTTTAGGTTTTTTTGACTAGTGAAACAGAGCTGAGATGTAAGTGGTGTGTTTAGCTGAGGCTCCAGTCATGATTAGTACTGGTAGTAGTACTCGAGTAGGGTATTTTCTGCTTTCTCGCTCTCGTCTCGGATTTGACCCTTCAAAGACTCGGTCTTGACTCAGTCTCATACCACAGTGGAAGGATAACGACTCTGAATTTCAGAGCGAGTCCTCGAGACCAACAGATTTTTGTTTAGCTTGTTCATGTTAACAAAAAAATACCCATCATTACTAATACATATAAATAATAATAAAAACATGGAATGTTGATGGACATTATTTCAAAATGGCATCCCATGATGCAAGCGACGATTCTGCGTTCAGAATCAGAATCAGAATCAGAATCAGAATCAGCACAAAAAGAGTCTTGAGTTGCTGGGCAGGGGACACCTAGGCAAGTCTTTACTTGTGTCATGTGCAAGAGAAGCGCTGGGGGGGGGGGGGGGGGGGGGGGGGGGGATACAAGGGCATAACAGTAACTGACTCACAAGTCAGTGAGTGACTTCACTTCAGTTGCTGGTAAGCAAGGTGATCTTAATGAGATTTCCATGATAGTGTGTGTGTGTGTGTGTGTGTGGGTGGGTGGAAATAGCATATTTAAATCTTGTGTGTGTGGGGGGGGGGGAGTATGTCTGGCTTACTGTGTGGCTTTAGGTGTAGCAAAAAGACAGATGAACAGTTGACAGGTGCTGCTCATATTCACACACAAATATGTAGTCAGTTCTTGTGTGTGTGAATGAGTGTGTGTGTGTGTGTGTGTGTGTGTGTGTGTGTGTGTGTGTGTGTGTGTGTGTGTGTGTGTGTGTGTGTATGTGTGTGTGTGTGTGTGTGTGTGTGTGTGTGTGTTTGTATGTGTGTGTGTTCCTCTGTACACATGTGCATTTAACCATGTTTGTGCATGTGTTCATACATGTGAGTGTGTATAGGTGAAGGATTAGATTACAAGGATTACATCTGGCCTTACCACAATTGTTGGGGACAAAGACCTGATGGGAGAGAGAGAACGAGAGAGAGAGAGTGAGAGAGAGAGAGAGAGAGAATAAGAAAAAGAATTATCCACACCATGTATTGTTCCCATCCTGTTCCCACTGTCCCTCTCCTCATCTGAGCTGAATATGAGCTCATGTAATGTATTATGAATGCTGTTCTTCATAATTTATACACATCACTGTGGGAGGCCACAGTTTAAAATCTTTTCATTTTGTACTGTGATGAACACGACATGACAAACTGAAGTATACTGTAGGAACGTAGGTGACATACTGGCAACGATATGATATAATCTATAGCACTAACACAATGTGTTTAGAAACTTTATAGTAGCTATAAGTGATATGTTTGGGGTGGTTGGTGTTT
>CM050217.1:24302500-24337500 GCA_027475355.1 Coilia nasus
ACCACCCCAGTGGAAAAACAAACCCAACTGCTTGGATAATCCTATATATGCTAACAGATGGTTATCAATTTCTCATCATGTATTAATCTCACTGCCACCGGCGTCTATCAATTTCCACTAGCTGTAAGTTACACTGGATGTATTTTCACATCAATGTTGCTGACAGTTCCTGCTTCACTGGTATAAGTATAGACACACACCTGACATGGCAGAGCACGCCACCTTGTGGCTGTCGTGTCGCTTGAGCTTATATCACATGTGACAACTCCTGTCTCCCAACAGCATTGCACAGCTATGATGAAATGCATTCATAAAACACCCTGTGTCCTCAGCTGTCATGTGATGAGTCTTATCAGTGGTCTTACGGTGAGTTCCCAATAAGTGGGATTCATGCGAGCATCGTTGCGATAACACACAGGTATGTGGAGCAAGTGTGCTGGGAGTGAAATGTGGACAAGAGCATTAAAAACCCAAGAAAGAGAAAAAAAGAAATGCAGGCATAGATGTTATTTTTAAAGTCTCATTGCATCGTGTTTTCATTAATTTTGCGGTGGTCTGTAGTATTAATGAATGCCCTGTGAGCTAAAAATTTTTAGCTTTAATGCTCCTGTTACAGGCTGTTCTAGTTTGGTGGAGGAGATGGAGCAGGGAGAATGACAGGTTCTCGGCTATGATAGTCACAGGCTACAATCATTCAAAATCATTCAAAAACCCATTCAGTCATAGCACACCAAATAGAAGATTTAAACGTTCTAAACAAACACATACTTACCTATATTTCGCTGAGTGAATGTGAGCTGCAATAAGACTCCTCCGGGAATCACAACTGTGGCATGGCTTTTTCTATTTAACAAACTTACGTCACTTTGTTTGCCTTTTCCTTATTCACTTGTTTTTCCACCTATTTTCTTTCAATGACATTGACTGACATTGACAGCGTAGGAGAACATTTTCACATGCAGCATGCATATGCAACTAGGAGTGACCTGTGGTATTTTAAAAAAGTGTGCGGTGAAGCGTGTGTGGAGGCTCCTCGTGGTTACCTATGGCGACAATATGTATGCTTTTTGTTTACTCGGCTTCTGAAGGGGTGTGAGTGGGGCAATGGTTTGGCATTTAGGCAGTGGTTGGTGTAGCTTGCTCTTATGTCATTACAGAATACACAGGCTGAACACACAGATGTGGGAGGTATGGAAAAAAGTGTGTCGCTTGTCTGGGTGCTTAAGAAACCAGTATGAAAGTGTTTGTAAGACAGACAGACAGACAGACAGACAGATGGAAAGACAGACAGACAGACAGACAGACAGATGGTAAGACAGACAGACAGACAGACAGGAGCGAGACAAAGATAAAGGGAAAAGAGGGTAGACATAGAAAAGAGGAGGAACAACATACGAGTCTGTCTTTTTAACATCAGTATTAGAAATGAGTCACAACCTCTTTTAATGAAGTAATGATGTTATGAGTCTTTTTTTTAATCACACATTATCTCAACGATTTTAAATAACAATCTGCCTGGGGGTGGACTAGCCTGGTAAACCAGCCCTTCATACTTCATTTTATTTTGTACAGAGGGTCTGGGCTTGTTGCCGTTGACATTCATGTATTCGGACAAAGCAAATCCGAGCCCAATGAGTGAACAGAGGGAGTGTTCATGAGCGATGACGTTGACTTTGTGTGCTGCATTTAAATTGTAGTGCGTAGGTAGGCTAATTGCATATGTGACGACCAGCTGTTAGCAGTTGGGTAAAGGCAGAGCCACGTGTTTTAAACTTCAGCAGAGTCCACACCTCCAGGAAGAAATTGTTTCCAAGGCCAGACCCTCTGTACAAAATGAAATGAAGTATGAGGGGCTGGTTTACCAGGCTGAGGGTGGACAGTTGCTTAGAATACTTATATTCAAAATGTCATAGCCATCTTAAAAAAGAAGCACAGTCAGGGGAACTGCAGTTTACGGGAGGAAGGCGCGAGAGACAGATAGCGTTTCCTCGCTCCGCTTATCTGTTTTTCAACACACCCTGGTTAACGTTTTACTTCCCCTATAGTGTTTACGATCTGATGCATAATCAATATCTAGATGGCTTTTGGGTTGTTAGACGTATGTGCACATCAGCACACACCTGCACAGTGTTATATAACCACCAGTACAGCACAGAAGTGTTCACTGTTTTAATATTAATCATTCATCTTACAGTTAATCATTTGGACAACTGGAAAAGTATTGATTCATTCATAGCACTGCAGATCCATCCTATCCAAAGGCCCATTCATCCATTTGTTTCTTTTCTTTTGTTGTCTATTTGTCGTGTTAAACTTTAAACTTTCAGCACCCATACCTTACACATGAGCTTCTCATCCCTTCATGCTCCAGAGATGGCTCATCCACTCAAGCACTGTCTCTAACACACACACACACACTCTCATGCAACTCTCACACAGCTCTCTCTCTTTCCCTCTCTCTCTCTCTCTTTCTCTGTCTCTCTCTCCTACTTTCTCTCTCTCTCTCTAGTCTTCCTGCCTCATTTTCTGCCTTGTTTTCTGTTTCTTTCTTCCTTTCTAAAAGTGATCAGAATAGCATCTCACATAGGCTTTGATGTTTGTGTTTGTTTTGATTATTGTGCCGGATGAGGCCAAGGCTGGTGTTGGTGGGAGCTGGCTGTCTGCCATGGCGTAAGGGTCACTGGCCCTCAGCCTGTCTGAAAAGAGGTACTGGTGCCCTGGTTATGAGTGAGTCAATGCCCTGATGTTTGAGTTTCAGTCCAGAGAACTATTTGTGTCTTTGCAGTGCACTGTAACTCTGGGCGTGATCTTTGTAAACCTAATGCAATAAATGAAGTAGAAGTTATATTTAAAGAGTATATTTTATTCGGTTTCACACAGACAAATGCCTTTTTAGCTATTTTAAGGCTTAATGAATCACTGCACAAGGAACCAAAAGCGGACCATAGACTTTTAAAAGGAGGACAACAATGAAATTAGTGGTTGTCTTGTAGTGCAGTACAGATTACCTTTCTGTGGCGATCTGTGGCAACATTTCATGGAGATAACACACAAACACACATGTGTGTGCATGTATACAAGCCCATATGCATGTGTGCACACACACACACACACATACCGATTGTTTATCAGTTCACATGTCAGGAAATAAGGGTCTGCTAGTGCTGCTGTTATCTCGGCTGACGTTACCTGAATGGCCCCCTCTGATTCTAATCAGTGTATATCTGTATCTGAATCTGTATATATATATATATATATATATGCATGTATAGATAGATAGATAGATAGATAGATAGATAGATAGATAGATAGATAGATAGATAGATAGATAGATAGATAGATAGATAGATAGATAGATAGATAGATAGATAGATAGATAGATAGATAGATAGATAGATAGATAGATAGATAGATATACCTCTCTCTCTCTCTCTCTCTGACTATAATCTTGCATAATCTCTGACTTTGTGTGGATCCCTGTGTGTGTACACTTTGTGTGCACGTGCCTAAAACTTGTCAAAAACAACTTATGCCCATCAAGTCCTTTCAGCCTTATTTGTGTTTTAACATTAAACATGTGGATGGCTAAAAAGTGCAAAGATTACTGTGCAAAGATTTAGACAGGTGCCTTCAAACCAGCATCAATTCACACAAAGGGGTACACACAAAGTCAGGGATTTTGCAGGATTATAGTCAGGTATCTGATCAACCAATTACACCAAATTGGTTGTATATGTCAGGAAGCCTACATCCACAGAAGATCTGTGGTTAGTTCATCAAGATGTTTTTGGCGCAAAATACCAGCCAAGTTCCTTCAAAAACTCTATACAAGTATACCTAGAAGAATTGATGCTCTTTTGAAGGCAAAGAATGTATACGGATTTGATTTAGGTTTCTCTTTTGTTCAGTCACTGCATTTTGTTAATTGAAGAACATAAACACTTCCATTTTTGAAGGCATTCCTAGTTGACAGCATTTTTTCACAACTGCCTAAAACTTTTGCACATTAGTACAGTACAGTATACAGTAGTATATATATATATATATATATATATATATATATATATATATATATATATATATATATATATATATATACTGAGAGGAATTAAGTACTAAGTTTCCAAGAATCTCAATTTTTCTTAACTTTTTTTCTTAGGATAAAACATCAGAAGAAAGTTAAGAAAAACTGACGACTGTTTGACAGAGCAGAGAGACGGCTATGAGGGACTGTCCACCATGACCTCCAGGTCAGCAACCTCACCTGGACCCAGGCCAGGCCTGGCTTATAGTCATTCAGTCAGTAACCCACCTACGCTACACCCTGGCTCTCTTAAACAGAGTTTTCAACAGCAGGCAGGTAGTTATCTGTTTAAGCCACTCATTTGTCTCTCATTTCCACCCTGAGCCCAAAAGAGCGAAGAGCAAAATAGCATGCAAAACACTGTAAAACATTATGGCCGTTTTATTATGCCCACAAACGTCCTGAGGAATCACACATTTGAATTGTGGACTAGTGTTGTGCAAACACTTAAAAAATCACTCACTCATACACACACACAGACACACAGACACACACACACACACACACACACACACACACACACACACACACACGCACACACATTCTCTCTCTCTCTCTCTCTCTCTCTCTCACATACACACATTTTGATGGATAGACAGACAGATAGGCCCATGGTAAGGGTGAGGTAGTTCTCTCAAAAACAAATATGCTAATCATGCACAATTTTTAAAAACACAAAAAAAAAAACCCTCCTCTGAAAAAGTAACACGAGCAATTTAGTCAGTTACGCACTGCTCAGTAAACATATTTTTAAACATTCTTTTTTACATGTCACTCTGCATTTTATTGTTCCATTTACTTAGGGACTACAGGCAGAAACTAGCATTATGTCATTCTTCTTGTTTTTTATGCAAGGTTAATATTTAATTACCCACTTTTCCTGTTTAAATAAATAAATCACAAAGTACAAATAATACCACAGCTGGTATGCACTCTGCTAAATGGTGTGTAAATGGTGTGGAGGTAGTCAGTCATGCAGTGGTAAAATAGACAGGTAGGTACACTATACATGCAGTGGTAAAACAGGTAAAATAATACTTACAATCATAAAGAGGCACGTAAAGGTTGTTTTTATCACTTTTAAAGATCTGTAAATGGTGTATAGGTGCGTAAACTGTGTTTTCATTGGTTTAACACTACTATACTATTTCCTGCCCTTCAAAATTTGTCTTTTTTTTTAGCTGTGTTTCATTCCACACAACAGAACAACTCAGCGATTGTAGTCTAGATGACCAAGAGTGTCTTTCACATGATCACAAGCCTTTAACATGAATTTAAGGATGCCTATCAACACAAGCTGCCGTTACAATAAAGGCTTTGGGAGAGACTGGACTGCTGATCCGTTTGGCTAATACATTTAATACCATGAACTTAGGCAAGGGAACTTGGGCATTTTTAAGGAAATGAACTTTGAGCAAAAGTCACAAAATCCATAAATTAGCCATATAGGCTTTTCCCCACCTTCTAGGTCTATTTTCATTATTTACGTGTCAATGTAGCTGACGGTCTTACCGCAGTGACTTACAGTGAATTAGGTACAGGGACAGTCCCCCCCTGCAGCAATGTGATGTTGGATGCCTCACTTAAGGCCACCTCAGCTGTGGATAAGGGATCCAGGAGAGCGCTGGTTGTTCACTCCCCCACCCACAGATGCTGAGTCGGTTGCTTAGCCAGGTACAACACAGCTTTAGTGTTTGCTAGCAGTCAGCATTTTGTCTCTCGCTAGTCTTCCTGGATCACCCAGCAAACAACTGCCCAGGATTCAGAGCCAACTGTGCCAAGGTCAAGGAAAAGGAGATGCAAAAAAAGAAAAAAACTCAACAGTGATCACACCCTTGATTGGTGGCGTGGAAGATAAGTGAGGCAAAGGTGGTGTGATATGATGCCTTCTATTCCTGCGGCCTGCCTGCGGTTTTTCATGCTGGAGTGTGGACAGAGACAGGCTGAATGAGGGTCATATGACTGATAAGGGGAGGGTGTACAGTGAATAAAGGCCCAAAACACCCGTGGATCCTGAGGTACACTGCTGAGGATGTGTCCCACATAGTGTATGGATAATTGTAATGGCTGTAGTTAGGAAAGCCTGAAGTGTGGTACAATGGGTGCTCTCCCCACATGTGCAAGTGTCTTGTATTTTTATGTATTTATCTAGTTATTTTAATTGTTAAGGAAATGTTGGAGGAAACTGCAAAGGCTTGCCAGTGGTCCTGGATGAGATGCATGTTGTTGGCATGGTGAAAGCCATGGGGGAAAGCAATAGGTAGGTGCTGCTGAGTGGATCATGTAAACGGCCCCAGCAGCCCCAGTCACTGTAACGGTAGCCGGCTGGTTCAGGTTAACCCTTGTTGAGTATCTGTCTGTACGGCTCCAGTTGGCCATCCCCTCAGCTGCTCTGTCCTGTACAGCTCACATGAGGTTGCGTGAATAGCTGTAGTCAGCGGCCAGTTGTGCGTGTTACACCTGGGAGTAGGGACTAACAGCCTAAACTATTTACTTGATTATAGATAGTGTAGGGGTAGGTGTAATAGCTATAGTTTCTCCCTAAGGTGCTCTTCCTACATGCACAAGTACTTTGTGTTCTTTGTAAAAAGAGGAACAGGTTGACCCTGCCAATGAATGAAGTTATCAAGGAGGCCCACTCTGATTGTTATAGGTAATGCCTGCTAATGTCATGGGTATTGCTAGAATCACAGTATGTTTATTATAGGGCTCTAAAGAATGTTGACGAACATCTCACTGACTTTGAATGGGCCACTCCAACATTCTGAGGGCAAATATGTAAGGGATAATGTTCTGTGAGGTAGTCATTGTCGTGGAATAAGCCCCGACAGAGTGATGCAAGACCCCAACACGAAGCGATATAATGACCACTGTCAAATTCAACGGGCTTCTTTCAGATCACTGCGCAAGTAGTCCGTTTACGTAACGGACGTAACAGAATATCAACAATAAGCTTGTTGCGCATGCGCATATGTGTCTTTTTTAATCACAAATGCCTTACGGTACTTCCCGATTTACGACAGTGTATTTATGAGTGACCTCTCCTGTTTCCCTCAGTGAGGCAGCACATCTCTGCCCTCCAAATAAATCTGCAATTTAGAAAAGAATTCGAAGCCACTACCATTACAGCCGCTGGCCATTTCACCATTTATCTCGAAAATCCACCGTCTCAAAAATCCTCACAAGGGCGTTTCACGTTTACATCTACAGCGCATGCGTGACTCACATCGGGTAGGTACTCAAATCGGGCTGCGACAAATCTGCAACAAGTTATTTAGCAGCTGGACATGTGGCTACACAACATACACACAACTTATACATTCTATTTCCTCGTTTAACTATTTTTAGCAGCGGAGGCTATAAAGCTATAAAATATGACATTGTTTCTATTATTTTTTTGGCAAGTAACCGTATAATAAATAGGATAATGTTCTGTGAGTTGGTCATTCTTGTGGAAAAAGCCCTGGCAGAGTGATGCAGGACCCCAATGTGAGGACCCCAGAAAGGACCCCGGCGTGAAGCCTCCTATTTGTGCTGCCTGTCGATACACAACGCGTTCCGACTACCCGATCTGCGCTGGACATGCGCATAATGACGTATCAGGAAGGGGGATTACTCGCCTGCCCGATCTGTACCTGACATTGTTATTGCTGTTATTGTTGGAAAACAGTAATTGACGACAGTAAAAGTTCTAGTACACAACCCGTTCCAGTTATATCTATATTTATTTATACAATTCAAATCTGTTCTGATGTCACTCTCTGACGATGGCTACTAGTGACTGAGGTTTATTAGTGACTTCAATTTTTCACGGGTAGAACAAACCCACGAAGAACGAATCAGGTACTGTCATAGACAATCATAAAACAATACAATAGACTGCACATGCGCAAAGTACTGCTCATGTGCAGCGCAGATTGGGTAGTCAGAACGGATTGGGTATCGACACTGCCTGCCTGCGGTCTTTCATGCTGGCATGTGGAGACAGGCTGAATGAGAGTTATATGACTGATAAGAGGAACAGGTTGACCCTGCCAATGAATGAAGTTATCAATCTGATGTTTATTGCTAGAATTACATTAGGTACATCACCCAATGGACTATGATGGGCAGTGGCGCAAAAAGTGGGTATGCGCTATAGGGAGGGAAAGTAATCTCATCGCCCCCTGCTGGTTGCGTTCCCCACCTCTATCGAAATGAATGGGATTTTTTCTTCAAAAAATTAAATTTCGGCTCACACTCCGAAGTTAAGATAGTGGCTTTCATATGATATGCATGCTGGGCAGTTCTATCGATTCAGGTGGTCATACTTTCTTTTTTTCACTAATCTGAATTGTTTTTAATGTTAATTAAAAAGCTGATAAAGGACTACACTGAACGATAGGTGCGTGTATGACGTCACCGCAAAATCTGGCGCCTGCCCAAATCTAACAGTTAGCTGCCGGCGAGAGAAGTAAGTGAAATCCAACGATTGTGTACATGAAACTCATCTGATTATAAGAATCCACAACCGTAGCTTTATGGAATCTTTATGAAATGTGAAAACTGGCATTCATTTGTTTCTCCGTGGTTGCAATCAGTTACGAATTACAGCATGGTGAACTTGTGTTTACTGACGTAACGGGAGCGACTTAAAGTTGTAGTCCGTTTATGACAAGTTAGGCACAATTTAGATTTTTTAAAATAGGACGAAATTTCACACAATACTTTCACAGTTAGTAGATAATCCCCATATATAGCCTGAAAAATATGTCTGGTGCACAAGTTCCGTGTCATACCTTTGTGGGATTTTTTTTAAAATCGGTCTATGGGATTTTTAATAGGATCGCTCTGGGGATAGGAACGCCACCGCTAGGATCGCTATGTTCCACTTTCCCTCCCTATAGGGAGGGAAAGTAATCTCATTGCCCCCTGCTGGTTGCGTTCCCCATCTCTATATCGAAATGAATGGGATTTTTTCTTCAAAAAATTACATTTCGGCTCACACTCCAAAGTTAAGATAGTGGCTTTCATATGATATGCATGCTGGGCAGTTCTATCGATTCAGGTTGTCATACTTTCTTTTTTTCACTGATCTGGGCTGCGTTTCCCGAAAGCCCTACGAGCGATGTTAAGTAGTACTTAAGCCTAAGTAGTACTCAACTTCACACTTAGGACCATCGTAGAGTTTACGGACCGTTTCCCGAAACCTTCCTTGGCCAAGAACCATCGTGGAATCACACGTAACTCTACGTGTGGTCCAGAGCACCCGTAGAGCTCTAAGATTGATCTTAACTGGCGTGGCACAGTGGAGACACCCAGAGGATGTGAAGTGAAAATAGGCTACGCGTGCCTGAAGATGTTGTCATAAGACATTATTCCTGTAACTATCATGCAACTACCATATAAGTACCATGACATCATGTAGCTGACACAGCAGACCGACGGAAATAAAGAAGTAGCCCAAATTGCGCAAGGGCCTGGAATCAAATCAATATGATTGCAGCCACATACGTCAACTATATTTGATAGTAAGATTGGGCATAATAAAACGGTGATCCTACATCTGATTTGTATGTGCATTACATGAACGGGAGCGTTTCGAGGCAACTAAGAGAAATATAGCCCAGAAGCGATAGCCTATAAAGTCCGTCAAAACAAAAAGCTTGGAACATGACAGTTCCATGGGCATAACAAAAAGGGAGTGGCGAAGACATTGTTGACGGGCAGTATTTAAAAACAGCAGGGATAGTGTGGCCTTGAACCTGATGAAAATCAAAATGACAGTAGGCCTATACTGTACGGCTTAATTCGCCTTATCACACTGCTGCAATCTTAAACTATATCAAAGACAGTCCTCATTTTCTGTAGGCATACTGTTTTTACGTCTCCCGTCTTGTCCCCCGATGCCTTCAAATAGCCTATATCCAGCGCCTTTAGCACAGCCGCACAAGGACAGTCACAGTAAGTGGGCTTATTTTGGACGTGTGCAGAAAACATGTAACAAACCATCTGAATACAGTGTCCTACATAGACTATTTAAATCAAATATATTTTTGTTTGTGTACTCAGACTGGTCAGAGATCTTTTTTGCTTACATTTGAATGAGATAAATTATAGATGAGAGATAAGCAAACGTTACAAGTTTTGTTTGTCTTTTAAAAATGTATTTTCTTGCATTGAAGCCAACTTTACCGTATGCCCAATGAAGTTCAAAAGAAAGCTCCAACGTCACTTAATAGCGCCAACTTTCAGCTCTAAGAACCATCTTAAGAGCAGGGCACGCGCGTTCACGTACGATCATGTTCGAGAAACGGTCCGTGAACACTGTAGAAACGTTCGTGGGATCAATCGTTTACGTTGCTCTTAAGGCTAAGATCCATCGTTATCGGGAAACGCAGCCCTGAATTGGTTTTAATGTTAATTAAAAAGCTGATAAAGGACTACACTGAACGATAGGCGCGTGTATGACGTCACCGTAAAATCTGGCGCCTGTCCACAGTTAGCTGCCGGCGAGAGAAGAAAGTGAAACCCAACGATTGTGTACATGAAACTCATCTGATTATAAGAATCCACAACCGTAGCTTTATAAAATCTTTATGAAATGTGAAAACTGGCATTCATTTGTTTCTCCGTGGTTGCAATCAGTCGCGAATTACAGCATGGTGAACTTGTGTTTACTGACGTAACGGGAGCGACTCAAAGTTGTAGTCCGTTTATGACAAGTTAGGCACAATTTAGATTTTTTTTAAATAGGACGAAATTTCACACAATACTTTCACAGTTAGTAGATAATCCCCATATATAGCCTGAAAAATATGTCTGGTGCACAAGTTCCGTGTCATACCTTTGTGGGATTTTTTTTTTTAAATCGGTCTATGGGATTTTTAATAGGATCGCTCTGGGGATAGGAACGCCACCGCTAGGATCGCTGTGTTCCACTTTCCCTCCCTATATGCGTTGCAGGGGGGCGCCGCACCAGGGGGGCGCCAAAACCATGGTTAAAAAAATAAAATAAATAAATATATATATATATATTTTTTTTTTTTATTGTATTTTTCTATGTCGCTGGTTTTGTGCCTTCCTAAATCATTTCCGCATTTCGTTAATATTGTGACATTGTAGGACTAACAGCCTAGAGTAGGCGCCCCATCTCATAAGATTCCACCATAGAATGTTGATGTAGAAGAGGGCGGGTACGAGGTTATCTTGTTCTGTCTATGGGTACGAGCATTGAGTTGTCTGTGAAAAATGGATAAAACCAAAAATGCTGTCAGGGGCTAAAAACAGAAAAAGAAGGAGGGAAAAGGAGATGGCATGTCAAGGGATGCGACAGCAGTTGAATAGGTGGATGGTGAAAGGCAACGGGTAAGTGTGACGTGAAATAATTATAGGTGGGCTGTTATCGGCGTTAACGTGCTGCGTTAACGTGAGAAAAATCGCCGTTAATCTATTCTCAAAGTTGGGTTGGGAGCTGGGTCTATACTACACAAACTATGATGACTTTCACCAAAGATCTTAGATTCTACAAAGATAAGCCAACATAATACGTTACTATGGGACCAAAATGCCAACAAATTCCTATTTCGAACTTTTAGAAAATAATTTAGTGTGTCTGTAAAGCGAGCTAGCAAGCTAACAAACTAGCTCTAGCTCATTCAAGTGAATGGTTGTAACTATGACAAAACCATGTGCTAAACGCTAACAGCGATTGGACTCACCTTGAATTTAATACATTGCTGTAACCCTATAACTTTATATTACTTTGTCTGCTTACACTATAACCAGTAACAGTATCTAGGTGGGTGTTAGTGAGTAAAGTGACAGCTTTCAATTTAAAACATTACGTTAGCGTAGTTCGCTAGCGTTAGCGCGCTAACAACCACATAGTAAGTGGTTGCTGCCTGACCTGAAATAAAGCTAATTTTCTCAAAATCCAAACAGTAACAACTTACACTATTAGGCTTGAAATTATTACAAATAGTTGCGGATTGTGACACATGATTCCAAAAAACCCTTAAAAACTCCAGAAAAACGTAATGACCAATTTATTAGTTAAACTCCACATGTGTTATGCATTGTTACAAAAAGTGCATTCTTGTGAAGAGAGGGTTCTTCTTTGTTTGCTTTGATTATAGGCCTACAAATTTGCATTTTAAGGCTTTAAGTGTACTGTACTGTTCTATTCAGGGGCGTCGCCAGACATATTTTACTGGGGCACATGGTCTGTAGTGCCCAGGTATAAATTTCACCAGTAAAAAAAAACACTTTAGACTTTTAGGTCTACATAGCATAATCTACAGAATGCGCACACAGCTACTCAATATGGCAACTCATTGCTACTTTATTCACTCCATACACGCACACATGGCTACTTTATATGGCAACTCATTGCTACTTTATTCACTCCATACACGCACACATGGCTACTTTATATGGCAATTTACTCACGCGACTTTGGCTGTGACTTAACGTCTAACAACGGTGTCTGAGTATGGCAAGCCATCTTAACATTTAAAAGTTAAACTGGATATGTGTTGCAGATATCTGTAATTCAGTTTTGCCTAGTCAAAAAGAACATTTCAAATATCCGCAACTACATTCTTCCTATCCGTAATTGTCATTTTAGATATCCACAAAAAAATTCTTCCTAGGACAAATGACGTCACGTTTGCCACTCATTTCTATGGGGTTCATCATTAAGGATATCTACAATTCAGTTCCAGATATCCACTAGGTGAATTACGGATATCCGCAACTGAATTATAGATATCTGTAATTCCAATTTGAGATATCTACACTTTCATTTTGCCTAGTCATAACTCTAGTTTAAGATATCTTTAATTCACCTCAGTTCAAGATATCTATATGTTCCTTTCCGGGTGTCTTAAATTCAGTTTTGACTAGGTGAAATGCAGTTGTAGATATCTGTAACTGGAATTATGACTAGTCAAAATTACATTGTAGATATCTCAAACTGGAGTTAGGGATAGTCATAATGTAATTGTAGATATCTATTATCAAGTTATAGATATCTTCAAATGAATTTTGATTAGAGATATCTGAAATTGGAGATATCTGTAACGTTCATTTTGCCTAGCCAAAATGTAATTACAGATATCTTGAATTAGAGTTTTGACTAGGCGAAATGACGTTGCAGATATCTGTATGCAAATTAACCCCCATACCCAGTTTAGGCGGGAGCAGAGCGCCTTCATCCACCTTAACTGTTGAATGATTATGGTACCTAAGGAACGTTTCGGAGTGGCCAGAGGGAGAAGTTGTGTGACTTTTTAACGCTGCTGCCCATGCAAGACAGGAGCTGCCAGAGAGAAATGATAGCACATTGCAGGACTTCCTCTTTGATTTTGGCGGGGATGGACACATAGAGCAACGTCATGCACAATAATTTGCACTAGTCATAATGACGTTTGAGATATCTTTAACTTTCATTCTGCCTAGTCAAAACTGAATTACAGATATCCGCAATTGTCATTTAAGACGTGTGACGAGTTGAATGTCGTTTTCAGTGACGTAATTGCAGATATCTGTAATTCAGTTTTGCCTAGTCAAATTACAGATATCTCTATCTATCGTTTCGATTAGTGACAATTACGTTACAGATATCTTGAATGACAATTTCGACTATCCAAAATGTAATTACGACTAGTCAGAAAGATGTTGTTGATATCTACAATGTTAATTTCGGATAGTCAAACTTAGCTTTTAAATGTTAAAATGGCTTGCCATAGTCTGAGCGCTATTTCTTTCCACCTGCCTTACAGGTTAGTACCGGGTAAATTGCCCATCATTGCTCTTTGTTTTCACCTCTGTGTCGCCATTTCCATGTGGATTTAAATGTTACAACTTTACTTTTTACATTAAATGTATGAGGCAGCTGTCATGCAGTAGTTCTGGCTGTAAATTGAAGTAGCCTACTGGAGACGTTAGGTGCTGTCTTTTAGCTAACTGGCATATGCCTATTACCATTGTTGATTTATGTAACGGTAAGCCTAGCACTGTGAGCTCCCACACTCGGTTTCTGGAGATTGCCATCTTACATCTACGATGTTTGATGAGCATATCAACATAATCTGATATGATTGTTTAGTTTGAAGTACTATTTATTTCATGATATACTTATTTTTTTATGATAAATAAGTGCTAAAAATGTTTTTGCTTTGCGCATTGATTATCTGTGCCCCAGTACAATGGTGAGACCTGTTTTAGTCAGATTGAAGATATATTTACTTAGAAATTACCCCACACCTATTGACTCTAAATGCCTCAGTGTAACGCGACGCTCACGCGATCCCAAGATGCTTTGAGAGGCGTTGCACGCCTCTCGTTGAAAATGAATGGTAGAACGTTGTGAAGCGTGGCGTTGACGCTACAGTGTGAAAGGGGGGTAATACTCACCTGTCATCATGTTGCTTAGAGACAGATAAATATGCCAGGCTCAGAGAATTGTATGAGTCACACGGTGCCTGTCCACTATCACGGCGCGTTGAGATAGCTTGCCGCACCGCCTCCCCTTGTGTTGCCGGATCGCTACTACAGGTAGGCGTGTACAAAAAGTGCCGTTGAAAGACCACAGCTCAACATTAGCATGTCTGTGTGTGGCTTGTGTCCTCTATTGTAAGTCGCGTTGATTAAAAACATGTAAAAAGTCTAATGTAATGTAATGTAAAAATGGGCTGTGTCTACATAGCACGTTCTTGCAGTTAACATCGCCCCCAAATCTGCTGGAATCAAACCAGTATCCGTCTATTTGCTGGTCGACTTCTTTACCTCCAGAGAAACACCATTGTGGGTGTACTTAGATTTTCTACAGCATACAATTTCACTCATAGTCACCAATAGAAACTGTAATAATAATAAAACAACAGTTTTCTTTTCTCGAGAAAGGTGCATATTCACGAGAACTGATTTCGTCATGACAATACCTCGCTTGTGATGTACTGTCATTGGATAACACGGGCGCGTCCGCCGGATTAATTTGCATAAAGTTGAGCAGAGCCCAACTTCTTGACGCGCCGCAGCTGTCCAAGCCGCCGCGCCGGAATCCCGATAGGCTTTGCGAGGACGGCCATACTGACTTGACGGACTCCATTGGAAATGAATTGCATGCGTGCAGCGCGGCTTGACGCGCCGCGATAGTGGACAGGCACCGACAGTGTGTGTGTGTGCGTGTGTGTGTGTGGGTGTGTAAAATGCCTACAGCCTACAGCCCAAACCTCTCATGTCTTTTTAACATACTAACACTTACAGTTAGAATTGACAAGCCCACTATAAATGTTAACAATGCTTTAGCAAGCAGTCTTCATTCAGTCCTCAGTCATGATCTATTTTGATTTAATAATGATAGATTCCTTTCCTGTAATTAATCAAAATCTGTAAATTGTATACATTTGTTGATATAAGTTTCATTTATGATTAATTAAGGGCTTAGCACTGTAGTAACATGTAAAGTAGTGTACAGCCCACAAAACAGTTATGATCTATTTTGATTTAATAATGATAGATTCCTTTCCCTTAATTAATCAAAATCTGTACTTTTTATACATTTGTTGATATAAGTTTAATTTATGATTGATTTAGGGCTTAGCACAGTAGGAACATGTAAAGTACTATACAGCCCACAAAACAGTTTTGAAGTGATTAACATAGGACGATAGTGGAAAAATCTTGCTTGATTGCTCTTTAAGGGTGTGTTTGTCCGCCCTTCAAGTGTATGTTTGTAAAGAATTTTAGACTGTTGTAAAAATCTACAAAAAAAAACATGACTAAGAATCAAAAAAACTTTCTTAGAAAAAAAAACGTTCTTAATGCAATGTTAAATCTTAAATCTGGTAAATCCACCTACACAAAAAGCATTCCATACATAGAAGGGCATGGCCATTTCTGCGCATGTTCAAAGAATTGATTCTGTCTGGCATACTGTGACATAAGTATCAGTAAACCCACTGGTGCCAAAAAGCCACATCTGCTAAAAAGTCACCTGTGATGGCATGTCACTAAAAAGAAGAAGAAGAAGAAGAAGAAGGTGATGAACAGAAAGAAGGAATGAACCAGCATGGAGATATTGTTACTGTACGTGTATACCAGAAGCGACCAGGGCGACCAGAGCGGCGGAAGTCATTGTTTCTCTATGGAGGGTCGGCAAATTGGGCGAACAAAGCGAATTCACCGGCAGCGAAGCGAACTGGGCGACCAGAGCGAAAAAGAGAAGTTAAAAGTCAGTTAACTTTATGGTAATGAGCTATGACGCGGTTCGGCGAATACCAATCGGAATACATTGATTTAACAACGTCCGGCAATCAGGTGGGTTCGAGGAAACAAACGGTGTAACTTTAGTACCTAGTTCCTACTTTGTATTAAAAATGGCAACGGAGAAGCTCATCACAGCAGTGGCAGGCTCTTCGGTCCACTACGACCCAGCCCTGTTTTTCTGCAGGGATGCAAACAATTCTAACTAAAAAGTAAATTGATGTACTCAGTTCAGCGGCTTAAATCATTCATGAATTACTGTATGAATATGAATATTTTTCAGCTGTCAGTGCATGTAGACATTTTATACTCTTTTATTCCTTTATTAACCAAACATGTCAAAGTTCAAGTACATCGATGTTTTGCCCTACGCATATACATGTATTGCCGCTTTCCAGGGGCGGTTGTAGGATTTTTTTAAAACAGGGGCCAGTGTGGGGCCAGTATGTAACCTTGAGGGGCAAGAATAGCGGGGGGTCTGGGGGTCCTCCCCCAGAAAATTTTGGATTTCTTAGATGCAATTTCCTGCATTCTAGTGCATTTTGGGGTAGCCTGTTTCACATAGCAAATGCAAAAGCTATTCTCCTCCTAGGCCTGTTTAATAATGTATGGTTCTTGTTCATTAATGGTTGAGCCCATATGATTTTACCCTTCATCATTTGGCGTCAAAGGTCAAATCTATTGCTATCCTACCAACAACATTACAACTTTGATGTAGCTTGTGCAGTGGATTACAACTTTAGAAGCCAACGGTTTTAATGTCAGTTCAGTCTAGTTTAAAGCAAGCCTAAACTTTTCATCAAAATCTGCAAGAACATTTGACTCACCAAACAATGAAATCGCCTTGTAGTTTGACCGGCAGAATGCAAAATCCTCCTCTTTGACCTCTGCGAGTGCGAAAGGTCTGTCGTCTGTCGGTACCAGCATGTATACTATCTATGGGTACCAGAACGTACCAGAAATGTGAAATTCTTCTTCGTGAAATTCTATTCCGTTTCCGACGCAACAACAAGCGCACTGCCACCAACAGTTTGGGGGCGGAACTGCAGCAGCGATCACTGAATTCTCAGGTTGTTGTTCTTGCCCGCTCGTTGACAGAACAGGGGCACTTCAGGGGCCAGTCTGATTACAGGGGGGGCCACGGCCCCTGTGGCCCCGCCCCTAGATCCGCCCCTGCCGCTTTCACAACTGTTGGTCGGGGAGGTTTGTTTTTTGCTGCGGCCCTTAAATGACTAACATTCCAAATGAAACGTCATGAGCGAACAAAGCGAACTCAACAGCGAAGCTTCTTCAGCGACCTCGGCGACCTGGTCGCTTTGGTCGCTTCTGGTGTACACGTACAGTTATGTAGCCCATCTGACGCCTGAATGGGATCTATATGCTCATCTTATCGCACTTGCTGTAAGCATCTGATAAGCCCCTCAAGCTGATGATATCTCACTGCTCCTTTGCTCTCCATACAGTATCAGTACAGTAACGATTAGCCTTGGGAAAGATCTGACCCATGACATGAGTGAATGGAGCATAGCCAGCAAGCACAGAACACAGAGATAAGGAAACAGTGACATTTGTCCAGTCCACATTTTGAGAGACAAAGGTTCTGCATCTTAGACCTAAGGGATGAAGAAATGCATAATGAATGAAAGTTTTAACTAAGGGTTTACTCACACTGTGCCATCTGTATTACACAAGTACACTTGACCCCCAAAGTCTGGTTCATTTGATAGTGTGATCGATTCATTCTGTGCTGAGGCATGGTACACTAAAAGTATATTTTTAAGAAGGGAAATTTAAGTCCAGTTCAGTTAGACTCGGGCACGGTACACATTTAGTGTGATCGCAAACATGCCTGAGCACAGTTATAGGTTCCATTGAACAATCAAACAGGTAGTAGACAATTCTGTTGTTATGGTAATAAACCTAATCTTGAGGGCCGTTTAGCCAGAGCCTCTTTCTATGGCTCTGCCGTTTACACCTAGATCGATAAGGATATAAAGATAACTATAACTAAAACTTAGTAAAAATCATTTTAACTTTAGTGAATGGTGCTGTACTATGGTACTACAACAAAAATGGCAGGCTGAACAATATCATTGGAATCACTTTCAGAATGATTTTATAAACTATAAAAGCACTGCCAGCCAATCAGAATTCATTAGAATTCACAGACCGTCATGTTCTATTAGATGTTCAAATCCTGTCTAGAATATTGCAGTTAAAATGTTGTTCTTCAGTGTGGTTATTGTTGTAGTTATAGTTTTTAAGACATCATGTAAATATTTTGTAGGATTAAGAAAACACTATAGACACTGTATACTTTACACAGACACATGCACACATGTGCACGCACACACACACACACACACACACACCAGTGCTATGTTCCAGGTTTGCTCAATGAAAAAGCCAATTAAAGTCAAGGTGTGTTGGGCCACTACCATACAATGGAAAAGCAGCTTCTGAATCCTGACTGCACACCTTCAGCCAGACCAGAAGCCCTCTCGCACCTAAACACACTCCCACATTTCATATATGTTACATTACATTATTATTATTATTATTGTTATTCATTTTCATTCATTGCTAAATACGCTCTTGCCTGTTTAAATGTACTATAAATATTTTTGACTCTACTGTAAATGTTATGTTTTTTACTTCATATCTTACTTTTTAATACCTCACAACTTATTTTAAGTCTATTTTTTTCTGTTGTTTGTTTTACATGTGTGATTTACTAAACCTTTAAATCTTCTTTTAAACCAGTGTGCACTGCATATTGTTTAGTAGCCTATATACGGTTACTCAGAATCTGAGTGTACCACACTGTAAGCTGGTAAACAAGTTAACACTGTGCTTCAAGGTGACAGTTCAATGTTCAGGGTGAAAGTTGGCGTCCTTGATTCATTCGTGATTGCTTCCATCGAATTTCTCTACGGACTAACCTCACCATGACACTAGTGAGTGAGAAAGCACAAAATGGACTGAGTAAAGCCAATCAAAATTATTTTTAAATTATTCAAAAAGTAATCAAGATTGTGCCCTGAAGGGCACAATATAATACCATGATGTTATACTGAAAATGACCAGAGACTTTACTGACAGTTTGTTGAAAGTAAACTTTGCTCTGTTTATTGCCCACTAACATTACTCCAACAAAATCCAGCCCCTAATCCTAACCTTAAATATACACTGTAATGACAAGAGTGTCAGCAGGTAGTTTATGTATAATTTAAGCATCTGCAGATAGCCTACAGGGGACAATCTAAGTGCTGTGCGATCATATCCCCTTTTGATTTTCAAATTCACTCTAACATTCTGCTCTTGTGGTACTTCTCTTCAAGACAGTTGTTTTCACTGGGAAGTAAATACATAACTCTCATTTTAGACAGAAACAGAAAGGAATTACTGTTGTTAAACGGCACCCAGGGTAAACTACTCATCTATAATAAAAAACAACCTTTTATTGTCGGTCATTGGGAAAAACAGCAAGCCGTTATTGTCCAAAGTAAAACAATAAAAAAAAATCATGTTTGTTCAATGTTCATTGTCCAAGACTTGACAGTGACAACTGGATCAAGACAAAGGGAAACACTTAAATGAAACAAGTCTCGTGATTAAATCACAACATGAAGCTAAATCAGAGAAAAGAAGAGAAACACACATCCACACATACACACTCACACATTAGTGAGTAGATGAAGAAATGTGTGGTTTCAATGTCAGTGAAATGTGATTAACTGAGCTAAATCATAAGTAGTGCAAAATTCTTGTGTACGGTTTATCTCAAATCAGTAGACCTTCACTAAGCCTGGATGAAACACACCTGATGTTACCATATTGCTAAGGCACCCCAGCCATAAAAAACATCATATATAAGACACCACCTATGCCAAGAATGCGCCAGCATTACAGTCAGACATAAGGGATGGGTCACACATGTACATTCACAGTACAGAACTGACATTTCTTTTATGTCAGTCAGACAGATGTTTTTTTACTGTCTTCCCACACGTAAAATGGCAAAAGTGAGGAACTGAAGTTGTTTTTTAGTGAGTATGCATGAAGTACAAGGACAAGGGGGATGAGAGAAAGAGAAAGGTAAGTGGCAAACTGATGAGCAAAGAGGCAGCCAAATAAACACCGCCATGTCAAATAGATATATATACATATTTTTTTGTGTGTGTGAAACTGGGACCTGAAATCACCATTCTGGTTTCCCTGACAATACTCTGTCATCCCATCCAAACATTCCATCATGTTTCAGCCAGCAGGTTAATGATTTACACCTAACAGTCGGCTACAGTCTCCTCTCATTGGCAGAGTCAGATCAGGCCAGATATGAATGATCACATCATCAATCTGATAGCTCCCCAACCCCAGTGACGCCTGATGGGGTGGGTGCAGGTGTCCAGGTTACCTGCTACAACCACTTCCTTCTCCACACCCTGCACACTCATTTGGATCAGAAGGAGACAAGAGGGGACATCTCGCTCCTGTCCTGACCTACTGTCTCCCCTTGCTGTCATCCCCACCAGCCAGAACACTCCGCCTGTGTCTAGCTAGCTGGCCAGGCCTCTCCTTTATTTTATTTTAATTTATTTTATTTAAAAAAAAACGAAGAAAACAGAACATACAACAGGATGGATTTCATGAAGAGCTGGACTCTCACTCTGTCCTTGTTTACATTCGGAGCTCTGCTGGTAAGTGTGCACTTTGAGACTTAATTGTTTATTTTTGAGCTGCTGACTTCAGTGGGAAAATACTTTTAGACCCAAATATGCCAACTATTTCCATAAGGTCATATACTGTATAACTGTGCCTCTGTCACAGGTCTGCTTTTATGTTGTGTCATTAGTTCTTTCATTGACACTGACAATTAATTATTTTTCTGCATTACATTTAAAGGTGTCATTGCATTGTTTTTTCATTAATTTTGCAGTGGTCTCTTGTATTAATGAATGCCCTTTGACCTGGTTTTAGTGAAAAGCCTGTTACAGGCTGTTCTAGTTTGGTGGAGGAGATGGAGCGAGAAGAATGACAGGTTCTTGGCTATGCTAGTCTCAGGCTACAACCATTCAAAGCCCATTTGGTCATGGCACACCAAACAGAACATTTAAACATTCTAAACAAACACACACACACACACACACCTATATTTCGCTAAGTGAATGTGTGCTACAACGAGACTCCTCCAGTAATCACAACTGTGGCATGGCTTTTTCTATTTAACAATTTTAGGTAATTTTGTTTGTCTTTTCCTTATTCAATTGTTTTTTTTTTTTCACCTAATTTCTTTCATTGACTAATGGAGGCAATCGGGATAGCATGCATATGCAACTCGAAGTGACCTATCCTGTTTCAAAAAGAGCATGTACTAAACAGTTTCTTGTGGAATGACACCTTTAAGACACTTACAGTACTGTGAAGTCAAAGCTCTGGGGCAGTTATTGATGTGAGAGAGAGCTTTCTGTGCAAACAATGCATATATTGCGTCCAGAGTTACCAGAGAAACTGTAAACACTGCATGTTTTTAGATGGCGGTTTTCATTGGGTTGTTTTCTCAGGCACAAAGGGCAAGTCGATCGATGGTGTTTGCCCACGTTGTTTTCATTCTAGTAGGTTTATGTTATACAAGAGGGGGGAAAACACTTCAGGGTAATAATGGCATACAATGGACCCATGTCACAGCAGCCAATATTCCAGGAAGTAGCAAGACAAGCACAGATGTTAATAAATAATGACATCCATTAAAGTTCTGATTCTGACTGGCCAACTGTACAGATGCTTTGTTGATTTCATGATTAACACACATGTTTGCCTTGCTATATTCTGTTATTTGGGTGCTGTGACATGGGTCAGTACAACTGTGCTTGCAACAACTGCTTGTTGATACTTAATGAAAATCTGCAAGCATAGTATCACAAAAAAAATAATATTTTGACATTCTATTTGCTTTTTAGTTGGTTGAGCTTTTAACTTTGATTGACACCTGTTATCATAACCATTAGAAATATTTTAGACAGAAGCGAGCCAAATGAGGGTTGAAAGTTGACATAGCCATTATCACCAATTTAACAACTCTTGCCAGAACAAATTATCTAAATTAAACTGATTATCAACCTTGCCTAGTAATATGTCCCCCAAAGTGCTCTTTCTTACTGAAGCCTGGATGACAAAGTGCAAGGTTTCGTGATTAAGGAGGTGATAAAGATGTATAGTTGTAAGAAAAGATAAACGTACAGTTTTTGACCACTGTGAATACTGGTGATATTGCTGGGGGAGGTATGAAAGTAGCTTTATTAACCATTACTAACAAGTTACATGTACAAGTGCCAAGCCATACTTTGATTCTGTAACATGGTATAAGCACAGGACAGTTATTAACTTACTATTTTTACTTTTAAAATGTCATTTTCCTTGCCACAGCTGCCTCCATATTTGAGTTTCAGACCTTTGGTTTCATAAAGTAACCAATGTAAACCCTATGAGGAAAAATGCTGTTTCTTACAAGAACAGAACTAATTCAGAAACAAATCAGCGGTTACATTAAGCTAATTTTTTACCGTTTGCTCCTAAAGGAGTTTTAGGAAAAACAAATCAGCATTCAGTCTAACTAATCAAATTGAACTCTCAGACTTTTTAAAATGTATTGATAATCTATCACCAAAGCCAAAATGTTTCCAATTTAAGTCCAACTTAAGATCTTTGGATACTTTGTTGTTCCTAAAGGGGTTTCATGAGGAAGAGAATTCAGTACGAGTGTATTTATTTCTGTGAGACGAACAAAAGACTGCTCTAAGCAGTAATACTTTTCTCTGGAATGTAACAAAATGATAATGAAGTGATGACCAAGTGTATTTTTTATTAATGTGCTTATGCTATGATTAACGGGGATCAGATAAAAGTAAATAAATTACTTTTAAGTTGAATTTGGAGACTCAGCCAGCCTAGTGGTTGAAAATCAGGAACAAGGTTTATTCTTAACAATAAGGAGACAAAGACTAACACAGAGACACAGACAGGACACCACAGACAGGACGATGACGAAAGACAAATGACAAGACTAACTAAAACAGTGGTTATTCTGAACTTAAATGTTGTAGTCACCCAATGGGTGTTCCTGAAGGTTACCACCCCAAAATGAATATGCAATGGTCTTTTGTTAAGTACTGCAGTATACAGTGTCTTCCTAATCAGATCAGAGAAGGTGCCAACCTTGTCTGTATGCTAAATAGATAGGGACAGTTCTTCAAAGGCCCACCAAATGGTTAAGGAAGCCAGCTGTTTACACCTCCTACCTCAGCCAGACACACATACACAGTTTTTGATCCTAATAATAAGAGTTTCAAAACCAACCAAGGGATTTGAAATAATAATAAAATGTTAACATTAAAAAGCTGTTTACAAGATTATTATTATTACTGAAATACCATCAGTCCCCCTTTTCAAGTCTAACTGACTTGACACTAAATCATACAACAAAAGGGATTTGAAATAATAATAAAATGTTAACATTAAAAAGCTGTTTACAAGATTATTATTATTACTGAAATACCATCAGTCCCCCCTTTCAAGTCTAACTGACTTGACACTAAATCATACAACAAAAGGGATTATTTTTACTCAAATACCATCACAGAGTAAGTGTTACAAATGTCCTTTAGCTGTATTCTGTTACATTTCCAGGTCTCTTCAGAAGCCCACCATGAGCCTGGCTACTGCGCTTTCTATGGGGAGTGTGGGCTTAACCCAACCGTAGAAAATCCTCTGATTATCTCTCAAGTTCCCTGCCTAAACTACAGTGCTGCCCGAGCTGTAGAAGATTACGAGCACTACCTGGATGTGAAGAGTGTGTGTCCCATGCTGGATAAGGGCTATGGACAGACCAAGGTCTGCTGCAACAAAAATCAGCTAACGGCCCTGAAATTGAGCCTGCAGATGTCCAAGGCCTTGTTGATCCGCTGCCCCGCCTGTGCAGACAATTTCGCTCATTTGCACTGCATCACCACCTGCAGCCCGGACCAAAGCCAGATAGTAAATGTCATGCGCACCATGAACTTGACGGTCGAGGTCCAGGATCCCGGTACAAACCTGACGACGAATGTCACGCGTGAGGCCGTTGTGGCCTACGAGTCATATGTGGCCAAAAACTTCGCCGACACCTCCTTCCAGTCGTGCAAGAACGTGCGCATCCCGGCCACGGGCGGCTTCGCTATCGCCACCATGTGTGGGCGCTACGGCGCCAAGCTCTGCACGCCGCAGCGCTGGTACGACTTCCAGGGCGACTCCAGCAACGGCCTGGCGCCACTCGATGTCATGGTACGCATCACACCCGACGGCCAAGCCGTGCCACCGGGCATGGTGGCATATGCGGGCAGGGCACTCAACTGCAACGAGAAAACGCCCACTGGTGGCAAGGCCTGCTCATGCCAGGACTGTGAGGAGTCCTGTCCCGCCATCCCTGCCCCACCCCCACCCCCAGCGCCCTTCACCATCGGACAGATGGACGGGGTGTTGGTCATCTGCCTTGTGGTTTTCTGCTTACTCTCCGTCACCTTCCTGGGCGTAATTATCTTCAAGTACATAAGGCGGCCTCCGAAGGGCATGGGAAAGGACTCCGAGAAGGGTCGCAAGAAAGACAAGAATGGCAACGAGTTCGAGGGCCACCCCATCATTGACCCCAGGGATGTGACATGCATCGACAGGAACAGCCTGGCCACCCAGGAGTTTCTGGGCTCCTTCTTCCGGGCGTGGGGTACCATGATGGCAAAGAACCCCTTCAAGGTGCTCCTGGCCTGCTTGGTGCTGGTGTCAGTGTTTGCTGCAGGACTGCACCGGATTGAATTGACCACTGACCCTGTACAGCTGTGGTCATCGCCGACCAGTCGCGCCCGCCAGGAGAAGGACTTCCACGATAAAAACTTTGACCCCTTCTTCCGCACCAACCAGGTCATCCTGACAGCACCTGGGCACCCTGGCCACATCTACGAGTCCCTTGTCTTCGGCACACAGAACTTCAGTGGCATTCTTTCTAAAGGTTAGCAATCAGTTTTTTTACAATCTGGAAAAGTAGTAACAATCATGAAAGCAGTTTTTTTTTATCAAAAACACAAATGGACAAAGCTAGGCTGTGGTTTACAACAGTCCACCTGTCTTCTGATAAAACCTTTAGTCTCACCACACACCACTGATATCTGTTCAATAAATATGACTAATATACAACTACAGCTGCTTAGATTAGATAATACCTTGCAGTCATGGTTACAGTTATCTACGCCGTGTTGAAACTGAGATGGGTTTTTAGGATTTTTCCTGGATTTCTTTTCTTTCTCTAAAAGGTTCAGGCCTTGGAACTAAAAGGCACATTAAATGTAAATGTAAATTTTACATAACAGTACTGTAAGGCAGCTGCTACTGTAATAGTATTGTAAATGAATACAACTGAACAACCTGATTATGAACGGAAAACTGTTGAACTTGCCATGATGTTCATGTTTCTGATCTGGGTATCCTACAGATCTCATTCTAGAGCTGATGGAGCTCCAGAAGAAGATCCAGGACATTGAATTCTTCTCAGAAGACCTCCAGCGTAACGTCAGCCTGAAAGATGTCTGCTTTGCTCCTCTGAACCCCAACAATCCCACCCTCACTGACTGCGCCGTCAACAGTTTGCCCCAGTACTTCCAGAACAGTGTGGACAACCTGAATGCCAAAGCCAACATGACACAACTGGGTGAGACCAAAGAGGTGGACTGGAGAGACCACTTTGTCTACTGTGTCAAGTGAGTAAAGACACAATACAATACTGCAATACCATACAATAAAATACAATTTAATGTGATCATTTCAAATTAATTTCTGTTAAATTTGGTTCAGTTCAATTCAGTTCAATTCAATTCAATACAATACAGACAATACAACACATGCACACAGAAATTAATACAAAAAAATATTTAAATCGGATGAGATATATGCCGGCAGCTGGACCACCTATCAAGCTCATTCATCAGGTCCCAAATGACTGTAACCTTAACATGGCTATTTTCCCAAACGCAGCTCTCCCCTGTCATTCAAAGACATCACAGCGTTGGGAATGAGCTGCATGGCTGACTACGGAGGCCCGGTGTTTCCGTTCCTGGCAGTGGGAGGATATGAAGGTGAGAAGCAGAGACAGAAACAGAGTTTAAAAGGAGTAGTTCGCCCAACAAAATACACCACTGCAGCAACCACTATTTCTCTTCCTTGTGCCTGCTTTATTTTAGTGGAGCTCATACTCATCACTCTGTCCCAGATCTGTAGCTTAAATGCTGTCCTGTAAGTCACTTACTGTAAACGTGTCTGCTAAATGTAATGTAATGTATGGGTATGTGTAATCATGCTGTAAAAGTGTGTTTCTTACCACATGTGGAGGAAAACAATCGTAATTTCACGGTGGTGGCATAAACCAGCCTTTTCTCTCTGCACATGGTGGCAAGCTGCTCAAAGTGATGTCTCATCACATCACATTGCACTACACTTAGCAGATGCGTTTATCCAAAGCGACTTACTACATAGGATATAAATGCTGTTTTGTCCGCACCACCGCTGAGTGCAAGCTTAAACAGTCCCTCTGTGGTCCCCCCATTTTGTATTTCAGGTGTGGAGTATACCCAGGCTGAAGCCCTGATTATGACCTTCTCACTGAACAACTATGCTCGGGAAGAACCCAAGTTCAAGGTGGTGCTCGAGTGGGAGCAACACTTCCTGGATATCGTACAGGCTTACCAGAAGGACCCCAACACAAAGTTCACCTTCGCTTATATGGCTGAAGTAAGCAAAAAATCACTCTCTGGGTTCAGCAGTAAAGGGGGATAATTGCCCAATGATGTCTTATGATTTGATAAGCAAAGTCTGGATTGTAATGTTCATTCACACCATAACATCATTTACCTCAGTACTTGAGTATGTCTCATTATTCTTTTTTTAAATCCCATTATACAGATGGCTTGTCATGCATTTCTCAGAGAGTTTTCTAAAAAGAAACACTGTACATGTAGGCTTTAATTAAAATAGTGGTTGAGTTTCACAGCAGTCATCTCTTCTCTCAGAGGTCTCTGGAGGACGAGATAAACAGAACCACAGCAGAGGACATTCCCATCTTCATGATCAGCTATGCAGTCATCTTCATCTACATTGCCCTGGCCCTTGGGGACTACTCCTCATTCGAACGCATACTGGTGAGCTGGTCAGAAACGGGTTGGATGTGTGTGTGTGTGTATGTGTGTGTGTGTGTGTGTGTGTGTGTGTGTGTGTGTGTGTGTGTGTGTGTGTGTGTGTGCGCGCGCAAGTGTGTGTTTGTGTTGAAAGGGAATTTTAGACAGGATGTGTACCGATGTAGAGAGACGATGCAGTCTTATTGTGTCTCTCATGAGTCAGGTTACCTGGCAAGTCACTCAAGAGTGGAGGAAGTTAACGGAAGGAAATTCCAGGGAAATTACACAATATGACAATATGGCATTATGACAGCGACACGTGTTAGCCTATGATAACAAAGCAGACTTCCTGGAAAAAGATAAAGATGGAGACATAGATAGAGAAATAACAACAAAAGTCTTACACCAGGACCTCCCTAAAATGCTAAATTTGTCCGTATCTGTCTGTTTAACAGGTGGACTCCAAGCTGCTGGTAGGTCTGGGTGGCATCCTGGTGGTGGGATGTTCCGTGTTGGCCTCCATGGGCTTCTACGCGTGGATTGGCATCCCCTCCTCCCTGGTCATCCTACAGGTGGCGCTGCAGTGGAGTTATTCCACACTTTTATATCATATTGCGACAAAATGTTACAGTGCCATGTAGCAAAGTTTCACTTCAATGTGAACTAGTTTTTGTGTAGTCTGAATGAGATTACAATCAATCAATCTGTCTGTCTGTCTGTCTGTCTGTCTGTCTGTCTATCTATCTATCTATCTATCTATCTATCTATCTATCTATCTATCTATCTATCTATCTATCTATCTATCTATCTATCTATCTATCTATCTATCTAGGTGGTGCCTTTCCTGGTTTTGGCTGTGGGAGCTGATAATATCTTCATCTTTGTCTTGGAGCTTCAGGTATGTCTCTGAGGCACCCCTATCTGCATGTGAGAGTGAGAGAGCGTAGAAGTCTGGAAAAGAAAGCAGACAAATGAGAATGCTTTATAACGTGTATGGTCTAAATGAACCCCATGTAGAAAGACTTCAGGCTCTACTGGA
This sequence comes from Coilia nasus, assembly GCA_027475355.1. Lineage (NCBI taxonomy): Eukaryota > Metazoa > Chordata > Actinopteri > Clupeiformes > Engraulidae > Coilia > Coilia nasus. The sequence continues at coordinate 24,331,065 of CM050217.1, forward strand.
TGTTTTTGTACAGGGCACCATCTGCATGGCAAAACAAATACTTGTTTAGCAATGACAGTAATGATGCATTCTTTAATATTTTAATGTGAGTTATCATACTATACTGCACATACTTACTGTAGCCAATAGTATAAATGAATAAAGGCATTTAACAAAACACATACACGCAGTGGAAAAATGCAACATTTTGGTTGTTTATATTTATTTAAAAATTTCGCTTTGGTTTTGTACAATGCCTTAACTCATGTACAGTACTGGAAAGTGTCCCAAGCCTCTGTAGCCTATGTCTCTTAATGTGTGTTTCGACCTCCTGTGTGTACCCAGAGAGACAGGCGGAGAGTGGGGGAGTCAACTGAGGATCAGATTGGTCGTGTTCTTGGGAACGTGGCTCCCAGCATGCTCTTGTGCAGTCTCTCCGAGTCTGTCTGCTTCTTCCTGGGTAAGTGCAGGTTGCTGTGCACCAAACAATTTCTAATGCGGATACATACATACATTTTACTTGCTGGATAGGTAAAGGCTCATCTTAAATATACACCTAACCTACACTTAGAAATTTCTGTAGACATGTTAGAACCTTTATTCATTGATTCAAGAACAAGGAACAGTGGCATACTCATGCAGCCAAAATATCCACATGCCTCTACATAGCATCAACATTTTTATTGTTATGTGATGTAATTATAGTTGAATTTCCTTATGTTTTATTAATTTGTGTAAGTACATTGTTGGTGAGTTGGTGAGTGTTTCTGATAGAACTTCTCCTAGATCTTGTAAATCAGCCTTTAAGAAAGACAGGCATATATTGTTCTTGGGTTGCAGTTAAGGTTAGAAGTATGCCTCACAGAGTTCCAATTATTTTCAAGTTGTAATTATAAAATAATTAAACGTAAAGGCACTGACGTGTGCTCACCTTTTCTCTGTGCTACTAGGTGCCCTGAGCACGATGCCAGCGGTCAGGTCCTTCGCTCTGTACGCTGCACTGGCGGTCTTCATGGACTTTGTGCTGCAGATGACGGCCTTTGTGGCGCTGCTCGCCCTGGACGCACGTCGTCAGGAGGCCAACCGTTGTGAGGTGGTCTGCTGCGTTACAGTGTCGAAGCCGCGGTCCGACGAGCCGAAAGAGGGCTTCCTGCTGCCCCTCATGAGGCAATACTACGCCCCTGTGCTGCTCCATCCCGTCACCAGGATAGTGGTGGTATGTAGTATGGCACTCTTGATGCTCAGCTGTTACGGTTAGGAGCTGACTGACAACACAAGAGGTGTCTTTAAACCTCTCTTTAAAACTAAGGAGTATGGATGTTCACATAAAAACGATGAAGCTTGTATTGTGTCAATAATTAGTAATGATATTTGTTGCTTGTATGTTGAGTTCTAGATCCTCTGTGGTGCACTATCACTGGTGTGTGTGTGTGTGTGTGTGTGTGTGTGTGTGTGTGTGTGTGTGTGTGTGTGTGTGTGTGTGTGTGTGTGTGTGTGTGTGTGTGTGTGTGTGTGTGTGTGTGTTTGTTGTGTATACATGTTTGTGTGTGTGTGTGTGTGTGTGTCTGTTTGTGTCTGTGTTTATTATACAGTGTTTCGGGGGCAGAGCAGTCAGGTCTGAGCAAATTCATGAGGTGAAAGGTATAGGGGTAAATGTTATTGTTTGAAGCCAGCACTGTTTAAATCCAAAGCAGCTGAGCTGAGTGAACTCTGTCCTATTTACGTGCTCAGATGCACTAGCCTTAGCCTTACCTCACGTACTCTCTGTCTGTCTGTCTGTCTGTCTGTCTGTCTGTCTGTCTGTCTGTCTGTCTGTCTGTCTGTCTGTCTGTCTGTCTGTGTCCTCAGATGGTGGTGTTCCTGTTTATGTTCTGCTTCTCTATATACCTTATGTTCCATGTAAAAGTGGGGCTTGACCAAGAGCTCTCTATGCCATCGGTAAGGCTTTGCATCTCTCTCTCTCTCTTCTCTCTCTCTCTCTCTCTCTCTCTCTCTCTCTCTCTCTCTCTCTCTCTCTCTCTCTCTCTCTCTCTCTCTCTCTCTCTCTCTCTCTCTCTCTCTCTCGCTCTCTCTTTCTCTCTGTGCAGTTATATACCCCTATCTGTAAGGGCAGACAGTGGCAGTTTATACACAAGTTAAGTAGTTATTCAAATTAGATGAAGTCACATTACATAGTAGCACACTCTAATAGTAAAAATAACTGAATTGATTCCAAACAAGGTTCATATAGTTTCTCATTCAGATTTGTATGAATAAAGGGGCAATTTATAAATGATAACAAAAAAATATTGTATATTAGATATTGAAGAAATTAATAAAAAAATGTAATCAAGTGTCATGTTTGGGTTTTTTTGTACAGGACTCCTACATGCTGGACTATTTTAAATACCTGTACCAATATCTGGAGGTCGGTGTGCCCACATACTTTGTGACGACGCGAGGCTTTAACTTCACCAGCAAAAACGGCACAAATGCAGTATGCTCGAGCGTCGGATGTGACCCGTTCTCCTTGACCCAGAAGATCCAATATGCCACAAAGTACCAAAATCAGTAAGTGTTTGTGTGTGTGTCACTCACTAATGCCAGTTCTGATGTGCACACACTTTGACCCTCTGTGTCCTGCCTAAGGCACATGCAATAAAAATCATCGGAATAATGATAGACAAAATATACATACATTTTGCAAAATCATAGTTTTGGAAATTATTGTTATTTTTTTTATGAAACATCCAGGTAAGGGTAAAACCAAATGCAAAATCATTATTATTTATTAACATGAAACATGTCCCAATAACATATATTGGGAAAATGTAAAATTGGACACCTAAATTAGTAAATCTTTTTTTTCCTTTTCCTTTCTTTAGGATTAGGATTAAGATATTAATCTATTTACTTAGGTCATTGTAATGCTAATGATTAGCTCAAATCAGGTGTTTTAAGCAAGATAAGAACTCCTAAGAGGAAGGAGAGGCGGTTGAGGTGGTTGCTCTTGCTTCCACCAGCACTGACTGTTTACCATCCCCCTCTACTTACTCCGGCTTATTCACCGGTGAGCTTATGAACTCTCCAGTAGGCTTTTGACAAGTCAAAGACCCTTAGGGTGGCAATGTATATGGCCACTTGCTGAGCATTGTTGCCAGGCTAGTGCTGCTTATTTCTGTTTGGGCACTTTCCCACTGACATCAGTCAACACATTTTTATCTGAAGACCTTAAATCATCAGCAGACAAAGAGCATGTTATTGCCTGGTAACATCGCTCAAAACATTGCACCATGTGTCCTCACCTTTAGCCGAGGGTCTTCTTTATCCACATGTGGATCAAGTATAGATAGACAAAACAGAAGAGACAGGGGAAACATGCAACAGAGATCAAAGAGCAGGACTTGCTTCAGAAAGCCTACATGCAGTAAGTGTTATAACGTAACATTCGCTGTACAATCTAATTAATGATAATGCTATGGCTAGTAGATATGGACTAGAACATAATCCATGTACATAATCCTTTGGGGGACTCCTAAACATTTCACACAAAATATCAGAATTAAGGTCAGTTTACAGACTAACAGGTAGCTCTGGTTTCCTGATTACAAGAAATCAGTAGCTAAAAACCTTCAAAACATACTTATATACATCTCAGCATTTCCTCGAGCATCACCACACACCCCCATATATGTTTCTCTTAAACATCAGCTCTGGCACCAAACCCCTGAACTACCCCTGAGTCAGTGTAGAATTCTTTGTAATATTCAGTTGGAATGTTAACAATAAATGATTTGTCATGTCATAGCCAGTGCTTGATGCTAATTAGTTGGCTCTAGGCATGGTGTTGGCTTTTACTTTGTATTTTTTTTTTTTTTTCAAGCGTTTCATTACTGAACAGCGAGGTTGAGTGTTCTCGATCGCGTCCTTCACCCGCTGTCCTTCAGCCGCTGTCCTTCAGCCGCTGTCCTTCAGCCTTATCTCACTCTTCATTATCACTAATCTCCCCCCACCCCAACTCCACCCTCCTGGCTCAGAGGGAGCATATCTATCCGGCCCACATATGGCCTGTGTTCGGGCCACGTCGAGAGCCGATTAGTTCCAGGGTCCACTACTATCTGAGCCTTCATTGGCCTTGAAACCTGTGGCATGCACTATCAGTCCTCATTGACCTCTGCTGTCATGGTGCCAGAGTGGAGGAGGTAATGGTTGAAGGGCTTTTAGAGATAGTCTAGGTAGAGTGGCAGTAAGATGGAGAGAGAGAGGGAGAGAGAGAAAGACAGAGAGAGAAACAGAGAGAGAGAGAGAGAGAGAGAGAGAGAGAGAGGGAGAGCGAGAGAAAAAGGCAGAGAAGGAAAGAAATTTGCAGGAATTTTCCAGTCGTCAGCGTATTTGGCTTGCCAGCATGGTTACATAAGCCAAGGACTTGTGTGTGCCTAACAGACATGATGGCGGCTTGTCAGAACATCGTCTGGAATGTGAGGAAATGTGGAGTGCATTACATGGATCACGTTTAGTTGGAAAAACAGAGTACAGGCTGCTCAGTAACTGGTAGCTGGCGTCATAACCCTCACCACTAACACAAACAGGTCTACAAAAAACATGTTTGCCTGAAGCTAAGTACTAAAGAGTAAAAGCAGATATAAAATCCCCTCTACAATTTGTGCAATGTGAAACGTGAATAATTTAGGAACCCTTAAGCAATGTTTGTGAGTACATTTGAATGGTGAAAGTGGCCATATTATTATTATCTTTTTTTGTATGGGAAAAACAAAACTCAACCAACCAAATAACTGGTTGAGACAGGTTTCCTCATGCAAAGAGGTACCAAGGAACCATGATCTTTTTGTGTTGGTGTGGTTTTTCATGAAATCCACATCCTTGGGCACATTGACAGGAAAAGAGACTGTCAAGAGAGTGTCAAGGAAGGGACATGGAAAACAGCCTGTACTAATATGCTTGTTACCCACACTTTAACTTTTGTTTTAGATCCTACCTATCTATCCCAGCATCCTCTTGGGTGGATGACTTCATTGATTGGCTCAATCCCGGCTCCAAATGCTGTCGGCTCTATACCAGTGGTCCCAATATTGGCAAATTCTGCCCAGCCTCAGAGAGTACGTACTGAAATCAGCATGCATATGATACATATACATATCATGTTTTGGCGATTAGGCAATAATATCAAGCCATTTATTTTTATCAGGAGAACTCAAATCATCAACAGGTCACTTTTCATGATCATCCAATCTGAGCACTGGAAATTAAACATGTTGTTGCTTGGCAACACTGCTCAAATAGTTTCCCAGTATATCATGACGCTAGAGTGTAACTTAAATTCCTAATGTGTTCAGAAGGAAATTTTAATGTGGGCATGACATTTGTTAGTCAGATGTTACTGTAACCACTATATCATACTCTGCTAGTGTGCCATGCATTTCTAACTTTTGAAGGTTCAAAGGGGTAAATGATTGGGGCTCTTTTGTCTCAGACAGAAGCCAGTAAGCATTATATTAGTCAGTTAATGTTTTACAGTCTGTGACGAGAAGGTTTTAGTTTACACTACTATATATATGTGATGTATACACACGTAAGTAATAAGAATACAGTATAAGAATATACAAACACTATAATGCTTGGCTACAGAGTTCAAAAGGGCCTGTGACCCTAGCAACAAACTAAATATTACTCTCTTATATTTTGTTGTTGACCACAGCTCAGAACATCTGCAAAGCCAAATGTTTGTTTCCGCCGCTCGACGGCGTGCTACGGCCCACTGTGAAACAGTTCAACCGCTTCCTGCCAGACTTCCTCCACAACCGGCCCGATCTGCAGTGCCCCAAAGGGTAAGGCTTCAAATGTCGGTACCAGCACAGTGTGTTTTTGCAAGCAGCGAATCTTGAGTCAGACCAGGGTTTCTGATGCATCCCAGCCACCCCACCAGATTCCCTTCAAAAACGTTCTCTGTGTGGCACTGTGTGTTTTGTCATACAGCTACAGAAGGGAAATCTGGCTTTAGAGTTTAAAAGACCAAACTACATATCGGTTCCAAATATTAGCAAAACCATTTGATCCTAAGTAGCCTAGGGCAACTCTTACGCCAGGTAGGTGAGGTAATTAGTGAAATTACCAGTGTCATGTGCTGAGGTCCAACCATGACATGGTGGCACCTACTCTTGAAACTAGGGTTGCCTTATTTGGACGATGTCTGACTGTGTACCCCTCTCCATTTGCCAGGGGCTTGGGGGCGTATGACAAAGCGGTGGTCAGAGACGACACGGGAGAGATTATAGGTAAGCAACTGTGTGACACGACTGGGTGACATCATGGAGCAGTCATGGGCTAGCGGTTAAGGAGCTGGCCAAAGGGTCACAGTTTTAATTGCCTACACCTACGGGTGGATGGGGATGTGAATGACTAGCTCTCTCCTCCATCCACCCACATGACTGAGGTGTCCTGAGCATGGCATCATCCCTAC
>CM050217.1:24342500-24520000 GCA_027475355.1 Coilia nasus
TTCAGTGTTGAGGTTTGGCCTTTTATGCTGATCTTGCCTCTTGTCCGACAGCATGCTGCCACTGGGCGGTAGCGGGGAGACTAATTTATGAATGAAGCACTGGAATAAGCAAATTTTAAGCTCAAAATCTCATTGGTCAAATGAGAAGAAGATATACAATAGGTGGTATTAAGAGATTCACTATATCATGAATGTATCGTCGACCCTTGTCATTAGTGAAGACGAAATGTATATTTTATTGAAGTTATATATGTAATTAAAATATTTTTTACAAGTGTGAATGTAATATGGTTTAAATATGATTTTCAGTGGCTGGAGTTGCACTCTGAAGTTGCCATGTAGACCTTGCCCTCTCTGTCCCTTGTAGTGTGGCCTTTTAGGTAGAAAGGACAGGGAGAGCTTTTGGTCTCCATGCGAAGGGTATGATGGACATTTGAGAGTCCAAGTCCAGGAGTCTAGCTGTCACACTCCAGATGTATGCAGTAAATGTACCCATCAGGGGGAGTAGATGAGTCTTAGATACTAACAAAGTGTGTAATGTTATTTCGTATTGCTATTTGTCATTTTACGTATGTTTAGCCAAATCAATGAAATAAATGTCATTTTTTTGATTGTGTTGTTGTTCTGTGCTTTGTGTTAACAAAATCTGAATTTGTGTGACAAGGTCCTTGAGATGAATAAACAGACAAAAAAAGATTCAAGGCCCAGGCCATCTGAGTTGCTAACACATTTAATTAAAGTATGCATACATTTACTAAGATGAATGGGTGGATAGATAGATAGATAGATAGATAGATAGATAGATAGATAGATAGATAGATAGATAGATAGATAGATAGATAGATAGATAGATAGATAGATAGATAGATAGATAGATAGATAGATAGATAGATAGATGGATGGATGGATGGATGGATGGATGGATGGATGGATGGATGGATGGATGGATGGATGGATGGATGGATGGATGGATGGATGGATGGATGGATGGATGGATGGATGGATGGATGGATAGATAGATAGATAGATAGATAGATAGATAGATAGATAGATAGAAAAAGACATAGAAAGAGTGAGAAAGATAGAGAGAGAGAGAGAGAGAGCGAGCATGCGTGTGACTGTGCTGTTTATCTAACTTTATTCTGAACAGGCTTTGACGTCTTGCAGCCATAGATGTGTTTTTGGAGCGTAAACACAGATGGAGCACGAGCCCCATGCAGAAAGGCACGTGGCATATTCAGCTCACCTGTGTGCATGCTGTGTACCTTTGAACAATATGTAAGACCCCGCCCCCCCCTCCACCATTCACTTTCTTGACAACTAGTATTTATGGTAGAAGATATTTTAATCAGAGTGTGAATTACCCCTTCCAAGATACTACCTTTTACGAGGGGTACTACTGCGCACGTTACATTAATATGTTGATACTGGGTCTTGATCGAGGGTACTGTACCTGCACTTCAAATTGTGATTTTAAAATGGACATTAGAATATTGCTTATCTGCTGCTCATTATTGATTGAGATCAAACAAGATGGAATGCAGGCCTTGAAGACTCTGTTGGTAATCACACAATAAAAAAGAATAAAAAAGAAACAAAAGCTTTATTGCACTTACAGAACAAAAAGTCATACAATCACATTTTTGCTCTGGCATTTCACACCAGACAAATTCCCAAACCACAAACAGACACACAGACAGAAAGACAAACACATGCACCCATGCACGCACACACACACACGTGCACAGAAATAAGACTTTCGACTCTTGCATAGTTGATAAAGAAAAATTCCCAGCACCATGTCAAGGAGTGCTCCAGTCAAAGATTCAAGATACAGTTATGCCCTTTTCTGGACTTAAGATTACCATGACCGTAAGGCAAGCGGGCCGCAGAGGGGATCACAGATTTTAAATGTAATGAAAATATACACTTGCAGCTTTCAACACCCCAGATACCAACAGCAGTGTTACAACCTAGAGAATATTCCAAGTATGTGGTATAGTGACAAACCGGAATAAGTTTACAAAGCAGTAAGCATGTATATGGCTGACAGTCATTTTCTTTGTCTCTTCTCAGTCTTTTTTCAACTATGGTAGTTTAGTTGAGAAAGACCTTAGAAAATCTCTGAGCAACATTAGGGAGGAACCTGCATGTGAAGCCATTTAACTAACTGGTCTGGGCCACTGATAAGAAGAGGAGAAGACCTACGAACGGGGTCTGAAGTTTAGCAAGACTCAGCAGATCTGCACTCTGTTCTCTTTGACCTGAAGATGGCTCAAGGCTGCCATCCCCTGGTGATAAGATGGCATAGCACACTTTAGTGCACTTACAGAACAAAAAGTCATACAATCATTGTCATCGCCCTAAGTCACACAGAACATTTTCAGACTGATGTGTTTGCAGTTTGTGGCTCATGCATACATACATACATACATACATACATACATCAGGCAACTTTCTCCTACTCTGACAGAGATCATCTAAAACTATTAAAAATGACGAACAGGTCAGCAGGTCTCAGGCATGTCAATCATGAGTGTAGTGTACGCAGTCAGGGTATGCAGCTGATCTAAAACAATCACCAAAACCACATGCAAAAAAACAGCTACAGTTATAGTGGGATTTGCTGTGTTCGGCTGTTTGCTAGAACTCTGACCCAGAGAGCCTCCTGACTCAGAGGGACTTAGCACGAGGTTCCAGGGGTTACCCAGATCAGAGAAAAACTGCTGAAGCAGAGAGTCATCGAGTCTAACCAATGACTCTCCACCCACTCACCCGCTCAAAGACAAAAAAATAAACACACACACAAACACACACACACACGCGTGTCCACACTCATGCACTACTGCCAAACAGCTGGCCACAGGTCTCGGTCAGCATTTGCTGACAGCCCCCACCCCCCCTAACCCTTACACAAACAAACACACACACTCATAAGCGTACACAAACACACACACACGCACTCCTTGTTTGGACTAGCCAACACTGATCTTTGCCTTTAGTTAGGCTGCTTGTAGTGTTCTCCCAGTCAGCTCTTTCAGCGTCAAGCCCTGGCCTCTCCCCCTTTCCCAGGCCCCTCTCTCTGCAGGTCAAAGGTCACTCCCTGCAGCAGAGCTCAGAGAAAAAAAGTCTGTCACGTGCGCTAACAACTCAGGGGGCGTGGGTCACGCACCAGCAATCTCTTCCTCCTCTTCTTCTTCCTCTTCCTAGACACGCAGAAAGTAAGTTAGTCTCATTATATTTAAAACCATATCGCTACTCCTCTCTTTTCAAGGCATCAATACACACACACACAGACACATACACACACACATACATGCAAATACATACACACACTGAACACATAGGCACACAAGATGGAAGCAGCTATCAAAATCTTCTACAAGGTCAAGGGAAAGCTTGTAGAAATTGCATCATACAAGTAAAAAAAAATAACACAAGACCAGTACAAATATTTCTATCCTGTTCAAATGATTTCCTCAGAAGTGTCATTTTTTTGCGAAACTTCAGTTGCCCAGTAGGACACAGTTTTGAGGCTCTGAGTTTTGAACTTCATATTGTCATGGAAACGACATAAACATTCCAGTGCTGATTTATGTGCTACTGGACTGATTCTCATACTTTTGGGTAACTAATTCCTAGCAGACAGACTCGGCTTATAAACAAGTTTTCGACTTACTGCGAAATTACACAAGTGAAATGTCCTCCCTGAAACATCTAAGCAGCAGCTACCACAAACAAAAGACTTGAGTTCTTTAACACCATCATAGGATTATTGTATTTCCTAGCTTTTCTGTGTTAGGATCTTATCAAATCAGCAAAGCTGTGTGGCTGAGGCGATCTAGGCCATATCTAGGCCGTACCCTCTCCTAAGACAAAGCGAGGTCACTCCATGCTTTTCTTGTTTGTTGTCCTTCAGTGGTGGAACAACCTACCAGTCGCTAGAAGAGCAGCAATATCTCTCTCAACCTTCAAAAAGCTCGTGAAGACCCTTCTCTTCCGAGACTGCTTTCCTTCCTAACAAAACTAATTTCTACTAACCATCTCTTTACTTAGGTACCTTCATCTGTTAGCTATTATGTCCTCCTTTTGTAAGTCGCTTTGGATAAAAGCATCTGCTAAGTGTAATGTAATGTAATGTAATCTGACTTAGAACTGGGTCTGGTAGTCAAAGTGGGACTTATCCATTCAGAAATGTAAGCTACTGTCTGGCATGCAACACTGATGTGCTGTGTGGTGTACATTCGTACCATCTGGGAGGAGAAACCATGCACTTCCAAAGGAGCGCGTAGATAGCCAACACAAAGCCAATGAACACTGCTGCTGCAGTCATACCTGGAGGAATACATACGCAGGGAAATCATGTGACCAATATATCACTCAATAACACACACACACACACACACACACACACACACACACACACACACACACACACACATACACACACATAGTTGTGTTTATGTTGGTGACAGAATCCCCCTGACAGTTATATTGTTAAACACCATGACGGTGGTTTATTCCATGTCACACAAACATTATCAATGAGAAAAGTGGACCACTGGCAGCAAAAAGCTTTTTAGAGTGATTGTAGAGGATAGAGTGAAGTTAAATGCATTAGATGGCAGGAGGGGGCAGTGTTCTTCACCTTTGTAAAGAGACAAAGTGACATTATGCAATCTGCACTGTCCTATGGCTGAGACTGCAAAAACATAACCCAGAGAACTAGCTGGAAAGTGCTGACCTTGCTGAACAGGAATGAAAAATACAGTTTTGAAGCTTTCACTGTCCTGTGGTGGTCAAGAAGTGTCTTTTTTAAGACACAGACAGACAGACAGAATGACACACAGACAATCCTCCAACCCCTAAACAAACCGAATGTCAAACACAGTTTCACCACGAGTAAGCCTTGCTAACGTCCTATGACAAATAATTGTGCCTATTGTCCACTAAGGCTGTCATAGCCTTAAAGAAAGAAAGAAAGAAAGAAAGAAAGAAAGAAAGAAAGAAAGAAAGAAAGAAAGAAAGAAAGAAAGAAAGAAAGAAAGGAAGAAAGAAAGAAAGAAAGAAAGAAAGAAAGAAAGAAAGAAAGAAAGAAAGAAGGAAAGAAGGAAAGAAAGAAAGAAAATACACCCAAGTGACAGGTGCCTGACTACATGTGTAAGAATCGCTGACAAGGCAAACACGCAGACATGAACAGAACCATTACTCGATTGCAACTCTGCACACACACATACACAACACACATACCCGACACGTACACACAAGTACCCACATACACACACACACACACACACACACCAGTGATCGTACACCAGAGGTGACAGAAGCGAGAGCAGATAAACTAGTTCGCATGTCTTCAGTGTTGCACAATTTCCCTGATGGGAAATCACCACTAGCACAGACACGCCTCAGTCGTCGACTGCAGCACTGGCAAAGTACACAGGCAGAGACAACAGCACAACAAACAATAACAGCACAGCTGCCTCCTGGCAACACTAAAAGGCTTCTCGAAAGCCCTTGCCACACACACACACACATCTGTGTGTGTGTGTGTGTGTGGGTGTGGGTGTGTGTGTGTGTGTGTGTGTGTGTCTGTGTGTGTGTGTGTATGTGTGTGTGTGTGTGTGGGTGTGTGGGTGTGTGTGTGGGTGTGTCTGTGTGTTTTTAGAAGACGTTCCTTAACGTTTGTTTGTGTGTCTGACAGAAGATCTTGTCTGCAAGTGTGTGTGAGAGCATATATGTGTGTGTTTAGGTGACTGGCAAACCAAGGCTAAAGCCAGACCATGCCTAGAGCTAGCGAAATCTATCTATCTATATTAATGTAATTAGTACCACTAGGGGGTGTCAGTGTGCATGCCTTCCAGAGAAGGTGTTCGTGGGGTGGCGAAATCTATGCAGCTTTGCTCACCAGGTACAATGCCGCTACCAGGCTCCAGGGGTTTCTTCGTGTGCGAGTGCCATGGGACAACTGTCGTGCCTTCAAACAAAATATAGATCATTACATTGTACGTGTGTGCATGTGTGTGTGTGTGCGTGTGTGTGTATGTGTGTGGGTTTGGTGTGGGTGTGGTGGCATGCCTTTTTGTGTGTCAACTAGAGAATGCATGCCCATCAAATGGAGGCCTTCATTACTTGGAAATGGAATTCCTTTTATACATTCCACTGAATTTCGAAAGAACAACAAATGTTGTAGGCATGACAATACGTATTCTTCTCAGGCAAAACATTTGAATTCAAAGAATTTGAATTAGTAAGACTGTTGTAAGTGTAAGCTACTGCAAGTAAGTGAAGAGGACCCTCTTACTCACCCGTGCTCTGCTCGGCAGTGGAGGACATCCATGGTGGAGACTCCAACACACCCTGTTGAAGCACAGCACAAACACATACACACAGTTACAAGCCATTTAACAGACACTTTTATCCAGCGCGACGTACAGTCAACCAGGAACATCTCAGAGGAACAAAGGTGGCAGAATATTGGGCCTTTTACGCCTACTGTGGTGTTCCTTTCTTATGTCCTGTGAACATTAACTAAATGTATCCATCAGTGATCCAAAGAATGATCGAACCCAGGCGCCACTGTCATGGCTGCCCCCTGCTGACGTGTGTAATGGGTTAAATGCAGAGTTGTAAATTTCCCCATTGAGGGGCTAATAAGGACATTAAAGAACCCCTTCACCAGCACACACAGTGCAGTCAGTCAGAGTACCTGACATGTCCAGTGACCCAACACTCAAGCCACCTGGCTGTCCCCTGCCAGTCCACCTGACAGTTGTGGTTGTCCTCCTACCTCACATGTGGGAAGCACACGGGGAGCACAAACACGCATACACATAGGCTAACCATCCGGACCGCGATTTCTTAATGAGTTTTGTGGTCATGTCATGGACTTGAGAAACTCTGACAGAAAAAAAATGTGAGATCATACATATGTAAGACAAAGTGATCATTTACATCAGAAAAGATGTAAAACACAACGGACATGTAAGCTCCAAGCTCAGTTGAAATATTTTTGTGTAGAGTAAAATCATTACAATAGGTAGGACGCATTTATATATACTGTGTATCTGTGGAAAGAAATCAAATTCGTAATCGCGTCGCAGATGTCTACAGAATTTTGACCGACCATGCCTGCGTGTGTTTACGCCATTCTGGGTCAACTAAACTGCAATACTTAATGCTTTGACCACACAGTTTCTCTTTATAATGCAAAGGCGACTGTGCTGTCAGCGGTGTCAAAAGAAGAAGTTTCAAAAGTTTTGTTCACTTAGGGCTAAATGGGTAATCAGAGACAACAACACCATCAACCAAAAAAAGAGAGGGGGGTGGAAGTAAGGCAAAATAAAAACAGCCTACGGAGTGGAAAACGACTAATTGCGATTTCACCGTGAAGCAAAGATAACATGGTTGGCCAAGATAAGAAAGCAATCACGCAAATTTTCCAAAACATGCACTGAGAGCACAATACTAACAAAGACAGGTTACAGACGTAACACCTGTAGGTGGTCTGTTCACATAATGAAACGTTACAGTAATGTCTTTATGTTACTTTATTTAGACATGAGATACGGTTTGGGTGAGCAAGATGCACTCGAATGATTCGATCATGAAGAAGGAAGTTATGTCTTGCCAACATTAAATAACAAAAAAAAAAAAAAAAGTTCTTCGCCTCGCCATTATTTCAACGGAACTGGTCACATCGTCGGCCGTTATCCCTTACATATGCTATAGCCTACTTTATACAGCAGTGTCCTATAATACCAGGACTGGTAGGTACTTAGGCAAAAGCTACCTATACAGAGTGTGACCATTGTCAACATGGTTATTGCGTAAGTCACCAGCAAGCAAAGCGCGTTTTGTCAATAAAGTCTATTGATATTGAGGCTCTGACAGCCACAGCAACAGTAGTAGCCCTTGTGTTTTACCTGCGAGGTGTTTTTGTCATGTAAAACAAAGTCACTCTGGTTTCTCGACTCCGTCCACATTGCGTGTAAATGAAGAACTGCTGAGAAGTAGTCTCTTGCAGTTCATTCCTGACTTCCTGCGATCCTGTCCGGAAGGGGTAAGCAGCACACACTCAGATAGAAAGTCTAGGTTCTCATCTTGTTGAGTCGCAGCAACCTGTCGAAGTTTGGACTGAAAAGTTTGGCAAGCCGTTGTAGTTTCCCCCCAGTGGCGATTTGTGGAATTGTACCAGACAAAGCTTTGCTGTGAAATTGCAACATTTTGAAACCATACACTACTTTCACCTATGTAGGTGCATTTTGCAAAGCCTACTTACTTTTTGCAAAACTCTAAACACAACTCTCATCAAATAAAGCACATTTTGCATTGTGATGCACCTCTTAATTATATTGTTAACCAAACAAGGCGGAAGAGAACACAATTAAGCACATACGTCACTTATAAAACACTACCACTTGAAATTGTGTTAGACGTGGGGTACAACAAAGATGATGGGGGCAGGTAGGAGGAAGAGGAGGACAAAGAGTTGTAATACGTAAATGATAAAATTTGGGCAACAACCATTGACCATGCAGGTTCTGGTTCATGGAATGTCATTGAGAGAAGCAGGACTTCTCCAACGCAACATCAGAAAGGCGTGATGAAGTCCAGTGAGCAAATCCCCCCTCTGATTTGTAGTTTTTTTAGATTCCCTATTCTTTATTTTTATTGTAATATTTAACTTTTTGATTGTAGATATTCCATATTACGTTTTATTGTACATAAAACTCTGAGTCTTGACTCTTTTTGGACATGCAAAGTGCATTTACAGTACTGTATTGCGATGTACAATGTGTATTCCTCTAGGTGTATACCCTGCCCTGAACACTGTGTCTTCTATTTTTCGATGTATTGAGCAGGAGTTTCATTTTGCCTGCTTTGTGAATGATTTGAGAACATTAGTTAGTTTTGAGCACAGTTTAAAGTGTTTTGAGGTGATTGTTAGCTTTTGTAACAAGATTCAAGGGGTTTCGAGAATGTAGGTTTCGTGTTCACAGTTTTGAGAAAAAGGTAGATGCTTTCAGAAAATGGGTTTTAGCAACTGTGAAAAACTGTAAATTACTATTTCCAATACTGGAAATAATCCTTTAGCTACAGTGAGATTTCAAGCTAAGAGATGGATTTTTTTATGCCTACATGACACCATGTGTAAATGTATACTCAGTGTATACTCCATCAAGAATTTTAATGGATTAAAATGAATTAGAATATAAAAGAATGTTTCTGCGCTCGCATGGTCCATATACTGTAGACTGCTGTGCACTTTTAAAGGAGAACTTCGGTGTAAAATGAAAATTGGCATTTTAAAACATCATACCGAGTTGGTATGGGTACTGAGGAGCAAAATTGATTTAGCCTGTTGCATTCAGAGTTTAACTATTTTTTATCGTTTGTCCCAGAAGGCTAACAATGAAAGTGGTAGGTGCCCTCAGATGAAGCATGACGACTACGCTATTTTTAAAGCATTAAAACAGCTCGAAGAAACTCCACACTCCATCGGTAGTACAACAAAGCCCCTGACATTAAAAACGAGGCACTGAGAACTTTGAAAGTGTACACAACATTTATTAATAAAACAGTTTTGACAAGCAGTACCTTGCTGTAGTTTCTCGTCGCCGCCATGATGAAAGTCCAAACAAGTCGATTGTACCACCTCTCCTCCTATTCTTCCTGCAATCGACTGGTGCGGACCTTCATCATGGCGACGAAAACCAAATCTCTATGAACACCTTTGCAATGTCTGTATTGTGGATGCGGTTGGGTACATTTGAATAGCATACACATAAAAAAGACTGACACATGTTAGCCAAGTAGATCAACCAAGAAATGATAAATGCTGAAGAAGTAGAGTATTAGTCTTTACCGTCAGTATACAAGTATAACAAGATGTCATTTGGAGCAAGCCAACCGATGCACAGAGTAGAAAACAGTAGGCCTAAAAAAAAGCAGTTAAATAGAATATAGATTCTCAGAAAAGAAGGTACAGAATTGTACTTTTAGCTTGTCACACCGGCAGTACCCACAAAGGCACATAACTGTACCCTTTAACCATTGGTTAACTAGTTTGTACCTTCTCCAGAGCTGAATAGGTACACATCAGCACCTTAAGGTCCAAATATTAGCCTTTGGGGGTACATTAATACTTATTGTACTTTAAGATAGTGTAGATTTGTACCCCTACTGTCCCCCTATTTTTGAGAGTGTAGATTCTAAAATGTACAACAAGATATAAAGTGAAGACCGGTGGCTATAAACAGAACTTCAACATGAAGAGTGCATCAATGGCATGATAAGAAATAGGCACAGGAAGTCCTCACACAACAGATTCTTTTGATCTTAAGCAAGTGCTGACTACTTCATGAAGAGGTGTGAGAGGGGTCTGTTACTCGAAAAAGTTAAGTTTAGTTGGAGATAAGCAAAAGATGGTGTAAAGTTGAAAGCTGCTACGTGTGGGCAGGTCATGAAGGGGGCTGTGAATTGTGCTGTAACTCAGACGTGCTGTCAGGTGAGAAATGTTGTTAACCCAACTATGCTAGGGGAGTCTAGGGACACATTTTGAAAATAGCCCCATAAATGGTGACTTCTGGCAACTTTTGAGATCAGAAATAGACAGACTGAGACTTAAAAATAAGACTTTGGGTGTAGTGCTTACACAAATGAAGGGCATTAGGGGAGACCGGGGTTGGTTGTCACATTTTTTGCTTTCATTTGAATCCCTCAAAAACGGTGTTATGAATAGATTCCCTTTCAATGTATAATGTAAGCTTAAAGTGTCAGGTAGGACTGGAGGGTCGTAAATCGCCTTAAATTCATTGTGTAAATCGCCTTAAATTCAAAAGATATGGGCTGCTAAATCGACATTGACAGCTTGTGACAACCAACCCCATCGCGGGGTTGGTTGTCACACACTATGGGGTTGGTTGTCACAATGTTATTTCAATGGGAGGGAGGGGAAATGATAACATAGAAATATTTTTGAAAATTATGCAAAAAAGTGAAGTGAAATGTAATCAGAATATAAGTATAACACACAGGCATTGGGAATATTGACATTGGAAACATTGAAATAAAACATAGACTTGCTGAATACATTTTATAACATACTATTTAAATATACATATTATGCACCAAAAGACAGATTAGAACAATTACATAAGTAGGGCTATTGTTACTATTTAGATTTGTGTGTGTATGTGTGTGTGTGTGTGTGTGTGTCAGAGAGTGAATACATATATGGCCATATATTACATTTTTGTATGGGAGACAATGTGACAACCAACCTCAAACAGAGTGTGACAACCATCCCCAACTGACCTTGTATGCTAGTAGTGACGCTAGCAGCCACAAGTTGAAGCATAACTAAGAAAAAAAATATTGAAAATATAGCTCTGTCTTTATACTTTTTAATGGTAATAGTTTTTCTAAAGTCAACCCATTAGTTACAAGTCCTGAAAATTTACATTTTGACATGAAAAACCTTAATATTGATCTCACCTCAAAACTTTGTGTCAAACACTTGAACTAACTCTGAGACATTGAGTGGAGAGATCCACCTATGGGAGGGACATCCGCACCAGACCCAAGCAGAAGCAACCAATTGCACCAAGTCTGGCTTGACAGACAGCAGCGCAGTCCTAAGCCACGGAAGCTCCGCCCAGCGGACCGTGGTATAAAGGACGGAGTCGCGCTGCTCCACATCAGTAGGCAAATTCGCTTATCGCAAAGCAAACGGGGCAACGTCGGTGGATCTCTCCACTCAATGTCTCAGAGAACCGGGGTTATAGAATAACCTTTAGTTCTCTTTCAACATTTCGTGTTCGAGATCCACCTATGGGAGAGATATGGACAATTGCCCAATGACCTACTGTGTCTGCCAGCCCCGGATGGTCCCTCCATCGAGGTGAATCCTCAACGGAGTGGTGCCAGACTCACCCTACGTGAAAAACACACACATATTTTCCCAATCGGGTAGCTGGAAAGACGTGTGTAAGTGTTGAATTGTACACCACATAGTCAGCATCTGCCTTAGAGAATGTAACAATTCAGCGAAAAGAAGTGAACAGGGAATAATGAACGAGGCGCTTGTGAGAGAGTCACACAGAGCCTACGCTCAGTACTGAATGAGCTACCGGGGTCTTGGTGACATCAAGACGGTAGAACCTCACAAACGTATCCGGGCTGGCCCAACTGGCTGCGGAGCACATCTGTTGCACAGACACCCCCTGGAAGACCGACCATGAGGCCGCCATGCCGCGAGTCGAGTGGGCTCTCAATCCCGCAGGAGGCAGTTTCCCTTTCGCATCGTACGCCATGGCTTCGACAAGCCAGTGAGACAGGCGCTGCTTCGAGATCGGTTTCCCGGTATACGGGGCGGCCCAGGAGACAAAGAGCTGACAGCGCATCCAAAACCAAGGGGAGGTCCCAAGACGGGATGAGCCTTTTAGAAGTTGGCAACAAGCGGCGCACCCCTTTCATGTATCTGCGTACTAAGGGGTGTCGTCCCACCGTGTCATCGTTGAAACCAAAGTGACAGGCGGATATAGCTGCTAAATAGACCTTAATAGTAGAGAAAGACTTCCCTTTCTCCATAAGGTCTTGTAGAAAGCCAAGAATGCCGGCGACCGAGCACTGATAAGGCACCACCCGACGCATATCACACCACTTCTCAAAGACTCGCCACTTATAGTCATAAAGTGACCTAGTAGACGAAGCCCTAGCGCTCTGCATGGTGGCCACGACGTTAGGAGGTAATCCTAACACGGAGAGATTGCGCCTCTCACGGGCCAAGCCCAGAGCGCCACCCGGTCTGGGTGGTTGTGGTGAATTTCCCCGTTCGCCTGCGACAACAGGTCCGAACGCAGCGGGAGCATCATCGGCTGGGTGTAAAGGAGACGAAATATCTCCGCCAACCATGGTGCTTTGTGCCATTTGGGGGCTATTAGGATCAAAGTCAGCCCCTGTTCCCTCACTCGGGCCAACGTAGGGAGAATCAGACACAGAGGGGGGAAGGCATAGAGGAGCACTTTGGGCCAGGGGTGGGCAAGTGCGTCGATGCCGAGAGGCGCGTTTCCGTCCAGTAGCGAGAAGTACATAGGACAGTGGGCGTTTTTGCGCGAGGCGAAGAGATCTACGGCTGCTCTGCCGAATCTCCGCCAAATCAGATCCACTACCTGAGGGTGGAGGCGCCACTCTCCGTAAAGTGGATTCCCCCTCGATACAAGATCTGCCCCCGTGTTCAGTTTGCCTGGGACATGTGTTGCGCGTAACGACAGAAAACGCTGATTGCTCCACAGCAGCAGATCGCGTGCCAGGCAATGTAGCGTTGAGGAGCGCATTCCCCCCTGTCGGTTTATATACGCGACTGCCGTAGTGTTGTCGCAGCGGACCAACACGTGACGGCCTAGCAGACGGGGGAGCAGGAGAGCAATCCAAATGGTTAGGAGCTCCAAGTAATTTATGTGGAACGAGCGCATCTGCCCCGACCACACACCATTCACCGTCCTGCCGTCTTGGGTGGCTCCCCAGCCAGACAGGGACGCGTCTGTCGTTACAACTTTCCTCTCGGATACTGCCCCGAGGGGAGCACCAGGGGAATAAAACTCCGTCATTCGCCAATGGTGAAGGCACGCTGTACATTCGGGCGTGACTGTCACCTCGCGGCGGAGATCGCGCGTGGGGTCGAGACGGAGGGAAGAAATCCATTTCATGAATTCCCTCATTCTCAGAAGCCCCAAGGGCAGGACCTGTATGGCAGAAGCCATCAGGCCCTGCAATCTCAAGCATGTGCGAAATTTCACTTTCGTTCCTACTCTGAAGAGGGCGAGACAATTCGAGAGCGAACGAATGCGCTCCTGGGACAGGCGAGCGCGCATGGAAACTGAATCTAGCTCCAACCCTATGAACGTGACATTCTGAGAGGGGGAGTAATGGTTGCTCTTGGAATGGTTTACCATGAAGCCCAGGGAAGTCAGATGCGTGTGCACACGATGGGTGTCTCGGAGCACTTGATCTTTGGACCTGCCCAGCACCAGCCAGTCGTCCAAATACGTTAGAATTCTGATCCCCATTAGGCGTAATGGGGCCAGCCCCGCGTCCACACATACGCAGAAAACCCTTGGGGACAGGGCGAGCCCAAAAGGAAGAACCGTGAATTCGTAGCATTTGTCTTGATAGGCAAGGCAAATCGTAGGAATTTGCGGTGAGGGGGATATATGCCTATGTGGTGAAAGGCATCCTTGAGGTCGATCGATGTAAACCAATCGTTCCTCTGTACTGAGCGAGATAAAGTGCTGAAATGTAACATTTTGAAGTGGTAACGTCTTAAATGTCTGTTCAACACTCTGAGGTCCAGAATAGGACGGAGAGAATTGTCTTTCTTCGGTACGAAAAAGTAATGGGAGTAGAAGCCCTGCTGGGCTTCACTCCGTGATACTTCCCGAATAGCCCCCTTTCGTAAAAGAGAGTGTATCTCTTCCACTAAGAAATGAGCAGAAGTGGCTTCTGTCTGGGAGTAAATTATGCCGCTGAAACGAGGGGGTCGTACGGCAAACTGAAGCCTGTATCCCCTCTCTATCGTCCTGATAACCCACTCCGGGGCGGACGTAGCCTTCCAAGCGGAGAGATGGGGAGAGAGTAGACCTCTGGGCTCCAATGGAGCATAAGGGCACCGCTGTGCGTGAGGAGTGTGCACTCCTGTCCGCGTTGCAACGTCGCCACTTGGTGGTAGAACCAGGGTGGGGGAGCGTCGCGTGAGATGGGCCAGTGGTCCCATACGCGGTGCAATGCTGTCCTCTAGTGGCCAGACTGCGGACTGCGGTGGCCGGGCGCTCATACAACCTGGCATCAGAAATGTTTGAATCATGTTCATACATTGAATGGCCGGATCCTTTATTGAGGGAACTGGGAGATTGTGGTGGTGTGAACGGTGTGCTTGGGCTGCACAGAGCACGTCGCTGTCTCCCGTCTCGCCTGCGCCAGTGGCCTGTAGCACGGGGAACTGTACCGTGGCCGTCATGAGGTCATTCAGGCGGAGGGGGGAACGCTCCGCAACAGACAAAAATCTTCCCCTCTTTGAGGGGGGAGGAACGTGGAGCATGCCCATTGGGCTGGTCGCCCGCGAACTTGGGCTGAGCTCCGAACCATCCCGGTCAGGACGGGCGCTTCCTTTTGTTCTCCGCTGGGTTGGCGGGAGTTTTACCCACCACCGCAGCGAAGGAGGCTTTGCCCCAGGGCTTCGCTTGCTGCTGGGGCTGGTGTTGCTGTGCCTGCTGCCCTGGTTGTTTCCCGCGTTGTCTTGGAAGTGGATTCGCCGGTTGCGGGGGACGGACAGCAGGCTGCTGAGGGGGTCTCAGCGGAGGGGGCGGGCGTGGCACAGCTTTGTGTGGAAGACAAAGCTTGAATGCCTCGTCCTTCTTCTTTTTGTCGTCGCAGTGTTGCTGCATCAGCGCGACGGCTGGACCGAACAGAGCCTGCCCGGGCTCCACGGGGGCGCCGGCGATACGCCTCTTTTCATTATCGGGGAGCCCGGAGAGGTTAAGCCAAAGGGCCCGCTCACCCACCACGAACAGAGCCATGGAGCGCCCACAAGCCTGGACGGCCTGGCGGGCATTGCGCAGAACGAGATTGTTAACAGTAACGATCTCCTTCCATAGGGCAGGAGTGGCGCTGCCACTCGCCAACAACCTGCCCATGTCCTCCATCAGCTCGGCTTGGTAAGCCGAGAGGAGGGAGGACATGTTAAGAGCTCTTACAGCGAGCGAGGAAGCACTGTAAGAGGTCTGGAACACGGACGCTGAGAACCGGTCCATCTTATTAGGGAGGACCGATTTCGGGGGGGCGAGCAGCCCTCACTGTGTGGGGTGGAGGTGCCTGGCGATTGACGGTTCGACAGCCGGGGGGTCGCCCATGTCGGGTCGCCAGAGCCTTCCGACTCGTCCATATCAAGCTCACCCACCCCAGGCAGTTCACACTGGGGAGGGCGAGGGACAGTGAGGTCAGGTCCGGAGTTATCCAGGACTTCTGACCTCTCAGCCCAGTCGAGGGAGGCCGAGCCCAGGAGGGTATCCGAGGCGTCAGCCATCTCGTTGTCATCCCTCTCTGACCAAGCCTGTTCCTCAGCCCCCTGCGTCGCGGCTACCTTGAGCCGGCGGCGGAGGAGCTTCTTAGGGAGAGCCAAGCAGTGACTGCAGTTCTCCGGAGTGGAGCGTGGGCGTGTTTGTAGCCCATACAGACAACGCAGAAGGGATGGGCATCCCTGGCTGCGATAAGGGCACCGCATGCGGCCGTGCAGGCGCACGAAGAAGGCTCCAGGGTAGGTGACGCTGCCTTCGAGAGAGCCATGGTGGACAACAAATCAACTAACTCACCCGGGTCGTACACGCCAGGCGGAGGTGGATCCAGGTAGGCCTCCATGTCCTCCTGTAGGCAGTTAAGTGCCACGATTAGCTGAGCTAGCCGAGATTAGCCGTATGTAAAAATGGTGGTTAACCAGTTGCAATCTGCGAGAAGCGAATGTCATCTGATGTGGAGCAGCGCGATTCCATCCTTTATACCACGGTCCGCTGGGCGGAGCTTCCGTGGCTTAGGACTGCGCTGCTGTCTGTCAAGCCAGACTTGGTGCAATTGGTTGTTTCTGCTTGGGTCGGGTGCGGATGTCCCTCCCATAGGTGGATCTCGAACACGAAATGTTGAAAGAGAACTGTCAATGTAGATGACCCCTAACACTAATTCTGAACATTTCTATGTCAGCGGCCTTGATCAGGGCCCTTTAGTGGCTGAGATATGATGGAGAGTGTGACAACCAACCCGTGTGACAACCAACCCTGGTCTCCCCTACGTCGATCTAGGCCTGTGCAAAAAATCGATACGTTTTAAAAATCGAGTTGGCAGGTGAAATCGATTCATTTTCCCTGAAACTCGAGTTAAGAACAGAGAATAACAAGAACTCGAGTTAAGAACACAGAATATTTGCAATGGATGTACATTTCATGATCTCCAAACCCCCCTGCCCATTTAAGGAAAATGTCATGAGAGTATGACTCTGTACTTTGGAGAAAATCAACTTTAAAACAACACTAAGTATCTTTCCTTTTCGCCCCCTTACAGGTTGGAAGCGGAAACTACAGAGAGACGGCCTGCTCCTCCGAACTTACTCTGCAAATTCAGAAGTGCCTCTCACCCTGTTACAAGTTGATGAACCACTGCAACAATTTTGGAAACATTAATGTTGAAAAAGCCACAGTGTTGCTTTAAGTCAGGTGTGCACCGAGTTTATTTGTAGTGCGCGATACCTGCTTGCCAGAGATGTGTGTGTCTTAGCTGTGCTGCGGTTATCTAGGTGTGGAGCCCATTTTTCAGGCGTGACACAAGCGGTAAGCTTAATGCAACACATCAGGGTGGCTGGTGATAGTAACAGGGCAGTAAGGCCTTGTTGTGTGAGCAAGGCAGCTGCATCACATGTCGATTTCCATACCCCTGCCATGTTTTCTTTCTTGTCTGTACTCTTAAAGGAAAACTTGGTGTAAAATGAAAATTGCCATGTTAAAACTTCATACTAAGTTGGTATGTTTGCTGAAGATCAAAACTACACTGGCCTGTTTTTTTTACCGTTTTGGTTGAGAAGACTAACAGCACTAGTGCTAAGGGCATAGAGAAAGCTTACATATAATACTGTTTTTTAACAATTAAAAAAGCTTGAAGAAACCATATGTCATTGGTAGTATAACAAAGGCCCTTGCATTTAAAATGAGGTACTGAAACAAGGCATAAAATAAATAAATAAATAAATAAATTAATTAATTAATTAATTAAAAAAAATACACAAGCGATACAAATGGCCATGGTTCTCAGAGCTGACCATAATGTTTGGTTAAAACAATTTTGTTCAGTCCTTTTAAAACTTAAAACATAAAGAACGCAAGTACCCCTTTCTATTAAAACATTTTGTGTTAAAAGCTCACATGTAATAGCAGATTAAAATGCCAGATATGACAGTCTACTATTAATAAATGCATGGGAAACTAATTATCATTCTAACAGATCTAACATAGGAAACCACACTCTCGGTGCACAGAAGGGGGTTTTCCGAACCACACCTCTGTTCAGAGACCTCTGCTTATCTATGTTGACTACAAAAATCTCTCATTTTCTGGACTGAGCAAATTAAATTATGTGCTGTTGCAGCCACTTCAGCAATGTCTAACAACCAACATTGCAACTAACATGATTCCCCCAATACCTTGCATAGTACCCACCATGACTAGCCCAGCAACCACCTCACGTTTTTGTGTGTGTGTGTGTAACGGTGCGGTAGCCCGTTACCGGTTTTACACCACACTACTTTAACAAACACCACGGCAACACCGGTTTTTAAACACAGCCCTTTTTTTTTTTAACCACAAACGTGAGCATGCAGCTGGCAGTCACGGGAAGCACAGCACCTGCAGCACAAAAACACAAACGAACTTTTATCAATAACATGATAACTTATATCAATAACATGCCTTAACTGAGAAGAGCACTATGGACATCACAAACATTTTAACTTTGGCAAACAATAACTAACTAGCTAGCGAACTTTTGAGCTAATTACAAACAGAGCAGACCTTACCTAGTTGCAGGTCCACTTCCTCATGGTGACGAAAGGACCTGACGGGAGCTCTCGCTGAGGAAGCAGCTAGGCTTTCCGAGATTTTCCAGGCAGCTCGGCAGGGAACCAGGGGCCCAGGCACCAACAGATGGACAGCAGTACCATCAGAGACCTAACTTTAACCGGTACCCAGATAGACATAGACAGGAGGTTAGGTGCACAAACTGTGGGAAACTGGGTCACACAAAGCCGAACTGTCAGTCCAGGGGTACTCAGAACACCACAGTCTGCTTTACACCAAGACCCCACACTAGACCCCGAAGCCGCCGCCAGGCGCCGCCATTTGCGCCATTTAGAGTTTCAGCCAAAGCCAGCCAATAATTTTGTACGCCAAATTGAGCCGCCATCTAATAAAATTAGGCTAAGCCAGCTAGAATTATGTGCGTCAAATAATAATTCTACCATCACACAGAGACATACACACACCAAAAATAAACGACAAACAAAATCAATTTTGCACACTGACAGAGACACGCATAGACTGACTGGAATCACCACAGTCAAGTGGTCGTTTATATCAAAGGTTCTAGAGCGCTACGGTCGTTGCTATGATACATAGGACTCGCAGTGAAATAACGACCAATTAAAATTGCACGTCGCCTTTCCGGTAGTGATGGCTGCTGCTGAAGAAATGAATTTATTTGTTTATTTATGAGCCTACATTTTATCACATTTTGTTGAAATAGCATATATACATGTGTAACCAATACATTGCATATTGTGATGTTGCTAGTATGAAATGGCAGCTTCAGCCATTTGTAGCCATGGACATTTTGGCGGCTACAGCAGCCGTTTAGGTTTTGGCTGAGCCGGCTAGCCAGCCAATAACTTCATCAGCCAGCCATTATTCTCAAAACAAACGGCTTCGGGTTCTACCCCACACACCACGCATCCAACACTCACTGAACACAGAACATCTGGTGTAGGTGCTGGTTAATGGGGAGGCAGCAAATGCCCTAGTGGACACAGGTAGTTCACAGACTTTAATTCATGAGAGTCTTGTCCCTGGAGAGCAGTTGGACGGTCAGCCAGCAGTTAAAGTGTGTTGTGTGCATGGTGATGTGAGGAGTTACTCTACAGTGGAGGTTTTCTTGACAGTTAGTGGCCAAACATTTTTCATGCCAGTAGCCATAGCCGCCAAGCTACCATACAGGTAGTTTTGGGTCATGATCTCCCCATCCTCCCCATACTAACAACCGACTGCGCCTAAATGAACTTTCCTCGTGTAGTGCCCCTGGCCCGCAAAGACTGCCGACCTATGTTCACATAAGAGCCCACATTAACAGAGCGTTGCATAGCTCTAACGCCACTGGACTACAAAGATTGCTGACTAGGGCCTACAAGGACTGCCTACCTGTGTTCATGCAAGAGTCAGTCTGCTTCTGTATTTATGTGCTCTGACATCACTGAACCGCAAGAAATGTTGTCTTGCAACAACCCTGCCAAACTGTAAAGCACTTTGAGTTGCATATTGCATGTATGAACTGTGCTATACAAGTAAAGTTTTATTATTATTATTATTATCCTATGGGACCTCATACCCAAGTTGGAGCACTGCAATGTGGTCACGAGAGCGCAGAGTGCAAAATAATTGCAGGAGATGCTTTTCGCTGATGTAGAGCTGGACGTGGCAGACCGTAAGCCTGAGAAACCTCACCTGTCACGACAGCAGAAGCACAGGCAAAAGCTGAATAATATGTTTGAACAGGCAGAGCCAGAAGTATGGCCACAGCCTGAGTTGCACATGGACATAGACATACCAACAAACATTGCTGAGCTACAGAGGCAGGATAAGACCCTGGAGCCATGGTTTAACCGTGCAGTTGATTGTGGTAAACCAGACAGTTTGTTAAAGGATGAACGGGATGTTGTGAAGAATGGTACAGTATTTTGTACCAGATAAAAGGACAGCAGGAGACATTGGTTGTGCCAGAGCCATTGAGAAACAGAGTAATGACTTTAGCCCACTCCATCCCATGGTCAGGCCATCTGGGAAAGTACAAGACCCTGGCTAGAGTAGGTAGCCGTTTCAGTTGGCCCAATATTTACACTGACATCACTGACTTTGTTCGCACATGCCCAGAGTGTCAGCTCACCTCAGGCAAGGCAGTCCCACGTGCACCATTACATCCACTCCCAATCATTGATACACCATTTACAGTTATTGGCATGGACATTGTAGGCCCTCTAGACAGAAGCAAGAGGGGCAATAGGTACATACTGGTCATGTGTGATTATGCCACCAGGTATCCGGAGGCATTTCCCCTGAAGAACATAAAGGCTAGGCAGGTGGCCAACTGCTTAGTGCAACTGTTTACTCGGGTGGGGGTGCCAAGGGAGATAGTCACAGACCAGGGCACCAACTTCATGTCAGTGCTACTCAAGCAGGTCTATAGTCTATTAGGGGTTAAAGCTATTAAAACCACGCCTTATCACCCCTAGACAGACGGTTTGGTTGAGCGGTTCAACCGGACCCTGAAGACCATGCTCCGCCGCTTTGTGTCCCAGACAGGGAGTGATTGGGATGAATGGTTGCCATATCTGTTATTCGCATACAGAGAAGTCCCACAAGCCTCCACTGGTATTTCCCCATTTGAACTTTTGTATGGTCGACAAGTGAGAGGGCCACTAGACCTTCTGAAGGATATGTGGGAGGAGCCAAAGTCGGTGCAGCAGAATGTGGCAACATATGTGCTACAGATGAGGCAGAGGCTGGAGGAAATGTCAGAGCTAGCTCATCAGAACATGGAGCTAGCACAGAAGAGGCAGAAAACCTGGTATGACCTGAACGCCAGGGGGAGAACCTTTAAGCCGGGACAGAAGGTGTTGTTGCTCCTGCCTACTGAGGAAAGCAAGCTGCTGGCCAAGTGGCATGGGCCGTATGAGGTCATCAAGAAGGTGGGTGATGTCACATATGAGGTCTCTATGCCTGACCGTGGTAAAAAGAAACAGACCTTCCACGTCAACCTCCTGAAGGAATACCATCACAGAGACCAGGTGGGAACACAGCTGTTTGTTCGTGCGGTGGCTGAAGAGGAAGAGGCTGACGAGCAGTTTTTTCCTGTTGAGCCAAATACCAGGACTGTGGACCTGTCACACCTGGAGCACCATCAGCAGGACCAGGTGAGGGCGCTGCTGGACCCTAACCTGTTTCAGGAGAGGCCAGGACGAACAACACTGGTGACACACGACATTGTCTTGAAGCCTGACACATCCCCCCAGAGGAGGAGCTATCGGGTGCCAGAGCGCCTGCTTCCAGCATTAAAGGAGGAGCTGGATGTGATGCTGTCGCTTGGTGTCATCGAGCCGTCATGCAGTGACTGGTGCAGCCCTGTCGTACTTGTCCCAAAGAGGGATGGCAGCATCAAGTTCTGCATTGACTTCAGGCAGGTCAACGCTTTGAGTAAGGTGGACCCCTACCCAATGCCCAGAATCGATGAACTGGTAGAGCGCCTGGGAAAAGCAAAATACATCACAACCATCGATCTGTCCAGAGGGTACTGGCAGGTGCCATTGAGTCCACGTGCGAAGGAGGTCACAGCATTTCGCACCCCTTTTGGACTCTATCATTTCAATATGATGCCTTTTGGACTGCAGGGGGCACCAGCAAGTTTTCAAAGGCTGATGGACCGCGTCCTACGAGGAACCCATCAGTTTGCAGCCGCTTATTTGGATGACGTGTGCATATGGAGCAACAGCTGGGAGGAACATTGCCGCCACCTCAGACAGGTATTGGACCACATCCGCGAAGCAGGGCTCACAATCAACCCCGGGAAGTGTGCCCTGGCGAAGCAGGAGGTCAACTACCTGGGCTATGTCATCGGAGGTGGGGTCATTCGTCCACAAGTGGAGAAGGTCGACGCCATCCAGAGCTGTACGCCGCCAACTACAAAAAGAAAGGTGAGAGCTTTTTTGGGTTTGGTGGGATGGTACAGACGCTTTATCCCTGACTTCTCTGCGCGTTCCTCTCCCCTTTCTGAGCTCACCAGAGCAACAGCATCGAACCGAGTGGCCTGGACGGAGCAGTGCGAGGCGGCCTTCCAGGACCTGAAGGGGGCAGTCTGCAGTGACTCTGTTTTGCGGAGCCCAGACTTCAGCAAGCCCTTTATAGTGCAGACTGATGCATCTGGAGTGGGTCTGGGTGCAGTCCTGCTGCAGGAGGAGGACGGACAGCGCAGACCGGTGGCTTTCATCAGCCGGAAGCTGTTCGACCGAGAGCGACGGTACGCGGCGGTTGAGCTGGAGGCCCTAGCCATCAAATGGGCTCTTGACTCCCTCCGGTACTACCTTCCGGGGCAGACCGTTTAAGCTGGAGACGGACCACCGAGCACTCCAGTGGCTGGAGAAGATGCGGGACACCAACTCCCGTGTCACCAGGTGGTACCTCTCTCTCCAGCCACACAACTTTACAGTGGAGTATCGCCCTGGTGCTTCTAACAGGGTGGCTGACTTCCTGTCCCGCATCCCGGAGGATGAGGGGTAGGGAGTACCCGTGTTTCAACCCGGCGTGAAGGGTCATCCCTTTTCCTGGGACGACGGGTGTTGTCTGCAGAGGAGGGGGGAAATGTAACGGTGCGGTAGCCCGTTACCAGTTTTACACCACACTACTTTAACAAACACCACGGCAACACCGGTTTTTAAACACAGCCCTTTTATTTTTTTTTAACCACAAACGTGAGCATGCAGCTGGCAGTCACGGGAAGCACAGCACCTGCAGCACAAAAACACAAAACGAACTTTTATCAATAACATGATAACTTATATCAATAACATGCCTTAACTTAGGAGTTGCCAACTGAGAAGAGCACTATGGACATTACAAACATTTTAACTTTGGCAAACAATAACTAACTAGCTAGCTAGCTAGCGAACTTTTGAGCTAATTACAAACAGAGCAGAGCTTACCTAGTTGCAGGTCCACTTCCTCATGGTGATGAAAGGACCCGACGGGAGCTCTCGAAGGTCAATTATAGTTACGACAGCTCACGTCAGAGATGTGCCGGTTGCATGAGTGTGTGGGGAAGAGGGGTGTTTGTGTGTTGTAATATTTTATGGTGTTTATGAAGCATGTGGTGTATATATTTTAGAACCGGAATATTTATTGTTTTTAAACAGAGTATTTATATATATTTTTGTACTGGTTCTTAGATTTTTAAGATTGATTGATTTTGCACATGATTTGGTTCATTCCATGGGCTAGAAAACCCAGGGGAAAATCACCAGCAAGGGAGTTGGTTTTAGGTGAGCTATGGTGAACACCTGAGTAACCAGAGAGAGAATTTTGGAGCACTGAATGTTGCTTTATATTATTGAATTTTGATGTATGATCTTTTGAAAGTTTAGTTTGCATTTTGAACTATTTAAGTTTCTGATTGAGTATTTTGTTTGGAGTTTTTTTCTTTTGTTTTTTCCTCTGGACCATTTTTCTGCTTGGGGAAGGAAAATAAAAATCCTTTTTGAACACCTAAGCATTGATTCGCTGTCCTGCCTTCCAGGCCGTAAGGTTAGCCTGGTGTGTGTTTGTGTGTGTTGGTAAAGCACACTGTATGAGGAGTTTTGAAAAGTATGAAAATCATTAGCAAAAACTAACATATTCCAAGCTAATTGTCTAGTAACTGCGAAGGCTTAATTCATTCACTGTTTGACTATTTGACTGTGTAACAACTCTCCTCTTTATGCTGTAGTTTTTTTTAATTGTCAAGGTGTAAGTGCACTTTTTTAACCTTTTAACCTTTGCATGCACTGTGTAGTTCCTGGAAATTACAAATCTAACCTTTTAATCTTTTAGGCACCGTACGTGCTGTACGCGTAGGGGAAAGTACACGTAGGGGAAAGTAGATGGAAAATAATAACACCCCTTCTAGCTCAGCCTTTAAAGCTCTATCACTGAGATCTCAGTCTAGCAGAGTTGGAGGGCCAGACTGACTACAGGACTGCTTGACTGACAGCCGTTTTCTGCACAATTTGCAATGGAATGGCTCAGCATTGTTTTTGTGATCCTCATTTGGCAAAATGGTATGTGTTTTCTGTTATTATTATTATTATTATTATTATTATTATTATTATTTTATTATTTTATTATAGTACTTATTTATTTTATAAATGAATAAATGTACATAATTTACTGGCACTCATAATTTAGTAAATGTTTTATGACATCTTGTTACAAAATTGTATCCGTTTTTTTTTTTTTTTCCATTTGATGGATTAATAGTACATATGCACTTACAAGACAAATATATTTGTTTAAGCACTTTGTAATAATGATAATAAATATACAATGCTGCTTTACTCAATCTCTCTAGCCTGGTAAACCAGCCCCTCGTACTTCATTTCATTTTGTACAGAGGGTCTGGAACAGACACCATCAGAAACAATTTGTTGGAGGTGTGGACTCTGGTGAAGTTTAAAAAAAGTGCCTCTGCCTTTACCCAATCGCTAACGCCTGGTCGTCACATATGCAATTAGCCTACCTACGCACTACAATTCAAATGTAGCACACAAGGTCAACGCCACTGCTAACGAACACAGCCTCTGTTCGCTGATTGGATCGGTCTTGCTGGGGCCGACTAAATGACCCTCAAGAGATTCCGGTCCAGACCCTCTGTACAAAATGAAATGAAGTACGAGGGGCGGGTTTAACAGGCTACAATCTCTCTACATTCCCTCCGTGCAAGTAGAGCAGACAATACGACAAATGTATCTGAGATGCTTGAACATCACCATTGCCATGACCCCCTAATGCCGTATACACAGAAGTACTGAAATAAGCGCAGAAAATGTGCGCTGGCACAGGCAACTCTTCAGCAACTTTATTGCAAGTAACATAGCAAAATCGGGAAAAAAATACAAACAATCCTATGTATTTGTCTTGTCAGTGCATCTGAATAAACCCCTTAAACCAACATTTTAGAAACCAGGCATTTCAGTAACCACACTATGCATGCATGTGTATGTGTTTATAAGAAGCAAGTGAGAGCAATGGTAAGAGTTCAACTGTTATTGGACCAATGGCATTTAGTAACCTGCACGCAAGTATGAATTCGCCAAGACAAAAAAGGGCTTGCTGTCAATTTTTCTTGTCAATTCTGTGTCGTTTTTCTGCAGAATCAGTCGCTGTTTCTTCAGTTATCGGTATGTGCTTAATAATAAAGAATTAATATTTCCAAAGAGCTAATTTAAGACCAGTGCCAATGGTCATCTTTGATGATAACTTATTTGTGACATACCATCATTAAAAATATATATTGCCAGTATATATTTTTTCTGATTTGGTATTATGTTTGTGATCCAAAAAAAAAGATATATATATATTAATGTGTGTGTGTGTGTGTGTGTGTGTGTGTGTGTGTGTGTGTGTGTGTGTGTGTGTGTGTGTGTGTGTGTGTGTGTGTGTGTGTGTGTGTGTGTGTGTGTGTGAAAGACAGAGACTCACTTGAAAAGGGGTGAAAGTGTTTCTTTAGTTTCTATAGTTACTGTCAGAGCAAGTGGTGAATGAGAAGTAACAGAAAGCAAATTATGTATATGTATTCTATATTTCTATATATGGAATGTCAATGTGTGTGCAAATGACTTCGAACAAAAAGGCAGAGATGCTCTACAACATGCTCTACCGATAGGGCTACATCTTTTACATCTATCTCTGGTATTCCTTAGATGACTGCACTAACAGACACACTCCAGTGGATATTGTGCTAATGCTGGATGGAACATGGGATTTTGAGCCAACAGAATATGCTTTATTCAGAACCATCTTGGAGGACCAGGTTACCAAAATGAATATCAATTTCACCCAAAGCAGAATTGGTAAGGGAGCAGTGTAAACACTATACAGGATCTGCAGCGTGTGTTTAAATGAAATGTACAACTTTGTACGCACTGTGTGAAAATTAACATTCTAAGAAATAAGATGAGATAAGAATGCACTGACTAGTAAAACTATTAAGTAAAGTAAGTAAAAGTATTTCTAGATTACATTCCATATATTCTAGATTACATATATTACAATTAAATTAGTTGACAGAGGAGGAGGGTAACTTATGGTCATCTTCTAGTCTCAAATTAATTCCTACATAAGATCTCTTGTTTTTTTCTCAAAATGTCCCCTTTAAATTCTTATCTCATCTCATTTCTCACAAGGCATAGGAGAAATATGTGAGATCTCTTCTTTTTTTAAATGTTGCTTTCCTGTGGGTTCTTCTGCATAGATCATGGTAGCAATGCAAGCCTGGACTTCGACCAGGTCCTCAAAAAAATATGACCACAGAACTTAACATTTTGACTATATAACAAAATGTTTTTTTTTTTTTTTGTTTTTTTTTTTTGTTTGTTTCAGGTTTGATTGTGTACAATAATACATGGCAACTGAATGAATTTCACCCCAATACTGATCTTACAAACATCCTATTGACAATAACTCACAGATATGGAAGGCCAAAAACAGGTACTGGTAATGTATAAACCAGCCTGAAAACCACAACACAAATTGAGTGTTGTCAAAGCCACTGTTTCTTTGTATTAGAAAGTACATACTCTGTGTAGATTCTCATTCATCCATGTCATGGTAGTCAAAAGAGATAAGCTGTAAGCAACTGGAAATCTGTTTGGAACTTGAAGATGTTTCACCTTTCATCCAAAAGGCTTATTCAGTTCTGGCCTGATGATGGGGAACCAGGAATAATATGAAACTCAGTTCCATTGGTCATTGTGATCACACGCCACATCACAGCACACAGTGCACGCAACAAAATTCAACCTCTACATTTAACCCATCACACATGTGAGCAGGGGGCAGCCATGACAACAGTGCTTATACAGTAGCTCTTAATCACCTGTCAAGGAGTCACCCGTCAAGGTGTGAACTGGAGTGAGAGCCGTAGTGGTCACCTGATTCAGAGAATGAGAACTGCTCTAATGGTGAAGAGCAGTTTAATGTCCTGGTATGAGATCCCAAGGCAGTATATAGCAGATAGATGATGATGCAGCCCCCCTCCTCTGTTCAAAGTGGTTGTTTCAAATGGACATAGATGGCCTCCTTCACTCCTCTCTCAAACAAATTACTCTCACTTCAATTGACACCTTGACCAGTGACTGGTGTGAAAGGTGAAATGTCTTCAAGCTCCAAAAAGAAGTCCAGTTGCACACAACTTAGCTCCTTTGACTACAAAGTTTGTCATTGTGTCATTGATAGTGAATGAAGCCTTAGAGATAGAGATAGATGTTGGTAATACTTCTATACATATATCTATACATATATAGTTGAATAAAAACGTGAGACTGATGATACTGATGAACTTTCATGATATGAAAACTTAACATGTTCATGATACTTCATTAGTAATATGTGAAGTGTTATGTAAATGAATTATAATATTGGCTCAGTTGTGTATATCAATGTGGACTGACAACTGACCTGTGGTTACTGTTTATAAGGTGAAGGACTCACTTTTGCCCTGCAGACCTTTAGAAGGACCGGTGTACCAAAAATTATGATCCTCATCTCAAGTGGTCAGTCAACAGATGATGTTACTCAACCGGCCCAAAGACTTCGGGATTTTGGCATTGCTGTTTATGTCATCGGTGCTGCAATGAGGACAGATGGTATCGTGACTGAATGGGAGGCACTGCCCCTCCATGCAACGAGGATAGAAGGTATCTTGGCTGAAAGAGAGGCACTCCACCTCCATGCATACTCATATACCCCCATTGTCACCGGGTGGCTTCTGATGGGACCGTCACCTGTGTAACTCAACTGGAACTTGCCTTTATAGCTACATTGTTTTCATAAAACCATTGTGATCAGTGCTGGTCAAAGTTATTTTCCATTCTTCCAATTTTGTCACTTGGACATTTTCATTCTGTGAAATCAAACGCTTTGCTAATTCACATAAAATGTTGGTGACAAGACGTTGGAGGTTGCATTGTCTTTATGAAGCTGCCATCACTTGTCTACGTCTGCAGGTGTCTTCTTCCCCTTCTTTCCTCAAAGTAAGACCTTTGATGTAGATAATGTCCATTACAGGACACATCTTTACCTGACACCAGTTTGACACCAAACTCATTTTTGGACGGCTTTCCAAGTTACTAA
Organism: Coilia nasus; assembly: GCA_027475355.1. Classification (NCBI taxonomy): domain Eukaryota; kingdom Metazoa; phylum Chordata; class Actinopteri; order Clupeiformes; family Engraulidae; genus Coilia; species Coilia nasus. Next base: position 24,371,243 of record CM050217.1, read on the forward strand.
TGTATGTGCGTAACAGTTTTTGTCAAGTATGCTCATTTATGTGTGTTTTGGTTAAGGTGGAATAGTTGTGAGAAACGCATCTCTACAGGAGTGGACAGCAATTGCTTCTCGGCCTCGGCAGCCTGAGGACAAATACATCTTCATACCTGAGCAGTTTAATTTGGCTTTGTTGTACTCACTGATCCCGTCTATATGCAACCAGATTCAGTACCAGGACAAAAAGATCAAAGGTAAGCGAATGCACAATAGAGAGTGTAAATATCATGTGTAGGCCCTGGCAAGTCCCATAATTTTCAATACTTGCTAAAGAATGTGTCCAATGCTGATAAAGGCACCTTTTGTTAAAACTGAGTTTATTCAGTTTGGGCCAATCATTTCCCAAATTTCAAAATTCACTCTGCTTTAATTTTTGATTTGCCACTGCCTGCAAGCCTAATCAGTCCATGTAGTTCATTGAACTACCCTCGGAAATGCACATATGTATCAAGTAATGTAGTTACATGCAGCTACGATGTTGTGACCAAAAAGTGTAGGCAACCTGTGTAGACTCTGCAAGGAGGAGGACTGGTCAGAGTGCAAGTTTGGTATCCCGGAGACCTGGGTTCGAAGCCGGGTGGGGTGACTTCTCCTCCCCTTCACTAAAAGACCTTTGATTTGACCTGAAAGTTCTTGAAGCCTCAAAAAACCCACTGGCTGGAATGTACCTTTCCAACAACGCCTCAGATATTTAGAAACTGATTACAGTGTAATAGGGTCATCAACGTTTCCTTGAGAACTGTTTTGAGAATTAGGATATGGACGAAATGCCTTTCATGCCACGGAATGGATAAAACGATCACGAAATTGTAAAACATCACGGAATGCGCAAATCAGTTAGCATTGTGTCCACAAAATGATGAAGAGAGCACATCATTTTGTGGACAAAATACAAAGCAGGTTATTAATTATGTGCATGCCATTGGTTGAACAACTAACAATATCTCAAGAGCAGAGTAGATGAAATTACAAAATCTGCTATGTGTATACTATGCTTAGCTTTTTATTGAATAGTGATATTAGGTTAGGATTTGCCTATATGTATATGTTTGGAAATCATAATTAATTCCACTGTCCACTGAAAATTTCCTTTGAAATTCCTTTAAAATTTTAATCCAGGCAGACAATGTTCTTATTTCACCTTTTCACCACATTGTATTTAACAGTATTCTACTGTACATATGTCTGTGACAGATGTCAGTCATTTTCAGAGCATATATTGATGCCAACATAACTATGTTGTGTATTGGTTTAATGTCTAATTTTAAAATATTGATTGCTGGAAAATGTAGGCCAGGCCTAGGCAGCTGTTTGTTTTCCTTTAGGTTCTGTAGGAAACCACTCTCTCCATTACATCTACACTTTTGTCCTGAGAGCTGATGAGCACCCCTCACTTGGGATCACTGCTGTGGGCCTCCTAGATGACCAACCAATAGAGGTTTACAGCAGCAAGTACTGGAACTGGGTCCCAAAAACCCAATGGATGAAAAACAATATGCCAGCTGAATACTGGAAAACAGGAAACCTCAAAATGGAGGCCCTGAATCTCACAGTCCTTGAAATAATGCAGGACAACTGTGAGTCTGGTAAGCCGATATAAACATCCCAAACAGAAAGCAGCTGGAAAACTGACTCCATCAGTTGCAGTTAAATGTGATCATGATGCAACTGATGGAAAAACGTATATGACCCTGTACTCTGCGATGTTTAATACTGTTTTCACTACGCCCATGTCTTCTTTTTATCCTTCTGCATTTGATCAGCTGTGTGTGTTCTCCAATGGAGGGTGGGCTGTGAGGCAGAGAAGCTGGGAAATGAGTCGCTGATTTTACAGAAGCTAATTGAGGAGTATCACCTGAACGGAGAGCATGTCCAGGCCACTAATAGCAGCTGGCAGTTAGCAGCACCTGTCCAACATGCCTCTCCTCCTGGCCAGGTGCTTAAGGGTGCAAGAAACATCAGCAGGCAAATCGGTGATTTCCTTCAGAAGGAGTGTGTGGATCAGGAGATGAGGAGATTCATCATTTATGATGACAAAGAACCTTGTTAGTGTCAGAACCCTCTGTCATTTTTTGTTTTGTTTGGAGAATCCTATTGACTCTATACCATCATACCTACACAATTTTCCTTTTTTCGTATTTGCAGCTGCTCCACATGCAATGGTACTTCCACCAAGAAACTCCAGTCGGTCCTGCATTCTCCTCTCCTGCATGGCCACTGGCTTCTACCCCAGAGACATTAGGATGAGCTTCCAGAAGAATGGCGTCAAGGTTCCAGATGAAGATGGGGTCATTTCCACAGGCACCAGGCCCAATGGGGATGGAACCTTCCAGCTGAGGAAGACTCTGGAGATAGTGGAGTGCCTTGACCCCTACAATGTTCTCTATGAATGTGTGGTGGAGCATGCATCTACAAAATATCTGCAGACCCTCCAGATCATAAACATGGGTAAATGTCTGAATGTCTGAAATGTTACTCCCTTTTTGTTGTTTCCTTGGGCTTTATGTGGATCACAAATTACTTTATATTGTGAGTTATGCTTTATTATTATTTGAACTAAATGATAAACCAATAAGACAATTAAACATCAAACTTTACTTTTCTCTTTTCTTTAAAACAGATGGAATGTGTGGATTCATGCTGCGAGTCAGAAGTGGGATCGTCTTGGCTTCTCTCTTCCTACTTATGCTCTCACATGTGTCCTTCTACTGGTTCATTGAGAAATGGACAAATGGCAAATGAGCAATTTAGATCTGTTTATTGTATTTTGATTACATTCATGGCTTATAATACCTTTTCAATTTGCAAGTTTTAATACGCAAGCTTTGTGTTTTATTAAATGACTGTAAAAACCATTACAGATTGGTAACAATTGCCGGGACATTGAAACACTGGGGGACATGAAAGTTTGTCTGCATGTAGCCCTAGTGGGCTAGTAGTGATTAGAGTCCTTTGGACCCCTGATCCACCCCCCCCACCCGCGACCTGTAGAAAATATGTCATGCATGATGACCTCTAAAAGCACGGCTACTACTATAAAATTCATCCTATAAGGAGTGCTGCAATTGTACAAAATGATGTTTTTCCTCTTGTCTGGAGAGCGCTACAGTTAAGGACTCTCGACTTAGACCTTAGATCTCAGAGCACAACGATTGTTATTATTGTATATCTATTGACTTTGTATTTTCTAATTCTTCTTTACTGCTTCTTGTGAGTTATCGAATTCAGTAAATCTTCAGTACATTTTTATATTTCTTCTGTTACTCTATTCCGAGTCTCATGATTTTTTTTAGTTTGTGTATTTTTTCACTTCAAATGTGAAATTATTTTGGTGTAACCAGGGGTAACCAATAACCTGGCCTGTCCAACATGGTGAGTATATATTGCTTTGCTGTACCGAAAAACGGTAAGGTTGTCACCTGAGAATCCAGACCAGAGAGTCCAGTAGGGGACACTGTCTAGTAGCGGAATAAGATAGGACAGGAACTAATTAAATCCTGTTTCCTTAGTTTTTATCGCTCTCTTTCAAACTAATTGTGTAAACCCGAGAAGGGAGATTGTATGGTTGTGTAAGTGAAATGATTTAAGGGCTGAATCAATCAATGAAAAAATAAATGGTTGAACTAGTTTTACAAGCTGTCAAGGCTGCCTGGAGCTGTCAGGCTGTGTTCGTTAATGATAGATGGTGTAACCCGGGGCATATCACTATCAAGGAAAAACTGCGTAGTGTGGACATTGAACTATTAGCCATTAGCACTAGGCCATACTACTTGCCAAGGGAGCTTTCGCATGTCATTACGGTAGCAGTGTACGTCCCTCCCTCTGCTAATGCAGACTCGGCCCGGGATGTTCTCTATTCAGCTGTGAGTAGACTGCAAACACAACATCCACAAGCCCTCATTCTAATTACTGGAGATTTTAACCATGCCCCCTCAACCGCCACGCTGCCAACATTTAGTCAATATGTCACCTGCCACACGAGAGGGAACAAAATACTAGACCTATTTTTTCCTAACGTTAAGGAAGCATACACATCATCCCCCCTCCCTCCCCTGGGGAGATCTGACCATGACCTGGTGCATCTCATTCCTGTGTACAAACCTATGGTACACAGACAACCAGTTACTACGCGCACAAGGAAGGTCTGGTCTAGGAAGCAATGGAGATGTTAAGGGATTGTTTTGAAAAATACATTATGGGATGTGTTCTGTGAGGACCATGGGGAGGATATTGACAGGCTCACCAGCTGTGTCACAGATTACATCAATTTTTGTGTTGACACCACCATACCAACCAAGACGGTGAGACTGTTCTCAAATAACAAGCCATGGATTACTCCTGATATAAAGGCCCTCCTTAATGACAAAAGGAGGGCTTTCAGGTCAGGGGACAGGGAGCAGATGAAGTGTGTACAGAGAGAACTGAGGAGGAAGATCAGAGAGGGGAAAGGTAGCTATAGGAGGAGGATGGAGGAACAACTGCAGCAGTGTGATGTCAGTGGGGTGTGGAGGAGTCTAAAAACAATCTCGGGGCATAATAACTCCAGACCTGAGCTGGTTAGAGATCAGGAGTGGGTGAATAACCTAAATAGATTCTTTAATAGGTTTGACCAACCAGCCAACCCCCCTCCTGTCCATCTACCCCAGCCAGCCCTGTCACAATTCCCTCCAACCGGAGCACCAGCTGCCACCTCCTGTCCCACCCCCTGTTCCACCTTAGACAGCCCCCCACCCCCCTCAGCCAACCCTCCACAGACTACGGTCCCACCAACTCTCCTCGCCACAGACCTGCCACAGCCCTCCAGGGCACGCACCGCCCCTCACTCCCCCCTCCCCCCTCCCCCGTCACCTAGCATGGTGCTCTCTACAGCGCAGGTGGAGAGAGAACTGGCCAGGCTCAAGATAAAGAAGGCGACAGGGCCCAAGGCTCCTAAAATCCTGCGCTAAACAACTGAGTGGGATTGTGACGCGTCTCTTCAACATGAGCCTGTAGCAGCAGAAAGTACCACAGCTGTGGAAGACATCTTGTGTGGTACCAGTGCCCAAAATATCTAGGCCCAGTGACTTCAACCACTATCGACCAGTGGCCCTGACAGCCCATCTAGCAAAGACTTTAGAGAGGCTTGTCCTTCACTACCTGCGCCCCCTGGTAGGCCCATCAGCAGACCCACTGCAGTTTGCCTACCGGCCTGGCATTGGGGTTGAGGACGCCGTCATTTTCCTCACCCAGAGATCCCTGTCTCATCTGGAGAGGTGTGGAACCACCGTGAGAATCATGTTCTATGACTTCTCTAGTGCTTTCAATACCATCAAACCAGATCTTCTGAGGGACAAGCTGGACCGTGCAGGAGTGCACCACCACCTGTCAGCTTGGCTCCTGGACTTCCTGTGTGCCAGGCCACAGTTTGTGAGGACAAAAGGCTGCGTGTCCGACACTGTGGTCTGTAACACGGGGGCGCTGCAGGGGACCGTGTTGGCCCCCCTTCTCTTCACTATTTACACTGCTGACTTTACACATTACACTGCAAACTGTCACTTACAAAAATTCTCAGATGACTCAGCCGTGGTCGGTCTCATTAATAACAGAGACGAGAGGGAGTATAGGGAATTAAACCAGAACTTTGTGGCATGGTGCCAACAGAACCAGCTCCAGATTAATGCTGGTAAAACAAAAGAACTAGTGGTGGATTTTCGCAGGTGCAAAGATCACCCCCCTGTACCGGTGAACATCCAGGGTATAGACACCGAGATCGTGGACACCTACAAATACCTGGGTGTTTACCTTAACAAGAAACTTGACTGGACTACTAACACACAAGCACTATACAAGAGGGGGCAGAGCAGACTCCACCTGCTACGGAGGCTGAGGTCTTCTGAGGACTGCTTGACTGACTGATTATTCTGTATGTAGCCAACTGCACTACCTCCTGGTATTTTTAACTTATTTTTAACCTTTTAACTTTTTAACTTTTATATTTATTGATTTATTTTCTTATTTATTAGGACAAATGGGTATCACCTTTTTAGAATATTTTTTCTTGCACTTTATTTTTTATATCCCTTTCCTTTAACTCTAGTCTTGTATGTCTTGTATGTCTTGTATGTATGTCAACTACTCATGTTGTTTGTGGAATATATGTTGCTGTTACTACTGCGACACATGAATTTCCCCACTGTGGGATAATAAAGGGCATACTTACTTACTTACTTACTTACTTACTTACTTACTTACTTACTTACTTACTTAAAGATAAAATGTTTTGCTAAAACGAAAGATACAACAAACACCTAATCAGGGCAACTGGTCTTTTATTGATTCCTTCTGTGGTTCAGTCTGAAAGAACCGTGAACTTCCAAGGGGACACACTGACACACTGAACATCTCTAACACCTAATAGGCACTTGTGCAACATGGAAGCCTTCTTTCCATCTATAGTTTGGCTGGGTTAAGACTCCTCCTTCTCATCCCCATGAGTGATGATGTAGCAAAGGGACTTGTAGTCAATGTTTCCGCTCACATCAATGGGTGCTACAGCAAAAGCTTGTTCCACCTAAAGAACACAGGACTGTAGGTGTTAAAAACAGTTCATAATACAATGCCTGGTGTTTTTAAGTCATGGGCTCTGAAGCATTCCAAACTTTGTAATTTCGGGTATATTTTTGACAAAAGAGCTTGTTGGGCTTAGTTGTGCTGAGCATAATCTAGATAAAATCCAATGAACGATCCAATAACAAAACTTCAGTTCCTAACAGTTTAGTTTTTTACTCACCTCCTGAGCACTGAATTTGTCTGCTTGATTCATAAGAAGCCTTTTAAACCTGTAGAAAACAAAATACAGACAAACATCCAGGAAAATCTAAGACAATACCCTCATCGACTTTTCAAAATTAGATAGATACTAGATATTTACAAATGGCCATAAACTGTCTTGTGTCAGCTGTGACAACTTACTCATCTTTATTGACGAATCCTGTCCCATTGGGGTCAAATAGTTTGAAGGCATTAAGGATAGTCTCCTCTGGGTCAGTTCCTGACAGGTAGAGAAATACCACATATGAGTAATTCAGTGAGTAATTGAATAATCAACTATACTGTCTGGGATTCTAATCTCATTCGATTTTTGGTACTTTTTATTTATTTTTTCATTTAACACACACTTTCCACATAAAATGGAAACCTATTGGCTCAGAACAAACCCTAAATTGTCCTAGCCAATCAGCATGGTTGACCAGGGAGGCAGCTAAAATAAAACACCTCACTTTACAAAATCAAAACTGAATTGTGGGCTGCATCTTTAAATGACAATTTAATTTTTGTAATCAAAATATATGTTACCACTGTTCTTACCGTTGAGTTTCTCCCCAAATAGAGTGAGGAAGACGGTGAAGTTGATTGGCCCTTTTCCCTCCGCCAGCATGGCCTCTAGCTCCTCGTCTGGTACATTTAACTTCCCTGTAGCGTGCAATGGGATAATACACTTGTCAGAACTAGCAACAACACACACACACACACACACACACATAAGCTCAGATTTTCAGAATCAGACACACCAAACCTTACCCAGTTGTGCATATGTTTCCTTCAGGTCCTGCTTTTTGATGACCCCATCTCTATCTTGGTCAATGCAACCAAAAGCCTTAGGAGACAAAATCAAAGGACTGTTCAGATTTACAGCATACAGGCATAATATAGAACCTTAACAATATCAGTACAAAATGACTTAATGATTGGATGAAAAATGAATAACTACAAACAAATCAGTACAGTTGTGCATGGAATTTAATAAAAAATGTGCTACCTTATCATTTGTGTTTGAATTTTTGGAAACCTACCTTGTAAGTTTTATTGACTTACATACCTAGTAATTTGACTTTTAGTGACTGAGAACCAAGTATTCCACATAGAATACGTAGAATTTACTAACAATCAAATTCACCCAGGCACTTCTGTTGAGTGTGTTCAATAACAAGTGTTTGACTTTGCATAGGATACAGTACCTCCTTAAATTCCTGTATCTGAGACTGCTCGAACATGGAGAACACGTTTGACGAGCCTCTCTGCGCAGTCTTGCCCCTCTTTGCTGCAGCTTTTTTACTAGCCTAAGGAAAGACAGACAAAAGAAAGATTTTAAAAGGCTCCTGTTTCAGTATCTCTGCTTTGTATGATGTGATGTCCTCTCCAGTGGAGATGTTTTGTGACAGGAAAGAAGAAGTAAAATGATGTTTTTGTTCTCTTCTGATGGTTGTAGAGGCAAACACATTTGATCATTTTTCATTTAATTTACATTTCACTGTAGAGTTGGTCCTCCTCAGTGATATTCCGTTTATTTTCTTATAGTTATTTATTAATATGTCTTACAATTTACAAAGTATTTTACATTTCACAGTGTCCTTAGTACTCTCTCTGCACACAAACATTTTCACTTTCTTATCTGCATTATTATTTTTCATCATAACCAAATTAAATACATTCTAAAAGAACAGGAAGAGGCTGAATACTGGATTGCATAGCAACATTTTACAAGTTTTCTCTGTTTCTTAAATCTGTACATTACATTTATTGCTTTTGACTCAGACCTTTTCACAGACACGTGTCATTGAAAACAAACATTAAACACAAAAACCAGGACATGTTTTATAACCAAAAAAACAAAGTAACTCATCAGTACTCACCATGTTGGTCGGAGGCTGAGTGTTGTGTGCTACGTGTGTGTCTGTGTGCGCCCAGAACACAAGCGTAGCTGATAAGTGTTTTATGTATGGCATGGCTTATCTATCTCAGCACCTATAAAAAGACATCGGTGGCTGGCACAGTCCCTTACATGGCCATCTCAGACCTGTCTGTGTTGGGGGCCATGATAACTGGCCAAGTGCTCAGATTCCAGTGGGGTGGAAACAATTGGGGAGGGTGTGGTAAAGCTGTCCTGGCACACACAGGAAAAAGAAAAAAATACCTATTGATTAAAAAAATTGCTCATCGTTTACTGTTTTCCATTTTTTTAACAGAATAGTCTAAGGACCAAACTGACAACAAACTCCTTCAACATATTTGCTTATTTTGATTTTGTACTGAGACATAATTGTAGATTATTAAATAGATTATTGCCCCTAAGTTACCAATTGACACTGATAAAATTAAATTTGAAATTTCTTCAGGACATGAAAAGGGGTGACATTTAGTACGAGTTAAGTCAAAAAATCTTTTAGCTGCAGTATAATTATTCAAAAGAACTGTCAATGTTGGACATCTTGAGCTGTGGTAACCCATTAGATACCTCAAGTGGAATGAGGTAAAACTTATGGTGGTTTGGTGAAATATATGGTATATTTCTAACAAGCCAAAGGGTATAGCGAGGCTATTAAGTAAAGCAACACAAAGTGACCTGTTTTTCCAGTGTGTCCTTACAGGAAGCTATATGTGTGTCATATTCAAATTAATTTTGACAATTTATAGTGGTGTGATTGTGTTGGTATCATCTTCAAATGAGTAGTCAGTGCTTATGTAATAAATACACCTTCCATTTTTACCATCCCCTCAGGCCATGTGTAACAAGGTGTTTCTGTGGTCCAAGGCAGAACCCAGCAGTTCTTTACCAATGCTCAGTGCTTTACTGTTGCCTAAATGCACATGGAACTGGACACCTGGTCAGGCCCGCTGATGGGGGGGGGGGGGGCAAACGGGTCTCTTCTACCGAGGCCAGGGCAAGGAGGGCCCCAGAACTGGGGGAGGGGGGCCCTCAGATTATCTTGTCCTGGGCCCAGCCAAGACTGTCAGCGGGCCTGCACCTGGTCATATTCAAAAAAACATATGAACACATATTCACATGACTCCTCTTCATTCACAGAGAAATTCCTCAGGATCACCTGCATGCATAGGCCTGCTTGTCATTAGACACTAGACACTAAAGAAAGCACACGATTGGTGGAGCTGTATGCCAGTCAGTTTTCCTCGAGCAAATTGTGTGGCTGAGGGCTACTCATTCAGTGTTTTCTCAAGTAATTTTGCCCCATTTAACAATTTCCCTCTGTCCACTTCACACACGACCTGCTAAGTATTTTCCATACCACAGTTGTATTGCGAGATTTCCAGGACAGTGGTTTTGGAGAGGGTTGTCATAGAAACCGCTGTGTAGCCCCACACCACCTGTGTTCTGTGTGGTTGTGGATAAGGCAAGGTGTGTGTGTGCGTACGTGTGTGTGTGTGTGTGTGCGTGCGTGTACGTGTGTGTGTGTGTGTGTGTGTGTGTGTGTGTGTGTGTGTGTGTGTGTGTGTGTGTGTGTGTGAAAGACAGAGACTCACTTGAAAATGGATGAAAGTGTTTGGTTTCTATAGTTACTGTCAGAGCAAGTGGTGAATGAGAAGTAACAGAAAGCAAAGAAGAAAAGGAATACCGAGCTTCACAAAAAGGAATTTTTGGCGGATGGATTACAACAGAGATTATTCCAGGAAAAGCTATGGAATAGGCAGCTAAAGTGGAGAGAGTTGTTACAGACAATATGATCTGTGAGCTGACCCAAACTGGGACATCTGTTATTGACGTAAGATGACCAAGATGGACTCTTGAAGATGTATGTTTAAAAAAAGAGAGCAACCAGTGAGAGGTAAATTCTCCACAGGCCTGCATGATACAGCTTTTTTGGGGGGATACAGATTGATCAGTTACCATAGGATTATTTAAGAATTATTCACGGATTGCCTAACAGCATATGCACAAGTTGGAAAAATGAGATGCAGAAACAGGTGCAGTGATGCTGGCCCCTTAACGTCACTTTTCAAAGTGTGACAGGGACTCTACTCAGCGACTATGATGCCCCGTTTTCCGTAAAATCAGTCATTTGCAGACTGCAACGAGGACAGTAACAAGATGGATAAGTAAGGCCTTCGGTGCATTCTCTGTTTACAAATTACAAAGAGCAAGTGACTTTGATCTCAAAACACAAGAACAAATTATTAAAAAAACGTTGTTCAGGAAAAGGCTGCGTCTTCTGCTGTAGTTAGTACCCATGGTCGGAGGGAAATGTGGCATGGATCCTCACACTATGGAAAAGGTAAATAAATCACTGGTGACCATTTTCTTTCATCACAAAATGTTTTTCAGCTGTTTTTTAGCTAGCACATGGGGTCTTTTATTGCATCAATAGTTTAGGTGTAGTCTAGTTTAAGAAGCTTTAATCAGAATTAAGACTACATAATCACATAACAGTCACGGGTATTGTCTGTTGATTATTTAATGCATAGAATTTATGACAGTGTGACACAAGGTGAGAACTGTGGTGAGAAAAATACTGTTTTTAGCAGGGGGTGGCTTGATGGTGAAACTATTTTCAAACGGAATTACTTTCCCCTCCTGTGCTGGTTACAAATCTCTGCTTAGAGAGTAATCGTCTCTCTCCGAATCTATGTGTCCAGTTTATTGGTTTCTAAAGACATTCTGTATTAAATTTGACCATTTGAAAGTCCCCCTCTCATCACCCCAACACCAACCCCTCCACAAATATTTAGAAAGACATTGAAGAATGGATGTAACATAGAATGACGGAACAATTGCGTAACACTGGGAGGATATGACGTACCCTAAATTCTATACTCTGCTTTAAGGTATGTTACTCACATACCACCATAGAGGGCAAACTATTGGAATGGGCAATGGGTGAGATGGTGACAAGTGGGGGTGGGGGTTTTGAGGCAGACAGTGCTACATAAGTTTCAAGCTTGGATGTTCAAATGTATTTCCTTGAGGATTTGAACAAACTAAAAAATCCTGTTTTTTTTTCTTTCTCCTTTTTGTCTTTGAGGAGAATTTCTGTGTTTTTACAGTGTTTAAATCTCTTGCCACGTCATGGTCTAAATAGCAAGAAGATGAGAAAGGAATACTGCTGAGGAATTATTTTATAAGAATAAAGAACAGAGATAAAATCTGAATGCAGTAATGCTTTAGCAAGTCTTAATGACAATTACTGTTGTCAGCATGAAGTGATCTAGATACACACTGATTTAAATGTAATTATTTTATTTAATTTGAATTTTAAATTTAATTTTACATTTTAAAAAGTTGACATTATAATATAATTCTATAATATATTAATGAGTAAAATACCAGTTGTTGAAATATGAGTTTTAATTGTTGTTGGAGTTTAAGAAAAACCTTGTGGCTACTTTTGGATAACATTTATCTTTTAACTAATAATGGTGGACCGAGAAAGAACCAGCTTCTTCTTGTTATCTTATCTTGCCATGCCAGCAGTAGGCAGAGGGTATTCTTAGAGACGGCTTACATAGATAGGGAACACCATCGATGTCACAGATACTGACAAGGCACTGATATATGTTCAGTAACAGCATTTTTTTCTGTTTCTGAGAAGAAATTCTCGTCTGATTTTGAAAGTACATTGTACCAGCACAGTATGTCACTTAAGGAGGAAGAGAGAATTAGAGAGAAAGAGAGACAGACAGAGAGAGAGAGAGAGAGAGTTAATAAGGCATGATGATTGCCTGCAAACAGGGATTGTACACACATTCAAAGCTTACCCACATGTACGTTTTTGGCAAATTACCTTTTTTCCTTTCTGGTAACCCACTGCCACCTGCCATAAACCCATGTCTTTCAAAGCTTGCTTTTGTAGCAATTTGCTGTTTTTCACTAATTTTTAGAGATACGTGTGATGATTCTTTCGCTGCAGAAAGCAAATATGTGTGTATGTCTATGACATTTCACCTGCTTACCTTTGGTGACAGCAAGGTTATGTTAAGGTTCAGCATGACTGGACTATTTTTGGTGAGATTGACCCTAAAGCCCAGAGTCGGAGAGTCTAAATATAAACCTGTGTTTGAACTGATGTGTGATCTTGTGTGTGGGTGGGTGGGTGTCTTTGATGGAACTGATAAAAAACCAAGCAGATCTCAGCACAAAGTCCACATAGCAGAGAGCAGGGTAAGAGTTCGGGGTCATCTGTTGTCCACGATCTTCTAGTGACATGTGAGGTCATGTGCTTACAGTATGCTTTGACATTACCTACTCACAAGACATTACTTAACACACCAATCTTATAATAAGCTGTTATTAATTTAAAAAAAAATAATGGGTTGTTTTTTTTTATTTGCACGTGTCACCCTGACACACATTTTGAAACAATGCTCAAAGTTCGTGCAGTGCAAATAGTACTGATAAGCCCAGATGGGTCAACTGGTGCCTTTAGCCAGATAACACACTGAACTATATTTAGCTCGGTGAGATGTATATTTAGAAGGGTCAGGAACTCAAATGAGCTCTTTTTAAAAATTGATTTTTGGACCTTTCAAATCGAGACACATAATGTCTCCCAGGATATCAGTAATGTGACTTTATGTGCTCAAAAAAAACTTTTGAATATACAAGAGGGTAGACACCAAATTTCAGATGAATAAGACAGACATTTATGATAGATAATTGTAATAGAATTTGACAGGAAACAAATCTAGATGGCAAAAATATATGGAAATAAGTTTTTAAAGTATTTAAATTAGCCTTTGTTAACATGAAAATTATTAAAAAATGCAACCACAAATCATTTTAATAGTATGAATTAGTTAGTAAAACAGTTTTATGTTACACTCTCTCTTTTCTCTCTCTCTCCTTCTCTCTCAATAAAATGCTTCATTGGCAAGACAAATTGAGGACAGTAAGTAGTGGGTAATACTTTATTTTACAGGTCCTTTTTAAGTGTATCTACATGTAACAATGTGATTTTTTAACTTACACTGTACATACCCTAACCCAGTGGCAAAGTGCTAGTATATAATGTTACATATTTCTACACACTTAGTTACACTGGTACCTAATTGATGTAACAGGGGCAGTAAAATAAAGTGTAACCCCCTAATGTCTGTATGTCATACAGTGTATCACTGTAGAACATTTTTTAAAGGTCTCATTCTGTGAGAAACTGTTATATAGGTAAGCACGTGTGAACATTTAAATCTTCTATTTGGTATGCTATGACCCAATGGGCATTGAATGATTTTAGCCTGTGACTGGCATAGCCGAGAACAACCAGAAGTCATTCTCCCTGCTCCATCTCCTCCACCAAACTAGAACAGCCTGTAACAGGAGCACTAAAGCATTTTTTTTTCACTAAAACTGGCTCACAGGGCATTCATTAATACTACAGACCACCACAAAATGAATAAAAAAATGCCGCAATGACACCTTTAAAAGGAAAGAAAAATAGAAACAGATGAAGGTATAGAGAACAGTATAATGCTTTTTGTCAGCAGAATTACAATGTTACGTATGTACAGTATATTTGTCTACAGATATAAAATTAATAAACTACAATTAGGCTATGTTCCTCTCTCTTTCCTCTCTCTCTCTCTTTCTGTCTCTTTTTTTCTCTCCACTTTACTTCCTCCTTTCTGTTCTTTCTCTGTGATTTTTATTTTCTCTTCTTCCTGCTCTCCCCCCCCCCCCCCCCCTCTCTCTCTCTGTCTCACCTTCTCTCTCTTACACACACAATCTTTTATACAATTATGTATTGGGAGTTCACAGCCAGTCTGTGCTGCAAACATGCAGTCCATGTGCTGCAAACATGAGGTTGTAAATCTGACCGCACAAGAACAATCAGGCAAACTCTTCCAATAGCTTTATGATGTGTTCTTGACCTTTAACAGCCACTCAGTGGTGTGTGTGTGTGTATGTGTGTGTGTGTGTGTTAGTGTGTATATCTGTGTGTGAGCGTGTGTGTGAGTGTGTTTGTGTATACATTGAGACATTGGGAGTGGTCACCTGTGTGTACACAGGCACTGACCACTGTCAGACCAACCCCCTCATCCACAATATAAAACCAGCTCATCAGTTCACACACGTACACATATGTCAGACGTGCAACACACTTGGTCCTTTAGAAGCGCCACCACGATGCTCTGTGTCAGTACGTTTCACGACCAGCCTCTGGTTATGCCCTGCAAATACAGATCCATCCTGGAGAGGGTTCTGATGGTAAGCAACAAAACTCATTGCTTCAGTCCATTTTAAAATGTTTTTTTTTTTATGATAGCAGCAAGGGTTTAGGGGAGTGTGACCCATAAATGCCATTTACACTTACAGTTTTCTAAACTACAAAACAATGTTTGCTGACTTCTTCTGCGATTGTTAATGTGGAGGATATGAGTAGTTTGTCTGCTGTTTTTACCCACTTCTTTTTTGACTGAACTACAGGGGTCATAAAACAAAGCAGGCCAACATTTTAATATTTTCAAGTGTTGAGCGTGACATTTCAAATGTTATATGATGAAGGAATACATTTTGTTACTATGAAATGTCACAAATGGAAACATCAGAGTATATTAATATTCTAATTGTGTTTTTTTCGCAACCATAATCCTATCTTCTCTGTGCACAAAACAGAATATTCTGTGTAAATATCAAAATACAGAATTTTCTTTCTTTGTTTTTGGCATTTTTGGGTTAACATCTTGCTTTTTTCTCACTTGTTCTCTCTACATTTCTTCCTCCATTCCATTGTTTGTTTAATAATTTTCTCCTCTTCACCCTGCTCTCTTTCCCTTTGTCTCACACACACACTCTTGCTGTCTGTCCATTTCATCTCTCTCTCTCTCTCTCTCTCTCTCTCTCTCTCTCTCTCTCTCTCTCTCTCTCTCTCTCTCTCTCTCTCTCTCTCTCTCTCCCTCCATCTATCTCTATCTCCTCATCCCTGCGCTCCTGTGCAGGTGGAGCAGATCCTGTCTGAGTTCCTGCTGAAGAAGGAGGAGCTGCGGGAGGTGATGAGGAGGATGCAGCAGGAGATGGAGCGGGGGCTCCGGCTGGAGACGCACAACGAGGCCAGCGTCAAGATGCTGCCCACCTACGTCCGCTCCACTCCTGAGGGCTCAGGTAGGCTACCGACAGACTCATTGCCACTGTCATAAACGTATATATATATTTGTGAGAAAACATAATCATTGGGTAAAGGTAAATCAACAATACAACAATATTGTCTCAGTAATTTAGAGTGCTTACATAATAATTAAGTAAAGGTAGATTATGTTAACATGTTTTTTTGTTAGACGTGATCTAGTATCATCTGTGCTTTCACACACATACAAGAAACAATACATAACGTAGTTAAGATAGTGATCAAGATTTCCAAGGGAATCCAAAATCACCTGCTACAGCTCGTTGTGGTTGCCAGCTTCCTGTAATACTCTATGTAGCCTTCGTTACCTGACTTACATTTTTGGGAAGCAAGTTGTACTTTAGGGCAACTGTGGCCTAGTGTTTAGGGAGTTGGTCTTGCAATCGGAAGGTTGCTGGTTCGATTTCCCCCCTACTCATGGTTGAGATGCCCTTGAAAAAGGCATCTAACCCCACACTGCTCCAGGGACTATAACTGAAACCCTGTAAATATCTGTAAGTCGCTGTGGATAAGAGCGTCAGCTAAATGTAATAATAATAATTGTATGTTGACATAACAACACATTCTGCAATATTACATGTATATGCAGGTATATATGTCTTTTGCTGAGCTGTAAAAAAAATAAAGTGATGTGTGAAATACATTCTAAAAATGTTTGGTCTTTTTTAAAACTAATGATGTATCACTTTTTGTTTACTAAAACACAACACTGACATGGACCTCAGAAGTGGGTGACTTCCTGGCTCTGGACCTAGGCGGCACCAACTTCCGGGTGATGCTGGTGAAGGTGGGTGAGGACGAGGAGAAGGGCTGGAAGGTGGAGACCAAGCACCACATGTACTCCATCCCACAGGACGCCATGACAGGCACCGCAGAGATGGTGAGGAACTAGTTGGAGGAGCAGTGTGACAAAAACTCTGTCACACAGCACCTGACAAACAGAAATGGGTAATCCTGGCATCAGAGAGTAAACGTTCTGCCTTGTGTTGGTTATAGCTGTGCACATAACACAGGTCATTTTACTAATCTTACAGACTAAAAGTTTGGTTTTGCTAAGTAGAAGTCATATTGGATTGGTGAATGGTTGGAACTAATGTACGGTATGGAATTTTACCTATGCCTGACAAAGTTATGGGTTCTGAGAGGAACAGTTATCAGATGGGATCCATATCTGGGCCAGTTTATACTCATTTAGCTATGTGCATAGTTAATTAGGTATTTTGATTGACAGTTGCTATAAATAATGTAAAAGAACAGTGCGATATGAAGAACTGAAAAGTTTATTGCCATGTACAAAAACAAGGCTGTTTGTGGTTCATCAATCCATGACTGACTGACTGACATACTAAAATAGAATAATTACAGTATTATTGTTTACCTGTGGTTTGCATCTTGATGCAGCTCTTTGACTACATTGCTGAGTGCATCTCGGACTTCCTGGACAAACACCAAATCAAACACAAGAAGCTTCCTCTGGGGTTTACCTTCTCCTTCCCTGTGCGACACGAGGACCTCGATAAGGTGAGGACATAAAAAATGTTGGTAACATTGTAATTGGAGGTGACATGACACATATCATGAAAATTAATGATACCTCATTCATGTTTATGAGTATTGCCACTACGTTTTTTTGTAATGTTAAGTAGATATTTTTTGGTGCAGACATCCCAAACAACACCAAACAAGGTTTTCTTTTATTTTATGCTGTAGTTGATGCTGTCGATGGGACAGAAAAATTTCAGATGTCACTGATGTTCAGTGTCCTATCACCATGATTGTGAAATTGTTTTATGGATTGTTTCACCCTTTAAAGTAGCTAACCAAATGTTATAATTTTACTTATTTATGCCAGGGCATTCTGCTGAACTGGACCAAAGGGTTCAAAGCATCTGGAGCAGAAGGGAACAATGTGGTGGGGTTACTGAGAGATGCCATCAAGAGGAGAGGGGTGCGTACATTTCCTGACAAAACACTCAGTAGCTGACAGGAGATATAAGAGTCATTCAGCAATGGCTTCGTCTTAAAGGAGAACTTAGGTGTAAAATGAAATTGGCATGTTAAAACATCATACCGAGTTGGTATGTGTACTGAGGAGCAAAATTGATTTAGCCTGTTGCATTCAGAGTTTAACTATTTTCTATCGTTTGTCCCAGAAGGCTAACAATGGAAGTGGTAGGTGCCCTTAGACGAAGCATGACGACTACGTTATTTTTAAACAATTAAAACAGCTCGAAGAAACTTCACACTCCATCGGTAGTACAACAAAGGCTCTGGCATTCAAAACAAAGCACTGAGAATATTGTAAATGTACACAAAGTTCATTTAAAAAACTGTTCTTACATGCAGTAGCTTGCAGTCACCGCCATGATGAAAGTCCAAACAAGTCGATTGTACTACCTCTCCTCCTATTCTTCCTGCTGGTTTGTGTTCGTCAATCGACTTGTGCGGACTTTGATCATGGTGGCGACGAGAAACTACAGCAAGGTACTGCCTGTCAAAACTGTTTTATTAATAAATGTTGTGTACACTTACAAAGTTCTCAGTGCCTCGTTTTGAATGTCAGGGCCTTTGTTGTACTACTGATGGGGTGTGGAGTTTCTTCGAGCTGTTTTAATGGTTTAAAAATAGTGTAGTCGTCATGCTTTGTCTAAGGGCACCTACCACTTCCATTGTTAGCCTTCTGGGACAAACGATAGAAAATAGTTAAACTCTGAATGCAACAGGCTAAATCAGTTTTGCTCCTCAGTACACATACCAACTCTGTATGATGTTTTAACATGCCAATTTTTATTTTACACCGAAGTTCTCCTTTAACTCCTTCTTGTATCGCATAGCTTCTGCTGTTAGTGTGTGTGTGTGTGTGTGTGTGTGTGTGTGTGTGTGTGTGTGTGTTTATGTTTGTGCTCCCTTACTTGATGGGCCTGCGAATGTGGTCAGGGTCCAAGGCGTTTACAGCACAGATAATGGAGACGATAGGGCAATAAAATTAGGAAATGAAAATTCTATAGAAATCCTATTCATTTACCATTAATACTCTGTACATCCTCTGAGGCAGATCTGAGAGATAATTAGCTAAAATTGATTTTTAACAACAGCCATCATGACACTGTTTTCACTTGACTGTTTTTTCCACAGGACTTTGAAATGGATGTGGTTGCCATGGTGAATGACACAGTAGCCACCATGATTTCCTGTTATTATGAGGACCGCAGTTGTGAAGTGGGCATGATTGTTGGTAAGCAGAACCACCGCTCGTCACCATGCCAGGAATGAGAAGAAAAGACAAAAAAGTTAATCTAGCTACATATATCTGTTTTTCTTAATAGATCTCTCTCTCTCTCTCCCTCCCTCCCTCTTTCTTTCTGTCTCTTCTGCTCTCTCTCTCTCTCTCTCTCTCTCTCATATCTTTATATCATTTCCCAGGCACTGGCTGTAATGCATGTTACATGGAGGAGATGCGAACAGTGGAGCTGGTGGAGGGTGAGGAGGGCCGGATGTGTGTGAACACCGAGTGGGGTGCTTTCGGGGCCAACGGGGAGCTGGAGGAATTTCGTCTGGAGTACGACCGTGTCGTAGACGAGACGTCCCTCAACCCCGGCCAGCAGCTGTGAGTCCTCCACCCTTACGAAACACTCAGTGAAGAACTAGGTTGGATTAGTTGAGGAACGTTTGGTTAAACTGTACTGTTGTTGTGCAGTGTGTGTGTGTGTGTGTGTGTGTGTGTGTGTGTGTGTACACTGTATGTACAGTACGTGTGTATACATGTATGTATGTTTGTACGTTCTTGGGAACTGTTTATATATTGTGTGTAACCTTGAATAGCTATTCTCAGTTAAAGAAAACTCAACTCAGTTAACAAGAATTAATCTCATAATAAATATATATTATAAATAAATTGACAAATGGAGCTTAATATTAATCTCATATTAATAACTCAACATCGTCGGTGAAACTTTTATGTAAAACTTGAGAAAAAAAGACACTCATTAGTGCAGACACTCATTAGTGCACTCCACTCATTAGTGCAGCCTTGGTGTGAGTGTTTTTCACCTAATTACATCCTTTTAACTCCACACAGAGGCTGTTACTGTAAGCCGAAAGCTGTTGGCTCATGTAAACACCATTCCTAGAAAAGAGCTGTGCAATGACGTGCACGGGTGCATGTGTGTATGCACATTAAACACCAGCTGATTTGCCTGATGGACCTATGCACATGCACACGTTTTTCGGTCACATTTCTCCTGTGAGACCAACAAGCTAATGATGTACGCAGTGGCTATAGCTCTCTCTCTCTTTCTCTTGTTATCGCTTGCTCTCTTTCTATCCTTCTGCCAACCCCCCCCATCATCATCTCTGTGACGTCCTCGCCTGACGGGCAGCCAGGAAACATGCATGATCTCTAGGCAACCGGCTTGTTTTTGTGCGAGGCAGCAGGCCGGAGCGGTGGCCACGTCAGCCGCGGCGCACTGAGAGGGGGATTAATGGTCGCCTGCTATCATTAGCCAGGTGCCTCTAATGACTGTTTACTGTGGGTCAACCCCCTTTAGTTCTTGACACTTCCCTCGCACTCTGCCTGCCTCACTCGTTCTCGCATTTTTGTCTCTTTTCTGCTTTTATCTTTATCTCTCATACTTCATCAGTGTCTATCTTTCTGTTAAATCACATTGTCTTCAGCTGCTCCGTGCTCATTGGCTTGTGTGTTTTTGTACATCCCCCTCATTTCAGTCTCCAGTCTTACTCCTTGGATTTGTTCAGAGAATCCTGAGTCCATTCATTGGAGGGTAGCTTTGTGCCTCTTTATGCAGTAAGAAGATCCACTCAAATCATGCTAGATAGGTAGACTGGAATAATGTAACTCTGAAAAGGAGCATGAAATGATGCTCTCTTCCAGTGACAGTTCTTTAATACTGTACAGCAAGCTATTATCCTACGTAGTCAGAAAAGTGAATGTGCTCAACTCCAAAACAATAAAGTCTTTGGCATGCAGGCATGCAGAAGTGACGATGACTAATAGTATGTCCAAGACAGACACAAGTGCGTTTATTTTTCCTTGACTGAACTACTATCCTAGCCAGCAACAATCAGGGAAAGATGAATCCTAAATAAAACTTTGTCTTCCTCTGTCAATGCAGTCCTGATTCTAATTTCTATGTTGCTTCTTGCTTTTCTTGCTGGCTCTGTAGGTATGAGAAGCTGATCAGTGGCAAGTACATGGGTGAGCTGGTGCGACTGGTGCTGCTAAAGCTTGTAAATGAGAACCTGCTCTTCAACGGCGAGGCCTCTGACCTCCTCAAGACCAGAGGAAGCTTTGAGACGCGCTTTGTCTCGCAGATTGAGAGGTGAGGCAAAGAGTCCTCCTTATCATGTAGCCTTTTGTAAAAACAATTTTATTTAAAATAACATAATGCTTACCGTTGGATTGCAGTGCGTCAACATGCAGTCGTTATTTTAATAAATATGGGTAATATCTGAATTCTCATCGTTGACTTTCAAAAGGAAATGTCATCCTTATGTCTGAATGTATGTCTTCACCCACCCACAGTGACTCAGGAGACAGAAAACAGACCTTCAACATCCTTAGCACGCTGGGAGTCCTGCCGTCGGAGCTAGACTGTGACATAGTGCGACTGGCGTGCGAACGAGTGTCCACCCGTGCTGCCCACATGTGTGGGGCCGGGCTGGCAGGCGTCATCAACCGCATGAGGGAGCGCCGCAGCCAGGAGGCGCTAAAGATCACTGTCGGTGTGGATGGATCCGTCTATAAGCTACATCCACGGTGAGGAGAAAGGGGTCAGCCAATAGCTGCTTGGGCTATGTTCTCAGGCTGGGTTGGGTGTGTTTCCCTCTCTCTCTCTCTCTCTCTCTCTCTCTCTCTGTTTACACTTATGAAGTCATATTAAAAGATAGCACACTACCAGCATTTAAAGAATTGGCATATTACAATAGTTTGCATTAAAAGTAAAGGACTATTGAAAGAAATAATAAAACCCTCAGCCAAAATAAAACTAATGGCCCATATTTATTTTGGTTCTTCCCCTCTTCACAGTTTCCCAGAAAGGTTTCACAAAATTGTGCGGGAACTGACACCGAACTGTGACATAACTTTCATCCAGTCAGAGGAAGGAAGTGGACGAGGGGCTGCGTTGATCTCTGCAGTGGCTTGCAAGATGGCGGCTTGCATGTTGTCCCACTAAGATATACTGATGGGCCCTCAGAGTTTAAGCGAAGCGAAGGACGAAGTGGGCGGCTGAACTGTATTGTTGGCTACAGCTCACACACGGAGGTATTTTATATACCTCTCCAGTTGGGAGAATAACTGGGATGAGCGAGGCTCCCAATGTCGACAGTGGACATCATTACCTCTGCGACAACTTACCATACAGAGACTGCATCAACATGTAAAAACATGCCAGCTTTTCAGGAGCATCCATCCATGATTGTGATATTAAGTCAAAGCTTTCTAATCTAAGTGTCTTTAAGCATGTTGGCCTATACATAGGTTCCCCAGGGTAACTTTTACATTATCCTACAAAGGGTTTTGTTTACATCTGAAACACTTACCTACGCAATGATGCTATACCACATTAACTCCACTGTCTAGAAGTGTTTTGGGCCTCTGACACTGCTGATAGGCATGTGAACACTTGAGGACACTTGAAGTTCTGAGATGATTACAGAAACAGCAGAGAGTAAGAAAAAGAGAAGAAGAAACAGAAATTGTATAATAAACTCAGCTTTCTGCTGAACTTGTGTGATGATCGTCCTTTTTATTTATTGACATGTAAATTAATTTGTAACCTGATGGCCTGTTAAACCCTTCTAACTCTGCTATTTAGTAGATGAATTACCTATGCTTTGTACTTGTGAAACTATTTCATTAATGTAAATAAAGATACGGTGTTGTGTTAAGATGAACTGTGGATGTCTGTATGCCCAATATCCAATCCTTCCATCCCCCCGGAAAGATTATGCGATAGGCGTTTCCATCCGGAAGAAAATACAATGTAGGACTGTATTGCCATGGTGACTAGGATAAGAAGTTAGCAAGTAGTATCGGTGCTAGTAAGAGAAATTAAGTTAAACAACTCACATTGAAATAAAAACACAGCGGTAAGTACACCCTTGTACAGTTTGTGAAGTGTTAGCGATAAGGTTATATCAGCGAACAGCAGACTACGACCAGTTAGCTCGTATAGTACATTTCCTGACTGCTAACGTAGTGCATCTGTCAAATATAAGCAAACTAGCAAGTTACCGACCTAGCTGTATAATCCGAAATCAATGTTATTGTATTTAGTAGTTGTACAAATAGTAGACGAAGGTTCTTTGAAATACTTTTCCATTTGCAGTGTATCCTGTACACACTTGTGCACGGTACTATAAGAATACATTCTGTCTTGCTTCAAAATTCAGTCGGAAGCATCATGAAGCTCTTCAGCATTAGTGTGCTCTGCAAAGGAGCGACAAAAACCAACCTGCTGAAAGCTGCATACGACTTGTCATCTTTTAGTTTCTTTCAAAGATCAAGGTAAGCTCTTCCATTACCTGTAGTATGCTCTCATTGTAATTACTATGATTGTTTCTCCTTGGGCTCAGATCCAAAGTTAGGCTTGTGTTTATTACAACATGCAGGCCGTGTATTGGTTATTTGTTACAATTGTGTTGCAGTGTACAAGAGTTCATGGCCTTTACTTGCTCCTTGATTGTTGAGCGGTCTGCAAGTGGCAGTCGATCCTCAGTCAAAGAAAAAGGTAAGAGGACCATAAGATCTAGCCTAGATGTGACGCCAAACAAAGAAAAAGGTTTAGATATGCCTGTGGTTTACCTGTACTGCAGTAGGTTTCTGATCCTGGTGTTTTCCGAAACCCTCAGATTACATGTGTCATGCTTACGTGCGGGATGATGGTCTCAGCGTGGTGGTGGTCGCTGACAGCGAGTATCCACAGAGGGTTGCCTTCTCACTTATAGATAAGGTTTGTGTCAGTGCAGAAAAGAACGACTTGGGAAGCTTGTCATTTGTCTGATGTTCTCTTAAGCGTTGAGAACATTGACCCTATACACTGATGGCCTCAAGTTGTTTTACCTTCTCTGAAAGTGCACACTAACATGATTTACAGATGGTAAAAAAATGATAATAACCAACATGGACTGTATTGTACAGTAATATAAAGACAGTATATGTTGGTGTACATAGGTGGTGTTGGAGTTCTCCAGCCAGATAGATTCTACATTCTGGACCACAGGTTCTCCTGAGACAATACATTACACTGGACTGGATTCTTACCTTGCTAAGTACCAGGTACACACACACACACACACACACACACACACACACACACACACACACACACACACACACACACACACACACACACACACACACACACATAATGCACAGACTACTACGAGTATTGTACCAGACCAGGCATTCTGCTTTAAGATAATGGCAATAAAGAAAGAAGGTGTGATTTCTGTTGAAGCTCCAAAATAGCAGGCCCTGGTGGTAATTTGTGTAATAACATTTAAGCTTTGTGTAAACCCAGACATAGGTGAAAGAGGAACAGAGGGGTGTTCTTTTCAGACTTCCTATAGTTTTATGCTGTATTCCTGGTTACACTATACGCTATTGATTCTATACTTTTGCCCACTTAGAACCCCAAAGAAGCTGATGCACTCACAAAAGCCCAGGCTGAGGTTGAGGAGACCAAGGTTATTTTGGTGAGTCCAGTTGTGTCAGTGCCAACTTTTCTCTTTTCTTTGTTTCTCTCTCTTTCTTTCTCTCTTTCTCTCTATCTATCTATCTATCTATCTATCTATCTATCTATCTATCTATCTATCTATCTATCTATCTATCTGTCTGTCTGTCTGTCTGTCTGTCTGTCTGTCTGTCTGTCTGTCTGTCTGTCTGTCTGTCTGCATCTCTTTACTCTCTTTCATGCTCTCTATCTAATACACAGAGAGCAAGCGAGAGAGAGAGAGAGAAAATAGACTAACTCATTCTGCTTTCTACAGCACAACACCATGGAGTCTCTGCTGCAGAGAGGAGAAAAGCTGGATGACCTAGTGCAGAGGTCCGAGCAACTGGGTGACACTTCCAAAGCCTTCTACAAGACTGTGAGTACCGGTACACTGACCTCTGGGCCAAAGCTCCAGATCGCTCAGTCAGGACATGCATAGGTTAGCTGGTCTCCATGAGGCCGGTCTCCATGAAGTCCGGCCTTACTCTCATGGCTCAGAATAAATGTAAGCGAGATCATATACCATTAGCCTGGTAAACCCGCCCCTAGTACTTCACTTCATTTTGTACAGAGGGTCTGGATTGGAATCTCTTGAGGGTCATTTAGTCGGCCCCAGCAAGACCGATCCAATCAGCGAACAGAGAGTGTGTTTGTTAGTCGTGACGTTGACCTTGTGTGCTACATTTGAATTGTAGTGCGTAGGTAGGCTAATTGCATACGTGACGACCAGGCGGAGGTGGAGTAACAATAAAAGGAGCTCAATGCAGGGGCTTCAGCCATTGTGCAGTTAGAAAAACTTTGCTTGTTACAAAAGATTGTTGTACGACGGTCTGTGTGTCTTTTTGTCCAAGTTTCACTGCTTGTTTGTGTGTGCTTTTGTGTGACTTCCAACTGTGTGATGGTTTTCTCATAGGCACGCAAGCACAATTCCTGCTGCAAAATGATGTGAGCCCACTACCTGCCTCTGCGTGGACTCTGCCTCTTTCCCTGTCCTCCCTCCTCTTCCTTTGGCCACTCCTCTCCGTGTCTCAACTTATGAGCCACCAGCTACCAATCAGGAAGACTGCTGACTGTTGACTCAGCCAATCAGTGTGTTTGTAGGACAGGCTTGTGTGAGGTGACAAACTGACGGAGAGGGGAATGACATTCAGGGCAAGATTTTTGGGACCTTCTCAGTGTTACATGTCACTAAAAAAGGTATTTGTTTAATGAGATGTCTTAATTGCCATTGGTACAGTTGGTCTGATAAAATGTGTTACAACAGAATGTAGTTGTATACTGGTAATTCTAAGGATTAACTGGAAAACAAAAGCACTTCTATATCGTATATTTTATTTAAACCATATCTTAACTGCTTAATGTGTTTATGATGACACCTGCCCAGTATCAAACAGGTAGCCGTGTTTTAGTTAATCAAACACTATAACCAGCTTGGCAGTACTGGCGTAAAAAGCCTTTATAGACACTACACCCCAACAAGCTTAAATGTGACCTTGTTGTCTACCATTTTGCAGGTGGAGTTTAGCTGCATGTCCTCAATGATGCAGTGTTTCTAGTAAATCAAACACTATAACCAGCTTGGCACTGCTGGCGTAAAAAGCCTTTGTAGACACTACACCCCAACAAGCTTAAATGTGACTTTGTAGTCCACCTGTTTTTGGTGGGGCTTTAGCAGAATTATGCTATGACTGCACCATTTCTCATATACACTTGCTGACAATGATGACTACTGAGATCTTAAATATTTTTTGTCTGGGTAAAGGTTTACTATCACTTGTCTCTTCCAAATAAGTGGCTTATTTCAGGTGACTTGTGTGGTGTTTTTTTGTGACACACTTGCAATATTCAAGATTGAATTGATTTTTGTTTATTTGTTTCGTGTTCAACTTTGAAGCATATTCACATATTCAGTGGATTAATTATTCCAGCAAAACCTTCTGTGTTATCTGCTGTAGATGTAGTTGGTGTGTGTGTATATTAGTGTGTGTCTGTGTGTGTATCCTGTCATTATACATTTTCCCCCAGTGCTCTTTGGACACAATGCTGTTACAAGTGTGTGTGTTTTGGTGATTTTTTTGAGTGTTTTTACACTTTTCTCCAGTGTTATATGGACTCAGTGCTGTTACACAATACACACAAGATGTCTGTCATATCGTACTCTGATGAATGTAGTGTGGTGGTTACACTTTGGGAGCCATCTTCGTTATGTTATCACATCATCTAATATCCATGCTCTCCCGGGACATACCCTACCCTACCTGGAACTCAGAAATTGAATGTTAACAGCCAAGGTGAATGAGCAGTTTCATTTTCTGTGCACGTTTTTTTTTAACGATAAAATGCAGTTAATCAGCGTCCACCAAACAATCATGCACTCACAGACAGTTGCCTGTCATTGCTTTTTTGAGCCAGGATGGTTCTGTTTTGTGGTGACTGGCCACTCTACTGTGCCTTAATGAAGTGTGATCTACTCAAAGGGCCCGAGCCATTGAGAATAGAGTAGCCGAGCTTGTAAAGCCATTGCATCAGATATTGCATCAGCAATACACCACCTTCCTGACACTATCACTTGGAGGATGGCTTTACTCTTTAGGGCAATGTCATTGCTCATATGAGGTGTGTATGGTAGCTGGCCCAATACTGGACACAATACAGTTTCTTTTTCTTTTTTTTGTACAGCACAGCTGCTAGTATGAGCAGACTACCCTCTTCGTCCGATAGAGACTAGCAAAAGAAAAAAAAACCTTCTCATTCCAACACTACATTCCAGTGCAGTCGGTGTAAAGTAGCTTTCGTAATAGGTGATAGTCAATCAATTATTTGTGCTTTTCCTAAAATGACTCTGATGGTGGTTGAAGTATTGTGTTACTTTACCTTTATGCCTTCAATAAATGGAAATTCAAAACTTTACATGTATATTTTGTTGTAGCTTGTTCATGTGTGTCACTGTTTTTGTACTTGATGGTCATTGAAAAAGAATTTTGCCATCAGTCATGGATAAAACTGATTTATGGTAGGTCTACTGACCTGCAATGACAATAAGAGGAATGAGACCTATTTCTCTATTTACAGTAATGTATAAAGATGTTTACAAACAAGGTTAAACACGTGGTATGTTTGTATCAACAGTTATAAAAGGTTGCATTTCAGTAACTACCAAGGAATGACAGATCATCATTTTCAGATGGTACTGACTGTTGGTCAGTGGCTGGTTTCAGGACCATGGACAGTGTCTCACTACCACTTGGGCTACCACTACCATTCAGGGTCACAATGACCTAGCAGCTCTGCCAATCATAAACCACACAAGGCATTCTTACACTGAATGCTGAACTACACTGCACATTTCAAGCAATATGCACATTTCACATGCCTTAGTAACTTTCCTCAACAATATTACTGGCCACGTTAATCTATTCGGATTTGCCTCACGCCAGTGTTAATACGGAAACTACCAGTTTCATCTTTTTTTTTTTTTTCTTGAAAAGCTCAATGTAATTATTATGTGCAGGACAGCAAGTAAGTTACAAAAAATACAACCTCAGTAAAACAAACACATGGTTCAATGAAGCTGAAAGAAAATTGATTAGTCATTTACTAGTATCACATTCCAGTGATTTTAAGGAGGCAGGAACCTGCTTTTAGAACCATTTTCATTGTATATTATAAAGACATTCCTGATTATATGAATCATGATAAAATAACAATCTGGATAACCAGCGATGAAACATGAGAAACACAAAGATCAACCTGTGTTTCAATTCGAGAATGAATCATACATAAAATTACATTGATGTTATAATTACATTACAGAAAGAATTGCAAACAAACTTGCTGACATCATCCCATTAATTTAGTAGTACTAAAAAACAAAACAAAAACAATGATAACAGGTTTCTGTACAGGCAATGTAAAAAAAAAAACCATTAGCAGGTAAAAAAAATCCTAATCATATAACTCGTCCTGGAATCTTCAGCTGGCAGAGGCCCCGCGGAGCGTGTCGTAGGGCATGGCCAGGCCGATGTTGTAGTTGTAGCCCGACGACTCCATGTAGTTGGAGCGGCAGATGGGGAGAACGTGGTCCTGAACAGAGGCATCTTCTGAGAAGTCATAGAGGCAGATGACTCCACGATGTCTGGTGTGTGTGTGTGTGTGTGTGTGGGGGGGGGGGGGGGGGGGGCAACAGAGAAGGTGTTTATCTCTCAAACCCATGACACTTATTACACATATTACACTCCTGACACTTTTATTTATAATATTTATTGTCATTTAGCTCTTGTACTTTGCTAAGCTCCTAAGGCCCTCTTAGCTCACTAAATGTTTACTTTTTCCATTTCATATTTTGTGTCTATCTGTGCTGCTGCATCACAAGTCCGGCAGTAAAGCTGACTTTGACTTTAAAGCTTTAGTGTGATCTCCGGACAGCACGAGGGGGCTCTGCT
The DNA here is from genome assembly GCA_027475355.1 of Coilia nasus. Taxonomy (NCBI): domain Eukaryota; kingdom Metazoa; phylum Chordata; class Actinopteri; order Clupeiformes; family Engraulidae; genus Coilia; species Coilia nasus. The sequence goes on from CM050217.1 coordinate 24,400,349, forward strand.
TTAAGATGTGCACAACAGCAGAGGAGGGTGTATTGCTAACATCTCTAGAGGGCTGAGGTAAAGACTTTTTTTTTTTTACAGTTACAGTTATAATATTTAACAGACGCTTTTCTCCAAAGGGACATACAACTGTAAAACACCTGAATTTTAAACAGAAAATACACAGCCAGGCATATAGCCAGGCATATAGCAGAGGGATGATGGATTTTAATTCAACATCATGATTTAATTAATCAGGGTTTCAATTTGATGCATCACAGCGCCTGTGGCACACAAAAAGCACCGGATATCTACTGTCTAGGAAGGGGCCAGTACCGCCCTCGCTTTCAGACATGACTTCATCAGTTAGATACTGTAATGTGCCCCTGCAGATGAGTGCTGAAAGGCTGTTGGCAGATTGTAAGGGAAATCACATGCGGACAGACCGCTCCCACAGGCTATCTGTCTACCCATTCACATGTCCACACAATCATTTGTAGCCTGCTTTCCCCCCCCTGAGGGACAATATACAGTCTATCTAATACACACTACATTTATGCATGTCTGGGTCTAGGCAGAGGGCATATGAGGGTAGGGAAGGAGAGATGTATTTGTGTGCTCGCGTGCTTGTGTGTGTGTGTGTGTGTGTGTGTGGGAGAGAGGGAGAGAGAGAGAGAGAGAGAGAGAGAGAGAGAGAGAGAGAGAGAGAGAGAGAGGAGAGAAAGAGAGAGAGAGAGAATGTGTGTGTGTGTGTGGGTATGTGTGTGTGTGTGAGAGAGAGAGAGAGAGAGAGAGAGAGAGAGAGAGAGACAAAGAGAGAGAGAGAGAGAGAGAGAGAGAGAGAAATACAGTGTGTGTATGTGTAAGTGTATGTGTATGTGAAATACAGTGTGTAAGTGTGTGTGTGAGAGAGGATGTGTGTAAGTGTGTGTGTGTGTGAGAGAGGATGTGTGTAAGTGTGTGTGTGTGAGAGAGAGAGAGAGAGAGTGTGTGAGAGAGAGACTGTGTGTGTGTGTTTGTGTAAGTAATGGAGTGCAAAGGCAGCTCGACTTACCTGCGATGAGCAGTGAGGTCATCGTCAGTGATGCAGGCCCCCCGAGGAGACTTCTCGTCAGGAATGTTGACCGTCACCAGGGTGCTCGTGTCAAACCATATGTGCCGCACGGGGTGTCTGTTCAACACACACACACACACACACACACACACACACACACACACACACACACACACACACACACACACACACACATACACATATGACCACTTTATCTGAGTTCATTTTTCTCATCAGATATACTCTACATAGATAAGATATAGATGCAATCTGCTCAAACATGACCTTAATATGCAACTGTATTAGTCACAATTCAACAATTGTGTTGCAAATGTCATCATTATGATACATTATTTACATAAAACTTCCAACCTGCCTGTTAGTAGGTTGGGACTGTAGGTATTACAACAATATTTTTTATGGTTATTGGTTACTAGTTATTGCTTTCAGATTATTTATATGTGCATATATGCGGCATTACTAAAAGTCTGTAACAGGTGTTATGATTTTTAAGCCCTAATACTAATGTAACCACTGACAGATGTTTCATTACTGGAAGAACCCCCTAGTGTGTATTCTCTTTTCTCACCTTCATCACCACCATCACAATCACAATCACCACCACCACCATCATCATCATCATCGTCATCATCATCACAATCATTCTTTTTAAAATGTTTTGGGGAAAAAAACAAAACCATGATGAGTTTATTAAATTTTCTTGTAAACACAGCAAGGCAATACCAGGTGCTGTATATTGTAAAGTATTCTCAGGTGCTTTTGATACAGATGTGGCCACTGTCAGGTGTTTCATTAATGTGGGGGCCCCTGGGTGACACCTCCCCCCCCAACCTCACCTGTTGTGCATCTCCCACAGCTTTGCCGCCATGCGCGTCTCCCAGACGCACACCAGACCCTCTCCGCCCCCGCTCACCACCTTCCACTCGTCCGCCTGCACGGCGGTCACCCCCAGGTGGTGGGCGTAGAGAGAGACCACCGACACGCCAGAGCGCAGGTCAAACACTCGCACCCTGAGAGCACAGAGATGGAGAGAGAGAGTGGGGGGAGAAGGGGGAGAGGAGACAGAGGGAAGAATGGAAGCATGAGGGGGAGTGGGACAAGGTGTGAGAGGAAAAGAGAGATGGAGAGAGAGGATGGAAGGGTGAGGGAGAGATGGAGGGAGGCAAAAGAAGAAAAGGTGTTTACAAAGAGTAGGGAAGGTAGGAGGAAGAGAGACACCTGCTGGGTAATTAGAGTCACACTGACTACATGGACCAGTCAGAACACCGCTGTCACAGACACAGTGAGGGCAGTGTTATCATAGCTACAAAACATACATTGCATCAAAGGTTCCTTATCTCCTTTCACATTTTAGTCTGTTTAAGGCTTTAAGATTAAGATTACCAAAATGTTTTCTCAAAGATGCTTTATGTAAATCATTTGAAGTCCTAGACAAACATAATCACAATAATCACAATAATAATAATAATAACAACAACAACAACAGTAGTAGTAGTAGTAGTAGTTGTTGTTGTTGTTATTATTATTGTTATTGTAATTATTATTATTGTTTGTCTAGGATTTTGTATGATGATGATTATTATTATTATTATTATTATTATTATTGTTGTTGTTGTTATTATTATACTATTACTATACTATAGATTACAAATCTCAAAGTGCTATACACTAACTATTTTTACACTGACGTCCTCAGTTAGTGACGCATTGAGGTTTCCTACCATATCACAGTAGCTATGTGATCAAAAACCTAATCTCTTTAGAAACAAGAAGAAAAACAAAATCCCTCATGTTGTTCATTTTTGGCACGCAGGTTCAGCCATCAGTGTTATGTGCCTTATATAGTCAAACAACACATTTACATGATATCATTAATTTAACATATGCATATGCATGCATGCATCCGTGACATAGCCAGAGCTTACACAGGCTAAAAGACAATGCCCCCTTAATTACTGAAAAGAGAGAAAGGCAGAAAGAAAGAGAGAGAGCCTGAGAGAAATAGAGAGAGGGAGGGAGGGAGAGGGAGAGAGAGAAAGAAAGACGGATAGAAAGAAAGACAGAAAGAGAGAGAGACAGAGAGAGAGACAGAGAGATAGAGAGAGAGACTGAGAGAAAGAGAAAGAGGGAGGGAGAGGGGGAGAGAGGGAGAGAGAGAGAAAGAAAGAAAGACAGAAAGAGAGAAAGGAAGGGAGAGCGACAAAGAGATAGAGAGAGAAAAACTCTCTTTTGAAAGAGCGTAATGTGAGCTGTGAATGCCCAGTGGAGTGTCCCTCCATCTGCTTTGGGCCTTAATTTTCTTAAATAGGACCACGGGTGGCCAGAGGACAACGCCCTGCAGATGGGCCTCCTTAGTTCATTAACCAAAATCAAATTGGGTTGGTGGCAGAGGACTCCACTTTGGGGGGCATCTGTGCCATTAAATGCACCAGGGGTGGGCAGCAGCTTTAACAGGCTTTGGGTTTTGCTCGGAGGCTTGCGGGTGCTAGGATTCCATAAACACAGTGGGCACTGCACGTTTTTACAAGGTCAGATTTATTTCTTTGTGTAAAGAAGGTATTGTGTGTGTTTGCGTGTGTGCGTGCATCTGTGTGTGGTGTGGTGCATGCGTGTATGTGCATGTGTGTCTGTGTCAGAGAGAGAGAGGGTGGTAGTCTACCAGTCACTGGCAAACACATAAATCTCATGCTGGAATGAAAACTAATTCCACTGAGCAGCCAGTTAGCAGAATTGTTTCAATTCATCGGCATACTCACTCCCACCATGCCAAAGAATATTCTGGAAAAGATGCAACCATCTTAATGAAACCGAGAGAAGAACTAACATGAACTACGAAGAAAAAAAGAAAGGCCACATGTCAATTGAACAATGACTATTTCTTCGGAACAGACACAGAGTGTCTTTAGGAACTGCTTTCAAACTGAGTAACAACTTCGGTAGAAGCACCTGCATGTGAAGGATGGACATGGACGAACAATCCTCAGCACCATGCAGGAGACCGGCAGGCTCTTGACTCCTCTAGCCTGCGTACGGATGACCGTGATGTGGGCACAGCACAGCGCAGCGTAGCGCAGGGCAGTGCAGGGCAGGCCTGGGCACAACATGTGGCCATGCAAGCGTGCTGTTTACTCAGCGGGGCTGGCGGGGCACTGCCAGGTCTCATCAGGACACCAGGACTCGTGCTGCTTACTGGAAGGGGGGGGCACACGTCAATGGCCTTGGCTTCAGGCCACCCCCTAATGGACACCCACACACTCACTTCCCATTCATCACCGCCCCCACCCCCCACCCCCCGCACCCCCCCATTTCACACACACACGTGCACACACACACTTTCCCAGCAACCTACACACACACAATTATCATTAATACTTCCCATTCACCACCCCCATACACACATCCCCCACCCCCTCCATCTTGCACACACACACACACACACACACACACACACACACACACGTGCACACACACGTGCACACACACACACTTACCCAGCAACCTACAAACACACAATTATCATTAATACTTCCCATTCACCACCCCTACACACACACACCCCACCCCCTCCATCTTGCACACACACACGTGCACATGCACACACTCACCCGGCAACGTACACACAAACACACACAGACACACATACACACACCATTATCATTAATCCCTTCCTGCTTTTGCCTCAGATAGGTGCATACGAGGCCAAGCCACTCATGGCAAGCTGCCGCACCGACGTTAACACAAATCTGACAGCTTCATCACCACAACAACAGGAGTCTCAAGAAGAGAAGGCACATTACACAGAATTAAAAACTGGAGGTGGGGGTCCATTTATGGCCATGGCAAAGTACTCGAGACAAAAGCGGAGTAATTTGGCTACAGGCTATCTGGCTATGACTCACACATGTAGCAACGACAACAGAGACTGATAAAGAAGAAAGCACAGCTGGAGTTTGTCTATTATAATGTGCCAAACTTTTCTCCACCTGCCAAACGATGTGCCCACACCATCACACATCAGGATATTGCATAGTTACGCAGATATGAGGAGAGAGGGAGGGAGAGGGAGAGAGAGAGAGAGAGAGACAAAGAGAGAGAGAGGATACAGTAAATGCTAACCTCTCACACTCATCTCAAGACAAACAGCCCCAAGGTTTTTGGAATAAAAACAGAAGATCCTTTACCGATAATGCTCAGTGTGCTTTTACCGGCAGAAGGAAATTTACACAGTTTTGCTCTGTTTTGCACAGATAGAAAAGTACATTGCCTGTACATGGCATTGTGGTTCTCCTAAATACCTCTTCGTTTCTGTGCAACGTTCTGCTTAAGTAAACTATAAGGAAGAACTGCAGGATCTGGATGATCACGTGGAAGGACTGTAAAATGGTGACATTTTAGCTCATGTGTAAGTCTGAAGAAAATTCAACTAGTAATTGACAAGTTGTCAAATCAAAAATATGACATAAAACTAATTTGAACACTATTTGACATGTTAAATTATTTCCACAGGTAGATTCCAGTATAGCTGGACCAACTGCACCAACTTCACATGATGAGTAGACCTTTCATAACTTGTGCTTTATTAGTGTGGACTGTATATTTTGGTTACATTACACATGTTAAGTGTATATGTCTGACCAGTGCCATGTTCTAAATACTTAACCATACTTGTACCTGAATGGTCCTGTGTATATAAACTACTTGTGCCCAAATGGTTCTTTGTATATAAATCAGTCATGTCTAAAAAGATCTATGTATGTGTGTCTTAAAGGTTTGATGTATATGAACCACAAGTGTCTAAAAGGTTCTGTATATATGAACCATATATGTCTGAAAGGTGCTATATGAATGACACGTGACTGAGAAGTGCTCTGCGAGGGGGCCGCATGTGTAAGTGGTGCTGCATGTCTGTGGTGACCACCTTCTGTCTTTATTGCCGCACACCAGCAGGTGAGGGGGGGCGTCTCGGAGGTTGATGCAGGTGAAGTCTCCAGCAGAGCTGCCCACAGACGCCGCCAGCTTTCCCGTCTCCAGACTGTACACCTGAATCTGAAATTGTGTGTGTGTGTGTGTGTGTGTGTGTGTGTGTTGGGGGGGGTGGGGGGTTGCAGGGGAGAGATAAAACATTGTTACAGACAGACCGCCTTAGGAAAGAAAATATGACAGGTACAAAGCACAGAAACACCAGTCTCAGGTTGTTTCAAAGAAGACCAAAGAGGAAGGCAGACATGAGCGCTAAGGGATGCATCATTAAGTAGTGCACCAAAATTGGATCATTTCCTCCGAAAAGGATTTTTATATTGTCAAGGGCACTTAGCCATGACAGATTCCAGACAGATGCAAAGAAAATCTGAGGCTAAATATCTGAGGCAGACAAAGGCAGCGACAGAACGCTGCGTCGCTCCTCGCCTTAATCAGTGCATGATGTGCTTAAGAGCAGAATGGCGTTGGGGTTTGTGTGGCTTACACTGGATTACACTAACTGAGCTTCCATAGGGGTACAGTGCTGCCAACTCCCCCCCAAAACGCAGTGCCTCGCCTTAATCAGTGCCTGATGTGCTTAAGAGCAGAACAGCGTTGGGGTTTGTGTGGCTTTTCAAAGCCATGGATTACACTAACTGCGCTTCCATAGGTGTGAAGTGCTGCCCCTCGCCCCCTCATCCCCCACCTGAAGCCATTATTCACCTGTGCATACAGCACAGCGGAGAATATTCTGGAAGCACACAATGCGGCGGGAGGACTGAATGGGGAAGCGGCTCGCACACTTTCGCGCCTTCAAAAGACGCCGCCTAATTATTCATACCGCTCAGATAAGCAAGCTTTTGGAGAACAAGTGGTGAATTGGACATCTGCTTTTACCCTTCCTCTCCAAACTGGCAAAAAAAGCAATTCTGCTGTACTGTGGAGAGAGTTTTTTTTGTTAAATTGGAGCTGAATAATTTAAGCGCTTGCAAAAGATGCTAAACAAAAGAAGGAGGTAGACATACAGGCATGATGTAAGTATTGAGCCTCTGCCAGCTGTGTTAGTGTCTGTCGTTCAGCCCAGACAGATTTAATTGTGGGCTGCCCTGAAGCACGCCAAAATCTCCAGCACCACTTCGCTATGACAGCATGACGGGATTTTGTTTTTGTTTCTCCATTTTTTTTTCCCAACAACGGTAGACATAACAGTAAACACAACAGGGAATGTTTCAGAAAATGTGATTAAAAATTTCCAGTGACACAGTTTTGCTGCCTACACCTGCTCTGCCACTGTTTTAGCATAAACGGAAACTTACAGTCTAGACTGGAAAACGGCTTTGATGTGCATTTCTTTCTTTTCTGCTGGACCAAAGAAACTGCTGTGATGTACATTCCAAACTAAACGCTTTGAGACTAAAATGACAGATTGGACATATAATTGGTGTGAAAAAAAATTATATTATCAAAACGCTGAACTGCATCTTCTATCTGCTTACAGAGGCACCAGAGGCAACCAATTATCTCAGACGCTGTCAAAAGGCTGGCGTCTGCCCATAGTCTGAATGTGAGGGGTGTGAAAGTTCTTTGCAGGGAGAATGCCGGTGGGACTTTACCTCATATGCACCAGACACACTTCTGTCTACAAATCTATGGCCAGCTCCAACAAAAGGGTAAGTTATCCTCCTCCCACAGTTACTACTGGAGAAAAAGAAACAGCCACTTCAGACAGAACGACATTACCCATCAGTCTATGTGCCAAACACAAAGGACTGTGAGAAAGTAGCAATAGCACTGTCACAATATCATTCCTCTACACGCTGTCCATAGCTGATTCCCATCAGCCCAACTTTTCGGCCAGGTAAACGAGCCAGTTAATGAAACACCTGTTTTGAGTTTACCTCAAAGCAGGTGAGTGCCACATGCCACACATGTGCACGGCCATGGCAAACAGCACAGGAAAGACATGCAGCCATGTCTGGAGTAGAAGTCTTCATTACAGAGCACCAGCCACCCATAGGTGGGGATGGGTAGAGGGGAGTAGGTGGGTGGGGTGGGGGGTTCAACTCCCCAAAAGCTCGGCTGACGCCGCCACTCCTTCTGCTGTGCCTCCTTCTCCTGATGGCTACATGTTACAAGAAGCAATAAGGTGCAAATGAGGGCCATGACTCACACTTCGTCGCCAGAGTGAGCTGTTAGAGATAGAGAGAGATAGAGAGAGAGAGAGAGAGAGAGAGAGAGACAGAGAGAGAGCGAGAACGAGACCGAGAGTGAGAAAGAGAGCGAGAGAGAGAGAGTGAGCGAGAGAGTGAGAGAGAAAGAGAGAAAGAGAGAGATAGAGAGAGAGGAAAAAACCCTCCCTGGATGGCCGCCTGTGTTTTTTTGACAGGTTTTAATTAGGCATATGTCATCTTGTTAAACTGCACGTAAACACCTCTGTTTTTCAGCAGTCCAGGAGCTGGCAAGCGCTGCTTCCCCCGCACAGTAGGAGACTGCTGGTGTTTGTGTGTGTGTGTGTGTGTGTGTGTGTGTGTTCGTGTTTGTGTGTGTGTATGTGTGTGTGTGTGGTCATTTTTTTAACAAGTGCTATGAATCTGGTAGATGTGAGAACATGAGAAGTTAAACTTGGAGTGACAGTTTCCTGTGCAGCTTGGAGAAGAAGCAGAGGGAACATATTGGCTGTGATGCGTGGCGAGCAACCAGCCGAGGGAGGGAGGGAGAAAAAAGTGAGTCTAAAGTGAGCCAGCCCTTGAAAGGGAGGGGTAGCGGAGATGTTTTTTGTGAGTTAAAAAGCAAATGGTTGCACCAAGGCACAGGGTCTCATGCCAGGAGACGGCTATGCATCAACCACTGTTTGTGTCTGTGTTTACGTGTGTATCTGTGTGTGTGTGTGTGTGTGTACATGTGTGTGTGAGAGAGAGAGTCTGTGTTTGAGGGACACAGATTTTTTTTTGTGACAGAGTGTGTGTGTGTGTGTGTTGCCAGGGACAATAATGAGTGTCCCCTAATAGGGGGTGATGTCAGTGGGACAGTGCTGCCAAAACGCTGTTTTATGAAGAAAGCGTGCCATCTGCAGCCATCACGTGCCTATTCATCTCTGTCAGTGCCCACTCTGACACACACACACACACACACACACACACACACACACACACACACACACACACCGGCCCTCAGACCCCACTTCATCTCACACGCACATGCACGCACACACACACACAACTTGGCCTTCACACCTCACTCCATCACACATACAGCCCGACTCTTAGACACCACTCGATTACACAGACACTCACACACACACACACACACAGAGCTCGGATGTTAGACTCCACTCTATCTCACACACACAGCTTAGCGTTCACACCCCACTCAATCTCACACACACACTCTGCCCTCACGTCCTGCTCTGACACACACACACACACACACAGCGAGATGAGACGTGCTTTGTTAAATGGCAAACTCAGAGTCTTAATGTTCTCTATAATGAATAGAACTTAATAAGAGTTACAGTGCTTGATGTAACTCTTAATGTTCCCTCCACTTGCATTACACTGGCTAAATGAAAAGCACACGATCAATGGGGCACAATACATCAACCCAGACATAATGTCAAGACTTCAACTCTTAAAGACATAACGAGCTTCAGTATGTCAAGTCAAGTAGTACATTCAGTAATCTTACAGTCATTTGTGTCAAGTAATATATTGTAATGTAATAAGTCATCAGGACCCTGGTGCAGAGTGCACAATGGGAAATGCTAACTTGTTCCACGGCTGGAAAACAATTAGACAAATTAACTATATTCCTTGAAATAGTAAACATGACTATTGATTAAAACAAAGAAGGTAAAAGACTGACTGTCCCATTGGGTTACTCTGTTAGTCTACTTTGTCACTAACTGTAGTGTATTCATTAAAGTCTTACTACTGTAGGTACAATGATCTGACATGTTTTATAACTAAAAAATATGTCCTTAAAGTACCAGCATGTACAATTCAGTGGCTTCTAGCAGTCAGACCAACTGAATACCACTCTCTTTCCAAAAGTGCAGGAGAAACTACAGTGTCTAGCGCTAGAAAATTGTGTGCGACAGGAATGCTGTAGTGCTAGTGTTTATTATTTGTCTGTACAGGGCTACAAATCCCTGCAAAGTGTGCTCTGTGTACTGTACCGTGTAATGCAATCTTGAGAAGAGTGTGTGTGTTTGTATGAGTTTATGTGTGTGTGTGTGTTCACTACTTACAGATGTGTCAAACAGATGTCTCAAAGGCAGAGAAAAAAATCTATATTGGGAATCAAAACAACAGTATCTACCTACAAAACAGTACACATCTATCTACTTATCTATGAACAGAGGAGGTCTGACATCTTGGTGTTTGCTGTGATGTTATTGTTCGCCAAGTCCTGTCACAGTGCCAGTGGGATGAACACACAAGTCGTGAAGCTCTCAGAGTTTAGACCGCTTGTGAAATAATGCTTAAGTCTTGCGAGAGATGGGCAAGGGTTTACGTAGCCCTAAGAGACATGTGGCGATCTATTTCTGTACCACCTCAAACACACAGGGAGCATGTCTGGGCTGAGTTGTTTTTTTTTCCTGGGGAGGGCAACAACAGAACGATACTGAGACATGACCACGGGACACGGCAGTGTTTTTAAACAACCGTGTCTCTGAGGGAAATCAATCTGAGTGTGGCTATAAAAAGCTTTTAGCTTCAATTAAGTCGGCTCTCCCCAGACCATGTAAAACTCCGAGGGATCTTTGAAATCACTCGCGGTGTCTCTGTGCGCACCGTGTCTGTGGTCCTGACAGATCAGCTGTTTTTAAAGCAGCTATTCCCTCTCTGTCACTTATTATTTACACATAGGTAAGTGTATGTGTGTGTGTGTGTGTATGTGTGTTTGTCTGGATGTGACTTGTGTTGACTCAGCATCTATGTGCATCAGTGTCCCTAATCCTCAAAGGTCAACTAATTTTGAACAACAACTGCAGTGCGTGTGTATGTCTATGTTTATGTACACAAGAGACTCGTCTATCTTTGGAGTGTAAGAAACAAGAAGCACTTATTTGTTTTGAAGCCCCTGCCTTAACCCACCTTATGTACTCTATGGCTCTTGACAACCATGGATGTGTGTGTGTGTGTGTGTGTGTGTGTGTGTGTGTGTGTGTGTGTGTGTGTGTGTATTCATCATTCGTGGCCCAGCCACAGCTCGCCTGTGTGTATGTGTATGTAGTGTGTATTAAGGCTGCTCGATTATGGAAAAAATCTGAATCACGATTATTTGGGCCAAAACTGAAATCACGATTATTCAAATGATTATTTTGTTTTCCTCAGTAACATGCTTCATTTATTGAAAATGTATTCAAAAACATTTCGAAAAAACATTGTGGTACCTTCGGATTTTCCCTAATACCGTTCTGTGTCTAATGTACAAACAGTAGAAATGTCTAATGTATACATCTAATGTACAGTACAAACAGTAGAAAATAATTAGGACAAAAACATTGATGCCCTCGATTTTATTTGTTTTGAGATCGTTTGAGATCGCCCTAGTGTGTATGTAGTGTATGTGTGTGTGTGTGTGTCTGCTTCGCTGACCTACCTTATTGCCCCCGTCATTCATGGCCCAGCCACAGCTCTTGACCCCCATGGCCGCCTGTGTGTGGCTGACGTCCAGACAGGTGACGGGGTGGCCGTAAACGCAGTGGAGGACCCTGTGCTCCTGCCCCGGCTCCACCACATACGCGCTCTCACTGGCCGAAGCCACCGCTAGCACAGAGGCATGCCTGCCCGGCACCAGGCAAAGGTGATCCACCTGTCAGCATGGAGAGAGACAGGGAGGGAGAGAGAGGGAGAGAGACAGAGAAAGAGAGAGAGAGAGATAGAAGGAGAGAGAAAAAGAGTGAGAGAGAAAGAGAGAGAGAGAGGGAAAGAGAAAGGGGCAGAGGGAGAGAGAAAGATAAAAGGAGAGAGAAAAAGAGAGGGAAAGAGAAAGGGAGAGAGAGAGAGAGAGAGAGAGAGAGAGAGAGAGAGAGAGAGAGAGAGAGAGAGAGAGATAGATAGAAAGAGAGAGAGAGAGACAGAGACATAGATTGGAATTTAACACTCCTTTGTTAAATCATTGTCACCAGCTTACATCATTACAATGCACATCCAACACAATCAGACATTCAGCCAGCACACAAAGAGGCCTTTAGCTGTGAAAAATGACTAACCTTAACACGAATAAAATACTGCACATTCTTTCCAATGGAGCGAGTGAGACAGAGAAAGACATAAGACTTCAGCAAAAATGTCCCTATGAACAACCAGGACTACGGCACTACTAGATATGACACATAATGTAACTGGATAAGGAATACTGCTACATATTTATCAGGATATAATATACTATCATTGAATATGGCATTGATAAACTTGGTATCAATCACGTTAGTATACATATTACCTATTAGTACCACTAAAATAACCCTAATACTAATCCTAGTTTTTACCTCCGCCAGCGAAGGTTATGTAATCATCAGCGTTTGTTTGTTTGTTAGTCTGTTTGTTAGTTACCAACATAACTCAAAAAGGTATGGATGGATTTTGATGAAATTTCCAGGTTAGGTCAAAAATGGGCTACCTTAAAAGTTAGATTTTGGTGGTGATCTGAGCTGCCCTGGCGGAGGTCTGCGCTCTCTGAGTGCTTTTCTAGTTATTGACATTACTATTTACCCCAGTTGATTTCACTGGATGTTTGGTCCAGAATCCCATAAAATCATAAAGTGTCCTCAGCGGGAGCCCTGTGTGGATGTGAATGGATGTTCAAAGGAGGAGGGAAGAGATACATGCTTTGTCTCATGCTTCAACTCTGAAAGCACTGCACATCCACTCACCGGCTTGGGCAGCTGGGTGATGCAGCGGGTCCTCCAGTAGCCCTTCTCATCAGGACAGTCCACGCGTACGTCTGCCCCGCAGGCAGTGGCCAGGCTGGGGTGGTCTGGGCTGAGAACCAGGGCATGGACCCTCTGGAGGTGCTGAAGAGTGTGGATGGGTTCTGGTCCGCTTTCCGTGCTCCATACATCTACCGATCCTTTAAAGCGAGAGAAAGGGCATCACTGGAGCACTCACTACACAACCGAAGAGTGCTGACAGACAGATGTGTGTGTGGATAAAAGATGCTAAGAGAGAAAGGGAGAGCATGGCCAAAATGGATGTCAAAGTGTACTTTATTGTCAATTCACTATGTAACAAGCATTACACACAGGATTGAAATTGCGTTTCACCAGTCACTGAATGTGCAATTTAAACTAAAACATGCACACGTACAAACACACTCATGGACATTAAGTGTATACAGACATCAACAATAAACAGACATGAGACATACAGGTAGACATATACGCTTCCAACAAGAAGTCTGAGGTAGCTCTTCTTGGTAGCTGGTGAAGTTGAAAAATGAAATGTGCAATATGTAAGGTGCAATAAGTAAAAAAAATGCAATTTGTAAAGTGCAAGAGTGCTGAAAGCAGCATTGACATCAGTGTGTATAAGATTGGTTTTGGATGTCAGTAATATAATCATGGAATGTTCATGGAATTTTCTTCAGCATGTTGATTAGCCTGATGGTTTGTGGAAAGAAGCTGTTTCTTAGTCTATTTGTGTGGCACCGCATGCTGCGGTAGCGCTTTCCAGATGGTAGGAGGGAGAACAGTTTGTGTGGTGGGTGGGTGGTGTCCTGGATGATATTGATGGCTCTCTTGGAACGGTGTGAAGTCCTGAATGGCTGGTTGGGGTCATCTGATGATCTTTTCTGCAGTCCTCACCACCCTCTGTCTGCAGCTGAGCAACTGCCGTGCCAGACAGAGAGGCTGCTAGTATCCAGAGGTAATAGTGGAGACAAATATGCAGCCACTCTCTCAAAGATGTTTTTGGTTTTCAAAATAATAATTTATATTAATAATTTCTGCATTGGCCCATGTTATTATTACTGAAGATAGTGAAAACTGAAGTGTGAAAACAGTATGTTCTGGTTTAGTGATGCTAGTATCCTTAACAGTTTGAAGCAGCAACATGGTGTTTTTGGTAAAAAAAAAAAAAAAAAAAAAAATTGTAATTGTTTTACAAAAAATATTTTTCCAGATGCCTTACAAAATTGGCTGCGGTATAAAAAGCAATGTTTGTGCTTTGCACTTCACATATATCATTCCTAATATATATGTCTAGTTTTTTTTTTCAGATTTTTTTGTCAGGTAACAAGCCTGCAACTGAAAGACTTTCACAGGCAATCCATGGCAGAAACTAATCAGCATGCTCACATAATGGAAATAATCAGATGCAAATGCACTGGTAAATAGGATAATAGTTGAAACACCGATGGGTGAAATGGACAGGTAATTTCCATGCTAAATATCTGATTATAACTAAACAGTTATTCAGTTTCCCCTTGAAAAAGAGCACTCTGTTGGGGTGGATCGAATGGAAAGGCTGCTCATTATGCTATCCTTTCCGGACTGTTTTGTCCAGCCACATCCTGAATAAAAAGAATGTCACGGTGGCACTGAATTAAATCAGCCAAAATAGGCTGTAATTAGTACGAGACGCTCAAAAACGCATAATATTGTGTGTTATCAGGACCCATCACTACCGTAAACACACACTGGTGTCCATTTGAGAAACAGCAGGATTAAGACGAGGAAAGGGCCTCGCTTAATAGGCTTAGTCGTGTTGTGCTACACATGAATGCGTGACAATATGAAGACTGTTGTAGTGTGGCGAATTGCTAAACACCAATGCAATCACACATCTATTATGCCTTTTGATTGAAAAAGACAAAACACACACAATTTCATACTAGGGGCAATTTTATAATAGGGGCAGCCATGGTCTAATGGTTAAGGAATTGGTCCTGGGATCGGAAGGCTGCAGGTTCGTATCCCACCTTTATCAGTAGGAAGAATGTGTGGACTCCCTACACCTTCGTCCATGGCTGAAGGCACCCAACCCCACATAGCACCAGGGACTGTAACAAATACCCTGTACCTAAATAAGTGTAAGTTGCTTTGGATAAAAGCATCAGCTAAGTCTAACGTAATGCAATACAGTTTCCTGCACTGCATGTAATAATCCTAAAAATGTCTGTTTCTAGTGTTACCTCTGTGAAGCACTTCTTTAGAGATTGAAAAGTGTAATATTTAAATAGTATTGTTATTGCTATTATTACACAAGTCTAATTGTGCTATTGAGAGCATCCTTACCAGCAGCCTCTCTGTCTGGCACAGCAGCTGCTCAGCTGTGGACAAGAAGGCTCTACAGAGGGTGGTAAGGACTGCAGAAAAGATCATCAGATCACCCCAACCAGCCATTCAGGACTTATACTAGGGCTGCACAATATATCAATGATATCGTGATATCGTAATATACAACATTGTGATATACATATCGCAAAATATGGGTTAACTGCAATAATTGGGACATTACTGTAAGATGTTCAACGCTCCACATATGAAGATATTTGGGAAATCAAATGGAGTCCTACTGCCCTTGATATTCACCCCCATAGACTGCGCACTGGCTATGGCCTAGCGGGACTAAGGTGAAAAATGTTAAAACTATATTTAAGTATTTAAATGTTTAAACTATGTTTAAAAAAGAATGTATTAATTTATTTATCGCAAAACATATCATCACAACACTCAGCAATGTTACCGCATAACGCACAGCCCTAACTTATACACATCAGACTGTTCCAAGAGAGCCATCAATATCATCCAGAACACCACCCACCCAGCACACAAACTGTTCTCCCTCCTACCATCTGGAAAGCGCTACCGCAGCATGCGGCACCACACAAATAGACTGAGAAACAGCTTCTTTCCACAAGCCATCAGGCTAATCAACACAATGAAGAAGATTCCATGAACATTCCATGAACATGTTACTGACATCCAAAAAACAATCTTACACACACTGATGTCCATGCTGCTTTCAGCACTCTTGCACTTTACCAATTGCACCTTCACTTATTGCACCTTCACTTATTGCACATTTCATATTTTCACCTACAGCAACTACCAAGAAGAGCTACCTCAACCTTTCCTTGTTGTTGGAAGCGTATATGTTTCGCTGTATGTCTTATGTGTATTTATTGTTGATGTCTATATACACTTCATGTCCATGAGTATAGCTGTGTGTGTGTGTGTGTGTGTGTGTGTGTGTGTGTGTGTTTCTAGTTTAAATTGCACATTTGGTGTCTGGTGAAACGCAATTTCAGTCCTCTGTGTAATGCCCGTTACATAGTGAATTGACAATAAAGCACACCTTGACTTTTGACTAATTACATGCTTTCAATTGACAAAATCATGTGTTGATTCTGTTGTTACGAGAACTTTGTTGCCTCAGACACACCAGACACAAGTCCTCAACCCTAGGGGAGACTGAGCACCAAGTAGGGACTAAGTCCTGTGGGGTATAATACAAAGGCGCTTATAGTAATAATCATATGTTGGTTAATCCAGTGGTAGTTGTAAAGCTGTTAGTAGAATAGCCAAGATCTTCATTCTCTTAACGAACAAAATGCCAACATGCTCTTCTTTTATCAGCTTTATGGCTGGCTCTGGATCGAATTAACCAGGTTTGTCTCTTAACCATCTTTGTAGTATAACCGCCTCCCTGTAAAAACACTGTCAATCTGAGTGCATGGCCACCCAGTGATGGAATCGGAAAAGCACAACAAGGCCTTAAAGCAATACTAAACAGCTTTTGTCCTCGGTCGCACTACAGGTTGGAAGTGGAATTGTCCCTCATAGAAAACTACAGAGAGACGCTCCAGTCCTCCAGACTTGCTTAGTCCAGTTGTAGCCCATGCAGCAAGGCAAATTCGGAAGTGCCTTTCACCCAGTTACAAGTTGGTGAAGCACTGAAACGGTTTTGGAAACACTATTTTAAGGTTGAAAAAACTACTTAGTGTTGCTTTAAGGAATGGACACTGCAACATCTTCCACAATACGCAAAGCTCCCACTCATCTGTTAGCACCCCCAGCATCCCTACCATCTTCAAATGCAGCGGCTGCCACTGTCCTGTTGACCTGGACATGGCTGATATGTGATTTCGGGGTGACATCTGTGTTTGCATGGCTCGGCCGAAGGTAGGATGCTCCCGAATCCCAGTGATGGGTGTCCCACAGGCGCACATCACCTGAGGTATACCTGCATGACAAGACAGATATGATGACAAAGAGCGCACTCATAGGTTTCATATGTGATATGAAAAACACTACTAGGAGGTTGAAAAAAAAAGTAAAAAAATAATAATAATTAGAAACAGCAAGCAAACAAGAAGTCAATATCTATACCATCAATGTTGTGATTGAAACATTTGAAATAAATCGATAATTGGATTTATTTTCACTCGAAAAGCATCTATGTAAGTATATACAGAGAACTGCTATTCTTCAAACAAGATTTATTTGTGTTCTGGTAAACCAGAAAAGCTATCCTTGTTAAGTTCAGTGTCTTTGTTGAAACTGGGGAGGCGGTCTGTGTAAAAGCTTTGTTTCTTTGGTAAATATTAGGGAGTGCTTGTGGCAGCTGAGCCCCACTCAGTGGGTGTGGGCTGGGTTAGCAGGCGGAGATGTCTCTGCACCAGCTGCCATGGTGCTTCAGGAGACCCTGCGCTGGAAGGAGCTCAGGACTGGCACTGAGCTGCTGGAGGGTCCTGGGTGCTCTCAGATTGCCAACTGCTACCCACTCAGGAAAGATGAAGCTTTCATCTAGCACCCACAGCCACAGGCAATCTTCATCTTATTTCCAAAGACAAGCTATTACACCACTCTACTCTAGATGGCACTACTACTTTCATGACTGCCAGGTCTTAACTGAAAATGACGTTATAGCCCACAATTATTTCTCCATGTGCCTTTCAGATTTTTTTATAATCTCACAATAGATTAAACTAAAATAAATAAACCAGAATCTATCTTTAATGCCTACATAGCATTTTTATGTTATAAAAACGCCAACATGTGCTTGCTCCAATCTGCGCGCTGTTAGGAAGGACGCAGTGCAGTATGTGGAGGATGGCTCATAGAAAAAATGGAAATACGGAAATACCAAGACAAAACAGTCAATCGTAAAGGAGTTACAAACGGAAAGTTGCACTCAACTTCCACTTACCCAGCAAATACATATCCACTGCAGCAGCTGACATCACACAGAATCTTGCCCAACTCATACTGGAGCTGACTAATGGATCCAACGCGATTCTTATATAGGGCACAAACAAAAATGGTACTATTTATCAAAGTGCTCGGCTTATTGGCACATTGGACATATGAGCGTCATCTAATACAAAACGTGCAGCTGTTCCTTTACCTTCCAGTTGGAGCATACTAGTTTATCAGAGTTCCTTGAATCCCGCAGACTACTCTTCCAGCACGGAGAGTCTGAGAGGCTGGCTCCGATATGGTATCGCTCTTTCTGACACAGATTGTACCACAGCACTTCGTCCTCTGCCAAGACTTTCCAAGCTTTGCTTACCTTGGGAGCGGGTGGTAAAAGACAGACACTTGGCTCATTAGCTGAGAGATAGGCTGATACTATGCTTGGTCAAGAAATTACATTTGGATCTTAATGTGTAAAGTGTATGCATGATGCCACTCAAATGTTACGGTGTAGCCTATGTTAACCATCAGTGCTACATCAAGCTGTGCGCACCTACCTGTGCGCAACTTCCCAGGTCACGTCGGTCAAGAAACTGGAAAATCTTCAGTGCCAACTCATAGGGCAGTTCCACATCAAAGAACGGAATATCATTAATGTCGTTCTGAGTGAATAACAACGTACAGGGCAGAGATGTCTTAATCAGGTTTACTTCAATAATTGGTATGCATCATCACCACTATCAATATCAATCGACGTGCACCTTACCAAGTCTTGTATTAACTGATCGAGCAACTTTTTCCCCGTATAAACCCTTTTCTGAGGTTGCTCGTCTGTGTGACCGTGTTGCCTTTTTCGGGTCCTTTCCTCTAGAATTCTGTCCAGCAGCGGACTTGTCCTTCCATCTAATAACCCTTCTGCTATAGATACATATTGGGGTTGATGCGTCGCCTCCAAAGACTTGTGAAGTGTGTGTCTAACCTCTAGAGCTTGGTTCGAATTACTGGTACTGTCAGGTCCAGACAGAGTTGAGAAGTTTTTCCTTTCCTGTTTCAATGGAACATTATCTTTACAACTGTCTCTAAAATACGTAGTTTTTGTGTCTGTTGTACTGGATTGACTGCTGACAATCCCCGGATTATTCGACGTAGTACTTTCACCTTTAGTGTTTTTCTGTAACTCATGTTTCCAGTGTTCCCTGAAAGCCACCAACTCGTTGTCTTCCATTACAGTTCAGTTGTTTACCGTCCACGGTACTAGAAACAAAACGTTACGCTGCAAGTCATTTTAGCACTGTACACAAATGTATGCTGCAAAACCAAAACAAATGAACAGTCCACTCCTTTAAACGTTCCGGGTAGGATACTGTTGCCACACATGGTTCCACGGTGCTAGGAAAATAAGTAGCCCACTGCAACCTTATGTGGAGTGGCAGAGACTAGTAGAAACTTGTCATAATGCATGCATATAAATGTGAATTTAAACGAAATTAACTAATTTAAATGAGTAAAAATGTAAACATTGGTTGGTTAGCCTACACAGTGTGCACCTGCAAATGCGTTGTTATTGCCTTACACATAAAAAAATAATAATCATTGCAAACTGTCCTCTCTGTTCAGATACTGGACACAGCATATAACACAAAGAGGGCAAATCAGGATAGAGGCTTGAAGAGTTAATGATCACCCGTGTCTTTTGGGAGAAGATGATGTAAACCCTCTACATCATGTGACACTTTAATAAATAATAGCCCACAGCACACAGAAACAAACCCATTGAGGATTTGATCAGAACAGATAGGGAGATCGCTGTCTAGGCGAAGAGTGAGGAAGGTATACGGGCGAGTGGATATTTTATTTCAAAGGTAAAAAAGATGTGCTGCCTGCCATTAGATCACGCGTTGCCAGTGATTTGCGGTACAGTCTCTGCTTACAGATCTACACCATGCACAGAGACGCTCGCATCCCGCCTGAGGCGCATCGGAGACCAGTTCGACAAAAAGCGCATGACAAGAGAAAAAGGAAGTATGGAGAACGTCAGGGACAGAGAGCGCACATTTAACCACTTTCACCTAATGTGCACGGCAATACAGGTCACTCTGATCATCCTGTATGTCAGAAAGCGACTGTAGAAGCAACAGTGCAACCTAAGCATCACTGGAGCCAGCAACAGGTAAGCATTACCGCGGACCTTAAGTCAATCCGAGTAAAAAAAAAGCCTTCGAGAATGAGAGCATACAATATAATCCATGTTATACTGCGCCCCGTCCATGTAACCAAACGTTGTGTACATTTATTTTCACCCAGATGTACCTAAATCCTGAGGAACGCAGCTGCTGAGTGTTTACATAAGAGTGATGTGGCGCGCCACATGGACGCATCTCAGACGAACAGGATTGCACTGGATCGTGGCGCACGGTGTGGAAATCTTGGAGGATCGACGGTGGCATAATGACGACCACCGATTTTTGTTTTAGATGCCAGAATCACTGCTGGGCATCCGTAGTCGCGTAGTCTGTTGTAGCCTACACACAAACTGATTGTTGTGTCCTCACTCGAGACACGGATGATTCCGTTTCGTTTGACAGGCCGTTGCAATCAGGCGGTGTATTAAGGTATACACAAGAGACACTAAATATACCAAGCTGAGGTCATTCTCCCTTGGTGTTTGCAAAGGGAAAATCTGACAAACATTTCTCAAGCTTTCCTTGTTAACTATCTACTGTTGAAAACCTCTTTTATAACCAATGTTAAATGTTATGTGCACTTTTACTTTATATTATGACTTCATTGACAGAATAAGCTGGAAAGGGAACCTGACTGAGGGTTTTAAGACCATGTAAGACATGGATTAAAAGCTTTCATTTGCACATTGCACTGAAATGTTTTATAAGCAATCACAATGGCTCAACTCTTCATTCTCCACTGTAAAGCGCCGATATAAAACCAATGACTTTTGGAGTGATGTTTAGGTATTGCTAGTTTAAGTTGTATGATGGAATTTTCAAGGCGCATTTTGATAAATCTTTCAGAAATATTTTCTAGAAGTTTTCTAAAGGGCTTTGGAAACTTTGTGCCAGTGTTATTTCAAACTGTGCAGCAAATGGCATGTTAATGTTTACAAATGCTTTTATAAAATTGTGCAACTGTATTGTTTTTTTCTTCAGTCAATTGTATATCTCCTTGCAGGCAGAGTACCTATTACCTTGTAAAAGTTGTTTATATAATAGATAAGATACACTAAACAAGACTGTTAAACACTTGATACCTGCAATTTTATTTACAATGTTTTGAGTAGCTGAAATAATGGACAATAATGCTTTTAAATAAAATTACTGTTAATATTAGCACAATGTTGTGTTTACATTCCAACTGCTTTGATGAGTGACAAATACAAAAATTTCTGTGCAATATTGCGATTACCACAAAATATGACAGACTGAGAAAATGTAACAGGTAGACATAATCGCTGACAGGGTGGGGTTTGAATGTTTGTTGTTCCTTACTCCTTACTGAAGTACAAATTGTCTACATTCTTATTTTAAGCAGTGACTAAAACTTACTGTAGGGTAGTCAGTAGTAACCGAGTGACTGTGGAAATGTTCTTTTTTTGTGCAAGACCACCCAGGAATAATTGGAGGTGGCTAATAGATCTGAAAGTGCGCCGAGGTAGTGCCATCCTTCCAGCAGCGCACCGTCTCGATGACTGCGGAGCGGCACAGCGGGCACGTCCGCTCTCTGTCGAACCACTGGCACAGGCAGTCCTCGCAGAAGACATGCTAGGTGGCAAGAGGCAACAAGGAGGAAATGATTTCAGCAGTGAGAAAAACATGACTGTTTGCATGCATTTACTTTCAGCCACAGAAACTACGCAAAGTTACAAGGCAACCTTAGGTGGCAAGATAAAAAACCTAAACTCAAAATCGTGTTACGACTATAATGTTGTGGCCAAACAGCTAAAACACACAGGGCTGGAAAAAGTCTGTTGTACCAAACAGTGAAACACAGCCAGCTACTCTAGCGATGGTTCTCCGTGTGCTCTGCCATGCTGAACTGTGAGTGACAGTCACTACGGGCACATGGTAGGATCGGATTGGATTGGTATTGGATTGGGTGTTGCTACCCAACGGGTGGTCTGTCCCAAATCCCTGTGCACATGAGAGTTCGTGTAAGCGGATAATGGTCAGAGATCTGGCCGTTTCCGCTACGCTAGATGGCGCTGTATTCCTTTCAACAAGTGGTGTTAGAACTACTTCAGGTTGAAGGCTGCTAAAAAGAAAATAAACAAACTATCTGGCGGCATACAAAACAAAGATAGCGCTCGAGGAGGTTGACAGAGCAGCATTTGCATGCATGTTGTGCATTCTCCTTTGTTTGGAGGTCCGTATGAAAGAACAAACAGCGTTTTTGGTTTCCTTGATACGACATGAACTGTGCCGTCGGCGTTTGATATTACAAGCAATTTAGGACAACGAGACGTGTTGAGAGCAGGCGCTAGAAAGCCTCGACGTTCAGTATGGATGAAAATCAGGGACAGAAGCTTCTGGGATCGAGTGGTCTTACATGCGCAGTAGGCGAATCCAAACCAATACCGTGCACAAGGCGGCACCAAGCGGATTAACATCGGCTTAAGCCAGGGGTTGCAATCGGATTCGCGAAACCAATCCCTATACGATCTTTAGCCTGTGCACATGAATTCGATACGATCCCAAACCATTTCCAATCGGATTCAACTCGTCCATGTGCACGCAGTCAGTGGGTAGGTGGTGGTGGAGCTGAAGTGAGCTGTGAGGATAAACAGTACCTGGCAGAGCAGAGCCACGGGGTCTCTGAAGTCAGACTGGCAGATGGCACACACATCTCCCGCCTCAGTGCACTGCTGGCCGCTGGCCCTCATGCCATAGCTCTGCACGTGTCATCAACAAAAAGCAAGAAATGACACAAAACACAGTGATGCGCTCACTGATGAACTTTTTAGATTAAAAACAAGATGATGGACTGGTCAACTGATATGTCATTATTTAGGCTTTAGGAATGTCCTGGCTTGATAGCAGGGGGGTATATTTCAAAGGTGATCGAGTGATGAAACCTGGTTTAGTTAACCCAGAGGTAGGTGTACATGTTTTAGTGGAAGAGTCTAGGGCTTCATTCTCTTATGTAAACAAATGCCAATGAGCTCTTCTATCAGTTATAACTGAGTTAAACAAATCAGGCTTGTCACCTAATTATCTTTACAGTATGCCCCTTGGAATGTGTTTGTTTGCCATACTATACTGTTGTTAATAATAATATAATAATAAAACTTTACTTGTATAGCACAGTTCATACATGCAATATGCAACTCAAAGTGCTTTACAGTTTGGCAGGGTTGTTGCAAGACAACATTTCTTGCGGTTCAGTGATGTCAGAGCACATAAATACAGAAGCAGACTGACTCTTGCATGAACACAGGTAGGCAGTCCTTGTAGGCCCTAGTCAGCAATCTTTGTAGTCCAGTGGCGTTAGAGCTATGCAACGCTCTGTTAATGTGGGCTCTTATGTGAACATAGGTCGGCAGTCTTTGCGGGCCAGGGGCACTACACGAGGAAAGTTCATTTAGGCGCAGTCGGTTGTTAGTGTCCCCAGGGAGCAACAGGGGTGAGGAAAAACTCCCTGTTTGTTTGATTTGCGTGATTTCAGGAAGAAACCTCAGGAATCAGTGAGTTGTTGCATTAACCTGACCTAGAGGTAGAGGTGGCGATTGTGCTTAAAGAGTTTTGATATTCAAGGTCAACAACCAAGCAAATTTACACCCCTCCTTTTTGTGCACCAGAAGCAACGTCCCAGTTTCCCTAGAGGTGTTCATGTCTCAGTGCACGCTACTATGTGTACCACTCACAAAGCTGGGACTGCATGCAAAACACCAGAGGTTCTGTTTAAGTTCCCTTATTTTGGGGCAAGAAATGTATGTTAATTAATGTCATGTTACCTTAAATTAATTTGTTACCTTAATTTGGGGAAATAAATCATTTTTTAAAGTTTTGTCATTGTGTCCCTATGGCTCGCTGCTTGGTCCTCTACAAGGCTCATGAATTCATGTAGCTGAATTTAATAGCAGTGATCAGGTTTGCAATTGCAAGTAGCACAACATGCAGTGAAATTATCATAAACACAAAAATGCATTATTCACTAGTACAGTGGTCCCTCGCTATATCGCGGTTCACCTTTCGCGGCCTCGCTGTTTCGCAGATTTTTTTAGTGCATGCAATCTCCTGTACAGTACAGAATGCACTCAGCTTGTAAAATTTACATAAATCTTCCATCGCTAGCGGTGTGACTCTGAAGTGCTGTATGTTTGCAAGTGTGAACTTTGACAGTAAAAGAGAGAGAAATGTGAGAAAATGTCAATGCCTGTCTGAGAAAAGTGTATAAATGTAGTGAGAGGTTTTGCAGCCTTAAAACATCTATAATAATTGTAAAAAATAAAGCTGACTATTTTGCGGATTTCGCCTATCGCGGGATATTTTTAGAACGTAACTCCCACGAATAACGAGGGACCACTGTATTTGTTTTAAAAAAAAAGTTGTTAATTTTCCTTAATTTTGATGTGCTCATCATACAAAATTGAGATCCCACAAGTTCATTTTCCATGCAAGACTGACAAAGTTAGTTATGACAAAAGGACATATTTAAACACCTGCGCAAAGATTAAAATACAATGAAATAAGATAAACGTACAGCTACAATGCAGTCAATTGAACTCACATACAATTGATACGCGAGTTTAGGAAAGGTAGTGGAAAATAGGATAGCTTTTACTTCCTTTTGAAAACAGGCAGCAGCAGATCAGACCTCACTTGAGACCTGAGATCTACCCGTAGGGAGCATAATGGCTACACGCGGCTATTTCATCCTGTTTGGGTTAAACACCATTGGCCAGCTCCAGTCCTAGCACTTTTATATTCATCATCAACATTCTAGCAATACATTAGGGGCCCATTATCTAAACAATGCGTACCGCATCTGTGTCTAATGGAGGCCAAATGAAAAGACAGAAAACTGGGGTAGTGTGCTCTCTTTTCTTAGTTTGATGGACCTGTTTCACTTCATGCAAATAGTCAACAGGCACACAATTACTTCACAGTGGGCAAGCACTTTGTTAAGACTTTAAGTCTCTATCTATCTGCTCTCAAATTCTGTTCACCGATTGGTCGAGGGAAAGCAAAGACTGAGGAGAGGTCCGTTCAAAACGTAGTACTGAAAGAAATACAAAAATGAGCACGGCCACTATGAAAGCACTCCCCTGGCTACTCTTTTCTTCAAATCCGTTAAACTGAATTAGTTGCAGTTGTCTAGCGGGCACGTCCGCCGTGCAAGATATAAGGACATGAGCTTTCTCTAAAACTTGCTTAGCCACAGTCTTCTGTCTCAGCATTATTTCTGAGATGCCAAAGTGTTGAGGTGGTTTTGGTCCTCGATAACATCACTAAAACTAAGGTCCCCAATCTAAACTGTGTGGCGAGATTTTCAATATGGATTTTAGTCAGACATGACAAGCAGAAGTTCAGCACATACCTGAGAGCTGCAGAGGATGACCAAGGCTTTACGAATCCCTGATATCCTCCCACAGACATCAAAAGACTGAAACACAGACATTTTGTTGATGTGGTTAAAACAGTCGTCACAGGAGTCTGCTGCAATACCTTATAGTATTGCATTATAAATGTAAAAACCATTATATAATTAAATCTGGTTTCATTTAGGGTTGATCTGCGAAGCCTTACACAGGCTTTTTCTACTTCACTCTTACAGTTGTAAATGAGGTGATCTGAGACAAAACATTCTTATCAATAATCACTACAAACCTACATTGGCCCCTACACATCAGTGCCCTTATGCCTCTCCCACCATCTATTACAATGTATGTCTGCAAACCTATTTTACATCTACCCTGGTGAAGTCGCTTCGTAATACAGTCAAGGTTTAGTACTGGCTCTTGGGCCGTAATGCTAAAATACAAATCATGTGGAGGTGCACCAGCACAGCTGGCTCTGGAGGCCTCAAAAGCAAGTTTATTTTGCTTGTGGTTCACGCCAACATCCTGCTACAGGAACTGTGCCTGGCACCATCACAGAGGCGTCGGCTTAGCTTTCAAATCAGTTATTTGGATATACGTGTTATGTTGTTAAGCCAAGCAACCAACCTACCTTGTATGGGTACACATTCCCATTCAAGCCAGCTGGCTGTTTCTGTGGCCCACTTTTTAAATGTGTTGCTAAACCCTCCCTGAAAATATGCTGCTATCCTAGTTTCTGTGGCAGGTGTGGTTCTGCTATACCGATGTTTGGTCGAGATGAGCTACCCATAGCCAAATTTGGTAGAACGCTACTAACTAACTAAACCTACTATTAACCCTAATCCTTATTTTTCCGACTGCACTTGTGCAGTAGCCAAACTGGACAAGGAGCATTGTTCGACAGAACGATAGTTTAATTTATTTCTCTTCTTTATTGTTATTACAATAATAAAGAGTGTAGAACATCCTCTTTACGATTGCCAGACTAGTGCTAGGCGATATATCGGTATTAAAAAGTAAAAGCAATACCGATATATATTTTTGCAGGAGATATGCAGTTAGGACAACTGTGCATATATCAATATATTTTTGATGCTGCAATATCACCCAAGCCACTTGCTTGTCTGCGCTGTTGTGGCGTTGAGTAAACATACAACACTTTTCTCATTCTGTGTTAAAATATCGACATACATCACTAATCGGCCCAGTTTTGGTCCACATTGTCCAACCCTACATCGGTCTTGCTCACAGAGGACAAACAAGGCTATGCAGCGTCCTAAGGCGCCAAACAGCGTTACCTTGCACAGGCTGTAGATAATAATCAGGACGGCGCCGAGGAAGTAACTGTTTGAAGGGTCTTCCCCAATGATGTACTTGTACCACAGCTGAATGGGCACCAATGCCCGGAACAGCTGACTCAGCTCCTCGATGACCAAGTAGAACTTTCCCTGGTGACAGTGGGAGATGAGTGCATCAAAACACATAGAAGATATCCAACGGTTATATCAGCTATGACATACGAACTGATAACACTATGATGCCAGCAAAGAAAAAGAAAACATGTTCTTGCAGGAAATAAGTGTGTCAAAATGCATAGAAGATATCCAGCTGTTACATCACCTATGACATATGGACTGATGATACTATGAGGCCAGCAGCTAAGACATTTACTTGCAGAAGATGAGTGTGTCAAAAAGCATAGAAGATATCCAACTGTTACATCAACAAAGACATATAATCTGATACCATGATGGCAGCATGCACATTTTCATGTGATCTTTTAGCAAGGAAACGGTTTGACTGTCTAACAACAGGAGCCAATTGATACACCCAAGTTTAAGCATAATTTCAATATGGGTTAAAAATGCTTGGGAAGGACAGGAGATTGTGCTTCAATGACCCAGGCTTAAAAAAAAAATCACTCCGACTTAGCTGTGTAGGCTGGAATGACTTGGCTCAAGATAAAGAGGGAAAGTGTACTGTGCACTGAACTTGTCTTTGGGGTAGAGAAAGAGAAAGGAGTAACTGAGTAAGAGAAAGGAGTAAGGGGAAAAATTCTGGAAAAAAAATGCTTAATACTAATTTCATTGCAAGTACCAAGATAAATGTGTCACACTTTAGGCCATCTTCAGAAGCTGGCCATCTTCATCTAAACTGGCACACGTCCCAGAGAAATCTGCTGTTGAGTAAGATACCAGTAGCAGTTACAGCATAGCTAGGGGGCTTTTTTCAAATCAAACTGAGCTGCCTGCACTGATACTCATGCTGGAACTGCTGTGAACCAAGGCTGGTGTGTGTTTGTGTGTGCGTGTGTGTGTGTGTGTACGTGTATGTGCATGAACAAATGTGTGCGTTTGCATGCAAGCTTCTGGGAGCCAAGCGGCAGAAACGTTGGCCACAGGCCTGGCCTGCCTCCAGAGCTCGGCTGCTTCGGAGCGGCGTAGGCAATTTACCCATGGTGCACGGCGAGCTGGCAGCCGCCCGTGCCACCTGCCACCCCCATCTCCATCTCTCACTCCCTCTCTCTCTGCCACAGCACCAGCCTATGGGCACCACTCCTCACCTCAGTAACCCCTCGCTAAGGGAGAGCACCGCTGACAGGGGCTCTCTGAAGCACAATGATTAAGTCCCCAGCAAAGACGTAAACACATGAACAGATTTCAATAACAAAATTACAAAACCACCAGCGCTAGCTGATCACGATGCCCCAGCAAACATCCGAGAATGCATAATGAGTCGATGGATATCGCCTGACAGCGATTAATCACTCTTGTTGGAACCCCTACTAACTGCTTGACAGAGGTGGGCGACCTCTTCAACTAGGCAATTTATCTTTGCCTTCGTTCTGTAAGCATAGCCCAAACTACAACTGGACGTGGGCCAAAGACTGAAGCATACACTGCTAATAGCTGAGAGTTTTGTTTGTTTTCCCTTACATCTGAAGCAGGATGGATCAACTGCTTTAGAACCTTCAAAACCTCAGTCACAACTAAGCACATCAGTGAGGCGAAACAGACAATACAATGTTTAAAATAAGCTCTTAATCGCCTTTAGTAAAACCATCACAATACACAGGCAGACAACACCCTTCTGTCACTGCAAAACCAGGCGTATGTCTATTTGTAATGGCACATATATGGGTTTAAAATTATGTTGAACCACAAAACCTTCAAGCCTTAAAGTTTAAGGTATGGCACGGAGGACGATTGGACGAAATGAAGGCTCAAAAATGGTGTCATCAATTGCGCCAAAATGGGACACACAAGTTACATGTCCTCAAATGTAATGTTAAGCAATGATTAGCAGGGACAGGTGAAATCATAACCAGCGCTTGTGCCACACTGCATGGTATTAAAACTGTATTGTACTAATAAATCGTGTAGCACTTAGCACTTGACCACAAAACTCCAGTGTAACAGCAGACAAAGAAAAGTGCGACAGAGAGGAAAACTTGTTGTTAAACAAAGGTGAGGAGTAGAGCCGTGGGTGGCACGGTGACCAAGACGCTCTCTCCCATAAACAAGGCAGAGAGGGGGGCCCCAGGGGAGCAGTGACCTCATCCCTCAGCTCTCCCAATGGGACATGAGCTCACAGGCAGCCTGACTCCATTCATTGGCCTTGTTTATCAAGGGGAAACACGGGTGAACTCTGTCACCTCTGGATTATGTCTATGTAAACTACTGACACCATGCAGAAGAGATTGCTTGGATCAGATATAGATTAACCAAAAAAACTCATATGGGAACTCAGGATTAAATCTTTTTCCCTTCAAATTCTGACAGCAGGGTTAGATGTGTATGTATGATTGTGAAACTCTGGTGGTTGTTAGGTGAAACTGGGCACTACAGCAATGGAAATGTACCTGACAGCATCACAAATGGGCAACATACTAGGCCAAATGAATGATTAAGAAAGAGTGGATAAAATGCTAATATCTTTATAATTTTAAGAGTGAAAATAAATAAAATGGCAATTTTGAAGCCTAAGGATAATTTATTCTTTAAAATTCTTACCCTGGATTTGAAAGCCAGGATGATTTTAGGTAGAAACAAAATGGCGCATTTCAGTCCAATGGTGACGTATTTCAGGACAAAGTCAGTGATGCCAACAACCCAAATGAGATCGAAGAAGTCGAAACTGTTGACGTTTGGCTTTGCAAATATAAGGCTGCAAGATAAAGAAAAGGGCTCAATCAGACAAAATGACTACACAGAGATTGGGATAATAATGAAAGCAATCATGAGTGGGTTTGTGAAGGCTCTTGCACTCGGCCACAAAATGGCAATGTAGTATAACAGAAATACTCACATGGCAAGATGACACATGGTAAAATACACCTATGAAAAACAACATATGGGTGACAGAAATAAAAAATAAAAAAACTAATAAAACAAAATTCAGATAAATGAATAATGACGGTAAAACATGTGAACAGACTCCAAAACACAAATGAAACCATGAACTTTTTAACAAAATTAAAAAAAAAAAACGCACAGAGATATGAATACATGGTATGGTGCAATACATGGTATGAATAACACTTAGGTCTAACTAAGAATGCATACAATACTATGTGTGATTATAAGAGATGTTTGGAGATGTTCTTAGGGCAGTTTGTTTTTAATGGCGCTACGGTACCTATTGTAGAGTTCTTCTGAACTAAAGGTGTAATACAGATATGCAACGTTCCCTGCCAGGAAAACCACGATCCACAGCGTAACAAACACAGACCTCTCCTCCTGTAAACAGATCACAGATAAGATCACCAAACACAAAATCATGCAAACATTTGTTTCAGAAGCAATAAAGCAGATCTTCTGAACTGTTTTGTAACTCAGTCTGTATTTGAATAGGATTTAGGTTAAGAGGACTGTACAACATATAAAATGTTACCAGTAAAAAAGTATGCTAGGAAGATTACCCGTAAAGACACCTGATGTTTGAATGCAGAGTTGGCAAAGGCAAACGTGCTTGCCATTCCAATACATACAGCAATACCTAAAAATGACAAATGACACAACATTATAAAAATTGCTGAAAAACATCTGCACTGATATTGGCCAAACTCTTATGAAGACCACAAAATTACTAATGATCAATTATGACAAATCATTTACACTATAATAAGAATTATAGAATGAATCTTGTAACATTCTACTCGTTTCTTTGCCCCCAAAATGTGAGTTAGGTTATATGTACACCTTCATAACGGCACCCAGAAACTGTAGTTTTAGTTATTCTGAAAGTGCTGATTGACCGTCTAGGGTTAAACTAGTTGTATCTGTACATAATTAAGAGGAAAATTAGTAAAATGTCAACCCACACTACTGATCCACAGAAGCTAAACCAGCCTTCACCAGCCAAAAGTAACTATGATGATAGCAAAACATTGTTTAAACAATAATGTTTTCTAGATAACATACATTTGTGTATTTCATTTGCATTTTTTGTACATTAAGGTCATGCTAATGGCAGCGAATTTTCAGAGATCATGCCATCCAAGCTGTATTTTAAAATGCAGAAATGTAGTCATTATTCCTTGATCAAACACTGTGACAGGCTAACTCTAAATGCCAGCATGATCTCATGAATTTGACAAAACTGTAAAAATCTGATGAATTTGAAAATTCAAGTCTTTTTTCCCTTCAAGCCATTTCAACATCCCTTTCATGTTGCATTAATGATGCATTTTATTCTCACTAAGTCTCCAGTGTACAAAGGTGTTTTGCTGAGTACAAGCACATGTGAGTGTGTACAATATGAATATGACAATATGAATGTCCCTTCACCTAGCTTATGTTGGAAACACACTTTGACGAGGAGTATGAGGATGAAGGGGATGCCCCTCTGCAACCAGCTGACCACGGCCTTGAGCTCTGAGAGGGCAGGCGCTGGGGTGGAGGGGTCCTCGCCCCCCTCGTCCCTGCTGCTGTGGCGGTCCGCCGAGGTGGAGGCCGAGTGAAGCAGCGATGAGCGGCTCTGTGCTGCCTGGTGGAAGTGGTGATGGTGGTGATGGTGCAGGGCCTGGCGAGGTAGGAACGGCTGGCTCTCGGTGCGGTGCAAGCCCTCCTCCCTTGAGGAGGCCGTCATCTGGATGAACACGTCCGGAGGCGAACCCAAGACCAGCCCAGCAGCCTGGAAGGGTGCCGAGGTCACTGCCCCAGAAGGCACCCCGACCAGACCAGAGAACAGCTGCTGAGAGGTCGTGGGGGAATCTGGCTTGAGGCAGTCAAACACCCCACCTTCATCAAGGCTGCTTTCAGAGCCTAGTGTTTGGCTCCTGTTCCTGTGACAAAGAAGGACTTATGGTTTAGACCACCTGTTAACTGGTGTTTTGTTCAATCCATGGGACAATGACAGTTTGATAATTGTGCAACTGCCACCCCAGTCCCTTCTATTCCAACAAATAAACAAATAAAATCGCTAGCAAACCTCTCTGGCGGCATGCCATCGGTGTTGCTGCTGTGTCTTCTTTGCATGGCACCCAGTCTGACGGCAAGGGCTCCAAAACTGAACATAACATGAAATGAATGGTCAACATCAAATTCTGCTGGCAAAGCTGACACGGGCGTGTAAAATAGCTAGTACAAAGTATTAAAACACCTTAACCAAAGCAAAATGCACGGTTTAAGCTTTTACTGTGGAGAAAGCTAGGTCATTACTAACACCAATTCAAAGGACGTACAGAAGGACTGCGGTTGGATTGATATTGGCTATCTAAATATGCTAACACTCTTTAGCTAGCTAACCAGCAATATTGTGGGTGAACAAGGACTAGTAAAATCGGTGCCTTTGTGTTAACGAGATAATTTAATAGTTTTCCTATTGCTTCTTACCGTACACATGCTAATTTTAGTTGCTCATTCTTTGTAGGTGTTTTGCACACAGCTATAACAACTACGTTGACAATCTGACTACCCCAACCTGCAACAATAGGGCAGATGGGCGGGCCCTACTTATCCACTTCCTGAAATGACGATTTTACAGAACCAATCAAAAAACTCAATTTTCCCGTATCTGTCTTCTAACCAGTCACATAAGTCGTTAGGGCAGTTTCCCGAGGGACTTTGGGATACTGTTTTGGTGCAGCTCGGACAAGGCCATAGAATACATTTAACCTATCTTTAGCTAACGACAGTGCAGGGTTGACAACTCTTTCACAGCTAAGTGCTTTCTCATTTGAATAAGACAAGTCTGTACATACAGTATTTTACCTTTGAAGCATTGTGCGACGTTAAAGGTTATTGCTTACAAATGGCGATGCAAAATTATTAATATCCTCATAATTAGCAAGACCTGGCTAACTGTTAGCCCGTTAACGTTAGCAATAAATACCGACACATCTGAACTGCTATGACAGTACGTTCTTGTTTACACTGCTAAAAACTAATCGGCATGTTTGAATAACACAAAGTAGGCTCGCAACGACAAGCTCATTTTAGTACTTTATTAAAATGGGTTAAAAAAATCACCGTTTTGTTGCATTGAAACGAGGGTTCGTTCTACTCAGTTAACAGCGTTTAGCTGATAAGAAAACTAGTAAGGCTTAGCTAACTTTAGCTTTCAGGATCACGTTGTGGTTTGTGATTCGAGGTGTCACCTAAATTTGCTAACTGTTCCAATGGTATTTAGCACCTGTAGTAACGCTTAACGTTGCAAGGTTGAATGTCATTAATTTATATTGCTTATTGGTTAACCAGAAGAGGTCTAAGGTAGTTTCAGCAAGCTATCTGTTAGCTACCTGGACCTGGCACATATTCCAAAGAACGTCTCCATGGTGTTACGCAGACTCTTGAGGAAGCGCTGGGTCTTGGGGGTTGTTTTTGGACTATCCCTGATCTACTTTCTCACCAGTACATTAAAGCGGGTAGGTGTTGTGTTCCTTTGTCCTTTAAATGTAAAACACAAAACCAGAAGTATTCGAGCTGCTAAACCACACTAAGAAATGCATCTCTCTTGTGCATGCAGGAGGAGCGAACTATTGGAGACCGGACCCTCTTGGAACTGAGGGACTCCGACCATCACATTCCATGGAAGGTCCGATTCAACTTGGGCAATAGCAGCAGACAAATAACACAATGCAGGAATTCTATACAAGGCAAAATACTTCTGACAGATGAATTAGGTAAAATAAGCGTTTCATGTGGCACTGTATTGAAACATTGACTTCTATTTGAACCCTTTCCAACTCCAACTGCTTTTTGCCCGCAGGTTATGTATGTGAGCGAAAAGACATGTTGGTGAATGGCTGCTGCAATGTAAATGCACCAAGTTCCCGCCAGTACATCTGTAAAAGCTGCCTTGCCAACGGATGCTGCAGCATCTATGAATACTGTGTGTCATGTTGCC
This sequence comes from Coilia nasus, assembly GCA_027475355.1. Taxonomy (NCBI): domain Eukaryota; kingdom Metazoa; phylum Chordata; class Actinopteri; order Clupeiformes; family Engraulidae; genus Coilia; species Coilia nasus. Next base: position 24,434,408 of record CM050217.1, read on the forward strand.
TTCAACCAGACAAGGTAACCAATCTGCTATCTTTATGTTGTATTTATTGTGTGTGTGTGTGTGTGTGTGTGTGTGTGTGTGTGTGTGTGTTATTGTGTATGTGACGGACTTTCCTCTATCTACCTACTGTACAGTATTTAATTTAATGGTATTGGAATACTGTGCAATATTTGTATACTGTGAAATATCATTACTTTTTTGTCCAATGTCCACTACACATAGCATAGGACAATCATCATTGTGCAATATTAATAAGGTGCAATAACTTTGTAGAATTAACATGCAATACACCTGTATATACACCTCATTTATTACTTGTGCCTCAGAACTGTGCACCTGAAGCCCTTTTTATTCTTCTTTATTTTCTATCTTGTGTTGCACTACTATTTATTTAATATACGTTGTAAATATTCTTCATGCATGTCAGCACTGGAGAAGGAGTGGCTTTCAGTGTCATTGTACAGGTGTATAGTGTACATTGTACATGTGTATAGGGACAATAAAAGGCATTTTATTTTATAAGTTCAGAAGTGGTTGAAGGGAAGTGAAACAGCTGGCTGGCAAATCCCTATGGGTTTTGTGTCTGTTTTTTCCTATAGCAACCTCTTTTGGAGCGTTTCCTGAACCGGGCTGCAGAAGGCTTTCAGAATCTCTTCACTGCAGTGGAAGATCATTTTGAACTTTGTCTCGCAAAGTGCCGGACTTCTTCACAGGTACATGCTAAAGTAAACAGTGTTGGAAGAGGACATTCACCCTCCTCATGTTCACATTCCGTAGAACACCAGATCACTAGGCTGCCCTCTAATTGAGTACATATATATATATATATATATATATATATTTTTTTTTTTTTTTTTTAATAATGTTAGTAGAGTTAATAGTCTTGCTACAACAACAGCACATTGCCTTTTGTTTTTCAAGACAACCAAAGCACTTTACAATGAACAGGACATCTCACTCACCACCAGTGTGTAGCACCCACTTAGGTTTAATCCCAGTGCATAACTACTCTCTCTCCTCATGATGTTTTTGGGTATAATTAATAGTCTTACTATGCATTTATTCCCCACTGCATAACTTATTTCTGTGTTCATGATGTTTATGGGTATAAGTAATAGTCTTGCTATGCATTTACTCCCCACTGCATAACTTTTCTCTCCCCTTATCCCCCCCCCTCCCCCCAATCAGAGTGTTCAGCATGAGAACACGTACAGGAATCCACAGGCCAAATACTGCTATGGGGAAAGTCCACCGGAGCTTCTGCCCATATGACCGATTTGGCCTGTCTACAGGAAACACAACAACAATGGAACAATGAAGGAGAATGAATTAATTCCACACACCAAGCTGGACTTTTGACACTATGAAGCCCATGCCTCGTGTCAGTTATGTTGAGCCTGGACCCATGAATGAAGCAAGACAAAAACAAGAGCCCCACTCCCTCCCACTGTCTGCAGGTGGTCAGGTGGGGTGGGGAAGTTAAAAAGGATGTCTGAAAGTTTACACTTCATAAGTGCATAGATTGCTGTCCTTACCTCATCAGAGACAACTCCCATGTGTGTCACTTTAGTACCCATGTAGCAGCTGACTTTCAGAAGAACTTGGACCAGGTTTAGGTTCGGATCAGACCTGATGCGTATCTGTCAATGAATGTTTGTCTGGTTTGTAAATGTGTTGTCTCCGGTTTCCCTTCTCTTTGCAGGGTGCTTTTTTGTGCGTCAAACTGATGACATGGTTGTCAACAGTGCAGTTTGTTACTGCCCTATGGGAGAGTATTGCAAACTACAGAAACAAAGGCCATTTGTAACAAGTACATTAATCAGTACATTGTTTTGTTTGTTTATTAATTTAATAAAGCAACTGTGATCGATCCATATATATATATATATGTTCTCGTTGTCTAAGGAACATGAACTCTGTTTTCTATTCTATAGACTGTATCTGTGCAATAAGTGGCATCCCTTGGTGACTTTGATATTTCTTTGGAAAATGAATCAGCTAACCACATGACTGTTCCATCCACCACTTAGAGGTGTGATTTATTGGAAAAGAATGAAAAAAAGCTCCCTGATTAGTTCCTCGGTTTTTAGTCATGAACTGACTATTTACACCCAGCTGCTCCTACATGTGGGGCCGAGGTGGTTTCATTTTCTCTCTAGGGGAATCTCCTAGTCTCCCACTTACTGAGTTTACGATGAGCCACCAGATGCATCGCAACAACTCACTCCAAGAAGTATAACGCACTACGTTGCACCGATTTTGTGAAGTTCCCATGAGATTATGAGGCCATCATCAGACAATTAATCATCCTGCTAAAGCATGATGCAAAATCTGCATTGAAATTAAGTAAAAGAAATAATTATGGCCCCCCATCACATTTTTTCCCTTCCTCTGACATTTTGATTAATGACGGGTCACGTGGGATTCATTACGCCACTGGATACTGATCAAACCAGAACATGCACCTGCTTCCACTGGAAATGCTGGCAGAAGCCTAAATCAAACTTACTACCAAATTTGCATTATGTGTGTTGCTTCAGTTACCAGTGTGAATTAAACGAAACAAAAACTTGAAACACATGCATCAAAGTTGTATGTAAAAAAAGTGTTGTTCAGTTTTATTAAAATTATGTAGCCTAACTATTAATAAATACAGCAAATACCCATCAGATTTACAGAATATTATTAATAACACATTTAAATACAATGAAGTTGCAGTTCATTAATTTATGAAATTGCAATTGGCTTACCCCTATCATTTGCTTCTAAAGTAGTGATATACCAAACATTCTATCCATCAGTCACATATTTATCACATTTATTTGCATTTCATGCGCCACTTGGGAAATGTTTTATACAGTAGTACACAAATAAATCATATTGCAAAAGCATACCGCTGTGCCAAATTAAAGAAACAAAGGTAAAGTTAAAATTTGTTAATGTTTAAAAAATTTGAAATGAACAATTAGAAGTTCAACTGAAAAACTTAAATACAATGGGATCAAGAAATTCATTTCAGTTCTGTAAAAAAGTGCTAACATAAATACCAGTTTTAGATGCAGTTTAGATGCATTACAGAGTTTAACTATTTTTTATAGTTTGACCCAGAAGGCTAACAATGGAAGTGGTAGGTGCCCTTAGACGAAGCATGACGACTATGCTATTTTTAAAACATTAAAACAGCTCGAAGAAACTCCACATTCCATTGGTAGTACAACAAAGGCTCTGGCATTCAAAACGAACCACTGAGAATATTGTAAATGTACACAACATTTAAAAAGCTGTTCTTACATGCAGTCGATTGCAGTTGTTTCTCGTTGCCGCCATGATGAAAGTCCAAACAAGTTGATTGTACTACCTCTCCTCCTATTCTTCCTGCTGGTTCGTGTTCGTTAATCGACCTGTGCAGACTTTCATCATGGCGGCGACGAGAAACTACAGCAAGGTACTGCTTGTCAAAACTGTTTTATTAATAAATGTTGTGTACACTTACAAAGTTCTCAGCGCCTTGTTTTTAACGTCAGGGCCTTTGTTGTACTACCGATGGAGTGTGGAGTTTCTTCGAGCTGTTTTAATGGTTTAAAAATAGCGTAGCCGTCATGCTTCGTCTAAGGGCACATACCACTTCCATTGTTAGCCTTCTGGGACAAACGATAAAAAATAGTTAAACTGAATGCAACAGGCTAAATCAATTTTGTTCCTCCGTACACATACCAACTCGGTATGATGTTTTAACATGCCAATTTTCATTTTACACCGAAGTTCTCCTTTAACACTGAAGTTCTCCTTTAACATACCTATATTATTGACTTATACAGCAGGTAGAAGCTTCAGGGATGGGCGCCGTCGTCTTGAATTGTCACACAGATTAGGTTGGTCTTTAATTGAAGATAAAAAAACATCAAAGCTGTGTAATACACTGAGACTCCATCTTTTCTTCCCGTATGTATCGCTTGGCAGTTGAAGCTTACATGTACAACTAGAGCATCCTTCTCTCAAAGTTGAGTTTAAATTTAAGCAGGTTCGATTTAGTCTTAAGGCCAAGACATCAAGGTGTTCTTCGTTTTGCTTTTGGTTGAAATATTCTGATTGGACTCGCCGCAGTAAACTAATGGCTTCAATCATGTATGTAAGTCCACAGTAAGCTTGTTTTATCAATTCCTGTCTTGGCCGTGAGCCATTCAGAGGTTTAAGCTCTTGAAACTGCACATCTGCTTGCACAGTCCAATCACAGTCCAATCCAGTCCAATTCTTCTGAAAAAGAGCAGAGCATGAATACAAAAACAGAAGGGAAAAAAATAATATCATGAATCATTTGCACAGCCCCCTTAGGGTAAAGAAAAGAACATATTTCATAGAAAACAATGTTTTTTTTTTTTAAAGCACATTGTTATTAATCACATTTGTGCTGTATCTCTGACTTCAAGATTGTCAGAATGGACACAAAGGATAATTAAAATGTGCACAACATAAAACACATGCAATGCATTTGTAAAAAATTGTACTCACAAAGTCACTGATGACATCTTGTGTTTCTTTTGAACAGGTGCGCACTTGTTTAATAATTCTGCAGCTATTTACATTCCAGTAAAGGAGTATGGACAGACACAAGTATACTTGCACACATCCTGTAGAATAAGTGTATAATATTTAAAAATATATACAAGTACTAAAGTCAGTCAATCTACATTAACATATACACGATTATTATTGGCATTATTAAAAGTCAGTCATAAAACCCTTTTGGAACATCAAGGAGAAAGAAAAGAAGAGAAAAACCTTTACCTTTTGTCAACATTGTCAAATAAAACCCAGCAGATCCACTGTGTTGACAGAGAGACCTCACCAAGTGAAGGTAAATGCAGCTACTGTAGATGTACATGATAACTTCTGCCTTTTATACACAACTCAACACATCTTATCGTGTATATCAGCATTGCTAAACCTCTACGTGTCACATTTGGGTGTACCAAGATTCAGAGTCAGAGCCACTTACAGATTTAGTCCCAATGTATTCCATGCATTGTTGTGCATTTAGACAAGTCTAGTAAGTACTATGGTTTATGATGTACTTACAGTATAGTGTATCTCAGAGATCTCTATACTATGAAAAACTGCTGAAAGGTTGGTAGTCCAAGGAACAGCTTTCTTTTGTAGATAGATGATGCAAAGGATTTAGTTCACAAGACTGTTTCTAAAATATGTCAGTTATGTACAAATCACCCATGATCTTGGGTCTGGTGATATGACGGATTCACTATTAGTCATTTGGTAGATAGTGAGGTGTAATTCTACAGTAAACTGTCTTTAACTCAGAAAAACTGAGTGTGTGATTGTGAGCTGACAGAGGCGATTCTAGTGTATTCTGGCCACTACTTAGGTTTGTCAGTTTTCGGGGGCCCTGTAGTGGCCTGGGGGGACCCAAGCAGTTGCCCGTGTTGCCTTTTGACAAGCTAAGCTAAACTCAACCAAATATTGACCTTTTTGAGTCGAATAGTAGTATTATGTGTTCCTCTATGCCCATCAACAAATGTGTATCAGTTGATAAACAAACTTGACACTCTTTGTCTTAAAGGAGAATTTCGGTGTAAAATGAAAATTGGCATGTTAAAACATCATACCGAGTTCGTATGTGTACTGAGGAGCAAAATTAATTTAGCCTGTTGCATTCAGAGTTTAACTTTTTTTTATCGTTTGTCCCAGAAGGCTAACAATGGAAGTCGTAGGTGCCCTTAGACGAAGCATGACCACTACACTATTTTTAAACCATTAAAACAGCTCGAAGAAACTCCACACTTCATCGGTAGTACAACAAAGGCCCTGTCTTGTTGTCTTGTCACATACAGTAGTGACTTAAAATGTCTTGTCACATACAGTAGTAACTTAAAATGGTACATAACTTTATTTGTAAGTTTATTTGTGAAAAGTCCATCCCAATTGCCACAAAAATACTGCAGAAGACCTATTGGAACCCACATGGACCCAAGATTCACCCGGTGGAAGAAAAATGGTTTGGGGTTACATCCGAGAGCTCTGCAGAGTGGAGGACAACATAAACAGCCTGAAGTATCAAGACATTCTTGCTGCCCATTACATTCCAAACCACAAGAGAGGACACATTCTGTAGCAGGACGGCGCTCCTTCTAATACTTCTAATGCACCCTCCGCATCAAAGTTCCTGAAAGCAAGATCAAGATGCTCCAGGATTGGCCAGACCAGTCACCAGACGTGAACATTATTGAGCATGTCTGGGGTGAGATGAAGGACACTTAGAAGATAAAACCATCTTGATGAACTCTGGGAGTCCTGCATGACTGCTTTCTTTGCCATTCCAAATGGCTTCATCTAAAGTTATTTGACTCATTGCCAAGATGTATGGATGCAGTCCTTCAACCTCATATGGAAGTCATACACAGTGTTAATTATTTTTTCCAAGGTACCATGGCTTTATGTTCTAATGTTGTTGTAGCATGTATGTGTATTCAAAATAAAGTATATGTATAACTTCAACATTATTTGTGTATACAAGACTTATGTCCAAGAAAAATCTGACCTTTCTGTTCTTAATAAATAATAAAAGTCAATGAATGATACAGAACTTTCTTTTGGTCTAAGAAGCATGATATAGAGGGCTTTGCCTTTCATACAAGCCATTTCTGATTTAAATTGATCAAGTTATTATTTGCTGCTCCTACAACTCAGATAAGTGACAGGACTTTTGTCAAGCACTGTATAGTTTTAGGAATGGTTTCTCCTCTGTTAGCTAAAGGCTGAAGAACATTGCACCCTTTGTGTGAGATGAACTCATTTGCAGTTATCCACACCATTTGACAGAATTTGTCCAGAGCATTAAATCACTAGAAATTATCTTTGAGCTACTGAGTGCATCCAATATCTTTGAGCTATTGAGTGGATCCAACAATCTTTTTACCAGTTTTGTTTTGTGTTCACTCACTCTGACGGGGCTTATGTAAGGGATAGTGTTATAAAAAGCAGCTTGTTGATCCTTTAAATATTTGATCTTCGAACGTTGTAGTGGCCCATTAAAAGTCAATGGGACATTCATCAACATTCTAAATAGCTGTATAATAAAGACATATATGATGGACAGATTAAAAAAGGAAACTTTTTTTGTTACAAGTCCATATTGCCATGTGTTATGTAGTTGTGTAGTCCCAGGATGTCACAGTGCATGAATAATCTAAGGAATACTTTGACAGAAGGACATCACCAACTACATGGCCAAATGACACAGCCTTCTTTAGTGTCAACTTGATTGTGTTAGTTTGGACATACGTTATAAGTGGTTAGATTGCTAGCTATATACCAAAATGTAACTGTCCCAAAAGAAATTGTTGGCATTAGTTATTATTTGGGCATTAATTACCGCATTTCATTGGCACAAATATTTATCTGAAAAAAAGACTCATACCATGCAAGATCCATAGACATGCATTGTCGTTCCTTTAGAGTGGTCGGATAAGTATAAATATCTAAAACCTAATGATTGTGTATAGATGCTACTGGGAGTGGTGGCTCAGAAAATGGTTCTCCTCTATGATAAATGAGGTGATTCATGCCAAGGATACAGTTGACATTTGTGGTTAAACTGTTGGGGGGTGGGGGGGGTGTGCAAGTTACCTCGGGCACTCGCCCATTGGAACTTGTAACATAATGGATTCACTATTAGTCACAGTAGATGATGAGGTATGATTCTGCACTGCGACTTGACTGAGATTGAGTAAGCGCATGAATGTGAGCTTCACCGAGTATGGGCATGTCAGCTAACAGACATGCTAAGAATCTAAGATGCTAAGCCATCTCAAAAATCAGTACCGTTTTCATGTACATTTAGCACAACAACTCTTATGAAAAAATACAACTGAACAAAGAAAGCACTGGCTTTACATCAATGTCTTTCTTAGTCAACATCCTTTAATGAATATTGAAGCTGCAATATTACAAACATTTTATGTGCTAATTTTCTACCAACAATGGTGTATCTGTCAATACACAAAATTGCTACTCTTGGTCTTGAGGAAAAATGTTATTTGTGCAAAGAAACTTTGTGTAAAAGACTGCTGACAAAAGGAGTCCATTAGTGTTGACATTAAGAAATAAGTATGTACTACTCTTTCCCAGCAATTATGCCAATGGCCTGGGCATTTTCACCACCACTGTATGAAATGCAGAAATAGTAGCAACTATTTCAAACAAGGTGAACCTTCTTTTAGGATAGAGATTTAAGGATAGTTTTTCTTCTAACTTCTAAAGAGAGAAAAAAATGCATATTCTATGTTCTAGAACAGTGCTTCTTAACTGGTGGGTCGGGACCCAAAAGTGGGTCACGGAGAAGTTCTGGGTGGGTCGGGGAACTTGTAATTAAAAAACAAAACAAAAAAAAGAAAAAGGCTATTGTGTCAGATTTGATGCCAGGGTGCTACATTAGTGGCAATGTAAAAGAAAATCCTATCAATTACAAATAAGTTAGCTGTTCAGTTTGTCATGTGTCCTGGTGACAGGGGTAAAGTATGCCCATAAATGTTAATATTCTTTTTGTGTGTGTGTGTGTGGGGGGGGGGGGGGGGGGGGGTGATGGGAAATTATGGGTCACACCAGTTAGGAACCACTGTTGAAGAATACAGTCAAAGTCAAGCAAACGATTTTGCAGAAATCCACACACTTTTGGCACAATCTCCCCCTAAGCACCAACCATTTCTCTACAGAGATACTGAGTACGTCCAAGGAGTAAACAACACATTAGACTTTTCAGAAGCATTTCAGAACACTGCCCAAAAGCATCACTATGCGTTGGAGACACACTAGGTGCTTCACACAGAAGAATCCAGATTGAAATGTATATTTAAAAACAGTAACACTGGTATTTTCATTTGGTTTCACCTAGTGATTCCACTCCAATTACTTCTTGGTGCTATCATGAAGAAGGCTTTTCCCCATCTCTAAGCTGCTGGTGTGGTTAAGGTAATAACACAATGCATTTAGCTTTCAAAGTCACAACTTAACCTAGTATATCACAAGTGATTACAATACACAGTAATTAGAGAAATAAAGAAGATTTTTTATGACTCGTGGTCACACTTGTTGGATAATTCTTTCATACACGGTCGCTGAAGACCAACTGCAGCGAACACATTCACTTAAACATTTTCAGAGTGCGTTGTAGTTTTCCACAAAGGAGCTTTTTTACACAAATTTCAAGGCAAATGCACTGTGCAGCAGGGAAAATGGATTGTCAGTGCCTCTATATGCTTCATGGAAAACAATAGAGATGTTCACAAGAATGACACCAAAAAACATGAAAAAGTAAACTTTGATATAACACAATCCTATACAAGAGATAGTGACACAACAAGGCATTGCAATGCACAGAGTACCTCACAGGCTACATTTCAAAATCTTCTCATTCCCAAATTGGGAATGAGCAGCACATTCTCACAGAGGACTCTCATTCCGACACCACTGGAAGACAGGGGCATGTTAAGCAGTAACTTTTTCAGTGCACATTTTCACACAGGCAGGACACAGGTGGCCACCTAGATTCGCATCGCAAAGGGCTGCTGAATCATAGGCAGCCTGCATCAGTCGTCCTGATGTGGTCACAGACCGTCCTTATCAATGTCTTTCCAAGAGACACATCCCATGGTCACTGCAAGAGGTTAATACTGCTTGTGCTGCAGTTAGTGTAGGCACGATAGGCACGATTAGCATCTACACACGCACACAGAGAGAGAGAGAGAGAGAGAGATCTGCCAATGTGCCCAGAGTGACTGAAGCCTTCAAAGTACAGAAGGTCAACAGGCTGGTTCCTTCCTTTGTCTCTGTAGCATGTCAGTAACTGTGACGATATCCTCCTCTGGGACCTGGGAATAGATCAATAAAAAGAGAACAAAATTAAAAATCTAAAAATAAAAGAATAAAACAAAATAAATAGTCAGATTTTTCCCAAGAATCCTGTCACATGTTTCAGGCACAGATGGGATGAAGGTGGATTTTATGAGTGTTCAGCACTGACACTTACTTTTGACATACTAAAAAACAAGACAACATGACGAGCGCCAAATTGTTAACAGTGTTAGTAAAAAATGGAAAACTTGGTGACTGGACCAAGATAACACGATGGATCTCTTTCTTTCAAACTGGTGACGCAGACCATTGGTTTGGAAGTGGGTGTGTACAGTCATCACTTAACCCACTCCTCAGGCCATGATCAGGCAACCTCATCACCGATCACACCTCTTCAGCTTCAACTTGGAGAGCTATTAAAGCCACATGACACCACCACCGAAGCATGACATCTTATTTTTGTGGCTAGCTCTCCCTTCCAGGAATTTAATCTTAGAGGACTCTTTGGTGATGATGGTCATTGTCCGTTCAGCCAATAGAAAGCCACCTTAGTGACAGGCAAATGGCATCAGGATTCTATGAAAAATAATACATCTGTTGCACAACAAAAAAGAAACAGGCATAAAAAGGCCACCACATATATCTGCAAAAATAGCATTACATTTTTGGCCCTCAAGCCACACTCACACCAAGGACTATATAACGTTAACATTCATGTAAATGACAACTACAACCACATAAGGGTCCACACTAAAGAATGACATTTTAATAACAACATTCTCATTGTGACTTAAACAACCAATAGGATGTGACATCCTGTAAATTCTAATGAATTCTGATTGGCTGGTGTGTGTTGTTTATATTTTTATATTATAGTTTATATTAAATCACTCTGAAAGTGATGTTAACAATATTGTTAGGCCTGTTGCATTGTTGATCCATGGACGGCACTTTTCACTAAAGTAAGAACGATTTTTACAAAGCTATAGTTATTGTTGTTGTTCTTGGTGTAAATGAGCCTTAACTCTTAAAATAAGGCCAAACAGTTTATTTTTTTATGCTGACTCTGCAGTCTACAAATGTTGCCATGGTAACGATGGAAATAAACAGGATAGCTGTAAGTTATACCGAAGATCTTATAGGACCCTTTCTTCAATCATCTCTGGTTATACAGTCTCCAAAAAAAAAGAGGATTTTAATCATAAGCCCACCATGTTTGGTATGACAAAGTCCCTATTTCTCTTTCCTGAGAGTGGTGTCTCTCCTACCTCTGTGAATGTTGTAATTACAGCCACACTCAGTGCCCGACAGCCTAGACATAGAAAGACTACAGTACATGCACAATCACAGTCCACATTTAAATCAAAGCAAACTCTGTTTTGCATCTGCCTCTGCCTCTGCCTCTGCCGCTGCTGGTGTGTGTGTAGGGGCGTGGTGGGCTATTAGGTCTATTAGGTAATTATATGGGTTTTGTAGGTTATAGTTATAACTAACTTTTTTGTATTTGTGTGTGTGTATACATATGTATATTCAAATGCATACATACACATATATTTCTTTCCCTAGTTATGTACAGTATTTTTGCGCTACAACTTGTATGAAAAGTGCTACACAAATAAGTTATTTATATTATATTATTATATTATATTATTATATTTATAATATATTATTATACTATTATTATTTGGCATGCACCTTCCCCCACATAGCCATTTCACATGCTTTAGTTTCAGTGCTTTAACTCCATAGTGGATCGAGTTTAATAATTTTTGCTTCTGAGAATTTAGTTCTTCTGGAAAAGCCTGACAAGCCAGCCCACAGCCCAATTGTGTGGTCCTGCCACAATAGACAGGCAGGCTAAATCCAAGGGGCGGCATCAACGGTGGTCTTTTAAACTGCCTCTGCACGCAATAGGATAGTGCTACAATCAATCAGAGCAATAAACTTGTTTACCATAGCACTACACCAGTGTACTGTTGCAGCACTGACATCATCTTGTTAAGCTCGCCCAGTGACTCTGTACAAGGATAGACCACTGTGGTCGGTCTGACCAGATACAAGAGAAAAGCTTCAATGAGTCGTGGCCAGACCAGGATAGAAATTTCAATTTCTACTGCTAGGGTACGTCAAGCTCTCTAGGCTAGGTCTGGAACAGAAAAAAGGATATAGAAAAATGTTAAATAATCCTGGATTCTCCCTTGTAGCAATTGAATCACATCTCTTCATTTCCTGTTCTTTCACAACATTGCTGATGACATGAAAGTAATGTTTACTGTATATCCGGGAGGAAGACCATAAAAGGATCTATGATTAAACAGAATGTGGGAGAGGCGAGCCACCTTATTGTGCACAAATAAAGCACATGTTATGTGCACATTTATGGGCCTGAATGGGTCATATGGTGTGCACAGATGACTCAAAGGGCGTGTCCCCACCACATTTGAGTCTTCACGATCACCAGTTTACTGCCCACCACTTCTTACATTTTTAGGTGAGCCTAAAAAAAAATTACATTTCAATGCCTCGTGCCCGGACAATGTAAGCATCATATTATTATTTAATATGCATTATAACATAATAATCTACTAATAAATGATGTAATTGGTAATATATTTAAAAAAACGATATTTCCTTTTAAACATCTAATTCTTCCCGGGCTTTGGCACTGCGCGTGATAATGAGCTGTCATTCTATTCCCTTCGAATTAACGGTTAAGCTTCCATTCTGTTAGAAAGGCTCATTTCATTAGAACAGCTGGCCTACCATGACGCAGGAGTTGGTTGGCAAGAAGGGCACTACTACTATTACTTTTTATTTCTCTTATTAGGCCAACGCACTTTCTCTGGTTCTCTGGTGCTGTGCTGAGCGGAATGGCGATTTGTTTTTTTTTTAGTTCTTGCAGTAGGCTAAAACGTAAATGTGTAGTCAAAACCAGTTTTGTCGTTGTGAGAGAGCATTTCGTGCAGTGTGCCATGGGGCTGTCAACGAATATTCGAAATTCGAATATATATATTCGAATAGTTTTTTTAAAAAGGAATTCGAAGGTGAAAGTTAATATTCTAATGTGAAAAAAACGTGCACTTGCGCTTTGGAATGTCGAAGGCAAAAGAAATACTCGGTGTCTGCTTAGTGAGAGTAAAAAAAACCGCCCACACGGTAAATTCCATGGCAAACCAATAAAAACGAGGACATGTACATCCCTTTATAAAAATACACCTCACGTCGCCCAGATGGCGAAGAAATATCTTTCCATCCCCGGATCTTCAGTGCGCTCTGAACGCGTCTTTTCCTCCGCTGGGAATATAATAAATAAAAAGAGATCGGCGCTGGCCCCTTCAAATGTGGACTATCTTGTGTTTTTGGCAAATAACCTGTAGGTCTTCAGGCCAATAAGACCCGACGGTGACAGTTTTTCTTTTTTATACAAGTACCAAGAATGTAAGTAGCCTTTTCGTTTTTAACAGCGCTTTATTTTTTATGAACCTCAGGGTAAAAGTTCTTTGTTGTCACATTTGTCGGAATTGTGTGCCTCGTTTTATTTAACGTTAGTTTCATGCACTTAAGGCTTGCACTGGTTTGTTTATTTAAAGTTTCATGTCAGGGGAAAGTGTCATGTTTAGGCCTACCTCACTACAGCTCGCTCGGAGCATTCCAGGTTTTAAAAAAAGGTGCGCAGAGAGCGTGAGGGTGCGGGCGAGAGAGAAAGAGCGTGTGCGAGTGAGAGTGAGAGTGCGGCCTTGGCAAATATTTTTTTGATTTACTTGTTTTGTGTAGGTAATGCATTCTTAAATATGTTTAAATAAACTACCTATACAAGTAGTTATGTCTCTTTGTATTAATTTGTCCTGTTATTGACGTAATGCGCGTCATTGACAAAATGTGCAACCTGTTGTTCGAATAGTTCGAATATTCGTGTTTTATTTGGAGCGAATATTCGAAAATCATTTTTGAGCAATGTTGACAGTCCTAGTGTGCCTTCCATTATAATGACCTTGATCTGTTGTTCAAATTTTAATAAAAGAGTTTACAGAAACGCATTAGTGCCCATTTATTTTGTAGCCTTTGCACTGTGAAGTTAATGCGCTTGCTGATGTTGATGCGTCTGTAAATTTGATGCGTTTGCTGATGTTAAAATAAGCTTCCCGATGCATAAGACCTTGCTAATTCTATATGCTATATTCTATAAGAATAGAATAACATTGGTGATTTAATCATTTATCTGCAATCCCTGCTAAATCTTTGGGTCAGTGAGGCATAAATAAAGTTAGAGCACGCGTCTGACAAAAAGGGGCGTGTCATCGCGATGGTTAGCCTACCATCCATCGCGATGTTGGGTTGACGATGACGATGGACGATGATATCGTCTAATGGCACAACCCTACCCCCTACCCACATTTTAACATTATGAAATTGTTACTCACAAATGATATTTGTGTGTGGGAGTACACATGTGGAGTATACCGCTGGCCTAGCTGCATGGCTGGGTGCACATACAGTATGTTTGGCTATCTTTTTAAAACCAGAGTGACCACTGTAAAGTAAACAGGCCTGGCAAAATATGCACAGGTGTTACAGTTTTACTTCAGTTAATGGCACATGATGATGTGCATACAAATCCCACACTGGCTTCAAACTTGCATCTAAAACAGGGGAGGTAGGGATACTTTTATTTTTCTTCCTCATCATGAGTAGCACAAGTTTTTTTTTTTTTACTGCCCCATTCTGTATCCATCGTTCAGTTAATCATAGCCTGGTAAACTGGCCCCTCGTACTTCACTTCGTTTTTCTACAGAGGGTCTGGCAGTGCTGTAGCCTGATAAACCAGCCCCTCGTACTTTATTCATTTTGTACAGAGGGTCTGGCCTTGCTGCACTGAGAAACGATTTCTTTCTGGAGGTGTGGACTCTGCTGAAGTTTAAAACAAGTGGCTCTGCCTTTACCCAATAACTAAGGTCTGGTCATGACGTACGCTCACCAACACTCCCTCCTTTCGCTGATTGGCTCAGATTCGCTTGGTCCGAATACATAAACGGCAGCAAGGCCAGACCCTCTGTACAAAATTAAATGAAGTTAAAAATGGAAAATTTGGTGACTGGACCAAGATAACGCGATGGCTCCCTTTCTTTCAAACTGGTGACACAGACCATTGGTTTGGAAGTGGGTGTGTACAGTCATCACTTAACCCACTTGTCAGGCCATGATCAGGCAACCTCATCACCGATCACACCTCTTCAGCTTCAACTTGGAGAGCTATTAAAGCCACATGACACCTGTCTTCGCTGTTCGCTGGTCAGACCCTCTGTACAAAATGAAATGAAGTACGAGGGGCTGGTTTACCAGGCCAAGTTATTCACAGAGATAACTCCCAGTTGTGGTCAGCATCTGAGCTTGAACACACAACAGTATCCCAGTAGTAATCTATGTTTTATGTTTGTATGTACTTACTTTTCATTCATGCTATTGGAGTTGCAATAACACAGGTGGACAAGTGAACAAGGTGAACAAGGTGCAGACATGATTTTCATTATGTGCATGGGGAAGGGATGGACTTGTCCACACGTCCAAACAGGACAAAAAATAACCTTGAGAATCAGTAATAGTTTTTATAACATAAAAAATAATCTAGCCTATTGTATACCGAATAAATAATATTTAACTATAAATACAAGGAACATTTGTCTGTTCCACGCACAACTCACAAGCCATTCGTTCCACTCAGCTCACATTTGGTAGGTGTCTTGCGAATGGCACAAGTAAGTGCAGTGCCAAATTTCATGTTGTTTAGACAAAAAATGCCAAATACATCGGTAACACCAGCTTCAACTGCCTTTTGTCTGTGTCACTGCAGCCACTCACAACATGGCTGCATCAACGGGCTCTGCACTAGTATATATACATATAATGTTTAAAGGTAACACTGGGATGACCAAAACAACAGTACAGCGCAGGCCACAGCTCCCTCTGTGGGTGGATTTTTAAAACAACATCTGGCTACCACCCTTGCCACCATACTGATGAGCGTCTAGCAGAGGGAGCATCATTTACTTTATGCGTACACACACGTTCGCACACATGCTCTCACTCACACACACACACACACCAAGGACAAACAATATCTGTGCTGGACTTGTATTTGATTTGAATAATAATGCAAAGTCTTGGTGAAAATGTATCAGCTTGTATCAGGGTGTATGGTTCCACAGACAGGGAATAGTCACTCCATACTACTAGTGTCAGGCTTCAGTTGTATGCTTCCGCCCAGGCCCGCTGACACTCTTGCCTGGGCCCGGGACAAGATAATCTGATGCCCCTGCCCCCATATTCCACAATTTAAGGAGGGACCAGTTCTGGGCCCGCCCTTTCCCTGGGCCTGGGACAAGAGACCGGTCCCCCCCCCCACCCCACCCCTCAGCGGGCCTGCTTCTGCCTGGTGTACTCACCAGCGCATGGTCGAAGCTGAAGGTGCTGATGTAGTAGGCTGAGATGTCGCTGTCTGCCAGGGGCTGGGAGATCTGGGCCACGATGCCACACTCATCTGAGGGCGAACAGGAGAAGAGCAAAAGTCACAAGGGGCAGACAGAAAATGATTTCATTCTTGGCTAGTTTTTGCACCCTCACCCTCTTCCACTGCGTGATTTTATTGCAGCGAAGCTGATTGAGTATGCTAATACTATGCATGTTCCTTAAATGTCTCATTCAGCAAGAAACCGTTTAGTACTAGCTCTTTTTGAAATACCATAGGTCAGTCCAAGTTGCATATGCATGCTGCATGTGAAAATGTTCTTCTACCCCGAATGAGCGAATAAGGCACACAAAGTGATGCAAGTTTGTTATTTAGAAAAAACTTGCCACAGTTGTGATTACCATAGCAGTCTTGTCGCAGCACACATTCACTTAGTGAAATGTAGGTAAGTATGCATGTTTTTTAGAACGTTTAAATCTTCTGTTTGGTGTGCTAGAAGCGAATGGGTTTTGAATGAATATGGACACCGTCACGATTGCTCTGAAAAAGGTTGCTAAAAACCTCGGCGTCGTGATTGATGACCGGCTATCTTTTTCTGACCACATTGCCTCCGTAGCGCGGTCGTGCCATTATGCGCTATATAACATTAGCATATTGGGTCAGGTACGGTCTGATTTTTGTACTCAGCTCCTGGTTCAGGCTATGGTCATCTCTCGCCTCGACTATTGCAACGCCCTTCTGGTTGGCCTTCCTGCTTGTGCAATCAAACCATTGCAAATGGTTCAGAATGCAGCAGCACGACTGGTTTTCCATCAACCCAAAAGGTTGCATGTCACTCCTCTCTTCATCAACCTGCATTGGCTCCCGGTGGCTGACAGAATTCAACACAAAGCTTCGACTCTAGCCTACAAAGTCACTTCTGGATCTGCCCCCACCTATCTCAACGTCATACTGAATGCTTACATCCCGTCCAGAACGCTGCGATCCTCCAATACGAACCGCCTGGCCATACCCTCTCCCAAGACAAAGCGAGGTCACTCCAAACTTTTCTCGGTTGTTGTCCCTCAGTTGTGGAACAACCTACCAGTCCCTACAAGAGCAGCAACTTCCCTCTCGACCTTCAAAAAGCTTGTGAAGACCCTTCTTTTCTGAGACTGCTCTTTACATAGGTACATTATCTCTTTACATAGGTACCTTCGTTGTTCTCTACACATCTGTTTGCTATTATGTCCTCCTTTTGTAAGTCGCTTTGGATAAAAGCGTCTGCTAAGTGTAATGTAATGTAATGTAATGAATGATTGTACCCTGTGACTAGCATAGCCGAGAATCTGTCATTCTCCCTGCTCCCTCCCCTCCACCAAACTGGTATTCATTAATACTCTAGACCACCGCAAAATTAATGAAGAAACGATGCAATGAGACCTTTAACAAGATAAACGTAAGTACATATGTTTCCGATCAACTGTGACCTGCAGTCTGAACACTGGATCACACTTAGCAAGCCTACAAAACAAAACAGAAATACCAACTTCTTATGGCAGCCTAAGCGGAGTTCACAATCACTATTAGTAGGTAAGCAACTAACTTCTTTGAAAACTTTTAACATGTAAAAAAAACATGTAAAAAAGCCAACACATGCTTCTGTTGTTTTTCAATATGAGCAGCTATAGGAGGCCCTACTTAACTCTTTCCTTACTATGCCCCACAAGCATCCTGCCCTCATTTTAAAGCTTACGAAAGACACCTATTGACAAAGGAGCTAAGTTGTAAGCACCTGGACTTCTTTTTGGAGCTTGAAGACATTTTTCCTGGTTTCCCATCATCAGGCTAGAACTGAAAAAGACTTTTGGATGAAAGGTGAAATGTCTTCAAGCTCCAAAAAGGAGTCCAGTTGCTTACAACTTAGCTCCTTTGACTACCATGACCTGGATGAATGAGAATCTACACAGACACACCTATTGACTTGTCAGTATACACTTGCAAGTTCATGTAACTTATTAGTTACTTACAGGTTATTTTTCTACCACAGTTCATTCATGTGTGACTTTACTGTTTCACTGCAAAAACAGGGTGACTGCTATGGGGTGGTTCGATACTTTTGCAAGGTGCTGACAATTCAGTGTTGCTGGCCGTACTTGGGCATACCCTGCCCTGGCTGGCAGCGCGAGTGCAGCTGGCATTCCTGACTCAGCAGTGCAAAGATCAGTGCGAGGTAAGCCCAGTGTGCCACCCTGAATGCAACCAGCACCAGTCAGCAACCCCCCACAGACACAGACACACACACACACCATCACTCTCCACTATGTGCAGATGGCAGACGACAGCAGGTTTACTGTACTGGTTGCTGTGAGCAGTGCTTCGTTCCTGCCCAGTGTTAGACAGTGTTAGTTAGGAGTTTGTGTAACCTCCCACTGAGCCATCATGGGAAGCTAGTGCCATTGCATCACTGCTAGCTATCTCTTAAAGGCGATCTTCTATGCTCATTCCCATTGTCAATAACAGAGGTGTCAATCCCGACTTCAGAATGGTAAAAATCCTGCTGTGCTTCTATGCAGTCAACAAAGGTTATTTCAGTAATTAGACACATTTTGGATACTCTAACAGATAACTGTAAGCAGGGCCGCTGACAAAGGAGGACATACGGGTCTCTTGTCCCGGGCCCAGGCAAAGGGGGGGCCCAGAACTGGTCCCTCCTTACATTATGGAATATGGGGTGGTGGGCCCCCCCATCACATTATCTTGTCCCAGGCCCAGCCAAGACTGTCAGCGGGCATGACTGTAAGCACACCTTTAACATACATTAAAAGCCACATACTGCATTGAAAGACATGAATAAGTGAAAACGAGGTCTCTTTGTAAGACAGCAGAGAGAGAGTTAAATTTACTCCTGGCTTACTTCTATACAATGATCCATACACCTACAGCTGGTGCAAGCTGGGTGCATTATTAAAAAAGTGTCTGTCAAATTTGGTTAGGCTGTTAATTTTTAATCTAGTGTCACAGTTCACAAACGTTTCTTTCACTACCGTGGTTAATTTGTCACTTTCACATTTTAAAAGAAGGTCTTCAGCAAAAAGTGGGCGAATGATGAACTGGAAAAACAAGATTTATCAGACAAATAAAGACATCAAAAATGAGTGCAAGAGAGTTCCGCTTAGTGAAGGCCAACACTGTTGGCCTACCAATAGCTATTCCTGCAGAGACACACTCATAGGAGCACCAACACCAATAGATAGCGGGATAGACAGATACTTTATTAATCCAGGTGGAATATAAGGGAACTAGTAAAGGTAAAAGCAGAAACACACTTTAAAGTCGACCAATTCTAAGACTGTCACTTATGTTGGAACCAGAAGTCGATCAAAAAAAGTAGAAAAAAAGAATTCCTCACCAAAGCCTAGAGGTTGGCCTCCAATTCGCACCATTCTCCAGAGCTCTCCAGACGAGCTTGTGAACAAGAGATCAGCAGGGAACCTGCAAAAAAAAAAAAAAAAAAAACGCACCACCACAGTATGAGAGCCCATCTCCAGACCAAGACAGACATCAGGGAGATAAATAACACGAAAGTGCTCCCGCCAGGCCAGACTTACTGTCTCTGTGCCTCCGTGTCCATGACCAAGGAGACGTAGCCGTCTATTAAAGAGAACGAGAAGAACTTGACACACTGGAGGTCTTCACTTGAATGAGGCTCTTCCTTTGGACTGGGGAAACAATCAGCAGCAAAGCTGAAGTTGAGCCATACGTACCACAAAACATCTTTTTTGAAGAATCCATATTTGTTGCACTATATCACTATACACCTAAAACACTTCAGAATTATACACGAGTGACAGCCAGATAAAAAGAGCCAACGAGGTTAGCGGCTTTGGTAAAAATTGACGTCAGTATCAGATGGGGACCAAGAGTGCTGAAAGGAGCTGACATCGTTTAGTTATCCAACTCAATTTTTTTTGGTACATTACTAATTAGTGTTTAATGTAACACAGCATAGGCATAAAATAATTCACACATCACCAGTTTTCAGAATTCCTGCTTATTACCACTTTCAAATGGTGACGCCAATTTAAACTGCCACTCACATTATAATTTAGTGTGCACAGTTGAGACATGAACACAGACAAAATATAAGGAGAGGAGAGGAGAAGGGAAGAGAGGACAGAAAAGAAAAGAGGAGAAGAGAAGACAGGATAGGATAGGAGGAGAGGAGAGGAGAAGAGAGGAGAGGAGAATGTGGGTTTAGGTTATGTCCGTGGTACCTGTTTGAGTAGAAGAGCACGTCTATGAGCGTGGTGGCGATGGCGGGCAGTGTGTCGGGGTCCAGGCTCATGACACAGAACTGGTTCTCAGGGATCAGCACCGGGTGTACGGTGGCCTTGGCAGCTGCGGCCATCAGCAGAGGGGACAGGAGGAGGGAGGGAAAGAGTCAGTGTGTTTTAAATTAGAGGGGTAGTTATTCCGTTTCCACTTTAGTGGGTTTGGTAGAGCATAAATCACATAAATGTGACTTAGCTATAGGTATAAAGCCAAAGACAAGTACCACAGGTAACAATTAGCTTGCTAATTGTTTTGAAAATGACAATCATCATATGCGGAATTGTGATAAGTTCCACAATGTTTGTGTGTGCATAGGTCCCACAGTGTGTGTGTGTGTGTGTGTGTGTGTGCCTGTGAGTACTGACCATCTTTTCCATTCCGCCGAAGGCCATTCTGGGTGTCTTGCTGGTGAACAGGAACGGACTCTCCCCCCACCTCCTTGTAAATATTAAACTCCTCCTGCAGGGTGTGGATCACTACCGACAGATCTTTCTCTCGTACCTGAGAGAAGAAACACACACACACAAAGACACATTATAAAAAAACTACAATAGTGCTGTGTATTTTCTTATTCTTTTCCCTTGTGGTCTCATTTGGTTGGCTAGGCCCAAACAGACCGTCTGTTGCTATGTTTGAAAAATACTTTACACAACACCGTTTACAGTCCTGAAACAAAAGACACCCAAAAGCAAACACTGACCCTTCATTCCAATATGAACTCTGTCTCACAACACAATGAATGCATCCGTAATGTATGTTGTAAAATCTGAATTTATGAGTTAAGTTCACATTCCTTAAAGGTGTACTTCCATCATGTTTTCATTACTTTTCCGGTGGTTTCTAGTATTAATTAATGCCCTGTGAGCCGGCTTTGGTGAAAAAAAATGCTTTAGTGCTTCTGTTTCAGG
This sequence comes from Coilia nasus, assembly GCA_027475355.1. Taxonomy (NCBI): domain Eukaryota; kingdom Metazoa; phylum Chordata; class Actinopteri; order Clupeiformes; family Engraulidae; genus Coilia; species Coilia nasus. The sequence continues at coordinate 24,455,957 of CM050217.1, forward strand.
CTGTTCTAGTTTGGTGGAGGAGATGGAGCAGGGAGAATGACAGGTTTTCAGCTATGCTAGTTACAGGCTACAATTATTCAAAGCCCATTCGGTCATAGCAAACCAAATAGAAGATTTAAATGTTCTAAACAAAGACACATACTTACCTATACTTTGCTAAATGAATGTGTACTGCAACGAGACTTCTCCGGTAATCAAAACTGTGGCATGGCTTTTTCTAATTAACAAACTTACGTCAATTTGTTGGCCTTTTTCTTATTCACTCATTTTATCGCCTACTTTCGTTGACTAATTGAGGCAACCGGGGTAGAACAACATTTTTACGTGCAGCATTCATATGCAACTCGGGGTGACCTATCACATTTCAAAAGAGCAAGTACTAAATGGTTTCCCGTGGAAGTACTCCTTTAAGGTGATGATACATGGATCAACATTTTGAGCACTGCAGTTGAGCAAGATTATGACAGGTTCCTTCCACTTGCATTTTTTTTAAAAGCCTAGTATTTCGCACTTCCTCGTAGGAGTGTTACTCATCACACTGCTTACAATCACTAGTCACTCACAATAAACGTGTCTGCTACATACAGTGCAATGACACGTTCCTGACATTCTGACTACACAATTACAACAAGCTTCCTGCTGATGACTTAAGGTCTACCAGACAAAAATGACTCACCCATCAGTGGGGAGGACACCTAAATTACCATTAGTCAGTGACACTGCTGCAAGTACGTCCCCTACACTGTTGCAGTATTAGTGGTCAGTGATCAGGACTACAGGAACTTCGGAGTTCAATCCCCTGAGTCAACAACCACTGTCATCTTCATCTTCAAGCCCAAGTTGCTCCTACTGTCCCTGTTGTTAGTTTACAAGTGAGTTGCTCTGGATAACAGCGTCTGCTAAATGATGACGACAGATAGGGCGACAGTTGTTCAGGATGTAAAGGAGTTGCCCAGTTAAGATTCCAGCTACTCCTAACTAGCTTGAAGTGTCCCCTAAAACCTCATACTGTTCCCGCCATCAATGTGTGTGTGAGCTTGTAAATAGGTGAATGAGTTTTTCTTTGGAAAGCGCTTTGGGTGCTCTGCTAAGTGGGAAAGTGTACATATAAATGCAGTCTGTTTACCACGACAATGAAATATTGGCTTTGACACAGAACACACTTCCTTCATATGAAGCACCAATGTAATCTGGTCTTGCCTCACGGCTGTAATACACTGAGCATGTGCGATGCTGGAAGGTAAACAGCGCCAGGCTGGGGCTTTAGTAGGCTACAGGGACAAGAACCTGCCTGCAAGTTAGGTAAACATGAGCAGGTTGGCCGTTGCAATCTTGTCTAAACTTGCACACATTGGTAAGGTCAACAACAATGACAAAAGCAGAAAATATACTATACTATATCTCTACATTGTCATATTTATGGTTAATCTCTTCCCCACAAAAAGTTAACAAATGTATTTTTATGCACCTGTAACACCCCTGCATTATTTACACATCATCCATGAACCCCCACATATTAAAGACCAATTGTACCCAAACCTATATGTGTTCAATACAGAGGTGTCAATCCCGGCTTCAGAAAGTAAAAATTCTGCCATGTATTCCTTCTGCCTGTCCAGCACAGGTGGTTTCACTAATTTGCTAAACCTGTCTGATAGGGCTGCTCAATTAATCGAATTCTAATCGTGATAACGATTTCAGGGCCAAACGATCTCACAACACATAAAATCGAGGGAAACAATGTTTTTGTCCTAGTTATTTTCTACTGTTTGTACTGTACATTAGATATACATTAGACATTTCTACTGTTTGTACATTAGACATCAAAGGAGATGTTTATGAAGAAAGGTATTAGGGACAATCCGAAGGTACAAGAATGTTTTTTCGAAATGTTTTTGAATACATTTTCAATAAATGAAGCATGTTACTGAGGAAAACAAAATAATCGTTTGAATAATCGTGATTTCAGTTTTGGCCCAAATAATCGTGATTCTAATTTTTTTCATAATCGAGCAGCCTTACTGTCTGATAACTTGTTAGGATCAGGTGGTCCAGACAATGGTAGGATGAAATATGTGACAGAGTTTTTTCTTTTACTTCCTAAAGCTGGGGTAGTCATTTCTGATTGGACAGCTCTGCGGTTTCTCACCAGGATGAAGTCTGTCTGGTAGGTGGAGAGCATAAAGACGGACACGTTCTGCTCCGCCAGAGGGGCGATGACCGACTTGGCGATCTTGGTGACGCCCACCGCCTGGGAGCTGCTGGAGGTGTTGCCGTTGGAGACGACATTGAGCGGCAACCAGGTGGAGCCTTCCACTTGTAGATGCTCTGATGGCTGCAGTTCTGCATAGGCGGGGGGAGGGGGGGGGATCATCACACAGAAGCAAAAACTAACACATAAAGGCACAGACATACATTCACTGCGTGCACATGGACGAGGTGAATCCGATTGGAAAGGGATTGGGATCGTATCGAATTCATGTGCACAGGCTAAAGATCGTATAGGGATTGGTTTCGCGAATCCGATTGCAACCCCTGGCTTAAGCCGATGTTAATCCGCTGGGTGCCGCCTTGTGCACGACATCAGATCGGATTTGTGTACTGCACATGCACTGGAATGCACTGCTTGTAATATCAAACGCCGACGGCACAGTTCATGCATCAAGGAAACCAAAAACACTGTTTGTTCGTTCATATGGATTTCCAAACAAAGGAGAATGCACAACATGTATGTAAATGCTGCTCTGTCAACTTCCTCGAACGCCATGTTTATTTGTATGCCGCCAGATAGTTTGTTTATTTTCTTTTTAGCAGCCGTCAACCAGAAGTAGTTCTAACACCACTTGTTGAAAGGAACACATTGCCACCTAGCGTAGCGGAAACGGCAAGATCTCTGAGCATTATCCGATTACACGAACTCCATGTGCACTTGAATTTTGGGACAGACCACTCGTTGGCAACACCTAATCCAATCCCAATCCAATCCGATCCTACCATATGCACTTGGTGATTCTCTTCATAAGTAGTTTTTTACACACTGTAACTACAGATACTACAGAACAGCTGCACTTTATTTTATGACCTACTGACCACACACACACATACGAGGTTACTTGTCACCCTTGAGGTCAAGCAGATTGGTTAACAGGGCATACAACACCCCTTCCTACATATTCCCTGCCCCCCAATGTGACACAGCTGGACAACCACACACTGCCTACACAACTAAAGCCCACAGAGGCCAGGGGAACTGCCAAGGCTGGGGCTGTCAGTCTCTGGCAGCTACCTGGGAAACAGGTGTGTGCCACCGCATGGCAAATCAGGAGTGTAGACTGGACAAGCTGGGAAAACGAATGCATGACCAGAGGAAGCTGACTGAATACAACAGCTCTAGTTGCTCATAGCACTGTGTGTGTGTGTGTGTGTGTGTGTGTGTGTGTGCAGGCCAAAGAAGTGAACATGAAGGTTCTGCAGGGAGCAGCCCCTACAAAGTAAAGTTTTAACAGCAATTTTGCATTCTGCATTTCTGATACACCCTGTGTTATCTTCAATTTGTGTACTTAGGTCATTTAATTTGAAAAGTGGCTGGCAATAAACACATACGTGGACGTAGTCAAGTACATGTAAAATCATAGTTTGGAACGGCTAGTTTTTTCCCATCAATTAGTAACCAAAGCAGGAGAAGCTGGTGAGGAAGTTCTTGTTTAGGCTGCGACATTGATTAGCAGAGCACATGGGTGCATGGATGTGGGCAATCTGGGTGTTACCCCACTGCTGCTAGTGTCTGCCCCACTGCCTCTTGCAACAGCCACACAGCAATGTGCAATGCTGTTTTCCCTTCCATGTCCCTTTCACTTCACTGCGTATTTTTTTTATTATTTATTATGCCCTTGTATATACCCAAACTCCCCCCTTCTCTTTGCTCTTTTTTTGTACTTGACACTTTGTACCTTTTGTATGACACTTGATACTTTTATCTTGCACCGTAGTGGACTTGCTGCTTAATGTCATTTTACAGGCTACTGTTCAATGACAATAAAACTCTTGTAATAAAAGTCTTGAAGTTGAAGTCTGTAAGCAGGGCATCTAAGATATGAGAACACTAGCATATCTAACCATTGTCAATATCAGTGGAGGAAAACGTCTTCACAAGTGACACTCAAATGACAACAGATGAACGTGAAGCATGTTGGTTTGGCAGCACCAGGCAACATCTTCTACAGTACTTAAGCTACCAGTCAAGGAAGGACTAAAATCGCTGAATGGGATAAAATGTGTAGCTCATTAACTTCTGGAGAGGGAGATGGTAGATGCTTAATGACGCTAAAATACACTTTGCATAATAGGGAGGGTGTATTGAATTTCACAAGCAAGCCATTATCTCTCAAAAAGGAACACAAAACAGGGAGCACAAAAATGGAAGAATTTGCAGGTTTGTTCTTACCTTTGAAGCCTTCTTCGTCAAGGACGACTGTGTAGTTCTCTGGAGTTTCTGTGAGACTCAAAAATTTACATCTGGAAAAAAAGACAAAAAAGAAGAGTAAAACGCTGATTAGAAAGACAGGAAAAAAGGCTAACTAAGTGTGTGAGTGTGTGTGTGTGTGCGAGAGAGAGAGAGAGAAAGAGTGTGTGTGTGTGAGAGAGAGAGAGACAGAGACAGAGAGAGAGAAAGCAACACTCCATGCACAGATTGAACAACAAAACCCTGGCAGGTTGCTATTTAGGACTCCAAAGCAGTGGGAGACGAGACTAACGGGAGGCAGTCGGGGAGAAAGGGAGAAAGGGCGGGAGGGAGGGAGAAAGGGAGGGAGGGAGAGAGGCAATGGACCTCTGGTTCTATCCGCACCACAATGCACTCGCTGGAAACCATTCCAGGCCCAAACCAAGTGAAAGCACCATTTCAAACACTGAAAACGCTTCACATTAACAACCGCCACATACCCTCGCCTAACGCTGGCCGGGCTATTGATGCGGTTCCTTTTCATCAACGTGGCCCAAGCCTTTCTGGAGAGGGTATTTGGGGATAGGCCTGATGGAAGGCAAGTTGGAGGACTGGGCAAGGGGAGTGGGGGAGTTGGTGTGCAATGTGGAAAAACAAAAAGAGGACCGATTGCATCATCGTGGGCCTTGACCCAAATACTTCAGAGCCTGGAACAGGAAGCCCTGGCACCCTGGTACGCTTGATTCAATGTCGCCATTGTCACAGCTCTCCGCTTGCTTCCCCGACTGTGGGAAACGATCCGAGTGCACCGATAGGAGAGGAACAGCCTAGTCTGCAAATTCTGCACCTTGACAGCTCACCTGAATACGAACCCGTGTAAAGTGGGCAAGTGCACACTCCAGGTTAAATGGAGGCCACCTACCACTCTAGTACTAACTTTGACAAATGAACACACAATGCAAAAATTAACACCATATCTATGTCTATCTCTACCACATCCTGTGTAGACCTGAAGCACGCACATCTGCCTTAAGTCGTGTAGGCGCTGGACCAAAAAGCAAAGTAAAAAAAAAACAGAAACAAAGTCCGTGACACCAGTGTTCTGCCACAAAAAGTTTTCAATCATACATGACGTGTCAGGCCTGGGACGTCATGTATGATTAAAAACTTTTTTGTGGGAGCACACTGGTGTCACAGACTGTGTCTCTGTTCTTTTCATGTCTACCACATTACTTTTGTCTGGACATGAGCTCACACCTATGAGGACTATTCAACTGGTTGAACAGGCTGCCAGGAGCCTGAGAGCATATGACTGCTATCTAAAGTGAAAGTCTCCCATTGCTGTCATTGTGATCACACGGCACAGCACAGCACACAGTGCACACAACGAAATTCAACCTCTGCATTTAACCCATCACACATGTGAGCAGGGGGCAGCCATGACAACGGCGCCCGGGGAGCAGTGAGTGGGGACGGTACCATGCTCAGGGTACCTCAGTGGCACTACTGGCGACTTGGGATTCGAACCTGCGATCCTTGCGGTCACAGGTCCGATGCCTTAGCCGCTAGGCCACCACTGCCCCAACAGTCAATCTAACAGACACACTACATGTAGTGCACTATACAGCTCTGGAAAAAAATTAAGTAACTACTGCAAATTTTCCTAAAATCAGTGTCATCATGTATGACAGCCATTCCTTTCCCGTGTCGGTTAAATTTGGAATTTGGGAGAAATGTTGTCAGCAGTTTGTAGAATAAAACAAAAATGTTCACTTCACACACATATACCTATAAATAGTTAAATCAGAAAAACTGATAATTTTACAGTGATCTTTTCATTTTTTCCAGAGCTGAATAGTGAACGAGTGAACATTTTGGACTGAGCCTCCGTCTTGGGGATCTCTCTCTGGGATGAGCAGGGGTCTGCCTGCTCGCTCGCTCGGCCTCTGGTCAACATCCTCCTGCCCAGCTGGATCCTGTTTTGAGAGCCACTCAGCAGAACTCGGCCCCTAGCGCCAGCTTCGGGCCATCAATCCAGAGCGAAGGGGAAAAAATAAGGCGCTCCACCCGAACAGGCCTAGCTCAGCAGCTCATTGTGTTCGGCCAACTCCCTCCACACCAACTTCCTGTTAAACTTTCACCCCCCCCCCCCCCCCTCCTTCTTCAAATAATCTCCCTCTCTTAAACACACACACACACACACACACACACACAAACACAAACACACACACACACACACACACAAACACACACACACACAATCCCACAACACTTCCAGTGACACTTCCTCCAGGTACCAGCGAGACTCTCCGCAGACCACGTCTGAAAAAATAGAAACAATAATCTTCAGGAGTCTGCATGGAGCTTCAAAGAAGCACGGCTGTACTGTACTGGCTGCAGAAGGCTGAGGAAGCTGGACAGAGGTGAACCCTTCCAAGTTCTAAAAGAAGTTGTCCATGCCGTATTTTTCAACCACCCTTACATTAAATCGGCTTACATTCTTTACTGCTGTCACACCCTATAGGTTGTGCAGCTTTGCAGAGTTCAGGTGGCAAGGACAAAAACATGCAAGTGGGTTTCTTTTCACTTCATAAACCTGGCAGCTACATTGCTACAATGTATGCATGTGAAGGAGCATGTGTCTGACTCTAAGGGGCTTTTATAGGATATAGGAAAAATGCCTCTTCAGCCAAACCACACTCATTAAAGGTGAACATAAGACAAACATGCCACTGGTTGGCAGCGGTGGGTCGGATGTATAACTATGGGAGTACACTCCCTTTTTTCTTCCTTCCTTTAAAGAAAAACACAAAACATCCTGTTTGCATGGTTCCCTCCTCAGTTTATATACAGTACACTGGATGCACAATAGTTTGCCTGCAACAGGCCCACTGACTGACTGACACGAATACAATCTGCATCAAATTATTACCACCCCAGCTTACAGTTTAATGTTATGTTACTGTATTTTTTTATCTATGAACGTCTGACAGTGCTGTGGAGGCACTGACAAAGCCCAAGCTACGCAAGCAATGCATTCTTTGAAGCTGAAAGTGCATTGTGACTTGGTAGGCTTGGATAGCCTGAGTCGTCAGAGAAGTTGCCAAACTTCTTTTGACCCCACTGACAGCTATTTCGTTCCGCTTTATGATGTTTTGCTCCCACTCTTTGCTGATAAGCCTTTTAGGTTTCCTGCAGGCACCTTGTTTTCGTAAGTGCAACAGGTGACTGGCTGCCCCTCCTGAATTGTTATTATGTAATGTCTATTAAAACACAAGCCTTGTATGGCTGCCTAATTGTCACATTATTACACAGCTAGGCATGATGTGTCCTTGATGGCCTCCCATAAACGTGGACAACAATAAAGCCACCGACAGACAGCAGCTCAGTACACATTTGGCTCTATCCTTCTTTACCACCTCGTTGAAAAACACCTCAGGTCCCAAGTCACACCTTTGAGCAACAGTCACTAAGAAGGAAGGATGATGAGCAATGCATTTAATATTTGGGTGTCGCAATACTTAGCTTTACATGTAAGGTGTTTTTTTGGCAACCCTGCAACCATTTCAAATACAATGTAGAGCTCAACCGTCTCTTTGAACAGGTAATTTCTGTGTTACATGAGGGTAGGTCGATACGTATAATTAGTTGTGTTGTAAGTTTGGTAATTTGTCAAATACACACCAACTAGATACGCAAGCCCACGTAATTAAAGACACCAAGACAGCGTATGCTAGGACATGATTTGCACTGCTGATACCTGAAAGGACAAGAAGCTCAGGACGTTACTATGTGTGCAAATGCAACAAAAGCACTGGAATCGATTTCTGCACGTACAGATCGTCCAATTCAATAAACATCTTACAGTGTCATATGTGATGTGACTAAACTTGTCTTCCGGTGCTAGATATAGACTACACTTACATAACACTGTTGTCGCAGACGTGATAACTACTAAAATACAATATCAAAAACAGGATTTTAGAATATGTGTCCAAAACGTGTCACTTTCTGAGGCTACCCCCCTCATAAGGCTCACGTTTGGTGGGCATGCAAGATATCGCTTTGGGCAAACCTGGCGTGGTAGCTTGGCTGACAATGCAATGCTTCCGGGCTAAAATATTGAACACATTCTCTAGGAATTAACAACTGGCACTCGGAATGCAATCAACAGTAAAGCTATCTGTAAGCGTTCAACTCAGGACCGTTTACTTAGTTACTGCGTGTCGGACCTAAAACAATAACTTGGTGGCCAGCAGCAGCAGATGCGCCTGGGCACGTTCTGCCTCGTGTGGAATAACACATGTACAAAACAACAAAGGTGCTAAAGCTAAAACGCTTACCTGCTCCTGTTTCTCAAGAAAATTAATTTTATTAGCGGGTGAGTAAAATGAACCAGTCCTGTTTTGCTAATACTAGTCACCCTCAATCGATGGTCGAGGATATGCAAGTCCATCTCAGCTCTTCTGAAACACTGTTGTTCTTCAAGGAACAAGAAACAGACGTGGTTGGCTTCTGATTCACAACAAATATAGATTCAAATATCAGCGTTGCCTTCTCTAGCATTCCTAAAGAAAATTAAATGTGCACTGTCTTCGCAAATGTAACACACTGGTGACTTGCATCAGTAACATCAATGGGCGGGGGAAGACGGCTATGCTCGATGTAATTTAACTCTCCAGCTACAGTAGTCAAATTACTGTACACACCCCCGATTTCTTAAAGGTACAGAGGAAGCTGGAGAAATACCGCTAGGGTAGAATACGTTGTGTTCAAATCATGTTTTATTTCGTCTTAGCTGTTGCGCCATTAGCCTACTTCATATTTTGTTTAAATTCTACATTAGGGGGGCATTCCAAATAGGTGGTTTAGTGACTAACCCAGATAAATTAACTCAGTGAGTCATAAAACTCATAATAGAGGGTCTTATGACTCTCGTTTTAGGAGATTTACCACTTGCTTAGAATTATTATGCCCAGTGACCAAAACTGCTCTCTGGAATAATCCCCTTTGGGAAAGTTAGGGTTTGTTAACAAGTCATTTCTACTTTTGTAAGTCTCTGACAATTAAATGTCCATGAAGTGGCTTTGGGTTAGTCTAAGATAGGCTACTACACAATACCAAGGCCTGCTAAATAATTTCCCAACATTTATGGTGTATGATGGTACTCTTATGGTAGTTATCAGTAGTCCTAATCTCAGCCATTAATTAGGCAATCCCTCTAGATCAGACTACATGAAACAGTGCATACTGCTTGATTAGGATTTCACAGTGCAAACTAATAATCCATTTGGGGCACACAAATTCTAGCAATATGAAACATCAGTATGCCAACGACAATTGCCTATATACATTTCATACATCACTGACTATTAATATTTCAGCTCATTGAAAGCAGAGCACATTTAATTAGATGACTAACCTATGGCACATATGATGGGCTATTGGCATAACTGTGGTCCACTGTTGCAGGCTGTACACAATGCTGTCCCCTCGTTGTGACAGTAACTAAAAGTTGGAGGAGCCACTCGCTGCCATCTGCGATTCTGAGTTATTGGCAGATGCAATTATAGACTCCACTGGGGCCCTAGCCTAAAACTAACCATTTTTAAATGAAAACTGCAATGCCACCGCTGTAAGTTTAAAGGTTGTCAGCCCTCCAAGACCCTTTGGGTGGCCTGGAAGCCCAAAGGAGTTGCACGCGTTGCCTGTTGGCTAGCTACTGTATATGTTTGGTTATTGGTTTGGGTTTTGTGTACTTTGTAGTCTCAAACCTGCCACATACAACTGCCACTGCTTGCTACTTATGTGCTCTCTGGGGAAGGAAATACAGTAGGGTGGAGATGTATTTGCATAGACTGTATATGTGTATTTGTAGATGTCCATTCTTAGGGAGAACACTGCTGAGTAAAGGGCCTAAGCAACTAGTAGGAGATGTCAGGTGAGGTCTAGCATCTGAAGAGCAAACACACGTGAGTTTTTTGTCAGAAGTACTTCAGAGAACAATTTTACACAATAAATATTGTGAATTTCATAGAGGAAACAAACATGCTCAAATGAGTAAGCCCTCGTTATACTCAAGAAGTGCAGAGATGATTCAGCTTTCAACAACTACAGTATTTATTGATAAAGTAAATCATGGCAGTTATAAATTATATCATCATATGAGTCCATTTTTCACAAGTCCCTCACATCATTCCCCAACCTGACTGATCTTTATCCAGCAGTTCAACAGTACATACTATGATCACATCTTTAAGGAGATCAATTAATTCCTGAGGCAATCAATACTTTACTGTAGAGGAGAGAATTTCGTGGGAATCATGATCCTGGAGTCCATACTTCGGATTAAAGGCACTACAAGACAACGAAGAGATGTCACAGCAGTCAGTTCAGAAGTTAGGAACAACAAAACAAACAGCATGGCCTTGACCATCTTCATTGTTATGAATGTCATCGTTAGAGTCAACACTATGTGTAAAATATATTAAAGTCAGCATGGTCATCTTTTTCATCACAGCAAAAATCTATTTCTGGTGAATAATTTATTCCCTATGGGAACACCATTAATTTAACGCAGAAGCCAAAACTTGAAGTTAAACCAAATAACATAAAGGCAAAGCCAAAACCTCTTGAACTTTAATTATCCAAAAAGTAAATTCGAGTATCGCATTAAACCATGTTTAATAAGATGTCCAAAATAAGATCCATTTCATAATAAAAGACCTACTCCGCTTCATATTTACCTGTGTAATAAACTACTGACTCCCATCCCTCCTTAAGCCAAGCCGCATTCCTTGTTTCCTCTCTGGCTTGTAGGTCCTTGTAAGCTACAGAGAAAAAAAACATTTCTCAGACGACTTGTACACAAAACTGTACAGCAGCTTTGCAGCAGGTTTGTTGTGTGGTGCCCTGCAGTATGCCTATGAATGGTCTTTAGAATAAAGGGTCAAAAGTAGTCAGAAAGGCATGCATGTGGTGAAGGTTTTGTAAGCCTATATTCCAACAGGCAGAGGGTCTTTGAAAGGTGCTTGTTAATAAAATGTATTATTATTACTGTTTTCTGCATTGGTCATGTTTTATATACAGACAAAGGTTAAATTGGAGGGCAGAATGTCATGACTTACCCCACAGGTGATGTACCACGTACAGCTCCCCAATTTGAGTGAAGAATCCCCCAACAGCCTCGTCGTTCTCCTGACGACTGCTGATCGCCCGAGCCCTGTTGTTTACACAGAATATTAAAGGTGTACTTCCATCATGTTTTCATTAATTTTGCGGTGGTCTCTAGTATTAATGAATGCCCTGTGAGACAGTTTTGGTGAAAAAAATGCTTTAGTGCTTCTGTTTCAGGCTGTTCTAGTTTGGTGGAGGAGATGGAGCAGGGAGAATGACAGGTTCTCGGCTATGGTAGTCACAGGCTACAATCATTTGAAGCCCATTCGGTCATAGCGAACCAAATAGATCTAAATGTTCTACACAAACACACATACTTACCTATACTTCTCTAAGTGAATGTGTGCTGCAACAAAACTTCTCCAGTAATCACAACTGTGGCATAGCTTTTTCTAATCTACAAACCTACATCACTTTGTTGGCCTTTTTCTTATTCACTTGTTTTTCCGATTACTTTCTTTCACTGACTAATGGAGGCAATGTGCAGCATGCATATGCAACTGGGGGTGACCTGTTGTATTTCAAAAGAGCAAGTACTAAACGGTTTCTCGTGGAAGTACTCCTTTAAGAGCTTTTATTACATTACTCTGCTCTTAACCAGAGTGACTTACAGCGAACAACTGCAGGGACAGTCCCCCTGGAGCAACTTAGGGTTCACTGGCACGCTGTGGTGGCAGACCCTAGGATCGAACTTGTAACTTTCCCGATCCCTGATCACACCAGACCACCACTACCACCATCCCTTGTATGCTTATATCATACCCACGACTGATGAGAATCACCTCAGCTGACAAAAACAACTTGCCATATGGCTTTTGCACATGTTTCAGCACAGTATGACAAGTACTTTTCTCAGTTTGGTTATTTGATAAGGGTTTTTAGAGAAAATACTGAATCTATGTCAAATATACTTACTACTGTGCCTATTGTAACTGACTTTGGAACCACTGTCTAAAGTTGATTAAATCCTTTCGAATTCCACAGCATGTCAGAGGTCTCTTTAAAAACAACACGTACGTGAAAAGGTATGGACTTACCAGTTATTTCCCCACTCAAGCATTGTCCCAGGCTGTTTGTTGGTGAGATAATATGAAATGAAAAGATAATGTTATTTGGTGTATTTGTTATCTGACTGTAGAGAGGAAATCACATTACAAACTGCAATACTTGCTAAAATTTTCATTTAGGTTGTCATGCCTCTACTTTATAAATACTACTAGGGTGACCAGACGTCCCGAAAAAATCGGGACAGTCCCAAAATCTAAGCTGTTGTCCCGAATCCCGAATCAAGCCCTAAATGTCCCGAAAATTGCACTCAAACAGAATACTGAGTAGTTATTTTCCGATAAACATTAAAAACGGTTCGTAGAGAGGTTGAGTCAACTGCACGACTACTGCTGAGATGCAGATGCAGATGCGGATGCAGCCCGTGCGCGCAGCCCCTGCTACAATGTATCTATTTTATTTACTGTTTGATGTTCTATAGGCTACAGTTAGGCGCGAATATGCATTGACAATAAGCCACTGTAATAAGCGTTTGACATGGCTGGGAGAAATATAAAGAATGAAAGACTTGATCTTGAAATAAAAACATATTTGTGACAGGTTTGAAACCAGTTTTACTGTCTATGTAGGCTATCGGCCACCAGAGAGCACCCCCCCCCCCCCCCTCCCGTACATAGAACGTACATTTATTGTCTATGTAGGCCAGTGCTTCTCAAATAGTGGGGCGGGCCCCCCTGGGGGGGCACGGTGTGATGCCAGGGGGGGCGCGTGTGACTTTTTTTGCTGTACTAAATAAAGTAATAAAGTTATTCTTTGTTCTTAAGTTGATCTGTATTTCTTTTTTGTTTTCCTTAATGTCAGTAAGGATACAGTGTTATGCAGATGTGCATATTCCAGATGTGCATAGACAAATTATACTATTACAGTTATGGTGGAGATTAGGGGGTTGGGGCGCGAAATGTTTTCTTCTTCCTAGAGAAGCACTGATGTAGGCTATCATCAGCACCCCCCCCCCCCCCCCCCCCCCCAAAAACACCGTCCCGAATTTCAGCCAGTCCAAGGTAATCACCTTCAGGTTATAGGAGCGGAGCTCATATATGTTTGGACCAGTTCGGGGTGTGGGGTCATTCCAAAAGCTGAACTCCAAGAGGAGTTGGTTTCGACGAGAGATCAACAATTTGCTCCTCTCCTTGCGAAACTCCTTGTACTCCTGAAATCACATAAAAAAGGGATGGAAGCAAAGATCTTACCTTCTACTTTTACAGTACCCATACTTCTCGCATATGCTGTAAAATATGATTGCTTTGCTTGTAATGACACAAACAGTTTGTCAGTGGCAGGAAAATGCAAACAGGTATAAGACCATATAATCACTACCATCATGTACCCTCTCCAATGAAAAAATAATCCACTCGTTACCTTGTTGTGCTTTAACTTTTCCAAGCACTCAGTAAGAGCTGGATATCCCCCGGAGTACCTCCACAGGTGCACTGCAAAAACAGCCAGAAGGTGGCAGCATTGTATCATAGCTTGTCTTGACTGTGGGCCTACACATCTAGTATTAGTGGTTTTCAAAGCAGGAAAGACCAGGAGCAACACACACATTGGCCAGGTCAGAATGTTTTTAAACGTTGGTCATCTTTTTGTCTATATTTTTAGTTGTTGGTTTTTTTTGTCTGTTTGTTTTTTTAAGGAACTCCTTACCTGCCTGGTCTTGCTCACCATACCAAGTGTTCCAGCTCCCAACCACTTCACAGGGGTAGCTCTCATCGCGGTGCAGTTGGTTTTGAACCTCAGCCCTGCATTCAAATGTCAAAGGTCACAGAATGTTCTAATTTATGACATTTAATAACAGAGTTGACAACCAAATGCGGTCATGCACATAACATTTCTCCTGCCAAATCTCATTAAACAGCTGATGATGTGTGAAAGAAACCAGTCCGTTTTTAATGCAGTGTGGCTTGTTTATGTGTGTGGCTGTCTATATATGCAAATGCACAAGGATTTAATGACAGATAAAGAAGTAGTGGGTTGGGGGGGGAAACTTACGACAGACTGTTATAGGTATCTAGGCAATCTGGCTTTACATTGTGAACTGTAAGTAGAATAATAAAAAAATACATGTTAATCACAAAACAGTGTAAAAATCTGAATAACAAATAACTTAAAATTAGTATGAATATTTCGCCAGCTGTAGTAACTTCACAGGGTGCAGTATCTCTTCATGAATGTTTGCATATCTACTTAGACATCTTTCAGTCACTTACAAACACACACACACAAACAAACAAGTAAACACACACACACAGATTTTACATTGAAGTTTGTAGAGGTGGCTGGTCTCCTTCTTGGACAAGAGATTGGAATGGGCATCTTTCCTGGAATCTACTTTGTGTACAAAAAATGATCGAAACCAGCCCACATCACTGCTTTCTGCAAAACCTCTGAGGAGAAACATGAAGTAATGGTTTAGAGTTTTATAACAAATAATCTCACAGCAAAATCAAATCATAAATGCATTTAAATAATGGAAATGTCATTATAGTAAACATGAGTTAGCATGCAGGGGGTAAAGTTCAAGGGTCAGGTTCGTGGGTTCATACAGGAAGATCAACGGAAATCTACCTAAAGCAGTAGGCTACATAACGAAATGATAACCCGTTCAATAAAGAAATAAATACGCGGAGCGTAGTGGCATATCAAAGGAAACTCGAACACCACGTTCAACACAACAGTGCCTGCCAGCTCCACAACTACTGCGACAGCGCGTCTCCGAACAAAGCGTCAAGGCCTGACAGGGAAGCGATTTGTGTTGGAACGGTTACCTCGTTGATGATCTCCGAAACAAATAACATTTATGCAGTTGTTGTTGGAGATGGAGGAGACTGCGCGTCCTTGGCATCTTCCACTTCCAAAGTCGACACGGATTACCAGGACGAAGTGGTAGATGAAATGGAGTGTTGTGAATGTTTGTGTTGTTAATGTTTAGCCCATTTGTGTCAGTATCTCACGTGTAGCAGGGCGCAGACCACAGATGATCAAAGGTTGTCCAAGAGCGTGCCAGCGTTTGTGACGCGTATTTTGTCACACCATTAAACGTCTTGCAGCAAGGACATCATATCAAATGAAGACTAAAAGCTGATCAAAGGCGGATCAGCAAGTGTCTGTCACATATCAGCCACCTTTGTTGCTTATTCACTTTCCTACGGACAGTTTATTAGACCTAGAAGTTATTCAACATGACTTGTTTTCATTGTCTTTATGTATCAATTTAAAGGTATACACATTAGATTAACAATCAGCAGTTTCACTGCATGTCCTACTCCACCCAGTATGTCTGTGCATGTGACAAATAAATATCACTGTATCATTGTATCACCTTCTGTTTATTAATTTTTTTACATATATAACATAACTCAGCAATGTAAACACACACAGTCCTTAGGTAGAGATCTTGTAAGCATTCACTCTTCCCCCGTGCTTGATCTGTAGACTTGGGAATGTTTCCTGCATGATGTTGTACAGCTTATCAAACTGCAGATCTACTGTGATGTCCTGAACAAAAAAGCAGGCAAAAAGATTTAAGTTTACTCACAAATTATATGATTTTACATACATTATGAGATAAAACCGGGGGGAAAGATGTCTTACACTGAAATCCAAATACTCCATTACAGAAGCTGGGTTGGACTGGATTGAGGCGAGAATCCCGTAGCACCCTGCAGACTGCATAGGATTCCTTGCCATCTTGAATTCGCAACAGTATGACAGATAAGACTTCAATCACACAATAAATGAGAAACACAAGTCCAATACAGCTGCGATAAAGCCTCAAACATTCAATTGCATTACTATTTTTTTTTTAAATCTCTTTTATTTGTCAAATAATCTCTTTACTATTTGTTTTTATTAAACATTGGACACTGAGCTTGGTTATTGCTGGGCTTGTCAGATTGTCTTTGGCTTACCTTAAGAATTCTGATTGTCTTGTTCACTTTAAGGCCAATCGAAAATCGAATCGCTCCCTCAGGGGGGATGCGGTTATTACTGGGAGGAGACAGAAGCAAAAACAGATGTGTTGTCAGTGTGAGACCTGGAGAAAGAATGAGTGCATATATTAAAATCACCTGGTCTGTTTAAATAAATTAAACACACCTTAACAAAGTCCAGTTGAGCCAACTTAAAACAGTATTGAAGTGTAATGTCTGGTCACTTTGTAACTGCCAATAATGACAATCAATGGAGGTGAAATCTTCACCCCCATGGATATAGAAATGATCCCTGTTTGTATTCAATGTCTCAAAGCAAAATCAGAAAGGAGCATTTCTGTGTGTTTCTACTTGTCTGTATTTCTTTCTCTTTTTTTGGCTGAGATTCAAACATAAAGGTGTGAAAACTCCCTGGATCCCTCCTGCTGTCCTGCAGAGGCAGTGGTGATGGAAGCCTACCTGATGTTCAGCTCCTCCAATGTGTTGTTTTCTCTCAGGGCCTCTCCAAGGGCCACGGCTCCATCCTTCCCCAGGCCGTTGTAGGACAAATCCACCTTTCGCAGGAATATGTTCGCCTTGAGAAACAGTAAGAAAAATAAGGCACCGAACATCACAGAACATCCCATCTCTTCAGGTGTGTGTGTGTTACATCATTGCTTCTTTGTTCACTGGCCTCAATTTAATAAAACGAGGATTTTTACCATGTAACACTACATTTAAGCATTTCACTGTGTAACTTTATCTTTTAAAGAGCCAGTAAACTAAGAATAATATCATGTTTGAGTTCCTCATATTAAAGAAAGAGTTGTTACTAGTCACCTCAATAATGTTGAGCAGATATAAACATTGCTACAAGGTAAAATTAGGTATCAAAATGGTGACTATATTGGGCGGTACTTTCTGTGCTCAGATACTGCGGTGGTGCCGGCTCAAAGTGCAGCAAAGTTGTTCATGACACAAGCAGGATGCGTCATAGTCCCGTCCTATTAGTTACCCCGAGGCCTTTGGCCAAAGCAATCGCTCCTCTTCCCCGGATGCAGTTCCAGGCCAGGCTGAGGAACTTCATTCCTGTGTTCTCCGCAATTGCGTAGCCCAGTGTCTCTCCTGTTGTGGTAAAATGACACACAGTAAGTCTGACCTCGTTCCCTGTAACGACAGGGTGATTTGCCTGCATGTACAATTGACTTTTCTGAAACAAAGATGTTCTATGCAGTTAAGCAGTGACTGATATTAACCAACCAAATGCATTTCAGTATTAACTCAGGGAGTTATTGAAGCAGTCTATCACATGCTTAGAATATTGCAAGTTATGCAAATGGGTATTACGTACATGTCATGAACGGTCATTCTTTAAAAAAAAAAAAAAAAAAAAAGCAAATGAAAGGGGAGAGAGCTAGAATGGAAGTGTGATTTAGAAGCAGATGAAAGACTGGGCTGTGAGGGATGGGCTGTATGAACACATGAATCACACACACTGCCTGATTAGCACAGTGGAGTCACGGGGAGAGGGAGCAATCCTCTCCCTTTCACTTTTAATTACTCACATCATCTGAGTATTGTTAAGATCTGTCATTTATCCTCCTCAGTGAAAGTGGCTTGTGTCACAGCTCCCTTGCGCAGTGTTATTGATGGGGATAATTATAGTAGGGGACTCCTGCAGATGTGTGCGACACCCAGGCGCATGCTTGTGGCGTAGCTGTAACTAAGTTGCCTTCAGTAAGTTCTCTGTTGGTATTTTAGTCTGTGTGTGTGTGTGTGTGTGTGTGTGTGTGTGTGTGTGAGGATGGGGGCTGACTAATTTGAACACCATTAATATACTAGCTAAATATAATAACTGCCCTTTTACATTCATCATAAAAAAATCAGTATCACAGGTACTGTTGCAGTTGCAAATAGTACCCCCCACCCCCCAACACACACACACACACACAAACACATTTTGTTGACCAAAGTAAAAGTTGCTTATTCGCCATCAGCAGCACAATACTAAAATGTATGCAAATCAGCTGCCACAGGCCTTTCAGATGCTGTTCTTGGATACTGGTGTGGTCCCCAGATTATGGAAAAAATTGTTGATAGTGGCAGTGCCCAAAAAACAATCACATCTACAGTTATGAAGTGTTTTGATAAAGTTGTGTTACAAAAGCTCCTTTTAAAAATGTTCACATTTATTACACCCAAACTAGTTCGCCCACTGTGCTAAGAGGGGTGTTGAGGACACCCTTCTTACTTTGACTAACAATGTCAGCTCACACATTTCGCCTTTAAAAAACACAAACACTGGAGCGCCGCAGGTATTCGTGCTATCACCCATCATTATATACACACATTATACACAGATGGCTGCCAGGCATCCTCTTCAGCTCACACCTATTTTATGTATGCTGATGATACATCACTGGTGGGTTTTCTAAAGTGTGTGGAATTATCCGTGGAAGGTTTTGAAAGGGAGACATGATGTTTCATTCAGTGGTGCACAGACAATGAAGACTTCAGGAGAGACCAAAGCGAACAGGTCGCCGAGGTCGCTAAAGAAGCTTTGCTGTTGAATTCACTTTGTTCGCTTTGTTCGCTAATGACATATCATTTAGAATGTTAGATTTAGCTCAGTAATTAATGGACATTGGCAAATCTATGTATTCTTTTTGTATTTTGATTGGTTTTTGCCAAACTGCGTCATAGTTTGTTACCATAAAGTTAACTGACTTCTAACTTCTCTTTTTTTCAGTCGCCCAATTCGCTTCACTGATGGCGAATTCACTTTGTTCGCCCAATTCACCAACTGTCCTTAAGGGGTGTTCACATCAGAAGCGACCAACATGACCAGAGCAACGGAAGTCATTATTTATTGGAGAGTCGGCGGATTGGGTGAACAAAGCGAATTTGCCGGGAGCGAAGCGATGTTCCATAACATAACATAATTTGTTGTCAGTAGAAGTAATAGTGTAAATTTTTACATTCTTTTTTATGTTCTGGCCAGTAACGTTACTGACATGCAACTTTGCCCAAAACTTCAACCCTGTTTTGAAAGCTAAATGTCACACTTGTGAATCACTGAGCAATTCTAAGAAGCAATGAAAAGAAACAAAGGAAATGATATTTTATGTTCTGCAGACATATATTTGCATTGTCAGTTTATCATGAACTAGTGGGTGTCATGAACAATATCCCAACCACAAGCAAAAAAGACACTCTAGTATCTGTTCAGATAACATCATAAAGTCTATAAATATAGTGTTCAGTCACTTGAAGTTAAGATAAAGTTTGTTTCACTACAGGCACTGTGCAAGATTTAAAAATATAGTGTAAAATGGTTTTGGCAGAATTATAAAGAATACGTCAAATACCAGTACAAATACCAGTACATAAGTAATTAAATATTTTTATTTCATTATTATTACTATGATTATTACCTGCTGCATCTCCTAGTTTGTTGTGGCTGAGGTCTAGGCTCTCCAGGCTCTGATTGGTGCTGATAGCCAGTGACAGGTGCTTGGCGGCGCCATCACTGAGCTCATTGGACGAGAGTCTGAGGCATGCCAGGGTGGTATTCTCCAGAAGCATACTGCACAGGGCCTCTGCTCCCCCGTCTCCCAGTCTGTTCTCTGATAAATCAATTTCTATTGGGAAAAAAATGTGTGTGTTTTTTTATGTGGTCGAGAGAGACTTTAGAATCCATGACAATGTGACAATTTAATCTGACAGTGAATGCTGGCATATCTGCAGGTCCTAATGGTGCAATATATTATGTGTATTTCCTGATGTTATTCATCATTAAGTACATACGTGTTTGTAAAGACAGATTGGAATATATAACTACCTCTACAGTGTACACAAAGTCTGCCTCAGTAAGATGCACAGTTTGAAGAAATCATGTAGTTTTGTTCTTGAGGTTTTAGAAAAATAAAAGCCTTCAGCTCTGGCTTGACAAATAAAATCCCTAGAGAGGTGCAGAAGTGTCAAAATAAAGAGAGGGGGGAAAGGTAGAAAGGGAGAGAAAGTGAGAGAGAAAAAGAAAGAGAGGTTGGAAAGAGAGGTTGGAAAGGGAAAGAGGGAAAGAGAGACGAAAGAGAGAGAGAAAGAAGGGTGAAGAAAGACAGGGAAGACAAATAAGGAGAGAGAGAGAGAGAGAGAGAGATAGAGAGAGAGAGAAAGTAAGATTCTCTTGGGAGCCTCCCTGATACCGAATCATCTCGGCATCTCTTGATAGCGATCGCAACCCCTGCAGCGCTACGTGCGACAGCGAGGAGTTTATTTTATTTATTTTCCTCCCCCCTGTCACGGAGGAGATGAGAGGAGTGAGGTAGTGTCGGTTTTGGAGCAGGCGCAGTTGGCACCCGCGGGGTGGCATTGTGGTGGGTGGCACAAGTGGCAGTGGCGCAGGGAAGCACCTGTGATGTAACAGTTCTCCTTCAGCAGCTCCGCCACGGCAGACCCGCCCAGTGCCTCCATCCAATTATCTCGCAGGTTCAGCCTCACCACGGAGATATTGGTTACCAAGGGAACTGCGAGAGCTTTGGTACCCTGTGGTTGAATCATAGGGAATCAGTCACTGCTTTGCTCTCTTTTTAGATACGAGTTGATACTTGAACTTCAGACAACGCGATCCCTTGATGGGACTGGTTGAGCAAGCCGCTTTGCTACTATTATTTTGAACTGCCAATCAACACAGGTTGTATCTATCCATGTCAACACTGGAAGAAGTTCACATAATGGCATTGCAGAACATACTGGGTATGGTATACACAGTAGCTTTCAGGTCTAAGCTTTGCAAGGTAGCGGACACACCTGTGTTTGAGCAGGTGATGGGAACACTTGCACTTGGCTCATAGCCTTACCTGGGGTCCTAGCCCATGGTGAGTCATGTTTAGCTCACTGCTGTGCATGTTCCTCAAGAAGAAGGAGGCAGGGATGACCTTAAGTGTCCTGCAAGCCTCCCTGTAGCGAACCTCACCTGTGGGGTCGTACGCCAGCCCTGGATCTGAAAACAGACAAGCACTTGAGCATCAACTGAATTTCAACTCACTCTCATTTTTCCCCTCTCTTTCTCTCCCTCTCTTTCTCTCTTGCTCTCTCTTTGTGAGTGTGTGTGTGTGTGTGTGTGTGTGTGTGTGTGTGTGTGTGTGTGTGTGTGTGTGTGTGTGTGTGTGTGTGTGTGTGTGTGTGTGTGGAATTAACCCAAGCAATTCATCAAATCATGCCAGGAAGACACAAAAAAATCTACCAGATGGTCACCACAGACTGAATGAGAATAGTTAGTTACTGAGGATTTGGAGAGTGCTAGAGAGAAGACAGAGAGAAGAGAAAAGAAGAGAAGAGAAGAGAAACGAGTGGGGGGCGTGGGCATTAGAATGCACGCCTGAGCTCAGCAGAGAGAGATCTATGTAAATGTGGGCGCTTGTGTAGGTGTTTCCACATCTCTTAGAGGAGGTAGAAAAATCAGGTGAAACTGAGAGAGAATGAGAGAAAGATAGGATTGTACGTGTGGTGGTGGTGTTTGGGGGAGGAGGGTAGGGGTGGCTGAATGATGACTCACTTCTGCAAGCCCATTTTCTTTCCCTAGAGTAGCAACTGCACCCCATCAGGCACGCACACATACAAATACACACCCTACACCCATTAATTCAATGTGATTCGCCCACGCTCTTATCTTTAAACTGGACACTACGCAACCTTCCAGGTCCAAGTCTGTGTCATAGTCGTCCTCCATGGTGTCACTCGCCCTCCTGGCGCTTGATGTACTCCTCCTCCCCTCGCCCACCTCCTCCTCCACCTCCACCTCCTGGTACCCATCTCCACTGACCACTGCCCCACTGCCCCCACCTGATGGGCCCAGTAAGGAGCCATCGGATCGGGTCACTCTCTGGGGGACAGACATGGGAAGATGATGCATAATCATACCCCTACCAACCCCAAAACACACACACACACACAGACACGCACACACATTCCCCACACCCCAAACAAATGCCTTCAGCTGCCACACAGCCAGGAAACACCTTGGAGCAGAGGAGTTCTTGAACATTCTTACAAATAATTTATTACACGCCTCTTGTTGAATGCTGACAAACGCCCCATTGACTTTGAGTGGGCCACTGCAATGTTCGGAGGTCAAATATTTTTTGTATAATGACCGCTGGAAAAGTATAATGACCGCTGTCAATGACAACGGGTTTTGTGCCTCTTTCAGATCACTCCACAAGTAGTCTGTTCACTTATCGTCATGGAATATCTACAATAAGCTGCAGTGAGTTATTTAGAAGCTAGACACGTTGCTATGCAACACTTATAAGTGTACATTCTATTTCCTCGATTAACTATTTTTAGCAGTGGAGGCCATGAAGCAGCAACAAAATCTTTCAAAAAATGACATTGTTATAAGTGTCGAACTATATTACTATTTTTTGACAAGTAGCCGTATAATAAGCGGGATAATGTTCATTATCCCTTACGTACGTATTTTACACAATACAATAATGTAACACTCTAAAATACCATATCATAATCTATGGGTGCTCATAGTCTTCAAAACACTCACCCTCTCAACATTCCTGCACCACCAAAGTGATCATTGCAGCTTAAGGTTTAAACATTTATTTGGTCCAAAGCAGTGAATCACTTCTGGCTGTGTTCAGTATTTGTACACAAAAAAAAGAAAGTTTATACAGGGTTCTAGCTTTGTCAATGGAAAACAAACAAAGTTGCTCAGACTGTGCCAAAAACAAACCCAGCCAGTCATCACAGTGCTTTGGATGTCCAAAAGCAAATGGATAGTTTAACACTAATAGTTTATTTGTAAACTACTAATAGCTCTTGTAACATACATCTTGCTTGCGGCAGGTCTTAGTCTAATACTAAACATGAATCAAAAGAAAGCCATAGCCAACTGTGTTGGCCTGGTACACACCTGGTAGTCAACACTTCCCCTGCTGTAGGCCTTGCTGGGTCTGCTTGGTGGACGGCTACCAATCCCACCGAGCTCCACTCTCTCGTGCTCCGTCTCTGACCCTTCATCCTCCAGCACCGAGGGCAACAGGGACCCTCTGGCCACTTTCTTTCCCACGGCCATACCTCTAAGGTCTGGCACTTTCTTAGGAAAAAGTCCTCCTAAGGTCTAAGGTTAAAACAGCTGTATAACCCTAAGCTAGTAGTTTCTGAAAGTTTTCCTGAGATAATCCTACACTTGCTTTGTCAAAAATCCTTTGTAACTGTTGTTAGCCATATCTCTGTAAATGAATCAGTGCAAGTGAGTCTTGAGAATGTGCCCTGTGTGTCCAACCAAACTTGACACAAAAGGGGGAAGCATAACAGCACAGTTTGATTGACATGCAAATGACTAGTTGCAAAGCAGCAGGGAAAACAGTGTAGCAGCTATCCTCCAATCACACAGGAGGGTTGGAACAAAGGGAGGGTTGTAAATGCCTCACAGATTTATTTTGTTGACGCGTAACTATGGTGTCTGCAGGCTTCTCTTAGCAGAGTGCGAGTGCCTCACAGCTAGCAAGGAGGAGTTGGGCAGCCCACCTGGTGGGGCTCATGGTGAATTTGCTCTTATATTGTTGACAGTAATAACAAGTCACAATCTGGACAAACCCTCTGAACAACACCACAAATCCCCAGTGTTTGACATATAAATATTTTTTTTATTATAAGTAAATGCAAAGTTTCTGCAGAATGCATCAAAATGGTAAATGTTCAAGGTCCATAGGTTCCACCATAAAAGGATCTCAGCAGACGCTGTTTGGATTCAATTATTAGCAGCAGCATAAAACAAACACCAAATCCCTCAAGCTTGTACCATCCAATTACGGAGGGTGCACGCGGTCACAAGAGTAATACGGACACAGTGCCGGTTAATAGACATAGCATTTTTTTAGAGGACACAGACTAGATCATGCATTCAGGTTAGTGCGGTTCAATTCTCGTACGTTTGCAAGAAACTGAGAGACATCATACACATATATTTAACAAGCAAAAAAAAAGCAATAAAAGGAAAGTATGTCTGTAATAATAATAATAATAATAATAATAATAATGATGATAATTATACATTAGATTTTTAAAATACATTCTTATATAAAATCTCATAGTTTATGTTGTCGCTCAAACATTTTTTATAGATTTCTTATGCTGCACACTGCACATCACAGAGTTTCCACAGTGTTTAACTCAATCCAGATAAAGATCTGTGTTAAAAAATGACAAACAAGCAAAAGAACATTCAATCATGAGGACAAAACCATTCACAAGCATGTCACTATCTCTCTCACCAAAACAAAAGTAAACAGAGTTGTGAACAGAATTTACAAAGTTCATCGAAAGAGTCATATAAGTACACCACAAGCGGATAGACATGACTCACATTTAAAATCTATTTAGTGCCATGCTGGAGGACTTTATTCATATGAAAAACAAAGACAGACTTTACAGCGTGAGACTGAGAGAAGGGGTGGGTGGGGGGGGGGGGGGGTGGAAGAAGAAAGAGAAAGAATAGGCATAACATTAGTTATGAATGCGAAGGAAGCCTTCTAAAATGCGTTCATTGTTATGGGGGACTACATTATGACTGTGGAACTGTCTTAGCGAAGCCCTACAAAGGCAATGTCTTCAAGAGACAGTTAGTCAAATCAGTAGTTGCATTGCCTTAAATCACAGATAATAGGGAGTGTGAGAGCACTGTTTATAATAAAACATGAAAAAGACTACAGAGACACATCTAATATGTGGTGCATTATCAAGGATGCCATCTTTCTCCTTCAATAAATACACATACCTTACCACAAAGTGGAAGTCACTGCATTTCATGTCTGACAATGATTTGGCCATATTTAAAGGGGGGATCTGAAAGCTTTGATGAAACAGGTTACTAATACATGGTCTCTTTCAGTACTGCTCCCCCAACCCAACCCCCTTTCTGAACACACACACACACACACACACACGCACACACACGCGCAAGCACAACATCTGTAAACAAAGGAATCAAGCATTGAGAGGTTTTTTTTCTGGGAATCCAACAGGCATTTCAGGCGCTGTACAAAAATCATAGAATTGTATCTGATTGCAGAGTACCAAGCTGGAATTATACGCTGGCTACCGTAAGGCAAGTCCTCGATACATTCTGGACTAAGCGTCTCAGCGAGTTGTCCACGCAAAGTAGAGCGAGGGGCATATATGACTCATGATGGTTAACGTGCATGAAGCAACTTTACTCTACTCAGCTAGACCCTTGGGGTTAAGGGAAGGGGGGCAGGATGCTTCAATCCTTCCTCTGTACTGACTTCTGTAGTATCTGCTCTAAAAAACTCAGGGGGGTTTCAATGTCCTATCCAACTCAAAGCTGACAGCTGCCATCTGGAGTAGGTGATGTTGGCTTCTGTGAACCGCCACGATTTCATGCAACGTTTCATGCGCCACTATTTCAGGCGACACCACATCAATCTTCAGATGTTCTACTCTCATTGTTGCCCTCATTAAGTCTCCATTTTACTCTTCCAAGTGTAATGCATATGTAGAAGTTGAACAGATGGACTGTAGATCACAATGTTCTAAATAAATTACATTTATTTATTAAAAGGGAAAGTAAGCATGTGTAGACAAATGGTCTCTCTTTCTCTCTCTCTCTCTCTGCACACACTGCTGCTACTTGATGCACTGAAAAAACATGATAGGAGATGCCAGGACTTTCAATTTTCAAGTTTTTGAAGCTATTTGTTTCTAAAAAAGGCAAATACAATGGTGACCACAGTCCTGAAGACTCAGAGCCACACAGTTAGAGGAATACAGTGATGCTGAACACGTGCCATGCCGAGAGTTAGCGCTAACCAGCTAAGCTTGGCCAAAAGTGTATGGTGCAGACTGTAGTTGCATCTGATCTTGAAAAGCTTGAGAATGTACATTTTATTTTTCCTGAAAGCCTTACTCCAACAGAATCCTATACAACAGAGAGATACAGACTGAAATAGATATGTAGAGAAAGTGACAGAAGCTGCTTTCTGACTTTCAGAAACTGAGGTCTGGACTTTGGTTGGAGTTCACTATTCACATTTGAGGGGTGTGGCCACATGTTAACTCAAAACAGAATATAAAATTCTGTTTCACTGTTTCTGAGATCACACCCGCTATATTTGATTTTTTTCTGGAGTGTTTCTGGTCAAGTTCACACTCTATCTTGCTCACATAATCTCCAGGTTTGACTAGGACTCTAGCTAGAAAAAAATCTGGATATTCTGGTGATTTCCTCTTTACATTACAGCATTTAAAAAAGCTGGAAAATTCAGGAGTTAAGGCTAAGCCTGGAAGCAGCAAGAGAAAGAGAGACAGAAAAAGAGAGGGAAGGAGAGAGAGTGAATAAGAGAAGGGGAGAGTGTCAAAGAGAGGGAGACAGAAAGAGAGGAGTATTGTAGGTTGGATTTGAACCAAACAGCACAGTCCTCAGTGTTGCATTAACTCAGCCAGTTAAAGCAATACTAAGTACTTTTTGTTTTCAGTCATGGAATTGGCTCTCATTTAAACTACAGAGACGCTCCACTCCTCCAAACTTACTTAGCGCAGTTAGCAGCAATTCCACCCTGATCATGTCAGCATTTTCCAGTGACCACCACTATAATCATCTTTTAAATTATGAAACAGGTAAAGGCAACTGTTGACAACAACAAAACCTTGTGCAGTCTTCAAGTTGCAGATCATAATTAGGATCCACAGAGCTTAACAATTTTACAACATGAGAGCAAAACATTTTTCGATTTTCACAAAATGAAAATTAAAGGAAGTTGCAGAGTACTGCAGTTCAGAATTAAGCATAAGAAAGCATAATGATATTTTTTCTTTTCTTTCTTTTTTGTTAAAAAAAATAAAAATAAAAAAATGGACACAGTATTCTTGACGAGCAATTTGACTTGGTTGTTGTGCACTTCTGACAAGTCTTCAATCCACACCAAAACAGCCTTCTATAAATGGCACCTTACGAACAGAAGACCCTAGAAAGAAAATGAGAATGAAAGACACAGAGTAAATATTTGGTATTAACAGTTCATCCTCAGGCTGAAATTAGAAAGACAGAACAACAGAAAGTGTATGAGAAGCACGAAGAGGCCAACTGAAAACTAGGAGAGTTTTGCACATTCACACATCTTTCTCTCTCTCTCTCTCTCAACCTAGAACTATGACTGTGGATGTGTTCTGTTTGCCATGATGCCGTTTGCCATCATCGCATACTTTCAAACAGCGGTTTCGCTTCGTACTCGTTACAAGTGTGCCTGAACAGGCTCTTATCTTAAAGGGAACAAATGGCTGCATAGAGACGAAAGGAAAAACCACTCGCAGGACACGCTGTAATCCTGTTAGTTTGAAGGCCCCCCACCCCCCTCTTTTTTTAAAGCAGAGTGTTCCCATGGTTACCATTCTAGTTTTGACATGCCAGTCCAGGGGCTGTATCTTTGGTAATCTGTATCTCGGAGGACACTTGCGTGCTTGCTTGTTTGGCACGGAATGAGACTGGGGATGTCCTGGGGACATGGAAGTTCTCATCCCACAATAGGAAGAGTGGAGAGAGGACAGAAACAAAAGCACAGAAAAAGAGACGGAGAGAAATAAGGGAAGTAGAGAAAAGACAGAAACATGAGGGGGAGGGGAAACAACCCTAGAGGAAACAGAGAGAGGACAAAAATATAGAGAGACAAACGCAATCGATGGGAGCGACTTACTCATCTATGTCCTTTTTGCTCTCCTCGATGTATGCGATGGATTCTGACCGCAGTCTGTTGGTGACCTCATATGTGCGCAGTGTGACGCCAAATATGTCCTCGTGATACCGATGCTCGTCCTGAAATTCAACAGGCAAAACTCAGCCTACAACAATTAACCCAAGATTCTCCTGTCCTCTTTCCTCAATTGCCTCCATTATAAATTATTTTTCGTCTTGCTTACTTGCGCTTCAAATTATGTAAAGAAAGTCAGTTGTGGCCTAATGTTTAAGGTATAGGTCTTGGGACCAACTAGTGCTCTCCTGCACCCTCATCCATGGCTTGAGCAAGGCATTTAACCCCACATTGCTCCAGGGAGTGCACCCTGTACCTAAATAACTGTAAATCGCTCTGGATAAGACTGTCAGCTAAATATAATGTAAAAGTTAGGTTTTGTCTGAATTATATTTTGTATGTTGCCAAACTCTGAATAAAACGGTTGGCTGCACTTTGTTGTGGACATGCTTCGACTGCAGCATGAGCAGCAGAGGGCTGGGAAGTTCAGTGGCTCCAGCGACTGGCCATGTGATACACTGAGCACACTCACAATTGGGCAGTGGTAGCCTAGCGGTTAAGGTATCGAACCTGTGACCACAGGGTTGCAGGTTCGAATCCCAGGTTGCCAGTAGTGCCCCTGAGCACGGTACAATCCCTACACACTGCTCCCTGGGTGCCGTTGTGATGGCTGCCCCCTGCTCACGTGTGTGTGATGGGTTAAATGCATAGGTGAATTTTGTTGTGTGCACTGTGTGCTGTGATGTGCCGTGTGATCACAATGACAAATGGGACTGACTTCTATCTGCCTGGTGGCCATCATTATCTCACTGAAAGAACACATTTAACCAAAATGAGGTCCCCTGTCAGGGTCATCAGCAGCTGCGGGAATAAGAATGAGAGTGCCGGGGCACCTACTGAAAGTTTGGAGTACTGAGTACTCAGATGATTGAAACTGATATGACTATAATCTAGTGAATAATCTTGTTTGTCGAGAGATTACAGCAGGGTCAATAAACTGTGAAAGGGAAGGTAAACAGCAACATGCTAATTAAGTTAAGCCCTCAAGGGACCATAAAGTCAGATTGCTGTCTTGATTACTGGCAGTTGCACACAGTTTCTAATCAAAACCACTGAGTTTGTTTTAGCCACCATCAGATTTTTTTTACATTTGTTCCTGTTCAGGTTAATTTGAACACCTTAAGTAAAGTTGCAGCCCATTATAATCCTGTCTTTGATATAAGTAAAGTTGTCAACACAGTGCACTTGCCCATGAATCTAGGATCTAGAATCTAGCCATTTCAAATGGACAAGAATGAACTGATATAACTAATAGGTTTTCCTAACAAAGTGGCTACTGCTCTGACAGCTGTAGCAATATAATCAAGGATATACTGAAAGAGGTTGTACTGTCTATATGGTTTTGCAAGAAGATACATTAAACTTAGACATACAAAGAGAAATATTGCCTATGAGGTTGTACGGATAGACATTTTGCCAAAGTGATGTATTGAGATATATTGACTTAGGGGTCGTAATGAGAGGTATATTGTGTATGAAGACAATGGACAAGGAGAAATATTGTGTATTAGTTCCTACTCTGAGCTTGCTGATGAAGAACCCAGCGTCCTCCAGCGTCATGTTTCCTTGCTGCTTTATAATCTGCTGCACCGTCTTCAGAACGTCTCCAGCCATGGTGACGTCACCACACACGTAGATATGGCCGCCCTCCTCTTTCAGGCACTTATACACAGTCTCCGACAGCTGCTCACGAAGCACATCCTGGACATATTTCTAAAAAGAAAGACAGAGAGAGATGCATAAAGCTCATAGATCAAATTGGCTATATGCTGGTGTTGTGGCAGAATGGTGTAAAATAAAAAAAATACAAGGGACAGTGTGAACTGTGTTGTAAGATTTGCATGCACTGCAATGTTTTAAAGGCTGTATCAGCGATTCTGAGCCAAAACAGTCAGCCACTGTTGGTGACGTCACTTATGTTGGTATTTTTTATTAAACCCGTAACAAAACATGTAAAATGTAAGCAGATAAAACATTAACAGTTTGTACACAACTAACAGCTAATTGTAGCTGAAGGGTTAAGACGAATTATTTATCATTCATGATGGCAACATAATTATCCCCTTTCCTTGTCAATCTGGTGTCAATCTGGTGTCAATGTCAATCTGGTAACAATGTCAATCTGGTGTTTGTCTGGTTTGGGGGCAGTCTAGGTGTTTGCAGGCAGCAAAGGTCGAGTTTTTTTTTCAAAGTGTAGTTATAGCGTTGAAAGCAAGTGGTTTATGATGAGATGTTCACTGAACATGACAAAAATTGTTTTAGATGAGAGAGCCGTTAAAATAAGCAGAACAAAACTGAATGAATGACTGTTTTCTGCAACAGTGTAAGAGTTATTACCTTTGGTCTTCCTGGCTCTCTGGAATACGCTGTGTAGAGTTCCTTAAACACTCCCTTGTTCTTCGCCTGGAGGGTCTCCTCTTTGTAGATGTGATCAACCTCCGATTGCCGGCACCCGAAAACTAGCAGCATGGCACAGGACTTCATCCCTGCAAGTCAGAACAAAATGAAAACGCGCTCCTCTAATAATGACCAGTGAGCAGCAGATGATCATGCATGATGTCCACTGTAAGTGAGACGGTAAAAACGCACCCTTGTGCTCCATATCAAAGAGCCGCTGTTGCCAGAAGCTTCTGAAGGGAGCGATGCCGGTCCCGGGACCCACTAGAATGCACGGAACCCTGTGATCTTTAGGCATTCGGAACGACGGAGCCCTAAACGAGAACAGTTCACTGTTTACTGTTCAGAAAACACTCACGCACTTTCTTAATTACTGCAAGATTGTTTTTATATGGGACTATTTACTTATCATTCACCTAATGTCTTTTCTGACTCTAGCAAGAGTAACAAATGTAACACAAATTGAATATGTTATGGTACATATAACGCAAATACCAGTGTATGTAAAAAAATGGTAAATAAACAAGGAAAATATAAAGAGACACCAAGCAATAACTAAATGCCAATATATAGAAGTTTTACAAAAAGACTATTACCCTCTGACAAAACAGGGGACCATTTCGTCTGCCTCAATGCTATCCAGCCAGGAGGAACAAACTCCATGATGGACGGGGCCGTCTCCATCTGTGGGTGCCAATTACACAATTACACACTGCTCCGCCAATACAAACTCACAGTACCTAGCATGTTCACTATCTAAGAACATCTGCCTTTCGTAAATGGCTACAATTTAACGAGCAATTATTTGATTACGCACATCTTTTAATGTTTATAATGAGAGAGGGTTGGTGTAAGAGAGATGATTGTACGTTTGTGGGTTGTTTTTTATTTAGCTTTTGTAATTTTTGCGGGAGCAGTTAACTGTCAGGTCGACGACCCTGCTTAATTCAGGGATGCAGATGAGGAGAGAGAGGAGAGTTGCATCAGTGACAGGAGTACTTTTTATATATGTGTGTTCGATAATTAAACTCCCACACGGACACACTCGCGGTGAACCACAGCAAGCTTGCCTCACAGGAGATCTGTAATCAAAACAACTCGGAGCAATCAAAAAGTGAAAAAAGGACAGAGAGTGAGTAGGATAGAAAGAGAGAGAGAGAATGAGAGAAGGAGAGAGAGAGAGAGAGAGAGAGAGAGAGAGAGAGAAAGCGAGAGAGAGGAAGAGATAAACAACTTTTAAAACTGAACTACTTTAGCAGCTATTTTTTACTTGTCAGGAGGCATGGCTGATTTGTTTTACTTGCATTAACCATTTTAATCCCCTTTGCAGTCTGTGCAAGAGTCTTAACAAGTGCCACACAGCTGACACCCTGCAGTCCCTAAAGCTGACAACCTGGTTTAGCCAATGTAAATACCTTTTTCTGGGGATTCTTTAGCCCCTTAGCCCTACAGCTACCGAGCTACATGAAAGAGTGGGTGTTTGCTTTATTTGCACACGTACAGCGCTGCAATCTGTAGCATAATGCAGGACATACAGAGCACAACTGAAATGTTTCCTTGAAGAGAAGACTATTTGTGTGGTCAATTTCTGCCTAGTCCATACTTTTGATGTACTGTGGTTCTCTCCATCTAGACTGTATTTTCTGTAGGGAGATCTATATATCAGCTCTGACTAATGGCTCCATGCAAAATGGTGGCTTATTATCTCTACTGACAGGTGCACAAATGAAAGGATTGGGTGTTCCTTTGTAAGCATTGTGTACCTCGAAAAAAAAAAAAAAAAAACATTGGTTGACATTAGTTGAAAGCGCAGGTTTGCATTTTTTTGCTGAATATAAATCAGTATTTATGTAAAAATGTGAGATGTAACCATAAAAGAATGCCACAGTAAGAAAATAAAACAAAATAGACGGCGGCAATTTCTCTCTTTTCAAAAACCCAAATAGTTTTGTGTCCAACCCGTAGCCACAGAGACATCTGTGAGAGGATTTGTTCAGTCGGTTTAGTCCGTCTCTGATCGCTCAGCAAATTACTGGCATAAGATCTATTACACATGCACTAGTCACAGCTCTGAATGGTATCCATAGCGATAGATGTCTTAGGATCCCCTGGCAGAGCTGAGTGCTGTGAACACAGAGGCATGCTGCCTGTTGCTATTCTACGCACTCCAATCTACTGTTATTTTATTCTGTTTCACATCATTCTTCTCTCTTTTGCTGCACTCTATTCATTTGCAGTACTACTCTTTTCAATCCTATGTATAGAATTTTATGTATATGTTATGTGCATTTAAATGTTTCTGTTCTATGCCACTTTGTTAAATTCCGTATAAATATGTGCTATTTCATTCCGTTGTATTTCGTTACACTCTGTTCAGTTCTATTGCTATGGTATTTCCTGTCTATTCCTGTTTAGTTCCATTCTTTTCTAATTGTGTTATTTCTATTCTATTCTATTCTATTCTATTCTATTCTATTCTATTCTATTCTATTCTATTCTAGTCGAAGTGTACTTTATTGTCAGTTCACTATGTAACAAGCATTACACAGAGGACTGAAATTGCGTTTCACCAGACATCAAATATGCAATTTAAACTAGAAACACACACACACATTTGCCCAAACACACAGCTACACTCTATTCTATTCTATCCTATGCTATGCTATGCTATGCTATGCTATGCTGTGCTGTGCTATGCTATTCTATTCTATTCTATTCTATTCTATTCTATTCTATTCCATTCTATTCTATTCTATCGTATGCTATGCTATGCTATGCTGTGCTGTGCTATGCTATTCTATTCTATTCTATTCCATTCTATTCTATTCTATTCTATTCTATTCTATTCTATTCTATTCTATTCTATTCTATTCTACTGTATGCTATTCTATTCTATTCTATTGTAACTGGGCAGTGCTCACCTCTGGTGCGGTATGACACCACGGCCACGGTGAGGTGGATCTCGCCCGGGTGGAAGTCAGGGGAGGAGCTGATGGAGTAGTAGCGTGGCTGGAGGAGGGGCAGCTGGGTGAGGAGCAGGGTGGAGGGGATCTGCAGCGAGGGGAACTCCTCCAGCACCTCCACCAGGGTGGGGTTGTTGTACCACTTCCATTCCTCATACTCTTGCAGACCCTGCACACACACACACACACACAAACACACACACACACGCACACACACACACACACACACACACACACACACACACACACACACACACACACACACACACATACGAAAGCAGAGACGTCACTTCAGGATATACCCGATCATTATAGCGCCTTTGTTACATTGTAAGTTCATTCCTATGCACCAATTATGAGCATGTAGATGCTCTCCAAAGAAGCACAGTAGTAAAGGGTCTGGCCCCTTTTCATGAGTTAAGACCAAATATCTACATGCATGGTATTACTATGCATATATATTATATATTACAAAATCAAAAAATGTTAGTACTTGCTTACAACAAGCTTATATTTTGAGTTAAATGTTAAAGTGAGCTCAACAGGTGCAGAACATGAGAATGCTACAACATGAATATTACCATATTACACTTATATGTGTCTGAGTTGCAGAGTGAGAGCATATTAAGAAAGATGTAATTTGACATTTTTAAGCAAATGAGATTTAATTTGTTATTCTTTTCTTTAATGGACAGAAGAAAAACTGTAGACACTTTAGGGTATGAATAGCAGGTGGTGCTGAGATCCTGGTACTGTCTGAGAGGGGTCGCTCTCTCTCACTCTCTCTCTCTCTCTCTCTCTCTCTCTCTGGCTCTCCCTCTCTCTCTCTCTCTCTGGCTCTCCCTCTCTCTCTCTCTCTCTGGCTCTCCCTCTCTCTCTCTCTCTCTGACTTTTCCCCTTCTTTTCAGAGCCTTGCCGAGTGTAGAGGACTCCCAAAGAAGAATATTTTTCTAGTAGTCATGCGAGCACTGTACATCCGAGTCAGTCATTCATTGCAGAATGGATGGTGATGACAACAGCAGAATCTCGGCCGGAAGAGTAAACAAGTCACAGATCTGAGCCGTGCTGCAGTGGAGGGATGGGGCTGTGTGATCATCACTTCCTCACAGTCCCTCTTCCTTTCTTAAGAATGGGCTGATCCATGTATGTGGATGACTCACATCCTAGCCTACATTTGTTTTTAGAAGCCTTAATGTCCGCAGCGGGAAGCAAAGAAGCTGACTAAATACGTGTCTGCCACTTAAGCAACATGCTTTAAGGGGTGAACCGCAAGGTCCTGTAAGGCTTTGCGTCGAACTGGAGTTTGTTTTCAAACTAGTGGTTTATCGCCACAGGCAAATCACATAAAAGTGTTCGAGTTATACAGAGACTCATTGAGAATTGCACCAGGAGCTAGACTGACGTTACTGTAAATGTGACCAAGACAGTGGGTCATTGCTGACCCTTTGGTTAACCTTGGTCATCGGCTGTCCATTCCAGTCCACTCCTGACTTTGATTTGACCCCAGTGTTCCTCCACCTTCAAAACAATACATTCAAGGACTTTCAGTTCCCTCAAATACACAGATCCCTCCCTGCTCGGTTCGAGACATGGATCAAGGTCAATTACTGCTGCAACACTGAATTTTTACCATAATGAGCACTCAAAGGCTTTACAGAGGCTCACTGACAACAATTAGAAAGAGAGAGGGTTAAATGTGGCCGCTTACCTCAACACTTCTCAATTGTGCTGTGCTACAGTACTGGCAGGCTATGTGTTCTGTAACCTTTCTAAAATGATAAGTGATATAAAGTATGCACTTCCAATGACACATCTCTAGTTATGCCTCCAAAAACTTTGGCCTCTTTGTAGTTTCACTTTTTTCCTTTGACCAAATTCATGAAGTTGAAATATTTAAAGTACCCTTGAGAACCTTACTCAAGGACTTAAAGTAACACTAAAGCGCTTTTCCTCTTTGTCCGCCCTACAGGTTTGGAAGTAGAATTGTCCTTCTTATGTCTCATTCGAACTACAGATTGGCGACCTGCTTTAGCAAACCTGCATAGTGCGGTTATATCCCATGGAGGGCTGCAATGGGAATTCAGAAGTGCCGTTCACCCTGTTACGAGTTGATGAACCACAGTTTTTCCAACGATTTTGTGAACACTGTTTGGTTGAAGGTTGATTACTTGATAGTGTTGCTTGAACTACTCTCTGTGCATCAGCCCCACCTTACTGAGAACCTCCAGCTTCTTCTTGTGTTTCTCATTGGTGGTGAGGGAGGCAAACTGCTGCAGAAGCAGAGGGGTTGGCGGAGTGGTGATGTCCAGGAAGTACTTAAAGGCCTGGTAGATGGTGCAAGGGGGGATGCGGTTTTCGTCCGTCCAGTTGCTTATCACCCCTTCAGAAGGCGAGAGCAAGGTAGGGAAAGAAGAGAGCATTCAAAAAGGTTATGCTAGCCTGCCTGCACAAAATGGAGGCAAACTCACATGCTAGCATTGCCAGTTTAACAGAAGGTTCTGATGATTCTGGTGCCTGATGCTTAGGCCAGAACACTTAATTTGACTTATGCTGCATAAGAAAACACAAGTAGTAAGTAGTCAGCATGAACTAATCAGTTCACACACTTAGAAGAAGGTTGTGTTGTTGTTGTTGTTGTTAATGTTATTGGTATTGCTGTGAGTTACCTAAGGCTGTGTTTCTCTCCTCCAGAAATTCCACCCTGACTATCTGATTGACAGGTGGGGCATCCTCCAGCTTCTCTATGAGCGGCATGACCAACTCCTCTCGGTTGCCCGCGAAGACTCCCAGATGGTCCCCGGGCTGGTACCTCAGGCTGTCGTGGTTATTTGTGGCGAGTCTCACAAATATGGTTAAGCGGCTGAGAGCAGCAATCAAAATTGAGCAGTGATTAGCGGGCATCGCGGTCGCATGGGAATTACACAGTGCCCGCACCATATGTCACACACAACTCGTCGGTAAGTCATTCTTTCCTTTGTGGCATATGCAAGTTACACGTCATGTACTGTAAATTTAGGTCTGTGCTGGTGAGCATGTGTGTCGGCCTTCCAAGTTATTCCAGGTTAAAGTCATTCCAATCTAGGCTGTGGGCAGCATGAACTAGTAGTGTTTTCACACGCACTTCTGACTCTTTGTTTCCAAAATATAATCTGTTTATTTGCTCCAAAAATATTTTGCTTATGCTTTCATAATCCACAGTAAACACAAAGGTAAATGAAACTTCACTTATATTCGATGAAAAGTAGACAAATGGTCAGTCACGCCACCCAACATTTGGCTACCAAAAAAATTCTAATTCTCTGGCCTACCGGGCGTGACGTCTATATATCCAAATTTAAGAGTGTGCAGGCTAGGTACCAAACTAATTACCATATTACTAATCAGACAAATAACTGAATTATAGACACAAAGTTCAACAGTAATTAATTTCAAATATAATACATTTTACCATTTAGACATAAAATGCAGCAAAAATGGCCGTAACAGCATGCTTCGTTGTTTGGATGACTTACATAGATTTCTCACTCTGCAGATTCTGTCGTATTAAGAGTTTGGCACCGGAAACTTTCTTCTTATGAACAGTGGCCAGCGCTGTAAAAAAAAACAAGCAAAGAAAAAAAAACATTCATGGAGTACACACGGAATGATGTAGGCAATAATTATAGCCTTTGATAAGCAATGAAGTCAAAGATCACCGCTCATCTGTATTAATGTGCAGGTTTGGTAGGTGACTTTGACAAAGAAGAAACAATCTGCACACTTTCATCTGTGCAAAATCTGATTTACTCTGCCTGAAGAAGGTCTACCGACTGAAAGCTTGTACAGATTTGAGTAAAAAAACCTCACTGCACAGACAAAAGTGTGCCGATTATTTCTTCTTTGCTAATAAATATAGTCTTAAAATGTATCATATCTCAGCAGCACTGAGCTGAGGCCTACCTTGGGTAAGCGCAGGTGCCTCGGCAGTGTAGGTTAGTCGGAACTTGCTCTTTTTCCAGCTCCGGTCGTTGCTGATCAGTGAGTCATTCGCCTTTTCGATGTTTACATCATCACCGACACAGAAGACATCGCACGCAGCCTGTGCCACACGCATGCAAAGAAGACATGCTGTTTTCAAAATCCTAACTGTCACTGCTATAGAATTTGCTGTCACCAGGGACAGTTTTGGGATACATATATTTCGTAACCAAAGCTAATTTACCTTAAAAACCTTCTTGGCCCAGGTTCTGAAAGACTCCTCTTGCCCGCACAGCTCGTCTCCCTCGCCCATGCGTAGGATCCGCTCCCCCCCCAGCTCCTCAAACAGAGTGTCCACAGCGTGGGCAAAGGCGCAGAAGTGTGGGTAGGCCCTGGAGCCAAGGCCAAACACAGAAAACCTACAGCAGGAACAGTGAGAGAAAGAGCGAGAGAGAGAAAGAGAGAGAGGGAGAGGGAGAGAAACAGAGAGAGAGATAAAGAGAGAGAGAGGGAGAGCAAAAGAGACAGAGAGAGAGAGGGAGAGAGAGAGAGAGAGAAAGAGAGGCAGAGAGAGAGAGAGAAAGAGAGAGAGAAAAAGAAAGAGAGTGTGTCACAGAGGCTTCGATTTATGCAGCTGGGACACTTGAGGCTTTTACAGCCTACACAGTGCACGTCAGCAGCTACTGTAGATATCCACAGAAACTTCAGGCCCAACTCCAGCCCATATCTGGCACACATCTGCCCCAGAACTGTTTCAGGTCTGCCTCAGTTGGCTGTGAACTATGGCTATAGCCTGCTGTTTTCCCTCGAGCGTTTATTTCCTCTTTTTTTCTTTTTTTTCTCACATTTTTGCCTTTCATTTTCTCTATGGAGATCACGTCTTACAAACAACGATAGCCTTGCTGGAATCCCTTGTCAGTTCGGATTAACTTGAGAGGATAGACGTGACCAGGTTTTTTTTTTTTTTGTTTAGATGGAACTGGCCAGCTGAGATGATATGACCGCCACTTGGCAGGCTGTCTGGAGTGATTTACCTGACGTTGGCCAGAGGGCCCGTGCTCTCGAAGTTGTCTTTAGGTTCTGGCTCGTCACTAGAGGATTTGCGTGTGTCTGAATAGGAGGAGACACTATTGAACCGGACTTTGTAGCTCCTGCAAGAAGTGGGGGGGGAATATAAGGGATAAGTTCAAAGTGTAAATGAGGAGATTTTCTTTGTGTATGTCTGGGAGCTTGTTCACACAACCTTACTGCTGTGTGTGAATGTTTATGTTTGTTTTGACTGATGCTGGAGATGCCTGTGTATCTGTGTAAGTGTGTTAGTTAATGTCAAAAGGAGCTAAGTTGTAAGCAACTGGACTTCTTCTTGGAGCTTGAAGACGGTTCACCTTTCATCCAAAAGCCTTCTTCAGTTCTGGAAGGTGAAATATCTTCAAGCTCCAAGAAGACGTCCAGTTGCTTACAACTTAGCTTCTTTGACTACCATGACCTGAATGAATCTACATGGACATCCTGTGCTAGTTCATGTGTGAGTGTATGTTTGTATATGTGTGTGTGAGTGCACCAAACTCACTTTCTGTCCTCAGTGTTGGAGGTGGGATGTCTAATCTCCATCAACGCAGCTCCAAACTTCTGCAAGGGGAGAACAGGGGGCGGATGAACAGTAATACTATTGAGCACACTGAAGATCAATGTGTAGGTGTGCTAAAATACACTAGCCTGGTAAACCAGCCCCTTGTTCTTCACTTCATTTTGTACAGAGGGTCTGGAGCAGAGGCCGTGAGAAATGATCTCTTCCTGGAGGTGTGGACTTTGCTGAAGTTTAAAAGAAGTGGCTCTGCCTTTACCCAATCGCTTACGTCTGGTCATCACTTATGCAATTAGAATACCTACGCACTACAATTCAAATGTAGCACACAAAGTAAACGCAATGGCTCACAAACAGACCCTCTGTTTGCTCGGTCCTCTTACATGAACTTCAGCGGCCTCCGGTCCAGACCCTCTGTACAAAATGAAATTAAGTATGAGGAGCGAGTTTACCAGGCTACAAATACACTGTGGTTAGGTCCTCAAGTGGCATAATGTTAACTTGTTGAATGGCCCCTTTTCTCTTTTCATATTACACCGTGGAACATCTCACAGAATCTCTTGCTGATTGGTTCGTCTAAGGCAGCCAACTCTAAAAAACACATCAGACCTGATTCTGGCTCAGAGTCAGGGCAGATCTGGTTGATCTGTGATGGTGTTGGTGTCATCACCTCAAAGAATGGTAGTACAAGTTGAGAGCTGTTGTTGGAGCTACACAACAACAGCTTTGTGGTCGTTTTATCATAGATGCCCACTACCATAGTACGACATCACATCTGTTGAATGAACTATGGTTTTGTGAAGCACTAGTTAGCCTTAAAACTTTGGGAGTACCAACAACACTAGTGCCTAACAAGGTAGGAACTACAGTTATGGGAAATGCTCCCCAGTACAGGTTTTACCATAATTTCCAAAAAATGTCTGAGTTTAGATGCTAATTCTACACATCATGTTTACAAGGAATGGG
The DNA here is from genome assembly GCA_027475355.1 of Coilia nasus. NCBI lineage: Eukaryota > Metazoa > Chordata > Actinopteri > Clupeiformes > Engraulidae > Coilia > Coilia nasus. The sequence goes on from CM050217.1 coordinate 24,496,255, forward strand.
AACTTTATGCCAGTACTATTGACATAAATGTGGCTGCAACAGATCTAGATCTTCTTCATCAAAACATAAAAACAATATCTGAATCTGAAAGTGAAAGTGTAGAAAAAGGCTAATCAGATTGCTATAAAATAAGCACATTACAGCAAGAGTAGTTTGACAGGTACATGAGCTTAATGTTACATCCTAAAGTTATGAAGACTTGCTGATTACATTAGTGCTGGCTTGCTTACATTACTTGGCTCACAAGATTGAAGTACCTGATTTGGTCCTACAGTGACTTTGTTTAAGCCACATACTTATTTAAAATTACTGTATAGATGGTTGTAAATTCGCTCAAGATTGTTCACGTGGTTTTACAAGTGCTGGGTCCTTTCTCTGTGTTCAAAATGAGCTTATTCAAATACCTCTCCATTTTCAGGGGGATCCCCATTGCCAAAGGTGCTGGTCACAACCAGGACCAATGTCTCGTGCTCAAGGTCAACCATGTCATACTCCTCCATGGACATCACCTGCACACAACCAACAATGTAGATATGTTTACTTAGTGTGTGTGTGTGTGTGTACTTAGTGTGTGTGTGTGTGTGTGTGTGTGTGTGTGTGTGTGTGTGTGTGTGTGTGTGTGTGTGTGTGTGTGTGTGTGTGTGTGTGTGTGTGTGTGTGTGTGTTGTGTGTGTGTGTGTGTGCGTGTGTGTGTGTGTGTGTGTGTGTGTGTGTGTGTGTACGTGTGTGTATCGTGACATTTGCAGTACTCTTGAGATGTGTAGCAATTATTTGGATAGGACAGTGGAGAGGAAATGAATGGCAGAGAGATAAGATGTGGGACTGAGAAATGACCGTAGGTAACAATTGAAATTTATGGGTGGCTAGACCACCTGTGGCCCTTTTGGACAATCCCACTGCAATATTAAAAATATGCATAACACATACATGCATTACAACATGTACATTTAAAAATGTGCACTGAAAACAGCTGTTTTGATGCTAAGAAGTATGGGGCGCCAAGTGTAACACACCTTATTTTGTGGACGAAAGGCCTTTCGTGCCACAAAACGGATAAAATTATCACAAAATCCAGTGAATCCAGCCTTATGTCCACGAAAGGAAAAGTCAGCAGTCAGCAGTACATTTCATGCACCTGCTTTGTATTTTGTCCACAAAATGACGTGCTTTCTTTATCATTTCGTGGACACAATGCTAACTGATTTACGCATTCCGTGGACAAAAGGCTCCTTCCTAACAAAACTAATTTCTACTAACCATCTCTTTACATAGGTACCTTCGATGTTCTCTACACATCTGTTAGCTATTATGTCCTCCTTCTGTAAGTCGCTTTGGATAAAAGTGTCTGCTAAGTGTAATGTAATGTAAAAAAAAAAGGCGTTGTGGTGTTTTACGATTTCATGATCATTTTATCGTTTTATTTATTTATTTATTTCGTGGCATGAAAGGCATTTTGTCCACGAAATAAGGTGTGTTACACTTGGCGCCCCATAGTGAAATGGTCAGTGGAGCCCATATTATGTGATACATAGCAGCATATGCAGCAATGCAGCAGCAGCACACATTTATAGTATGTCTCTCCCTCTCTAACCCCGGCTGTAAGGACATGTTAAAACCTGGCCCTTACTTAAATGTCTTTAATGGGTTGTGTTTGACATAACATTATTTGAAGGAGCGTGATCACCCACGCTGGCTAAAAGTGACTTACTAAGAGGAGCCCTGAGTGGCTTGGCGCCACAGCCATGTCAAATGATGTTGACAGAACTCCGAGGGGACAAGGAGGAGGGAGGAGGGCTGCTAATGAACCCTATGTTCCTGCTTTAACGAGGTGATAATATGTTGTGATACAATTAACATCCGAGCATCAGACTAAAGTACAGCACACACCCCCAAGGCATGGAGATAGGGGGAGGGAGAGAGAGAGAGATAGAGAGAGAGAGAGGGAGAGAGAGAGAGAACATTAGAGGTAAGGGGAGAGAGAGAGGAGTGCGGTGCTACATATGTTGTAAGAGAGAGAGAGAAAGAGAGAGAAGAGTGTGGTGCTATGTATGTTGTAAAAGAGAGAGAGAAACAGAGAGACAAGGAGCGAGAGAGAGGGAGGAAGAGAGAGAGAGAGGGAGAAGAGTGTGATGCTGTGTATGTGGTGTGATGTTCTCTGATGAGGTGCACTTCAGTCATCTGCATTTGTAATACTTAATGACTAGATGCTAGATGGCTCTTCTATGATTGATTACATTACCAAGAAAAAAAGAGAAAGACATTTTATCCTAGGGGGAAATTGCTTGATTGAATGCACACATTTACAGTCCCCCAACACCCCTACTCCTCCATATGAACACAAACACAAACAGAAACACACACACACACATACACACACTCACACACATGCGCACACACACACACATACACACACTCACACACATGCGCACACACACATGCACACACACACACACACACATTGCCACAGCTTGGGGTGGTTTGTGATGTTATCACAAACTACGGTGCACTGCTTGGTTGAGTGACTCCAGCACTGCCCCCCCCCCCCCCCCACCCCCTCCCAGATACGCATAGCTGCGCAAGAGACGTTCTGACAAAAGACACATTGCTGCCGTCGAACAGCACAGTGGCAGTGGGTGTGAGAGCATGTGTTTTCTCCAGCATCACATTGCGCATGTCTGCCCTCAAACGCCAGCAGCAGGGTACACAAAAACTGTCCCACTCTACTTTTTGGATGCCTTTAAGTGTGGCCTGTGCGTACAGGTTGAGTATTTATACATAGTGTAGGCACGCTGTTGGCTGCTTCTTCAATGATTTTGCATTGTTAAATGTTACACCTATTGCAGGCACATACATCCTGTAATAACACAATATGTGTCAGAGATGATTCATTACCTTGGTTCATTAATAAGAAGTGAGGGACTATCACCTGAAGCTATTTAACATGCCGTGTAATCACAACAGCATTTCCAAGAGATTTTTCAACATGAGTTCCAAGGACACTGTTAAAGTAAGTTAAAGTAATGTGCAGAACAGAAGTGAGGGCATCAAAAAAGTCAAAAACATGAAGTTTTTTTAAGGAAAGAGAGAGATACAGCTCTGGAAAAATTAAGAAACCACTGCAAATGTTCCTTAAATCAGCATCTCTACATGTATGATAGCCATTCCTTTCCAGTGTCAGTTGAATTTGGAATTTGGGAGAAATGTTGTCAGTAGTTTACAGAATAAAACAAAAATGTTCACTTTACTCACACATATACCTATAAATAGTTAAATCAGAGAAACTGATAATTTTACAGTGGTCTCTTAATTTCAAAGACTTTAAAAATGAGAGTGTTACCTTTGCGTCAAAAGCATGCTTGAATATTTCGCAGAGTGTTTTGGCGTAGTCCTGAGACTTGCCCGTTTCTGTGGCAAACAAAATGGTGGCCTTCACCCTCTTGGCCATGGCCTGGCCCATGAGCTTCGCTGAGAACTTCACTGCCCTAAGGAGACATACAGTAAACACACGCATACACACAAACAAGCAAAAGATTCACACACACACACACACACACACACACACACACACACACACACACACACACACACACACAAAGAGACATAAGACACATGAACAAATAGATCCAATCTTACACAAAAATAGTACAAGCACACACCGGTTAGTGAGCACAAATTAACACACACACACACACACACACACACACACACACACACACACACACAAAGAGACATAAGACACATGAACAAATAGATCCAATCTTACACAAAAATAGTACAATAACTTTAATAATTGTCTTTTCCCGCATGCATTAATATTTGCCTGTGTGTGTGTGTGTTAATTTGTGCTAACTAACTGGTGTGTGAGTTAGTTAGCACAAATTAACACACACACACACAGGCAAATATTAATGCATGCGGGAAAAGACAATTATTAAAGTTATTATTCAGACATACTCTGCCCTCTTTTAACCCCTATCTGTCTCTCTCCATCTCTTTATATATCTCTCTCTCTCTCTCTCCATCTCTGCATCTCTCTCTCCTCCCAGTCATTCCACCATCCCCTCTTCTTTTCCCCTCTCTCCCTCTCTCTCTCTGTCATTTACTCTTCTCCTCTGTCTTTCTCTTTTTCTGAAAACATCTTTCCAGTCACCCCCCCCCCCCCCCCCCCCGCAATCCTCCCCTCCTTCTTCTGTCTGCCTCAGTCACCCATCTCTGTCTCTCCGCCTGCCTCTGTGCGCTGCATGTTTGCGTTGGCCTCGCGGTACAGCAGGCAGAACACGTCCTGTTTAAGCGGCCCAATCATGATTACCTTGCCCCGCCACATCCTCTGGGCAATTACAATAATAGCTCGGGGGGGGGGGGGGGGGGGGGGGGAGGAGGAGGAGAAGGAGTAGGCAAAGCAAAGGAGGAGGGGTGACTGGAGCATCTTCAGTTCTTCTGATTACCCCCCTTAGGGGTGCGACGGAGTGCATTACACTGTTGACTACATCCATCATGCAAACTTCCTATTTCTGTATCTTGTCTGATATCATCTTGTCTGGGGTGGGAGAGTGGGGGTGTGGGTGTAGGAAGAGGAAAAGAACCTGACTTATTGCCAAACAAAGGTAAACATATGAGAAGTGGAGCCAGAGAGAGAGTATGTGACAGAGAGAGAGAGAGAGAGTATAATTATAATGCACTATCATTATCGGTAATTTGTGGTTTCCAGCTAAGTGCTGTGATACACAAACACTCAGAGGCGAACAACAGAACTTTACTTGAGAAACTAGAAGTACTGCCATGTATTCTTTCTCCCGATGCTGTCAACACAGGTGATTTGACTAATTATCTGATCTACCTAGAATAAGCTGGTTCAGTGAATTGTCTGGAAGAAACATGTGGTAGGACTTTTACTTTTTGAATCTGGGATGTCTGCCCCTGTAAAAACTAAATCCTAAAGGCTTCACAAGAACAACAACAAAAAGAGGAATGAGGAATAGAGCTGTGTGGCCTTGCTTGGCCGGTACTGACTTGGCTAGCTTCTTGAACCCGATGGCTCTCTTCTTCGTGGGTGTTCCGTTCACCCCTTTCCATACGTGAGTGTTCCAGGGGTCAGCCTGTGCCAAGACACAAAAGTAAAAATGGAACAAAAGACAGAGAACACCACATTTCACCTTCAACCCCTGACTGCATTCACCACTCCATCACACACACACAAACACACACAGACACACATTCATGCACGCCCACACACACACACACACACATGCACACACATACACACACACAGATATACACGAACACACATATGCACACAACACAAATTCATGCATGCACACACACACACACACACACAAATACAAAGACAAATATATGCACACAAATATATGCATGCACACACAGCCACAAACACACACACACACACATGAACACAAATATACACACACACACATGCACACAAATGTATACATGCACACACACATACACACGCACGCACAAAGTAAGCGCATAAATGCACACACAAGTGCCCACACACACACACACACACACGCACACACACACACAAACGCACACACACACACAGACAAACGCACACACACACACGCACACACAAAGCAAGCACATAAATGCACACACAAGTGCCCACATACTCCCTTGGCGACCACTGTACCTGGTACTCGAACGAGGGCGTGAGGCGATAATTAAGCATCTCCTGGTGGAACACTGGCGTGATGCTGCCCGACATGGGCGGCACGATCCAGACCCAGTCTCCCGGACAACCCCCTCGCACGCGGTACTCGTTCTCCATGTGCTTGATAAACGACTCGGTTGCCGAGTGGTGGTCGACTATAGTCACCTTAGCTGTCTGACAGACACAAACACGAGCACAGCACAAGTTAATGCTTGGACACTGTACAGTCGTCACTTCACATACTGATATAATTGCACGTTCTTTATATTCTTCAATGTCTGAGCGAGGGTTTAGAGTCTTTGATTTGTGGTTATGTTTGTGTGCATCATGTGCCATTGTGAGGAGATGTAGTAGACATACAGTAATGTAAATTCCAAATAATAGCACTTCTCCTGCACACACAGAAATGATTTCTGTGTCAGGGATTCCAGTCAGGGATTTGTGATTACATGTGTGTGCCTGATGTGCTGTTATCGAGATGAAATCACTGTATTTCCAGTTTTACCTTAAACATACTGCAGGTAGTGATTCTTTCTATCACAGATCGAAATGATTTCAAATGATCTAAATCATAAATGTATGATACAGTGTTTTTCACAATGCTGTTTTCATAGATAGTGGGTCATCCCAACTCGGTTATTTCTAGATCACACAGGAAGCATTAATTAAAATCCATAGCAAGACTGTCTACTCTGTGTTGACCTTTCACCTGGAAACTGTAGAGCACGGCTATGTTGATCTCCACCAGCGCCTGGTCTTTCCATAGGGAAGAGGTCTTCCTGGTGTCCAGGCCCATCATCTTAGCCACGTCCTGTTGGAGAACAGAAATGAGACGCTGAAGAATTCCTCTGCTCGTAGATATGTTATTAAAATTCCCGTCATCATATCATTTTCACAGTGCATAAAACGATGCTGGCAAATATACTTGTTACCAAGGACAGATCGCTGCCTTACCAGGTTTATTTTAGGGAGTGTTAGGAAAGTAATTATAAAACATTGTGCATTTAGCTTTTCACATGTATTAATAAACTCTAATTGATACATGCCATTCAAGCTTATTTTTAGTAGTGAGGAAAAAAATGTGTCAAACATTGTGCACTTAGCTCTGGTTATAAAACCTCTGAAGTTATCAGTCATTAACAGAGGACACAGTGCAGTCTGCTGAGATTCTTTGTGTGCTATTGTCTCAATGTGCTAGCTTGGAGCGCTAACACGGTAGGACACGCTGGGGCGTTTTGAGTGTGAAGGTGTATGCGGACGCAAGTGGACTAGCACTAAAGTGCCCTGCCTTGAAACAGCCCATGAATGCATCTCATCTCATCGCAGCACAGAGCAAAACAGAGGAGAGGAGAGGAGAGGAGAGGAGAGGAGAGGAGAGGTGAGGAGAGGAGAGGAGAGGAGAGGAGAGGAGAGGAGAGGAAAGGAAAGGAGAGGAGAGGAGAGGAGAGGAGAGGAGAGGAGAGGAGAGGAGAGGAGAGGAGAGCAGAGGAGCAGCGCAGAGCACAGCGCAGTGAACTCGCCCACACGATGACTATGCTAATGAGCTCTCTAAACAAGAACAGCACGATGTGTCATCTCTGTGGTTCTGCTTAACAGTGAGGACATGCACACATGTAAGATACACACACTCAGACACACACACATACACACACACTCTTCTGCGCTCTCATACATATACATAGATACACACACACACACACACGCACACACACATACACACACACACACGCGTTCAGACACACATACATGCATACATGCATAAAGAACAAACTCAGGCACACTCCTATCCATCTGCACAAGCTCACATGCTCATACAAATGTGTACACAAATGCACCCTCCTGCATGAGCGCTCACTCACCTTTCAAGAGCTATTTCCTTGAAAAAAAAAAAAAAAAACTAAAATAGCTGTGCAATTTACCGAAAATGATTTTATGGGCTCTTTCAAAGAAACCTTCAGAAATTCCTGACACTTTATTCATAATCTCTACCCAGGATGACAAGAGAAGGTGCTTTTTGATGACAGCTGCCTTTGGAACAAGTTCAGCCTAAATCTGGTCCAGGTATGATAAGAGATGTGGATATGGTCCACATACAATACCCATCATCGAGTCCACAAATGACCAAAATCGGGTCATGACTCAAATGTAGTCCAGATCATGCCCCAAACAGATCCTACACAGGGGTGTAGTGGTGAAATCAGGGGTGGGTAAACTATGAATTTGGTCATCACAGTGAGGTGGAGACACGGTGCGACACAAGCTATAGAAAGACATGCAAAACCTGTTTGCACTGTCCCAGTGTATTTTAATGGTCTCTAGTGCACATATAAGATGACGTAGCGTGATTTTGGAATGTTAGAGACTGTTTTGGTACATACATTATTCTATAGGGTGAATGAACCATATTAACAGGTGGATAAACTCTGTTGGGAGGTGGATAAACTCTTTTTCTGAAATTTGAGAGGTAGGTAAACTCTGTTAAAATGTTTACTTACATTTATCCTACACTGCATCCCTGATCCTACGCTGACCCAAATAATATGATATATGCAGTATATATATATATAATATATGGTCCAAACTTGGCCATAATCTGACTAAGCTACAGCCCACATCTGGCTCAGATATGACCCAAGTCTGTCCTCATCTATTGCTAACGCAGTTTCTACGCAGAGCAGTGGTTTGTATCTGGCAGATGAAACCCAAATAACAAAACATCTCATGTCAAACTTGGAATGTGGTCAGATTCATTGTTATTAACATCATTTAAATGTTGATTTGACTGCATTTCGCTTCCCGGGGAGTGGTTTTTTTTTCCATTCATCTTTATTTGTTATTTTTTTAGAAAAGGTACCTCCAGGATGTTGTATCGTGAGCTGTCACAGAAGTCCCTCACACCGATCTCCGTGCCCATGTACCAGCCGCTGAAGGGGCATCCGGTGAACTCCAAGCCGCCGATCTCCAGCAGCATGTTGGACACGGCTGGCAGCCCGTACCACTTCAGGTCCAGCTCCTTAAACCACTCAAACCTGCCGCATAACAGCAGAGCAGAGAAAGAGAAAGAGAGAGAGAGAGCAATTATGCAACAGACATGTGCAGGCTTTTTCCATTTAATTTTTTGGCAGCACTTTATTTGAAGGTGTCTACATAAAGGTGACATGAGTGCTTTATAATTATGATACAACACATGTCATGAATATTACTGACACTTCTTTTATGTTTATGACTGTTGTCATTAAGTGTCATTCGGTTTTTGTAATGTTAAGTTGATATTTTTTGGGATGCAGACATTGCCAAATGACACTTACTATAATGACATCAGTCATAAACATGAATGAATTAAGTGTCATTAATGTTTATGATATGTATCATGTCATGTTTATAACTTGCTCATAGCACTCTTTTGTAAATACCTTCAAAATAAGTGTTACCCATTTTTTGTGATTGACTTTTTATTAAAGCGCACAAGACAACAACAAAACAACGAAGAAATATTTGACCATCATCAGCAGGTAAACATATACAGCACATAAGACCAGCAAGAGAAGAAAAACCTAAATATACCTAAAATGTAACGAATACTAAAAGACTGAACACAAACCATAAAACCACAAAAAAAGGATTCTTCTGGGATTCTCTATCTGCATAAGTTATAATGTAGTCCTGCCAGTCATCGCATGCTACACTGCGTGCGTCATACACATAAAACCTCAAAATCAATTTATTCCAGGTGCTTAATGTGGTCCCCATATCTGAAGATGAAGGGAACGGGGAGAAGTGTTTGTGTAATGCAGCTGAGCACATCCGTCAGAGGTATCTGCCCAAAACACCCTCCGGCGAGTGCCGCCACTATAAACCTCAGTGTCCCTGCCAAGATCCAGCCCACCGCTGAGTAACGCAAGCGATGCCTAATTTGTGCCGCATAAAGCAAACAGCCGCAGCACCCAGCCAAAACTATCATTATCGCCAAAAGAACACCTGCGAAGGCTGCCCAGGTGCTGTGCTCGAGTGGCTGCTCGTCTCTCGGCTACTGCGCGCTACCTGAGCGTCGGCGGAGACCCAGGTGGGCTGGTTCTGTTCGGTCGGCGGCTGCTCGGTAGTAGCGGTGGATCCCTGGGGGCCTTTTTGCGGCACTAAGGTACGACTGGTGCGATGCGGCTGGAGATTGCCAAGCTGGCAGCCGCGCTCGAGCCAACTGATGTAGGATCGGAGGAGGCAGCCAGGACTGAGGCTTGGCGGCAGTCCCTGAGCTACACTCTGGAGGATATCTCCACCCCACCCCCACCCCTTCCCCAGAATGTGACTCATGTGAGTCTCGTTCTCTTTCCCCCTGATTCCCTCGCTTTTTTCTCGCTCTCTCTACCTCTGATTCAGTCCCCTCTTTCTGTCTCTGTTCCTCTCTCTTTTTCTCTTTCTCATCATCATTACTCTCTTGATCCTGCTTTTTCCCTTGCCCCTCTGTCCTTCACTTCCACCCCCTCTCTCACCTCTTAGGCTCTTTTTCACTCATTTTCCCTGTTTCTGTTTTCCTCTTCTCTACTTTTTTTATCTGCCTTCCCAATTATCGATCCCCACATCCATCTATCTCTTCATGTGGCCATTCATTTATTCATACTTGTTCAGGACAACAAGAATAGGGAACATCACTGGCGTGTAGTGTGTATGTGTGTGTGTGTGTGTGTGTGTGTGCATTTGTGTGTGTGTGCACATGGGTATGGATGGGTGGGTTTCTGTGTGTTTCAGTTAGTGTCTGTTTGTGAACATCATCATCGCTGTCGTGTCCCATGCTCCTGCGTTGCTCACTTTGGATGGATGATGGCCACCTCCAGGATGAGGTCGTCCGGCAGCTCGAACAGCTCGGGGTCGTTCCCATTGGCCTGGAGCAGGAGGGGCAGCACGTCAAAGCGGCCGCGGGGGGCTTTCCAGCCCTGCTGCATGCAGATCTGAGGATTGGAGAGCACAGCAACAGCACAGGCGGCCATCAGAGACCATCAGAGGGGTGCCGCTAAGGAGGGTTAGGTCAGGATGATTCAGGGGGCCCAGAGCTTCACAGGGGCCCATCCAGGACTATGATATGGTTGGAGTGGTTTTCTTTCAGGGGGCCTGCAATTTCTAACAGCGCCCCTGATCAGAGACACTGACAACAGCTGAAGGCAGAGAACAAATCTGGACACACCAGAAAAAATTGCTTCTTAGAATTTTCTTGAATTTTTGTTTTGTCAGAAATTGTTTTTGTATTCATATGTTTGTCTTGTCATTTACTTTGAAGCACATTGAGTCTATGCATGTCATATGAAATGTGCTACACAAATAAACCTAACCTGACTTTTAAAAGAAAAAAAAGAACTTATTGAGATGATTTGTATCTTTTTCTCCTAGGGGGGCTTCAAGAGAAGAGTGAAGTAACACTTTCAATATTTTCCTCTGACCCTGACAATATCTGAGACAGCTCAAGATTAAACCTTGCCTAACAGTACAGTTAGAAAATCACATAGCATTGCATGTCTGTTTTTTTTTTTCTAGTTTAGGGAGCTCATAACTGCTACACAAACTTGAGCTTTGATTCCAGTCCATTACTGATCCAATTTAATGTTTGGAACAGGATCAAGATTAAAAAAAAACATGGGCCATGCTGGTCAGACATCTCTGCTACTTCTCTCAAATTTGATGTGCAGTGTCAACTATTAGTGCTGAAATCAACTTACCTAATAAAGAACCAAAGGCTAAAATGTTAAACCGTATAAGTGGATGCATAAAATGGGGTGGCTTAAGGGGGCATTTGCAGAAGTTACATAACACTGAAACAATTCCAGTAATTAATGGCTTGATTATAATTTGCTTGCAGTTAAATCACATATTCCCGTCCCTTAATCGAAAACTAACCATGACATTTGCATTACTATACATGCAACTCTCACTGAGCCACTAAGCAATAAACAAAGGTCAAAGGTCAAAATTCACCGCCTTTCATTTGTGAATGTGTTGTGTACTATTAAATGACCAAAGGACAATGCATCTTAACCCTTTCTTGACCCCAAGGGTGAAAACTTGGAATCAGGAGATGAATTATGCAGACATCAGCACTCACAGCCCCCTCCACACACCCACACACACACACACACACACACACACACACACACACACACACACACACACACACACACACACACACACACACAAACATACAAACATACACACATACAATCCTCCATGTTAAGGCTGACCTCTGTCAGTTCCACTGAGGCTGGATCTCCCAGCACGGAGCCATCAGGCTGCTTGTAGCCTGCGTAGCGGATCAGCTGGCTGTTCCACACGCGGAAGTCATGCTTTCCGTCCGTGCTCTGGGGAAATATCGTGATGGCTGATCTGAAAACCAAAAAAAGGGGAGGTCATGGAGATAGTTTGACCTTAGACCCTCTCTTCTCATTTAGGTACTCTGTTATTAACCCTCATCATAGGCGGTTTTTGCATTGGGCAAACATGGGCATTTGCCCGAGGCCTCGTCCAATCAGGGGCCTCGTCGTCACTGCTATGATAGTAATAAAAGCAATATTAATATTATGCATCATTCGGGTTGAGAGCAGGCATATTATATTATATTCTCAATGCGTGTACTCTCACACACGACTGTCCGGCTTCGCTCTGGCGTCTGCGTTGTCATTGCAGAAGGTGTTCTGTCCCAGCTTGAGGGGCATGATCAGAAGCGCAATGATTCACTTTAAACATGTAATGTATGTTGATTTTAGCAATGTGCGTTCTAGTTTAGATGGGTCGGATGCAGCGACAGTTGCCCTATTTAAAAAGCATAACGTTTGTTGGGCTGAACTAGCGATGTAGCCTATACAAAAAACATCCTGTAGTTCAATGTCAGAAGGTAGAAACAGTTGCATTACACATAGCCTACACTGCATGCAGACGATTTTTACCCTTAAGTTCACAACAACCTGTTTGTAAAAGTTTGACGCTGTTGTGAGATGTTACGTCGTTACATTGACCCATTTAAGCCATACGGAGCAGAACATGAAAAAAATAGAAGGAGCTGCAAATAAACTTGAGACAACTGCGCAATTATTCGCTTAAAACATGTCATATGTTGATTTTAGCAATGCGTGTTGTTACTGAGGGGAGCTGAAGGCAGCGACAGTTGCTCTTTAATTAATTAAGAATAATGAAAGCCTACAAGAAGTATTTGTATAGCCTACTAGCCATACAGACAGTTTAATGGCAAAGGATAGAGACAATTGCACAACAGCCAGCCTACAGTACAAGCTAATCAAATCACAATTTATTCGACAGCAACCAGTTTGTAAAAGTTTGAAGTTGTTGTTATATGTGCAGCGCAAGGTGAATGGGCGACGACGTCATCGTTTTCAAAAGGATGCGTTTTGCCTGTCCACACGAGAACAAAACGGCGGCGTTGTCAGACTTTCTCACTTTGGAACCCGTTCTCAAAAAGTATCGTTTTCGGTCACCCAAAACGCCGGCTGGGTAGGGCCTCAAAACTGTTCTTTGCCCAGGGCCTCAGAATCCCTAAAACCGCCCCTGACCCTCATTGTGCAGTTCCCTAATTACAGTTCAGTGCTCTTTTTGTCACGTTAAGCAAATCTTCACAATTCTGGCAAAAGTGTGTTATCTGAGCTCAACAAGCAATGGATTCCATTCGCAAATTCACACAACTTTTTCGTGTCCCTAAACCAACATTGCTGATTAGCTGGGAAAATGTATGATTTGGTCTAAGCTACTTTGTATAACATTTACAGAGCCAAGATAGTGGAGAAACAGTTGAGGTTCTTTTTTGTAGTAAACAGAGTAATGGGGCTGTAACTTTAAAATAATGAGGTTCTTTGGGAACCCAGACTAAATTAAGCCACAAGTCAAAATCAATATGGCAGTGTTAGTGTGCATTACTTGGTGTGTACTGTCTAGATGCAATGTTCAAGAAATTTGTCTATTACAGTTTACGTGTGTGAGAACGCACACTTCAACAAACTGACTGCATCTTTTTCCGGCTCTCATCAACCAAAATATCTCCATGTCGTCATTTTAGCAAATCGTTGGCTGCGCTAGCAACACCAGGTGCTTCTCATCAACTGCGACAATGCTGTAAAACCTGTGCAATGATAGATGATACGGCTCTTTGTGAGTAACACCCCAAGCTGCCAGCAAGCAAGACTGTCACTATCACCGTTTCCAATTTCCAGCTTGCGGGAGTTTTGCTACAAATAGGTGGAACACATATTCAGCTTTTTACATTCAGTTTCTCCCACTCAGCTCCGTGAAGGGAAAATGACAGAGGCAACAGCGGCATCTGACTAACTGGCGTCTCTGTAACTGGCTCAGACTAGCTCTGTGATCACACACATCATCGCCACTAATGAAGAATAATGCAGAGAACTAAAGTGGCCTGTTGTGGCAGCCATTGAGAGAGAGATGCACGGCTGCACTGCTAGGCATAAGTGGAGGAGGAGGGGACAGGATGACATACATTTGGTCTAGAATAGACCTCGACTTAGACTGGGTTTAGCCTAGAATAGATCCTGGGTCATTCCGTGTCAAATCGAACGATGGCCGACAGTCACCCTCTCCAAAAAATCTGAAAAAAATCATAGCTGTTTGTACATCCAACCTATGTATAAATCTTAAATATTAAGTCTGTATCACTAATAGCTCCAAAACTACAGCCCTTTGAAATTTCAGGTCATTTTGGGAATTCTGGTGAACAAGCCTTTTGCTCAAATTCCGACATTGCTGCCTCTTTTAGTATTCCACACACATTAGTGTAACTATGTGAAAAGATATGCATTTTCCTGTAGAATTCAAAAATCAAATCAGATCAGATGTACCTTGTGTAATTCTTCCTCTCCAAAGCTGTGAAAATGGCTATAGATTCAATATGTGAAATGACCACCAATTTTGAGGGCTTCTCGTTCAAAAAGTATGGCACACAAATTTCTCAGATTATTTTTCCCAGTCATATACGGATTATAATGTCATGCCTATGCATTAACCTTTGTTGATATTGTTTTCATATGGTCAGTGTATTTTCTTGAAGTTAGGCTTGATTTTCAAAAAGGCTGTTTTCATCTTGTCATTTCACCATGTGGACAGTTCACAGGATTTTTTAAACATTTTTCCACAATCATTACACAAGGTACATCTGATCTGATTTGATTTTTGAATTCTACTGGAAAATGCATTTCTTTTCACATAGTTACACTAATGTGTGTGGAATACTAAAAGAGCCAGCAATGTCGGAAGTTGAGCAAAAGGCTTGTTCACCAGAATTCCCAAAATGACCTGAAATTTCAAAGGGCTGTAGTTTTGGAGCTATTAGTGATACAGACTTAATATTTAAGATTTATACATAGGTTGGATGTACAAACAGCTGTGATTTGTTTCAGATTTTTTGGAGAGGGTGACTGTCGGCCATTGTTCGATTTGACACGGAATGACCCTCCTGATTTAGGCCGGGTTCGGGCCCGAACAGAGCTATATCAGGGCAGGTCCAGCTGCCACGTGGATGTGTGGTGTAGGGGAGAAAAAGAAAAGTGGGAGGCATAAGAGACACTGGCACATCAAGAGAGGATGGCATGACACAAAAGAAGCAATGAAAAGCTGTTAAAAACTCTTATCGGGGTTTAGACCTGTAATTATGAGCAGTACAATCTGATAATGATGAGGTTAGTGGATGATATAATAGCATACCTGAGGTTTCCTTTATTGGTGGCATATTTGATATGATTACAGATGTAATTAAACATTCCATGAGCCGTTGTGCAGTCCCTGGCATCGAATACCTATAAAAAAAATAAAACACACACAT
This sequence comes from Coilia nasus, assembly GCA_027475355.1. Taxonomy (NCBI): domain Eukaryota; kingdom Metazoa; phylum Chordata; class Actinopteri; order Clupeiformes; family Engraulidae; genus Coilia; species Coilia nasus. The sequence continues at coordinate 24,511,749 of CM050217.1, forward strand.
ACAACTGTAAAATGAGAATATAACATCTAACAGGTTTCCTTGGCATTAGAAGATAAAAGGCACACAAGTGGATTCTCGTCAATCTGGTCAGGGCTGGAAAATATATCCTCTCCTTTCCTGTCTGCATCGGGCCAAGTGGTAATTCCAGATGGCTATAAAGACTCTGATTGGCTGGTTGGCACATGTGTGGCTGGAGAAATGGTGACCCTCCTGACCCAGTTGTGCTGACCCTGAATAAAGACCATGTGAGACAAAGATGGATTGCCACACTAATTCATCTTAATGCTAGGTGTTTTACCAGCTTCTTTGACCCTGACCCTGCCATCTTCCTTGATTGAGAGTATGACGACCAGGCTGCAAATGCACAGTGACCATATTAACCCAAAGGACATAACCAGTCATCCAAAATAACCCATGCCAACTGGCTGAAGCTGCTAAGCCCGCTCGCTGCTAAGCATGCAAACACAAACATACCTGACCACCAATCACCTGGGCTGTACACGTCACATGACCAATGACCATAGTAACCCAAAGGCTAACTGGGCACTTAAATGACATAACCAAACCCAACTGGCTAAAGCTAAGCCCCATAGCTACTAAGCATGCAAACCCACCTGTTTACCAATCACAAACATCCCAAATCTCCCCCGAACTCCGGGAATCTCCTGCATTTTAAAAGCGAGTAATACAAAATCGTAGTGCGTTGTTCACCTCCCTGAAATGTGTTTCTGCAGGTTGGGATGCCTGCAATCACCTGAACTGTAAACATCACATGAATAGTGACCCAGAAGCTAACCGGCCACTTAGCCCATGGTCACATGGTTTTCTCATATCATCAGATATCAATTTGCCAGCTGGCTAAAAACCAGTCGCCTGGTAAACCAGCCCCTCGTACTTCATTTCATTTTGTACAGAGGGTCTGGAGCGGAGGCCGTGAGAAACGATTTCTTCCTGGAGGTGTGGACAAGTGGCTCTGCCTTTACCCAATTGCTAACGTTTGGCCGTCATGTATGCAATTAGCCTACCTATGCACTACAATTCAAATGTAGCACACAAAGTCAACGTCATGGCTCACAAACACACCCTCTGTTCACTGACTGACTAGGAGTTGCTCAGTCCTCCTACATGCTCCTCAACGGCCTTTGCTCCTGACCCTCTGTGCAAAATGAAATGAAGTATGACAGGCGGATTTACCCGGCTAAAAAAACATCTCTCTGGCTGTACGTCGTGCTAATTCACCCATTCACCTACCTGCAACTTTGACCACTGGATCCGCCCCACACATCTGGCGGCGTTCCGCCATGCGTGCTTGGCCCCGTAGATCAGCTCCGTGTCCTTCAGCTGGTACGTCCCCGTCGTCTCGATCTCCTTCATCACCTCCTCTAGCCTGTCAACATGCGCCTTGGAGCCACATCTGCTCCCATGGGCACGTCACACACACACACACACACACACACACAAACACACACACACACACACACTAACACACACGCACATGCGCACGTGCACACACACACAGAGACACACACGCAAACACACACCCACACACAAAATTCACACATACACAGCCACACACACACACATGCACATGCGCACGTGCACACACATACACACACGCACACACACATGCACATGAACACACACACTCATACACACACACACACACGCGCACACACACAAAATTCACACATACACTGACACACGCACATACACCACACCGTACAAATTCACACATCCACACAAATACACAGACACAGACACACACAAGGGTGAAAATGCAGTCAGTGTGTGTGGCACATCAGAAAAAGTGTGAACGCTAAGAACATCTGTCTATTTCACATCTTTCACTAGTTTTCAAAGAAAAAATCAATAACCCAAACAGGCTTTTTGGCACAAGCGCAGGCTAGCTGTGGGAGACAGGAGAACAAGGGGAGGTGGGCTTGCCTTTTGATGGAGGAGTAGTACTGATTGATGAAGTCTGTGGCCAGGGGAAGAAGCTGCTCTTTGGTCCGCACCTCGTCTGGCTTGCGGCTTTGCTGGTTTGGCGTCATGATGGAGCCCAGACACACCTTCTCTGTGCAGATGGCCACCTTGGAGCCACACACACACATATGGACATACGCGTGCATACACACATACACACACACACACACATCCACACATCCACACACATACACCCAGACACACACACACACACATACACGCACACACACATCCACACACACAAACACACATACACACACACACGCACGCACACACACACACACACACACACACACATACACACGCACACACATACACACACACAAACACACATGCACACACACATATACACACATATACACACACACATATGCGCGCACACACACACACACACACACACACACACACATACACACACACACACAAACACAAACACGCAGTCATCGTCATTAAACAGAGAGGAGCCAGAGAACATCACTTCCCACTTCCTGTGTATTTTTCTCTGCATCTCTCTAACCCCCCCCCCCCCCCAAACCCGTTTATACTCATCTCAGTCTTTTTTCCCTCTCTTTCCACCTCTTACTCTCTGCATCCATCTATCTTTTGTATGTCTCTCACGCAGTCTCCATCTTTTTTTTCATCTCTGTATTGTTTTCAATCTTTTTTTACCCTTCCATATCACTCTTTTCAAATGATCTGTCTATCTCACGCTTTTTTATAAAGTGCTGAGTGCCACGGAGTAGCACATGACCTAAATGCACAGTGAGCCCAAACAGATTTAATGTGTTCTAATGTGTTTATCATGCTGATCATGCCAGACAAACGCAAAACGGATAAAGCATTTCTTCTGTCTACTTGAGATGCGGCATGCCCACTATCAAGCTTGGATGGCCAGAGAAGAGTAGAGAGAGAGAGAGAAGGGGGGAGAAATAGAGAGAGAGTGACAGTGAGACAGAAAGAGAGAGGAAGAGAGAGAGAGAGCGAGAACAGGCAGAGAGGGACAGAGATAAAGATAGAGGGAGAGATAGTGGAGACACGAAAGAGAAAATCAGTCAGTGCCAAGAGCGAGTTCATATGGTCAGCGTAATGAGATTAGCCTTGATGTGCACTGTCACTTTGGCTAGCTGCTAATGTGTTGAATACATTAGAGGGGAAGCATGCCCCAAGCGCACATTTAACGCTAAACTCAAGCACTGCTTCAAACGAGGTGCGGATACTGTCACACTAAACTACCCACTCGGACTGTTTGGCAAATGGAGTCAAGTCCGCTATCAGTGACCCGAAACCCCACAAAGCACTGCTTTATGCCACGTCTCTGGAGGACAAACGGTTTGAGGAAACATATCATGACACAAGGGTGTGTCCTGCCACGGACTGGTTGAAGTGACTAAATGAACTGTCTGACTAAATTACTGATTGATTTGCCGTCTCAACTCACTGTCTGACGCACTGACAGGCTGACACACTGATTGGACTGAGTCACTTAGAAAGGCAAAACAAAATATGTGTTCAGAAAGAGAGAAAGAGGAAGGGACGGGGAGAGCAGGGAAGGATGGGGGGTGAGGGGGTAGGGGGGGGGGGCATTGGGGGTTGGGGTGGGGGAAGGGGAGGGGGTTTTAAAAATAAAACAAAAGGAATCGTTTGCGCCTGAAGGCTTCCGCCAGTCATGGCACACTAAGGGCTGATGCCAAGCAGCTGCCTTTTTCTCCCTCCTCGAGGAGAGCGCCACTCGCTTGCTCACTCCCTCATTCAACTCGCGGCGCCTCACACCCCGTCCCATGACGTACTGGCTAATAATGAAGTCAAGTAAGTCACCAGACCGGCAATTATGCCATCGGCACCACACGAACGGTGGGGGGGGGTGACCACATATAAGTCATGAAAGTGCTCGAGAGGATAGCTGCCGGGGTTGTTTTGGGGAGGATCAGCTGTCCTGTGAGTGTGGATGGAAAGGTGCCCAGATGGCAGGTGTCTCTGGAAACCGACTCAGGTGCGGATCAGGGCCGGATCCTGGCCATGCTGCTTGGTTAGATTAAAACTCCCCCGCTGAGCTCCTATGTATTCAAGAACTTTCTCCTAATGTTGACTAACAACAGCTATGGGCAGACAGCTCTAGCACTTCCTTCAGTACTGCTGTCTTTATTTCCAGTACATGCGCTACATGGATGTTTTCTTATTGAACATCTAAAATTGTTGTTGTTTTTTTTGGTGACTTTTTGCATTTTCAAAATCTGTGGACAGTTTCTGTAGATGGTGGGATGGTTGTCAAAAAACTGACAGCTTTCCTTGTCCGACAGTAGCTATTTCCATTTCGTCTCTACAGTATGTGCAAGACACGAGAACCTCAACCTTTTGAGCACATGTGGCAGCTTGCCCTGGCATCATTCATTTATGTGTGTCATGCTTAAATAGTGATACCCAAGACAGGCAACCAGAGACGAGGAAACAGTTGGCAACTGGCTAGATCCAGTTGCCCGGGGCAACGAGGCATCCGTTAAAGTAAGTCCTCGAAAAGAATTTATATTTTGAACTTGCTGTGCACCATGGTGCTGGATAAATTGCATTTGGGTTTGGGTTGCAGGGCACATTTGGGTTGCAATTTGGGTATTTGGGGTTGAAATTTGGGCATATGTAAGCGATCGTTTGGCAAAAATTGTGCAACAACTGTCAATCTACCTGTCAGTCTGTCAGTCTACCTTTTTCTGCACCACTGCCTTTTGTAAGTTGCTGGGTAAGATAAAGCTACCAAAGAGCAGAATGAATGAAAGTGGAACCAAGGGTAACGAAAGTGATGTTGAACATAATGTTGAACTGATGTTATGGTTGACAAAAAGGTTACACAATGTCACAGTGTGATAGTTTGGTTATGGTTACATGGAGAAAATGAAGCCACTATGTGTGATATGTTGCTGCCCTCAAAGACTGGTTTCAATGTAGATGATTTCAAATTGGCAGTGTCAGGGAAAAAAAAAAGGATTAAAATCGCTATCTGACCTATGAGAAAATATATTATGATCATTTTTTTGCCATTTCGCCCAGCCATTGGTCGTAACATTACATTAACTGATGCTCTTATGCAGAAAGACCTACAGTGAATTAGGTACAGGGACAGTCCCCCTGGAGGGGTTAGACGCCCCTTTCTCAAGGTCACTTCATTACTGGATGAGGGTGCAGGACAGTGTCGATTATTCACAGCCCCAATGACATTCTTTCCTACTTTTTTGGGAATTGAACATGCCACCCTCCAATCCCAAGACCAGCTCCTTAACCAACAGGCCATACCTGCCTAATCTAACTAACTTGAAAATATATCATGATAATTTGTTTGCTATATAGTGGCAGCATTGTAGAATTCTAATGGTTTTTACGAATTCTTTCTAACTGTCAAATGAATGCCAACTGTGTATGTGTCTGTTCAGGGTAGAGCTCTGTAGGGCTTTATTCTGTGAAGATCTACTGTATTTCATCTTGTTTAGAAAGCAGAACACAATCCATGGTTAGCAGAGACTTCAGGTGTGAAGTGATTCTGAAATACAGCTAAATGTAACAAACAGCATCCTACCTGATTGCTGGCACTGAGATGCAGGGTGTCGTTGAGCAGTGCCCCGCTCTCCCAGTTCTTGACTTTCATGAAGCGCGGGCATTTGGACGGGCTGCCGTTTTGCAGGTTTTTGTTGGGCGATGTCCTCCCTTGGCTAAGTGGCTGAAATGGAAAGAGGAACAGGCCTTAAAAAAGGAGTTGCTCAACCCTACTCTTATACATGCTGTAGCACTTCCATCTGCACTGCACTGCACTGAACTGCTTGAAACTTTACGAGGCTCTTACAGATAAGAAAAATGTCTGAAGGTATTAAGTCGTTCTGTCAAATGCAAACTAAGAGGTCTATTTAAATCGGAAGCGAGTAAGTAGTAGTTCTTCAGGGACAAAACGAGCAAGACACAAAGAAACACGAGATGAGAACACTCAAAAGCGATATCATTTCACTCTTACATAATTGCATAGTGAATTCCAGTTCGTTGCGACAGGCCACTGAGAGTGCGCAGAAGAACAAATGCTTAGCGTTCAGCTTCATATCACACATTGTCCTGAGTAAAGTTTCTATTGAAGAGCGTGCAAGTGATCCTGGACCTCGCAGTTTCACAAGATCAAAAGAAAATCAATCCGCCCCTTATTCAACCCCGCTGTCATCTCTGCCAAGCCCCTCAATTTGCAGACTACTAGCGCAGGCACCTGAATAGTGGCATAATTGTAGCATTTCTCCCCGCACTAAGTGACTGTGCTGAATGTCAAACAAGAGTTATTGATGTGCTACTGTCCTGGGGGGGAAGTGGCGGCAGGCGATCTCTTTGAATCGGTTTGATTCTGTACACAATAGCGGTTTAGTGTACAAAGCGGAGGGCGAACACCTCGGGGTGAACTGGGCCACGTGCATGGTCATTATCTCACAGGTCGCACATTGTGCACACTGAATTGTCAATTTTACACAAAGAACAAAGATGGCTCATTAACTCCCACCGGCTGTGTGTGAGGCAAACCAGATGTAGTGGATTAACTTGTTTAAAGTACATACAGTACGTATCTATCTATGTATGTGTGCGTGCATATGTGTGTATCCATGTGTATGTATGTGTTTGTGTGTGTGTGAGTGAGTGTGTGTGTGTGTGTGTGTGTGTGTGTGTGTGTGTGTGTGTGTGTGTGTGTGTGTGTGTGTGTGTGTGTGTGTGTGTGTGTGTATGTGTGTGTGCGTGCGGGTGTGTATTTCCCCATGTGCATGTTAAATAGACAATCAAAAAATGAGAAAAAGACTTCAACTTCTTTTGAGGCTTCAGAATCAAAGCCTCAAAAGAATGAAAAGCATCAGAATTTGTCCTGTCTTGTTCTAAGATGTATTAGTAACAAATTACACCAACTCAAGTTAGCGGCCCGCTACTTCAGTCCAGATGTCTTCAGTCCATCAGCTCAAATAGCTGTTTTGGCTCCAGACCAACCTGTAAGTATGGTGACAGAAGTGCTTAGTGTGTCCAGACTCATTTTGATTCATTTGAGCGACTGGGTGAGGTGAGATGGGGGTCGGTTTTTGGTGGGGGTGATGGCACAGGGGACACTTAAAGCTGGACCTGGTGTATTAGTCAACCAGCAGGGGACTCACATCCATATGTGGACACCCGAGAGGCGAAAACTTGAGAAATAAGCTGCAACAACTTTCCTCCCCAACACACACATGCACACACACACACACACACACACACACACACACACACACACGCACATGCACATGGCACGTGGCACGTGACTCATAAGCTGCCTTTTGAAGTGCGCGCCTGAGCCTTACCTGGAGAGCAATGAAGGTTTGATGTTTGAGTTGCAATCAAAGCAGCTCGCCTCTCACCTCCTCAACAGACGTTGCCAAAGCGTCGGGGTCTCCCTACCAACTCTCTCTCTCTCTCTCTCTCTCTCTCTATCTCTCTTTCTCTCTCTATCTTTCTCTCTCTCTCTCTCGGCCATCAGAGACAGGACCGCTGGACCTGACAGAAGTCTGCCCAGCAGCCAAATAAACCACACTGCCTATGGCTACACCACCAGGGCCGTCTTGGAGAGGAAGCTGCTTTGGCCTGGAACAGACGTGCTCAGAGTTGAAGTTTTATTTGTTTTGTTTTTTTCTGGAAAACTACTACTTGACCCTTTGGCAGAAGCTGTTCGAATCACACATTCAAAACAAGCGATATACTTTGTTCTCACAAAAGTTGACTGTCACTGCTGTGTCTCTGGCAACAGGCTAGTTTAGCCATTCATGATTAAAATACTTCACAAAATACACAAAAGACACAAGATATGATTTATGCTTCAAGTCCCTTTTTTTTAGCTTGGCTCGGAGCAGAGCACCAAAGGTTTCCGTCAACCCACTGCTAGACTGTAGACTGACCCATAAAGGCAAAGTGCAGTAACTACATGGACATAGAAACTGAGAAAAATGCCTTTAACGTTGTCATACTGCCCAGTTAAACATGTTGTTTAAACATGTTGTAGGTATAATAGTGGTGATGCTTTTATCTACTTTGTTAATTGGAAGAAGCAAGAGATTTAGTCACAAGACAAAGGAGGTGTTATGAACTCAATTTCCAGTCTAAAATCAATTTGACAAAATATGTAGTTACTGCCTTTTCGCTTTGTAGGGCAGTAGAGTCATCTCAAAGAGGAACCAGCTCTGGTCCATCTGGAACAGATGGGCTTAGAGTTGATTTTTTTCCCACAAGAGTGTCTTTGCATA